>JBCNJP010000007.1:52081481-52387247 GCA_039602395.1 Deinandra increscens subsp. villosa | reverse complement strand
AAAGACCTAATCCACGACAACTGTATCAGTCAGGGAACCTATTTGGGTATCTTTGATTGACAACAGAAATCCCAGGTGCCAAGAAACCACGGGTGTTGAACATGAACAAGGTTGGCTTGTTTGCTCTTCTTTGCTCAAAGATACTGGCGACACACCAGTTAAGAGCAGCAAGACACATACTAAAGTAACGATTCGATGTAAAAAACTTAATAAATTGGCATCACTCCATGCAATTGTGAGAGCTCAAGGAGAAGAAATTGAACGGTTGAAGGCAGGACAATCTGTGAAAGCCACTGATAGGTAAGGTTTTCAACCATACGTTGAAATGAAATATTCACATGTCGAAGTAGACTTAATTCAAAATAGGATCTTGCACATGGTGTCTTCATCAAATGTTGATGAAGTTGAACAAGTTAATCCGGTTGAACAAGTTAATCCAGAGGAAGAAGGCCATGTTGATCTGGTTGAACTAGTTGTTCCGGTTGAACAACTTCATCTGGAGGAAGAAGGCCATGTTGATCCTGTTGAACTAGTTGATCCGGTTGAATAACTTCATCTGGTGCAAGTGACTATTGATAATCAGATGATCACAAGTGTGATGAGTGATCTGCAAACGACAAATGTGGAGATAGCTCCTGAAGTTCTATCTCTGCCCATCATTCCTGTTTTAAATCCTAGTGCTCCATCTGTACCCATCATTCCTGTTTTAAAGTCTTATGCTCCATCCATGCCCATCATTCCTGTTTTAAAGCCTATTGCTCTCCCTACTACTCCTGAAAGAGGAAAGTTTGTTGACGCTGATGTTGAAGAAGATGGAGTCAAAGACAAGGTGTTTGCAGCTGTTAAAGAGACAAAGCCTGTGGAGCCAAAGACTGAACCTCCTCATGAGAATGATTTTTCTGCTGAAGCAATCAGATTCAGAAAAAGAAAAATGGTAATGCCCCAGTACCAATCAGGTTCTGACAAGGTGTTTGCAGTTGTTAAGAAAACAAAGCCTCCAACATGCATTTATGATCAACATGTATCTCTCCCAGAAGATGAGGTAAACATGATAAAACAGGCACTTGCAGATGCTGAGAAAGCTGAAAAAATAGAAAGGGATGGAGACATGACCTTGGCATTCAAACTAGAAGGAGACATGTTGTGTTATTCAAATGATAAAGTAATAATGGGTCAGATAAATGAAATCAAGAGAAGGTCTATTGATGAGAAAATGGCAATGATGGACTCTGAGAAGGAAACAAGAAAAAATGGAATGGCCATAGTATCTGACAAGGAGATCAAAGCTAAACAAGAAAAGATCAGACTGTCAGATAACCTTCACAATGCCAAACTCCTTATGAACATCACATATATTATCATAGCCAGGGGGATGGGCAACTCCTGAACAAGCAAATTTAATGACTGCTAATCAGTTATGCGATATGATGTCCAGGGTTGTTCAAGAGGATGGTGAATTAAAATTGAACGAAGAAATAGATGCTGATGAAAGGCAAGATAAGATAAAAAGGGAAGAAGAGATATAGAAAATTCTAGAAAACCCTATGACAGAGGAAGAAGAACTCAAGCTTCTCAAATGTTATTTCATTAAGATGAGGGGGGAGGACCCAACAAAGATCAATCCTTCTGGTATTAATAGCTTGAGAATCAGATATTCAAATACCATACATGATCAGAACAAAATCTCAAAGGAAACAGGTGAACTAATACCACCAGGTGCATTTTCTGATCTGAACAGAACTCTAGCTTCCCAGCAACCCAGAAGAAACCCTCCTAGAACTAGTAGACCAGAAAAAAGCCTAAACCTGTAACATTAACGCTTCTTCCACCAAAGTTTAGAACAGACAACTTCACACCTATTGTACCACAACCTAGAGTTGATCATACCCTTCCATCTCTATATCATCACCTAAACAAACCCCGAAAACCCTCATCTCCACCCAAGTTACCAGAAAAACCACCCACCAAGAGAATGAAGTCAGTGGCTAAGAAGGGAAAAGGAAAAGTGATCAATGAGGAGGATGATTACAGAGATGTCCATGCTGAGAGGAGAAGAATTATCTCGTGGAGGTATGATGATCAAGCCAAAGTATACATGTTCACAACCAGTTCTGATGAGGTACTAAAGTTTACAGCTGAAGGAGCTATGTACAACCTCACTGACCATCAGTTAGGTGATGTTAGACAGTAACGTGGTCATATGAAGGGTACGTGTTCACAAGAGGACTCCTTAATGCGGAGGATAAATATGTATTTTAATGACTTATACGGAGAAGTAGATGAAGCCACACAACGTAACATTGACAATCATGTTTCAACGCTTGAAATTGATAAGGATGGAAAGTTGGTAGTCTATAGAGCTGATGGGTCATTCACAAGGCATAGTACAGTTCCAGATGCAGAATGGAGCCAGGATGACAAAGACCAAATCCATTTAATAATGAAAACTAATAGGCTTTATTTGGTTAAGAGAAAACATGTGACCAAGTGGGAGTATAAGAAAGAAACAAACATGTATCACATTTTCACCAGTGAACATGGCGAGACAATTAGAAGCTTAGAAGATGCTCTAAATGGGCTTTCTGAAAATGAGATACGTGATATTGTCGGGATTGGTGATACTGAGAGGAGAATAGTGACACAGACCTATCATGAAAGTCTCCTATTTCACAAGGCCAAATTTCGGTTACAAGCTATTGAAGAGAAGAACAAGATGGGAGCCGGATGAACTTGGCTGGAAGAAGAGTTGATCCCTGTATTTGTGTACAATTGCATAACTTGCTCCAGTTTGTATGTTAACATAAGTTGTTACAGTTTTATTCATACACTTTTCATCTATAATAACATAAATATTTTCAATGAATCATAGCAGACCTCCATTTCACTCATAATTGTGATCTTACATGAAGTATATATTCATATGCTATGTTAGTATATGTTGGCATTTTGATATGGTGGGAAGAGATGATTTATAAACAGGATAAATTTTACTTCTTCTGTAAATTGGAAGAAGACAAAACCGGATGAACTACAATTCCTCAGGAAGAAGATTTCATGAGGATTGAGAGAACATGAACTAGAGTTCTTCAGGATGAACCGGATAAACTAGATTTCTATAGTTCTTCAGGATGGTTAACCAGTTGTCATCTATAACAACATACACATTTTCAATGAATCATAGCAGACATCCATTTTATCATAAACGTGATCTTACATGAAGTATATATTCATATGTTATGTTAGTATATGTTGGTATTTTGATATGGTGGGATGAGATGATTTATAAGCAGGATAAATTTTACTTCTAAATTGGAAGAAGAACAAAACTGGATGAACTACAATTCCTCAGGAAGAAGAGTTCATGAGTATTGAGAGAGGATGAACTAGAGTTCTTCAGGATGAATCGGGTAAACTAGAGTTCTAAAGTTCTTCAAGATGGTTAACTAGTTCACAATAAAATAAAAATCACATTAGTTCACAATAAAATTTATTTGCAACAATCAAATTTAGAATAAAACAACTTTAATGATTGAGATAAATTCTATCTATACTAATGGGGTTAACCAAAACAAAACAGGAGGAAGAGTTAACAAAAACTTTTATATATATATATATATATATATATATATATATATATATATATATAACTCATTAAAATTATAAAAATCATTTTTGTTGAATTTTGTCTTTATTTTTACTTTTTTTATTTTGTCATATTTCTATCTTTATATTTTAATTTAGGGTTTATTTCTTATGTTTTATAGTTTTTTCTTTATTTTTTATTTTCTTAATTTGAAATTATAATTTTTAGTGAGTTTTAAAGAACGTCGATTTTTTAAGTTGCAGTGAGTTTTAAAAAGAATGAGTTTTAAAAACAATAGTGAGTTTTTAATCTAAAGAGTGAGTTTTATAATTTGTAATGAGTTTTATAATTTTCAGTGAGTTTTAAAGAACATCGATTTTTAAAGTTGTAGTGAGTTTTAAACACAACAGTGAGTTTTAAAACTCAGCAATGAGTTTTATAGAATAATATACTTTTTTCAACAACAATTATATTTCACTGTCTCCAACAACTTTCTAGGTTTTCTTTTTTATTTTTAAAAACTTATCGCATAAAAAAACCAAACCAACAACAATGAGTTTTATAATTTTTAGTGAGTTTTATAGAATAATATAGGGGGGTCTACGGGGTCTACACTTTTTAAGGGGTCTACAATAAACCTCACCCTATATATATATATATATATATATATATATATATATATATATATAGAAAAGGGATCAATGGAAAACCATTATAATCTTGGAAAACCTGGAAAACCTTTTCCACCAATCACATATTTTCATTTATTTTTCCATATTTGTTTTAATTAAAGGGTATAATGGTAACATTAACCAATCTATTTAAGGTAATAATCTTTCAAATTTAATTCCATATAACTGATTCCAAGATTTACAGGGATTTTTTCAACCCTAATATATCGGTTTTTTTTTTGATCGTACGTAGATCATCTTCAACCTATATCCCACGATTTTTGTTCATCCAAGTAAATCTCCACGGTTTTGTTCTCATTAGCCATAATCATCATCATTTTCATCCACCTAAAATCATATAGTGTTCTTCGATCCAACATCATCTTCAATCACGTTCCTTCACCCCCTCGGTATCATCCATGGTTTCCAATCAATCTATTTCAAATCAAGAGCATCGATCCAATCAAGAACACCAATCTAATCAAATGCACGATTCCATTGATGGTGTGGAATCATGTAATACATTTTACGAAGACGATCATGATATTGATACCGATAATATCAATCAAACAAATGCCGATCAGAGTTCTTCGCATGTCTATGCCAATCAAGACAGCACCCTCCCTCTTTCCACTCCTGTTAAAAGCAACAATTTAGTTGTTCTTGATTCCGCGGATAATCCTGAAGCTAATCAAGAAGGTTTGAATATCATACATTTATATGTTACAGCAACGTAATAGTTATTTACATCACGATAAAATATATAAGTATTATCCTTTTAGTCATGTGATTTTTTAATATAATTTAAGATTATAGTTACACCAGTGTAACCGTGCCTTTTTACCCTGATGTAACAAATTTTCCTGTTAATCATGAAGCTAATCAAGAAGGTTTGCAAACATACAATTATATGTTACAGCAACGTAATACTTATTTACATCACGATAAAATATATAAGTATTTTTTAAATCATGCGGTTATATAATACTAGTGAAACTCATTTTTACATTACTGTAGCCGTGTATATATATTGCAATGTGTAATACATTATCCGATTATACGTTTGATATATTAATATAATTTTAAGATCATTGTTACAACAGTGTAACCCGTGCCATATTTACCCTGATGTAACAGATGTTAATGTATTAACAAATTAATACTGTTTTTAATTTTTTTCATACACATATTTCATACTGTCTAACGTTTATCTTTCTTCTATTTAGAATCTATTTGTAGTAATTTTTATGATTCACCGAATGGGACTCGGTACTGGATCCCTAGTGTGCCATCTGAATCCAAACCTAAGATGCATATGAAATTTGATTCTTGGGAGAACGCCTATGCTTTCTACGAAGCATATGCAGAGCAAGCTGGTTTTTCAACAAAACTGGCTCAGAGTAAAAAACAAAAGAAAACGGGAAAAGTAACAATGAGATACCTTTCGTGTTCAAGAGGGGCTAAACCCACTTCAAAAGAGAAAAATGAAGTTGATTCGACAGAGATATCTCCAACTCGCCTTACTAGCTTTAAAAGGACTGATTGCAAAGCAATCATGAAAATAAGAGTTGTAAAGAATACAACTCAGTGGGAGGTATTTAAGTTTAACGAGGTACATAATCATGGTCTCCTGTCTCAAGACAACTTGGATTTCTTGAGGAAACGTCGAAAGCTCACCTTTTGCGAACAAGAGTTTATTAATAAATGTCGTTTGGCAAGAATTGGTCCAACAAAAGCTCACACTCTTCAAGTTGCATTGAAAGGCGGACACCACAATGTACGCGGTACCAAAAATGATTTCAAAAATTGGTCAAGAGATAATAATGGTTATATTGGGAAAAGGGATGCTCAAATGTTTGTCGACAAAATGTTAGAGCGGTCTAAGAACCTTGAGAACTTTTCTTTTAATTACTTGGCCCATGACAAGAAGATTAGATGCCTTTTTTGGGCCGATGGTGTCTCAAAGCGTAATTATAACGTTTTTGGTGATGTAATCGCATTTGATGCAACATATGATACGAACCTGTAAGTTTTTTTGTCCAAATTTTATTTAAAGAATATTTTTTTTTTGTATGCATGTTATCATTAACCACACAACCTTTTTTTTAGGTACAAAATGGTCTTTGTTCCTTTTACCGGTATAGACCATCACAAAAAATGTGTTACATTCGGTGCTGGATTGCTGTCAGCTGAAACCACTGAGTGCTACTCATGGTTACTTGAAAAGTTTTTGGAGGCTCATCATGGTAAGCAACCAACAATTATATTAACCGATCAAGATCCCGCTATGAAAGCCGCAGTTAAAGCTGTCTTCGATGATACTGTTCATCGTCTATGTACATGGCACATCACTCAAAAACTTCCTTTGAAGGTCGGTCATTTAAACTATATGAACAGTTCCTTTTTTTTCAAATGTTTTCATTATTTATTCATGTCTTACATGCATGTAACAATCATGTTTTTTTATCCTTTTTTTTTTAGTTAACACACATAATTATAAATATATTACAACACTGTAATTTAGTACAGCAACGTATATTTTAATTTGTTTAAAAAATTACATCTAATCTGAGTATATATTTCAGGTTTGTGGAGATCTATTAAAGAATACAAAACTTCGTGCAGAGTTCCACAAATTAGTTTGGAACGTGTATATCAAACCTGAAACGTTTGAAGAAAGATGGAAGTCGCTAATGGAGAGGTACAATTTACAGGATCACAATTGGCTTGGTAAAATGTATCAAAAACGACGGAAATGGGTCCCGGGATATTTTCGCCATTTACCAATGTGTTGCCTAATGAAGACAACTTCAGTATGCGAGAGTACAAATCATCTTTTTAAGGTGAATTCATCTCCAACAAACAATCTTGTTCAATTCCTTCTTTGCTTTGATTCGATTTTAGACGGCCAAAGATATCAACAAAGGTCACTTGAAGTTCGTACCGAAGCAACTGTTCCTAAATTCAAATGTGAGTCCGTGATTGAACGTCATGCTGCTCGGATATACACAAGGGATGTTTTTAAGGACGTTCAAAATGAGATCAGTTGCTCAGAGAAAACTTGCTACATAGCAGAGCGTAACACCGTTGATGGTATTCACAGATTTCAAGTCTGTCATCAGGATGTTACACTGGATATCCTCAACGAATTCACTGTGAGTTTAATTAATTACTAAGCTTTTTTTTTTTCAAGTATTCTGTTCGTATATGTTACATTAATGTAACTGTTTTTCCAGGTTTCTTTCGACAAGTCTGATAGAACTATTACATGTTCATGCATGGGGTTCAAACGTATCGGTTACCTTTGTCGTCATGCTTTCTGTGTTTTCAGACACCATAAAGTTTATGAGATTCCCGATCAGTACATCACTCCCCGTTGGACAAGAAACGTGTTACCAAGTTCCGTGTTCAGCATTGCAAATCGTTATGGGATCGACCAATCAAAAAATGGTATACTAAGACATCGTGTGCTCGATAACATTCAACAATGCGTTGATCGGTTGCGGTCTGATGAAGAAAGGTTACTGTTACTTGATAAGGAGGTTCAAATGATCAAAGATAAAATATTCAATGAATTACCTATCGATGCATCCAGCAACAGTAAACGGGATGTAATACAAGAGCTGAACTCGATCAACGACCCACAAGAAGTTGATCTTGAACCACCCCCAGGAATAAGGAACAAAGGATCTGGTACAGCAAAGCGGCTAAGGGGACCCGGTGAGAAAGCAATTGAGATAATTGACAAGCCGTTAAAGAATTGTAATTACTGTAAACAAAAGGTCAGAAATCATGACTCTCGTAATTGCCCTAAGAGAAAGGCTGACCTAGAGGAATTGAAAAAGCTTAAGGAATGTCAACTTAAGAAAAAGGCAAAGACAAACGATGAGGTTTCTGAAGATACTCCCGGAGATTCAACAGAAGATACTTCCGATGAAGATTTTTGTGGTTGATTTGATAAAGTATGATTTGCAACAAAGTTTTTTTTCCCTTTCGAGATACTTAATCTTAACTCAATTCCCATCGATGAAATTCTACTTGTTAACATTTTTAATATGGCTATAGAAATTGCTTTTATGTTTACTTTTTAAATTACCTGCATTTGTGAGTCTAACCATTATAATTTTTACATTCACATTACGATTCCCATTATCACTATTGAATTATATTCACATGAACACCATATGTAACAGTTATTATTCTCAAATTCATAGATACATAAAATTCTATACTTGTAACATACTCTTACTTACAACTTATTTGTATGATTTTTATTACAACGATGAAACAGTTTCTATACAATTTGCTTCATTACAGTTAAATACCACACATTCATTTACTTGCACTTACTTATAGCATATTTAAAAGTTTATGTAATTACATCGGTGTAACACGTTCTAAAACTGTGGATTTGTCATTAAATACTTTGGTTACAGCGCTGTAACAGTTTATACTACTGTGGATTGCTTCTACTTTAATACCACATTTTTTTGTTTGTAGATTTGTTTTTTTTATTTACCATTATTAAATACCACAACCTATTGTTACTACGTTGAAACATTTTCTATCACTGGATTACCTTTAACTTAATACCATTTAAAAGATTCTTTGGTTACTGCGCTGTAACAGTTTATACTACTGTGGATTGCTTCTACTTTAATACCACATTTTTTTGCATACAGCGATGAAACAGTTTATATCATCAATAACCTTTTGTAAAAAAACTAATAGTACTTGCAAGAATTCTGTCAATGCACAAAGGTAAAATAAACTACGTCATTCACATGTTCACTGCAGAAACGTCAAAATAAGTTGACAAAAACAAATCAAAAAACATCTTGTTGATGTTACCAAGTTTAATTCACATGTTCAAAAGACAACCAAACAAAACCAAAACATTGGTTATCGAAACAAAAAGTCATGTGCCGTAACATCAACATCAGAAAACCAACTTTTTTGGTGTTCATATGTTATTCATTTTGTAAAAGTCTTCTGCCTCCCATTCAACTTTACCTTTGTGGCTGTTCGCATCACTTGTTAAAATCTTGCAAACATATTTCCTTCTCAATGAATTGATCATCCGTTGTTTAGCTTGATTTCCTTTTGGAAACCCACAGTAAAACTCCTTTCCCTTGCTCCCATTGAACATCTCCATATGCCTCATCATGAAAACACCACAATCATTGTAGTTGTTACTTGTGCTCCACCCAATCGTAAGCTTCTCCGGCAAAACCTTTTCAATCTCCTTCCATTTGGGATGTTGCACCTTCTTAAGGTAGTTCAAAAAAACATATTTCTGGGTAAATAATTAAGCAAAGTCAGTCAAAGAAGTTTATAACGTAGCCAATTAAAAAAAACAAAATACAAAAAAAAAGAAAAAAAAAACTTACCAATTTACAAACTGTACTTTTTTCGGCATACACACCATCCTCTTTCAAACTGACGTTGCTACTAGCCCAGTTATCAATTATAACTATCCTCGGAATCTTTAACTCAAAACATACCAGATAGTAATGTGCAGCTTCGAGTATCGGGAACATTGCTATATCCACATCAAAAAGGTTTTGCAGACCTTTGTTCCCATGACAAGCTTTTTCCAAATGTTCAAAAAAAGGTCTATTCAACTGATCCTTGACCTCATTTGTACTCTCAACAATCAAATCAGTCTAATAAAAAAAAATCAAATTAGTCATATACAATTAACTAAGTTGAACTAGTAACAATATTATAATTTATCATGTATGTTACATTACAGTCCTAAATTCAGTACTTATATATCATATAGTCCTGTTACAATCAATTCAGAATTATATATAATATAGTCCTTTAACAATCAAATCAGTCTGATAGAAAAAATTTATTTATAATTAACTAAGTTGAACTAGTTACAATATTATTATTTATAATGTACGTTACAATATAGTAAATAATATAAGTATGTTACAATCAAATCAGTCTGATAGAAAAAATTTACTTATACAACATATAGTCCTGTTACAATATAGTAACATATATGCATGTTACATTACAGCACTGTAACAAGTCTCATCAATTCAGAATTATATATCATCAGTTCAGAATTATATATCAGTTCAGCACTAATAAATAATATAAGTATGTTACGGTAATACATCATATAACTGTAATGAAAATTTGAATTACTCACTGTACTTTAGATAGATTTTCGAATTTTGTACTTACAAAAAGAGTGCCGAATATAAGCCTTGTCGGTGAGGTATGATCCTTTTTTTTCTCCTCAAAATTCAATACGGATGCCCACGCATCGATAACTTCATTCTCTACCCATGATTTAGTCTTCATCGTACAGAAGCATGACACCTTTATGCCACCAAGGTAATCATTCCCAAATATGTAGTTACTAAAAAAAAAAAGTTTTAATGGTTTAATGTTAATATAGTATACACAAAATACGTACTTTTTTCCATTCCAAATTCATATCATTGAAGGAAAACCTCACTTGAATGTTCGAGGAGGACAATGATCTTCAATTTTATAAGTGGGATCAGCATCAGCCAACCTCTTCTGCTCGCTGTATGTAACATTTTAAACAAAGTATTTTTCAGCAATGCTAACAACACATACATACATTTATATCATAAAAATTTGTCTACTAAATAAAAATGTAACTTACACAGTGTCGATTGACCCTGCAAATATGTAATCCCAAATCTTCTTTTCCGATTTCGTTACAGGTTTGCCTATATCGACTTTCCTCTGAATATATGGAGAGCACAAGCTGCTTGAAGCTTTCCTTGTCCTCTGAGGCTTCTTGCCGATTGTCTTTATTCTTCCTTTGTACCCGCTGCTTTCTTGGGACATCCCAAGACTGTAACTTGGTCCTTCCATCGACTTTAATTTAGATTCCAACTTGAACTTACTAATTTTCGACCACGCCTCATCATAAACAATGCTTTTAACCGATGCAAATTTTTGTTCTACTTCATCAGTCATTGTTATTGCTGTTTGTGTAAACGCACCAGGAACACCTCCAGGAACTACTGATATAGGTGTAACCATAGATGGTACACTATCGTTACAATTCTGTAATTAATTACAGCACGGTAATAGTTACAACCAAATTTTTATTACAGTCACGTATTAACTCATGTAATAACAACACGTAATTACAATATTAAACTTCCTACATTTGTTTTAAGTTTCGGTTTCAAAAGCAATTTACTGTTAGAATATAAATTTAATATTAACAACGTTTCATATATTACATACTTGTAATACGTGTAGTGAACTTTTAATCATGTAACAGTTTACACAACCTTAAGTGCTTTCTTTACATTGTTTTATGAAACGCATAACATTTCTAGAAAGGAATAATAATAAACATACCGCTTGAACGTTTCCAGTCCCACCTGGTGTCTTTGTTACATCTTCACTGGCGGAATCATCATTAAAAATCGACACCTAGTAATTAACACGTACAACAAAAAAAAAATAGTTATTTAATTAAACTGTTTGCTGTGTAAATGCTACAAATACTAGCAATACAATTTTATCTTACCACAACATCCTTAACCATTTTCGGTATATATCTCACAACACATCCTGCATCAACAATTTCATCTATACCCTTTGTCTTCTTTTCAATTACCGGTATCAACTCCTTTACTATTTTTTCCACAACATCACCTTCTAAATCATTATCTTTTCTTACAGTTGCACCACCATCTAGACAATCATCATGGTCCTCACCATCTTCATCATCAACTACCGGTTCCGCACTTTCATGATTCCCAACATCATTACAAACATCTTTTTCTCCTCCATCTTCACCAAAATCAGCTTCTAAGTCTCGAACATTTGCATCATCAACGTCTCCATCATCACCATTGTCATCATCGGATACAGCGCCATCCTCATCATCGTCATCAAGCCCATCGTCATCCTCACGTTCCAAAAAACCTTCTTCTTCCGAACCATCCTCTTCTTCTTGTTCATCTTCATCCGACTCATCATCACATACCTCCAAATCCACACAATCTATAAATGTTTTTTTATACTCAGCCACAAATAATTGGACTTTCTTATTGTTGGGAAACTGGGAAATCGCTCTCCTTAAAGCTCTTTCAAGATACTCTTTATCTTTCTTTATAAACCCCATCACACTTTCAAGCAAGCAAAGCTGTCCCTGTTTGTGTATCATCTGTTAGTTTTACTGTTTTTCATAATTTAAATCTAAATAATCCATGAACACAACGATGGTTTTACTTACATTCAAATTACTATGGTCAAAGTAGTCAAACAGATCTGCATCAATCTTTGCTTGTTTCTCTTTCACTATCTTGACCTCATGGCGGTCGTCCTCATAGTTAGTCAGATCAATAACCATCCGTTTAATTTCCCCCTGACCAAACCCTCCGTTTCGAAGCTCCATTTCTTCCCTCTCCTTCAGTTTGCTTGCTGTCCAAAATTCTAACGCATTCCCTTTTCGCTCATAGTTAAACCCATCACAGTCAGTTGAGTCGACATATATCAGCTGTTAAAAAAAAATTTACTAAGTAACAAAAAAAACATCTACATAATAATTGTGTTACATCTGTGTAACTTGTGATGTAACACAAAATTAAATGTTGACACGCTGTACAATTGTGTTACATATACTAAATAAATACTGTGTAATTTATAAACCTAAGCAGATTGTGCCAGCGATTTATAAAATTCAATACAATTATCTCAGTTTAAGTATTACACTGCTGTAGTAAAACTGTAAATTTTTCATTAAAAAGACTATTATCATGAATAAGTTTTACTACACCATGTTTTACACAGGAAGTATTACAAATGTAAACAATTCTAAGTTAACCAACATGTGCAAACATAACAATTGAAAAATAATACATACCGTAAGAATAGTGAGCGGTCCAATAAATGGGCAATCTTTGTCATCCCTAATCCATTCCTCTTTACAAACTTTAATCCGGTTCAAAATATACCCACACCAGTCATACTCCTTAACATCTCGGTCATCATCCAAACATGATAGTAGTGACATCTTGCAACTGCCATTTTTCCATGACTCGATCATCGTCGTTACAAACAGCAATAGAAAGTCGAGTACAAAAAACATCCAGTTTTCATAATTGTTTTCTTCAATCCAAGACACGACCGTTGAGGGAGGGAATGCTGTTGTCGGATATCTGTTCTTCCACTCCTTAAACATTTCCGATTGTTTCTTAGGCCTTGGTAGAGTAGAAATGTCTACTCCGCCTTCTGGAAGATCTAACAAAAAACTCACACTATCTCTATCTATCTTGATATCACCCTTCTCAGTTACAATTACCATTCTTTTTGTGTCTAGGTTATCGACGACAAAATGACCTAATCTCATCGGGATACTATCCAAGTTAAGTGTAAGTAGTTTCCCAAAACCCATCTTCCTTACAACTGACCTCATCTTGTTTGTTAGCTTAGAAATCCCATTATATAATTGTTTAGGCGACGTTCGACTATATATCCCTAGCCATATTTTCTCGCCATTCACCGTCTTTACTGTATCCTCCTCATCCTTCTTTTCAACCTTTCCTTTTCCTCCTTTAGTCACTTTAACTGCATTGGATGTACACTATTCAATATTCATGCAATATATAAATCACGTTGAACATAATAATGGATTCACAACATTTTACAACAACGTTATTATTATATAACTATTTCACTTGTACCTTATTACTGTTATGTAACAACGTTGGTTCTATACGAACCTAACTAGAACTATATCCACTTATTGATGTAATTTGATTAATATTGTATACATAAACAAAATGTAAATATAATAATTACCTTTCCTTGTTGTTTTTCTTCTAGTAGAATTTTTCACTTCATTTTTCCTTCTTTTCTTGCTGATTGTTTCAACATCTTCAATTACAACTTCATCAACAACATCTAAAATTTTTAAACATTAACAAATTGCAAAATAAGGACAACAATAGTAGATAATTATCTTCATTAATGTTCCGAAATAATGCTTACAATTAGCCTTATCTTCCCCTATTTTTGGGGATAACGGTCTTTTCCTTGAAGATTTCCGTACACTTTTCCCCGGTTTGGCATCTATTTTTCAATATAATAACATTACGTTACAGATTAACTGAATTTCCACATTAAATTATTACATTACATCTAACCTTTGTTTTTCCCAAGTATAGCTCTCTTCTTCTTCACCTTCTGAAGGTCATTCAAACCATCCGCGCCTATCCCATTATAACCTTTTCCGTCTCCATTTTTAACATAACACACATTTCATAAAATTATTTCAAGAATATTACATCTATGTTATAGTTTATTATATACCTTCTGATGGAATCTTTCGAATTTTTGAGAGCAAACCTTGAATTTTACCCATAATCTCTTTCCTTGCTGCATCCCGTTTAGCGACTGATTTCATAATGTACAACATTAATAATAATACATAGTAGCTTCAAAAACATTGTTGATATATAACTTCAAAAATTTAACTTACTAAATTCAGCGGTCTCCCCAATTACTACATTATCATTAGATCCCTTTTCTATTCTCGGAAGCTTAAGCTTTGAATTTTTACCTACAACATTTTCCAACATCATAAAACAACTCGTCACACTTAATCGTGCCTTCGAAACAACAAAAATACAAAAAACACTAAAAAAAAAAAACAAAATTAAAAAAACAAAACACTGGTTACCTTCTCCTTTGTTACCCATTTCTTTGATTTCACTACTAACTGATTATTACCAGCCAAATCAACCTTTTTCAAACTACAAAATGAAGAACTAACAATATCAATGAAACATAAATATGAATACATACTACTTTAATTGTGTAATTTGGTATCATATAACAACAATGTATTGATTATTTGCTAACAGAAATACACATCAAATTGCAGATTGTGTTATGCAATAATAACAATACTGTAACATTTAAAATCCAAAAAATTCTTTAATAACAGTACGGTAAAATGTATATTAAAACAAAACTGTAATGCTTTCAAAATAATAACATCAATATAAACAAGTATCATCAATTCAGAATTATGTATCATACATAAAGCTTACATTTTTCATAACATTACTCACACTGTATTGTTACTTTGATAACAGTAATGTAATAAGTATATCATAAAACATATGTAATGCAAATCATCCATACATCATACAAATAGATATTATAAAACAATACTGCAACTTTTAAAATCATAAATTTTTTTATAATAACAGTACTGTAATAAGTATAATAACACAATACTGTAATGATTTCAAAAATAATAACATCACTGTAACATCAATATAGACAAGTATCATCAATTCACAACTATGTATCATACAGAAAGCAACATTTACATAACATTAGCAAGTTGCAATTTACTTAATTTGTGGTAAATTGGCAAATAATGCAACATTTATTAACAACATTACATATAGCAGTAGTTACAACCATTGTACTGATGTCAACAAATAACATTACTGTAACTATTACATGACACAAACAATGTATGAAAATATTACACTGTTAACACTCATCTTATATTAGCATTCAATTACAAATTTACATTAATGTACAATAAACTATTTACAACCATTCTTTGTTGAACGGAACAAAAGGTTAAAGTGGATGACCGCACCCAAAAAACCTAGGTTTTCTAAAATTAGTCACACATTCAATTCAACGAAAACACAAATGCAATTTACGGCTAAATTATATACATTAGGAATAAATCCGTACCTGTGTTCTTGAAATCACTGTAACATTCGAACCCTAGAATCTTGTATCGTTGGAATTTCGGTCTAGAAATCGTCTTATGATCAGTACCGAACCATCCTTTTCTCTTCTCCTTGACCGATCGGAAAAACCCTAGGTATAAAAGTCTCAGAACGCCCCTTATTAGTAGGAATATGTGCTCGAATCTTTTTTTCTTGAAAGATTTCGAAAAATCTTGAATAAGCTTTAGAATGGATAGAGAAAATGAAATCCCGTGTAATTAGGCAAGTTTTCTTTTTGGCGGTTCTAGTTTTAGATAAAGAAATTACCGTATTGACCTTTATTAAATGAAAAATACTAATGTAAATTACAAATCTGACCCTATTTAATTATGACCATTGATTTAAAATCAATGGTTAAGAAAGGGTTTTCCAAGTTTTCCAAAAAAAAATGGTTTTCTATGGAACCTAACCCTATATATATATATATATATATATATATATATATATATATATATATATATATATACACTACTATATAATACATATTCATCAAAATTCCATTCATGTAATATTAGGCGTCTTAAAATTAAGACGCTTTCCTTTTTGTACAAGGCTCTCACCATCGATCTGGTGTATCCCCCCTTTCTTTCCAGTTCCGGTATCTTCGCATACCCTTG
This sequence comes from Deinandra increscens subsp. villosa, assembly GCA_039602395.1. NCBI lineage: Eukaryota > Viridiplantae > Streptophyta > Magnoliopsida > Asterales > Asteraceae > Deinandra > Deinandra increscens. The sequence continues at coordinate 52,370,602 of JBCNJP010000007.1, read as the reverse complement.
AAGAGTCGGCGATACAAATCGGCGACCGCGTGTCTCAGAACTTCAGAACTAGTAATCTTCGCATACCCTTTCCACGCAACCTGAAGTCAACATCCCTTCTTTGTAATAGGTTGTAATCGACGACCTTTTGAGAAAAAACAAACATCGTAACAGAGGCGAATCTCTTTTTTGAGGGTGATTTCAGTTTCCTTTCGCGAGCCAGAAATGCAGACATGCTTTCTTCATCAAAGCCCTTAAAGAACATACCTTTCATCGTTTCCTATGCTTGCCGCTTCAACAGGTCGCTTACCAAATAAAACCCTTATTCAAAATCCATCTTAAACTCAGACCTGCAGCGACCTAATTTGGGAAAAGCAACAAAAGGATCTATATGAATTTGGTAATCAGATTTCAATCTTTTCTCAAAATCATTTCAATCTTGTTTTCTTTCAGGCGGTCTACGTTCTCTCAGGTTGGTTTTCATTCTCAAATTTGAAATTTAGGTCCATATTTATTTGCGTTGGTTTGGATTAAAACCCCACCGTATCTACTACAAATTGATGAGTTTGATGTATATTTTATTAAAATGCAGGTTTGATTGAACTTAGCCACAAGATCAGTTTACCATCTTGTTTCACTCGAGCAACTGTTTCAATTTTCAGGTTTTTTGAAGGTAATTTTATTCTCTTAAGTTGCGAATTTCTATTGACTTCATTAGGTGGGGTTTGAGTATTGTGGTCGGGTTTGGTTTTGGTTTCCCGTGTTTACGTTTGGTTTCCTGTGTTTGCGTTTTAATCAATTTTGCACACTTTAGTGGATGTGAAGTTAGAGGATGTTAGGGCAACAGATGATCGGATGTGGGCACATGTTTGATTCATTGCCCCTTATGATCCTTTTATATGAAAGCTAATGTGAAATGTAAACTAAATTTATGTATTGTCTCTGATTTAATGGCTACCTTTAGCACATTAGTTTACACTCTAATTTTTCATGTTGCATTGCAGGTTCATGTATTTAGAGGTTATGGAATATCTCTAGCTGGTCACATAAAATGTTTGTGATGTAGGAGACACCGGTTCAGGTCATTTCCATCCCTATCTATGTTTCATTGTAGTTAAAAATTGTTTAATGGTAGAGATTATGAAACACATATATTAAAAGTTGGTCTTATCAAAGTCATCTACTTGTGAAGATAAATTATATGTAGATTGTTTGTGAAGTATAAAAAAAGTTAAAAGTCTAGCATAAATATTATAAATTATATTTTCTTTTATATTTAGAGTATCCATCCGTGTGATTGATCTATTGAAAATCATGTGTCATTGATATTTTAGTAAAATGTTGGCACATTTATGGGTGAAATGTTGAATTTGTGAAGGTGACAGATGGAACGTAATCATTTAACGCCTACTGTGTGTCCAAAGAACCAACAAAAGGTAATGATTTAAGAATATGTTGAATTTGTTTTTCTATATATATTTTTTTGTTTCAAATGTTGACTTTTGATGGTGTTTGAACTTACTCTCTCCCTCTATTTTGTATTGAATTTTAAGTTTAATCATACTCTTTTTTCAGTTGAAGGGCATGCTAAATGTTTTTTGAATGTATTATTGAATTTCAGGCAGTTGCCAAAGAGTTTTTAGCACTGAACATGGAGGATGGGACGTTTCATCGATTCCTTTCTTCTATAATCTAGAAAACTGGGGTTAATATATTTATTAAACTTGGCTTGCTAATAGATTTATGTTTGTATTTTTCTCACTCTCTTTTTACTTACCTATTCAGGGATATGGTAGCGCATATTTATTATTTCGTATTGCATATGCAGATTTGAGACACTGCACGTTTATAAAAACTGTTTTAAGATACTATTTAAAAAACTGGATTTGAGAGACTACACGTTTATAAAAAAAATATAACAGTTTCATGTGGAAGCATTGTAAATATCTGTTATTTAAACTACGATTCCCAGTGCTACCTACGATTTTGAATACAGTGGAATTCGAACATGTCTTGGACTTCCAGTTTTGTCAAAAAGACTTAGAGAAATCTGCGTGTTTATTGGTGATTTCTTATTTGTTTACAAAATGTTTTTGTTGATACTGAATCTATATCAGTGCTGTTTTGGCATTTGAACATATTACTTAGGCTTTCATATTGCTTATTTACGGTTTCTCGATGTAGTAGTATTTGAACAATTGAACATGTATGCGACTTTACATTTTCATAGAATTGTCTTTCGTTTTCACCCCCAAACACTTTTCTGTGCATAAGATTTTGCAAATAATAAGCAAATAATCTGTCATTTATGACTGAAACGATTATATTATTCCAATAATAAAAAAACTGAATAGACCACTTTATGTGGTTTTAGGTGTTAAACTCACACTTTGGTCGGCTCTCAAGAGATTTAAACCCTGAAGAAATAGTTAAGTGAACGAGATCGAGAAATATCAATGTTATAGTTTATGGGTCAGTCTAGGCCTTTTTAGGCAGGAAAACAATTTGGACTTTGAAGTCTTTTGCTTGAGTTCGTTGGTCTCCTTGCACAATACAGTTTATGGGTCATGGCTCGAGTTCGTTGGTGTCCTCGCACAATACTGTTGTTATTTAGGGAAATATTGATGGTATTGTTTGCAGATCGATACGGATCGTTGTACACACTAAACATAACCTGATTTCTGGTTGGTGCATTCCAAGGTAATTTTATCATGTTTTACAGTAACCTGCGTATCTTAAAATTTGCTATAAAGCAGTATAATTGATTTAACATTTATTTGTTTTGGATGGGAAGAGAGGGTTCGGTATGATTTGAATGTTTCCTACCTTTGATATCCTACTACAAGCCTCTGTTGGTAATGGGTATTGTGGTTTTTTACTAAAATCTAATATGTTGAGTTTATAAGAGATGAATGTTGGTTGCTGATGCTTTTTAAAGCTTATTTAATATTGTTTTTGTTTATTTATTTTTCCATTAAATTACTAAAGTCATAGCATATGTAGACAAAGATGACAATGGTAAACATAGTATTAAGTAGGTTGTTCATTAGAATATCAATGATGGTTAGGATTTGTTGTAAGAAAAAAGAAACCTTGATTCAAATGATTGGAAAATTTTGTCATATTGCTAAAATGTGTACTGGTTATTAGGTTAAACCAAATATTTTCAACCCGTTTGACCCGTTTTGTGACATCCCACATTGGTGGGGGGGAGAACTAAGCACTGCTTTATAAGGGTGCGGATACCTCCCCCATCAAGACGCGTTTTAAATCCGTGAGGGGCGGATGCCTGAGGGCATGCCGGCTGCCAAAGCGGACAATATCTTGGTGCGACGGGCCTGGGCTGTTACAGATGGTATCAGAGCCGGTCGTCGGCCAGGTGTGCCAGCGAGGACGCTGGTCCCCTAAGGGGGGAGGATTGTGACATCCCACATTGGTGGGGGGAGAACTAAGCACTGCTTTATAAGGGTGCGGATACCTCCCCCATCAAGACGCGTTTTAAATTCGTGAGGGGCGGATGCCTGAGGGCATGCCGGCTGCCAAAGCGGACAATATCTTGGTGCGACGGGCCTGGGCTGTTACACGTTTTGTTTTTAACCATGCTTTTTTATCGTGTTATCCATTTGTAAAGGTAAATGTGAAAGTTTTTAGAGAAGTTTAAATCAAGAACATTATTTTATTTACATGTTCAAATAATACACAAACCAATTGCATTATTATTGTGTCTGCTTTTGTTATGTACATGAAAGTGACTATGCAAATCTTGAACAACTTCCCAAAGCTTCCACGGTCACTACTCTCCTATGAAAGCAGTGATATATCTGGTGTTCTTGTGCCATGGTTGTATATTGGAATAGGCTTTTCATCTTTCTGTTGAGTGAGCAGATCTTGCTTTCTTATGTTTTGATTTTTAAAACTTCCATCTGCGACTGAATGTTATCAAGTGATCTTTTATCTCTTATGCAGGTTACCCAACTTTCATCATCAACAATAAAATTAGGAGTTCCTATTTTTCTGTGCATTCAGAACCTATTGGACTTCACTGTGACATTTCCTTGAGCATTTTATACAGGGTTCAACTGTGCAAAGGCTGTGAATGTGGCACCTGTTGGTTGGCTACCTTATGGTCATAATGCTATTGAGTTGTATTGTTAGCAGACCCAGAATACTTCAGTTTCGCATGATAACTTGTTGCTACAAGAGATGTTGTACTTAAGTGGGGAAAATGATGTGGGGTTGTTGGAGCAAGTACCTGAAATTAAGAAGAAAGTTGTAATTCTTCTTAATAAGAGCACATTTCTTCTCTGTTACCACAGTTTTTTTTAATTCCTTTATTGCCAATCACTAGTGATTAGGATTAGATTTTACACTGTTTAGAGGCCAATAGGTTCCAAATGACATTTTGAAAGGAAAAAAGAACGATTATATTTAGATTATTTGAAAAAATCAAACCAATGCATAAAATTTGAAAGGAGATGGGCCTCTTTTTTCTTTTTAGACCAAAGCATATAGAAACATACAGTTCTAACACTTTTTTAATGAAAAAAAACGTAGTTACTCTTTATGTATCAATCTCTTATTGCTAAAATCGTAGTTACTCTTCATGACTCATAATTAACGTTACTCACATGATGTAATTTAACTCATAATTCCCAGTCTTGGTGAATTACATATTTCTCTTATTGACCACATTGTGAGAAAGTAAATATTTTGACTCACATGTAGCTTTTCGATGTTTTATAACATAATTTCTTGAACTCATTTATTGATCGGGAACATAGTTCCTTTGGTGCTTTCCTGACTTTGTATAATATATTCGGCTTTGTTCCTTTGGTGCTTTCCTGACTTTGTATAATATATTCAGCTATATGATATGTGTGTATTTTTTTAGTTATTTAATCTTGATTTTAAAAAGGGAATTTTTAGAAAATGGTGAAGGAAGAGCATTTTTGGAAAGAGCTATAATTTTAGTGATAAGGGAAGGGTTACAAGTCCTGAGACTATTTATGTGGAAATACTATTTAAATTTTGGAATATTGAGCTTTGCATTTCACTATCTTAAAAAAAAGGCTCAAATGTTAGCATACATTAATCACGTGGGTAAGGATTTTATGTTTGCGAACAACCCTTAGCGTACGAACGGTGCGAACAACCCTTAGCGTGCGAACGGTGCAAACACACAAATAGAAGACAAATAACACGCTATAAATTGTTGCCACCGTAACGCGCGGGCACACGGCTAGTGTATATATATATATATATATATATATATATATATATATATATATATATATGGATCTATATACAAAGATTTTCATCAGATCCTATACAAAGATCTATCTAACTAGCTAAGACCTAGCATCCGACATATAGTCTTCATCATCAAAGAAGTTGCTGCTGCTGTCATCAGGAGGTGTACGTGGAATCCCTATTCCGGATTAAATACACATCCAGCTCCCTCTCCCCCTCTGGTCCCTGGATATGAAGTTTCATATCCCCTAAAACTTCGTCACTGATGAAATCAGCGTACTCAAGCCCATTTGTGATGGACAAAGGTGGGATCCTCCAGTAAATGAGGAAATAGCCAATCGATGTGTGGTTTAGGTATTGCACCATTTGATTCAGATCATGATAATCAAATGTGCGAATGTCGACATATAGTCTTCATAACATTTCCCTTCCACACATCCTGGCCAGCGGCATTCCGATGGAAATCGCCGCAATGATGGATATTGAGGGTGAACCTCAGACCACCTGTAGAAAACCCAAATGCAGCGTAGAGAGTAAGTAACTAAAACATAAAACCCTAAAAATAAAAACCTGCAGCCATTGTTGAGTGAAAATATACTTACGGGGAGTCTTGACGTAGTAGGGCGCTAGTTCATTAACACCCCTAATCCTCCATTGTTTATCAAAGGCAGCCATTGATCGATCGAAGGTTTTTTCTTTATGATCAGGAAATACGTTCGTACGGAAGATTTTGGTGGCAAGAAAGTGGAAATTTAAAGGCAGTCAGACCACGCTACCAGCTATGGTTGCAAGAAGTGGAAAGGTCAGGCCACGATAACCGTGAATATTTTTTACCTTTACCACGCAAATTTTGTTTTTACCGTGTCTATTTATTACCTCTAACAATGCAAATTTTGTTGATCAATTACTTTTTATGTGATGGGAGTAATTAAATAAGTTCTGGTTAAAATATAACCAATTAACAATTCTGTCTCAATGGTTCTTCTTAATCTTGTAGTGTGTTCCTCTCTTTTGACTGACCTAGGTTCAAGCCTTGTTTTTTTTACTGACCCAGTTTCAAGCCTTGTTTGCTACATTTTATAATTTTTTGATTGTCTAATATTGGATGACATGATTTATAAACTAAATAGATTTTACTTCTTCAGTAAACTGGTACAAGAACAAAACCGTACTAGAATTCCTCAGGAAGAAGAGTTCATCTGGATTGAGAGTAGATGACCAGAACCGGATGACATTTTTAGATAACTGTTTGACTGCCTTGGCGGACTGAGATGATTTATAATTAAACAGGATCAATTTTAGTTATTCATTACAAAAGAAGGCGAATATAACCGGATGAACTAGAGTTCTTCAGGATGATTTATAATTAAAAGAATCTATTTGCAACGGAAAAATTAAGATTCATGTATTTTTCCGGAAGAACATTCATTCCGGATGAATGTTTATAACCTTCTGGAACATTACCTTTCGCCACGCATATAATTTCATACCGTGACCATTTGTCATCTACTATTCAGTAACACAATCTAATAACAGTGGCCATATGTACTAGCCTTTAGACACATAACTACGTAAAAACAGTAGCCATTGCTCACATTTAGCGGCACATAATATACACTTAATAGTTTTGTTTTTTTTTATTTACTAAGTAATAAAGTCTACTCTTCCGTCATACAAGATTATTTAATCGTGGCCATACATTCCTTTTTGGTCACACGAATAAAAAATCATAAGAATTTCGTGGCCGTTTTGTGCATTTCGCTACTCTTTTTTAAGTGTGACAAATAAGTGCCACATGTTTTTGTAAAACAGTGGCTAAAGCCACTGCACCTGATTTTTGTTGTCACATAAACAAAAAAAATACGTGGCTAAAGGGTCCAAACGCTATATATTTGGCCACAGGTACAAAATTTGTGTGGCTAAAACTAGTGTTTCTTACCTTTAGCCATGTTTTTTTAACCATGGCTAGGCGTTTTCGAAAAAAATCGTGGCTAAAGACACTTTTTGAAGTAGTGTTTATTCCTTTACAACTTGTTATAAATAGCAAGCGTTCTTCACCAAGATGACCAAGACATTCACTCACAATTCACAAGCTTCTCAACGTGCTTATCACATACTCTTGTAGAAAAGTTCTTTCCGTTGATTTATATGCATACTATAAACTCGTGTAAACCATTATTTACATTTGAGAAGTACAGAAATTTTTTTTATGAAATGTGGTCTTCAAGTCTGATTTATTATTTTTGAAACATTATTAACAAACTGTGTCTATACCGTTGAAAATCCCCTCACGGGACACAACAGTTGGTATCAGAGCAGATTGAATAACTCATATTCAAAGATTGCTTTTCAAATTTTTTTCTTTGGTTTTTCTTGTGCTTCAAAACTTATATTAAGTTTTTTTCACAAAATGTCAACTAGTTGGAACAACGTTAAATCTATGGGTTCATTAGCCAAACCTCCCATGCTTTCTTGGGAGAAATATCCATAGTGGAAAATCAGGATTACCAACTTCCTAAAAGAAGTTGACAATTCCTTGTAGGATTGTATAGCTAATGGACCTCACTGTCCCACTATTAATATTCATGAGATTAAAGAAACCACAAAAGTTCATGTTGTTCCACCTCGCACCATGCCCAAAAGAAGAAAATGGTCGAGCGAGGAGGATAAAGCCAGAGAAATTAATGAGGATAGAGCCAAAACCGTTCTGATTATGGCTCTTTCTCATGAGATATTTTGTCAAGTTGACTGCAATATCTCATCGAAGGGCATATGGGATGCCCTTGAGAAACTCTTTGATGGTGGGGGGGGGGGGGGGGGGATAAATGAAACACAACAAATGAACAAAAGCTTTAAATGAGTATGAATCATTCATAACACTCCCAAGTGAGTCACTTATAAATGCCTAAAATGTTTTGTAACTATCATAAACAACTTAAGAAAGTTCAACGTTTCTAAAACAATTCAAATCACTGTCTTATGGCTGATCATGAATCCAATCTCTACGATAATTCTAAACCGCTCAATAAGGAACAAGTAAGTTCTCTGCACATCAATTTAATAATATGTCAATCAATTATAAAAACCTTCAAGAAAGTACAAAAGAAACAACCTTTTAAATGAAAACAAATTCAAACTTTCAAAGAAGAAATGCACTCTCTTCTCTCTGAATTGCATCAAATTAAATATCATAGAGAAAATTAATTGATAAAACTCAGGCAACTTGAAACTAAAAACCTGAGCAATGAAGCAAAAATAGATCATTATGAGATAGAAAAAGCAACCTTATACCAAAGGTTGCACATGGAAGCCAAAAAATAAATGGTCTCATCAATGCTCATGACCAACTTGATGATATGAAAAATATCCCAAGAAATTATGGTCAAGGGATTAGGTAACTTCATGGAACCAAATGTTCCAAGATTGTCTTTGTAAAAAGTTACAGTTAGACGTACCCACAACCACTGGATAAAATTCAAAAACCAAATATCCAGCCATAGAAGTCTCATCCTACTGCTAATAGATCTTAATGACTGTAACAAATACACATCTGAGTCAATAACCATGACAAGTTCACCATGCCAAAACTTTGATTGTGAGCTTACCATATATAAACACTACATGTGCTTAAAAATGATAAAACTGGTTTGAAAACACTATTAAAAGTTGAACACAACCAAACCAAGAACATCCCTCAATATCTCTTCCAAATCTATGGAATCTAACAAAAAGAAATGTAGGATCGTTATTAGTTAGAGTTAAACTAAAACAAAAGCCCTTTACTTGCAAATATAACCCTGCGGAATTAAAGTTATATTTCACTTTACTTAAGCGATATTTAGTTCTTGTGTATAGTATAAATGCTTGATTTGCAGAAAGATAGTAACAACAAAGTATCAAATACTCGACACTATTTGCATTAACTCAAAGCTACACTATTACAAGTTGTTCAAGAACAGATGATGTGTAAACTATGAGCTAACTAAGCTATATATAGTGCTGATGAGATCAATGACAGCCATTGATCTCATGCGATCTAATCTAGACCGTAAACAATAAAGTCAAATACAAACTACCAAAAGAATAAACATCGGCAATTGGAATATCTTGCGTGTTTGCAGCAACATACTACTTTAGGAGAGCGGCTTGAATCAGATATAGAAGCATACGAGAAGCTTTTGCAGGATTGGACTTGCTGAAAAGACATCTCAGGAAAAGTCCGGTTGAACTCATTATCTGGTGGATAATTGAGTTCACCCGGAATATTCGCTAAAAGACAAAACTGCTTCTTTCCGCTTGAACTGCCAGTTCCGCTTGAAGTGAGAATTCCGCTTCAACTTCAACTTCAGCCGGAACATAACAAAATTGGCATTCAGCCGGAAATCTTCCAAGCGCAATATTCCTTACAATCTCCCCCTAAGCTGATGCTGTCAAATTCCAATGTTTATCTTCAAAAATTGACTTGTACCCAAAAATCTTCTTCTCCTTATCCTACTTGTCAGTGGTTCTGATGTTGGCATCAAGGTTTTGAGACAGCTCTTTTGAGTTTGTTTTGGTCACCTTCACATGCTTGAAAGATTCCCAGTCCATTTCGCTCCATTCTTCTTGAACAGAAATGGACTCATGAACTGTGAAGGTGTCATCGGCTCTGTGAACATAAAAGAGCTTCTCTTCCTCTTCCCAAATGATAAACTTTATTTCACTTGCAGGCACTTCTTCTTCTTCTTCTGCTGAATCATCATCTAAATTGCTTCGGTAGAACACTCCGCAGTCCAGCACAGTTGGCTCAATGACAAGCCTTAACATGTGCTCAGCTCTTGAGGGACTCAGAATCTCTCTAAGCTTCAGAATGATGTCTGTCATTTGCAGCAAAGTAAGATATGTAGTGGCCTTGTGAACATTTACCACTTGAGTTGTGCCATTTGCCAACTTGAAGGTGAAATCAAAGGTGGCTTCATCCACTGTCCAACCCACAATCTGCCTCTTTCTGGGTGGAGCTTTTCTTTTCTGCCTTTGATCTCTTTTGTTCTTGGCATGCATCATTTTCCTTTTTCTTATCATCCTTTCTTCATCAGAATCATTTGCAGATTCTTGCACAATAGGTCTCTTGCCTTTGTCAGATGATGAAGAAGGGCCAGTTTGAGCTTCAGTAGGTTTGGTGATGGTGGTAGAAGGTTCATTGATGGTGAGAGGAGGTAGGGAAGTTTGAGTTGGTGGTTTAATAGCTTCTGGTGTGGGACTTGAAGGTGGAGTAGGTGGGAAAATGTCAGAAAAGTCCATGGTAGGTGGAGGCTTCTTCTTGAGGGGAATGATGGGTGTAAAGTTGTATGTTCTGTATTTGGGGTTGGCAAGCTTGGTGGCTACTTTCTTGGAGATGGAGGGTGGTTTGTAGGGTGTGATGGCAAGTGACTGTAGAATAGATGGAACAGTTGTAGGTATGGGGTTTGGGTTGTAAATGAAGGAGGGTGGAGGTTGTACATCTGCAACATCAGTAAATTCAGGTTTAACATTTACATTAGTTGTTGTACCTGAGATGAGCTCTGAAGGTGAAGGCATCACCAAGTTAGGGTTAACAGCAGCTATCTCTCCTTTAAGCTCATAAAAGATAGTATCAATTAAGCTGCACAGTTCCCTAACTTGCATCTGAGCTACCTCTTCCTCTGTCTTCAAGTTTCTAACCACAAGAGCCCTTTGTACCTTTTTCAATAGAATGTAATTCTCATCATTCTTTATCAACCTGGTAGGCAATTGAGAGGCAATCGAAATCAACCTCTGCCTATCAGTTTCAGTCACTGCATCCAAATCGTAATCCTTTAGTCTCCAGTTGAAAGATCTTGTTTTAGCCTCTTCAAGCAAGTTTTCAAACACTCCATTTTGCAGATACAGATCATATTCCTCTTGAAGTTCTTTGGCTAGCCTTTCATCTTCTGCTATCCTTTTGGCATTTTCCACCATTTTCACTATAGCCTCAGCTTCAGGAGTCTGAACCACCTGTTGAATGGTTTTTGGAATATCAGTTTGAACAGGTGTTTCCGCTTGAACTGGTTCTGAGCTCCTTAAGGCTATCAAAGTTTCGGCTATGTCTTCTGCTCCTTCACTTCTTTGTTCTTCCGGTTGAGTTTCCGGTTGAAGTTCCGGTTGAACTTCCGGTTGAACATGAATTTGGCCTTCAATCACCACTTGAGGTTTGGTGACTTCAGGTTCTTTGTCGGCTATTTCCAACACCTCAGTGCCTTCTCCTTCACCAATCAAATTTTCGTCTCCTCCTTCAGTCACTGAAGCAACTGCAACAGTTGCAGTGCTCTCTTCAACATCCATGGCTGCCTTGCTAGTGGAGGCAATGTTTCCTACCACTTGATCACTGGCTCTTTCAGCCGGAAAGATAACATCTTTGAGAAGTGTTGTGATCATGTTTATGTGCTCAGGGAGAGCACCAGCAATCAGCATGGTTGACTGTACAAGCTCAGTGAGGTTGGGGTCCTCAAAAGGAGAAATAGCAATCAGTTGACTGCATTTCATGTTCACCCAACTTTCTTCTACATTGAAGGGGTTGACACCAATTCTTTCACAAGCTGTGGCTCTAACTTCAGCCGGTATCCTCTCAACTTCTTCAATTTCAGTTATAACAGGCCTTGAGGGCATCTTCTCCCCCAATTTGACAGTATCAGCTTCATCAGCAATAACAGCTTCATCAGCTTCTCTGATAGGGTTTGAAGGACCTGCTTCAGTGTTTGTAGGATCAGCTTTCACCAAATGAGCAACAGTTGCATTCAGAGTATCAACCTGTGCTTGGAGAGAAAGGTACAGTTTCGTCAATTCAGGTAGTGTATAACTGTCCTCAACTGGCTTTTTACCAGTATCCTTGGACAAAACCAAGCTATCAATCCTGAGATTGATCAGCAGTGGTACCCACGGCTTCTTGGCACCAGGGATTCTCTTCATCTGTTTCAGCAGCCCTTGGATCCAATAAAGGACTTCTAGGTGCTGATTCAGAGAAGATTGCCGCAGATTGGGTCTTATTGATGTTACTGCTGACACCAAGATCCAGTGGGGATCCTTGGGCAGCAGTAGCCCTTTCTGCATGAATCTCTTCAGATCTCCTGAGATTCACCTCCGGTGAGGAGTGGGGGTTCAATGCAACAGGGTCCTGGTTCATCGGTATGTTCTCCTGTAATGAGGTTGGTGAGTTAATAACACCCTCATTTGAACCAAGAATGGGTGCATTGTCACTCCTAGGTGATAGGGGATGTAGGGGTGAAAAGTGTTCAGATGGGGATTGTGCATCTGCTTCTAATGACTCCCCCTCAAATGAAGGTTCATCCCTAAGAGAGAATCCCAATTTAACCAGTTTCCGTTTAGGCTTTTTGCCTTGAACGGGGTTAGAAGCTTCGGGTTGGTTGGTGGGACTAGGTGGAGGAGACCTAGTAACCACATTTCTCTGTCTTTTAAAAATGACAGGAGGTGAGGTTGATGATGAGGTGGCAGTGGTAGTGATTGTGGAAGCTTTCCTCTTTTTGGATTGAAAAGTTTTGAGAGTAGAGGAAGCTGGGACAGATGTGTGTTCAGAAGCTATTGGGTCTATAGCTCTGTCATCTTGAGCATGGGGCTCAGTTGCTGCTACAGTTTCCGGGTGAACCTCAGCAGTAGCAGGTTCATCTGGAAACTGCCTTGGAATTGGTAAGGGATAGTCAGTGTCCCTTCCAAGAAATACAGTCTTGTTTAAAGCAAGGTTTGAAAAAGTTTTCTCATTAAGAAGTTTTTGTTGCAAAATTGTACCAAGCCAGACGATTTGGGGGTACTCTTCTTTGAGAATGTATGTCAAAAATCTAGGGTACTGGTAGATATATTCAGAATGAATGTTGGATTTTAGGGCTTGAAAAATCAGTTTGGAAAAATTGAAGTTTTCACCTTTTACCACAGCATAGAAGGCGGAAGCCTGTTCACTGGCAAGCTCGTCAAATCCACCTTTCTTTGGAGATAGGCACACCAGAATTGTATGGGCCAAGAACCTCCATTTGTAGGGTAATTGCCCTTTCTTGATAGTTTTGCTTTGCAGGGAACCACCGTATCCAATATCCCTGAACAGTCGAAGATATTTCTGGGAGTCGACTACTTCATATCCACCGTTATCCCTGAATTTCAACAGTTTTCGCACCTTTTCTTCATTAATTTCCACTTCTGTGCCCTGAACTTTCGACACAATCGATTCACTACCATCTTCGCCTTTGGTAACCCTAGCATGAGACCAGAACTCTTCCATAACCTCTTCAAATATTTCTGCTTCAACAGTGAGCGCATGATGAAGGTGAGATCTTTTGATGAAGTCTATCATGCCGTTGTAGATGTCAGTTTTGCTTGGTGGTTCTAGGTACGCCACCAAATTGTGTTCTACAGGGAACTTTGAGTCACCGATGGGCTTCTTGCCACTCGCCTTTGATTTTGGAGCCATTGTTGATACAGGTTTTTGAGAAGATTGACGGTTAAACGGAGGTTTATCGGAGAGAGTTTGAGAGAAATTTGGGAGTAAGTGCTGAGTGGGGTTGAGAGAAATGGGGAAAGTGACGGTAAATTAGGGCTTTTTACCTTTTCGGTGATGACGTGGAGGAGAGAGAGTTAAAATAGACGGTTCAGTAACTGATGGGACAGATGCTTTATGGGTTATACGGTACAGCTGGTTAAAGCATGTCTTTATCCAAAAGTAAATTTACTGAAACCTCGGATTTTAATCAGTTAAAAACTTAATGGGTAAATAAATGTATATCCACTTAGAAAATTGTGCCTTCCGGGTAATTAAATGGGACTTTGACTTTGTTGACCCGGAAGTTCAAGCGGAACCCATTTCTCCTTTATTTTAAAAACTAAATTTCTTCCGTCTGAACTTCAAGCGGATGATTTTTCCGCTTGGAAGAATTGTTTTCAAAAACATTTTTCACGTCATTTACAAAGCATTTTTCCGGTTGAAGTTCACCCGGTGAGTTTCAAAAGTTGTTTTACTCACAGGTTGAACCGGAACTTGAAGCTGAACACCAAAACACAAGATTTTATGAAAATTTGTGATAAATTTTCATAGTGTAACAGAGGTTACTGACTATGAACTGAAATTATCACAAGAAATTTTCTTTTTCTTTTTCTTTTTGTATCAAGAGACGGGCTCTTAAGCACATGTCTCTCTTTTATTTGAAAATTGTGAAAAGTTTTTATTCAAAATTCATCATCCCAATGGCTGTGATGAGATAGAAAAATCTTGCCTCATCAAAAGCTTTTGTAAACAAATCTGCCAACTGGTGATCAGTATGAACTTTGAATAGTTTGATCAAATTCTTTTCTGCACAATCTCTAATAAAATGATACCTTATGTCAATGTGTTTGGTTTTGGAGTGCTTTACTGGATTGTTGATGATGGAGATGGCGCTGTTATTGTCTGCAAGAATAGGAGTTTCCATGAATTTGATCCCGTAGTCAAGCATTTGATTCTGGATCCAAAGAACTTGACTGCAACAACTTGAGGCAGCAATATACTCAGCCTCTGCAGTTGAAGTGGAAACACAAGTTTGCTTCTTGCATTGCCAAGAGACAAGTCTTTCACCTAGGAATTGACATCCACCTGATGTTGACTTCTTATCAATGTCACAACCACCATAATCACTGTCTGTGAATGCTCTGAAAGAGAAGTCAGAGTTCTTGGGATACCACAAACCCAATTTTGGTTGTCCCTTTAGATACTTGAAGATTCTCTTAACAGCTAGCATATGTGACTCCTTTGGTGAGGACTGATATCTAGCACATAAGCAAACACTGAACATGATGTCAGGTCTGCTAGCAGTGAGATACATCAGTGAGCCTATCATTGCTCTGTACAGGTGCACATCCACTGGCTTGCCACTTAAGTCATTGGTTAACTTGTGGGAAGTGGATATAGGAGTTTTTGCACTTGAGCAGGCTTGCATGTCAAATCTTTTCAGCATGTCTTGGATGTACTTTGATTGATTCAAAAAGATTCCATCTGCAGTTTGCTTCACTTGTAGTCCTAAGAAGAATGTTAGTTCTCCCATAGAGCTCATCTCAAATTTGGACTGCATCAAAGTTTCAAACTCCTTGCACAAAACAGTGTTAGATGAACCAAAAATAATATCATCTACATAGATTTGTACCATCAACATATCCTTACCAACAGTTTTAACAAAAAGTGTTTTGTCAATGGCTCCTCTCCTGTAGCCATTCTCTAGAAGATAGTTAGAAAGAGTTTCATACCAGGTTCTAGGTGCTTGTTTGAGACCATACAAAGCTTTGATTAGCTTGCACACCTTGTTAGGATGGTGAGGGTCCTCAAAACCAGGAGGTTGGTTGACATATACTTCTTGTTCCAGTAGGCCATACAGGAAGGCACTTTTGACATCCATCTGAAATACTTGGAAGTCTTTGAAGGCAGCATAGGCTAAGAAGATTCTAATAGCTTCCAATCTAGCCACTGGTGCAAACACTTCATCATAATCAATGCCTTCTTCCTGTACATAGCCTTGCACTACCAGTCTTGCTTTGTTCTTGATAACAATTCCCCTGTCATCTTTCTTATTTCTGAATACCCACTTTGTGCCAATTGGTTCTGCTCCATCAGGCAGATCTACCAATTCCCAAACTTTCTGCTTGTTAATCTGAAATAACTCTTCCTGCATTGCCTCGACCCAACTGTTGTCTTCCAAGGCATCTGTTACCTTCTTGGGCACTTCTTGAGACAAAAATGCAGCATGCAAACAAATGTTTGCATTAGCAGATCTACTCCTTGTCAACACAGGTGCTGACACTTCTCCAATAATGTTTCTCACTGGGTGATCTCTGTTGATTCTTCTGTCTAGAAACATAGGGAACTCATGGCTTCTTCCATTTGAGGGTATATTGAGCTGAGGAAGTCTGTAATCAAGCTCAATATCAGCAATTTGTGAAACAGGATTTGAACTTTCAACTGTATTGTGAGAACTGTCTTCTGAAAGGTGGGTCAAATGCTCGAAACTGAATTCATCATTTGAATTTTCAGGTTCGGTTGATCCGGAATCATTGTTCTCAACAGTTTCTGAAATGAAAATTTCCGGTTGAACTTGAGCCGGAGAAATTTCCGTTTGAACGTTAGCCGGAGAAATTTCCGTTTGAACTTCGACCGGAACAATTTCTTCTTCAATTTGAATTATTTCAGAAGGTTTCTTTCCATTGCCTGGCACGATAGGTTTGATGCTCATTGAAGAGAAGAAGTTTTGCTTCTTAATTCCAGCAGTGCTGCTCTTCCAATGTTCATCAGCAGACCTATAAAAGTTATTTTCCTGCACTAAAGATCTCACAGGCTTATCAACAGTTATGTTGAAAGCAGTGGTTAGTGCGTCAATATCAAATAACCAAGTGGGTTGAGATTCAAAATTGTTGGTAGATTTTTCATTAAAAGAGACATTTATAGTTTCCTCAACAATTTTGGTTCTCTTGTTGTACACTCTGTATGCTTTTGACACACCTGAGTATCCAACAAAATATCCCTCATCTGCCTTTTCAGCAAATTTGGGCAATGACTCATTGGTTATTAATATTGTAACAGGACAACCAAATGGCTTAAAGAAATAAATGTTTGGCTTTCTTTTTCTCCAAAGCTCATAAGGTGTCTTGTTTTTGCCTTTGACAATTAAAATCCTGTTTTGGACATAACAGGCAGTGTTCACTGCTTCTGCCCAAAATATCACAGGGAGCTTGGAGTCTGCTAACATGGATCTAGCAGCTTCAATCAATGTCCTATTTCTCCTTTCAGCAACACCGTTTTGCTGTGGAGTTCTAGGAGCACTGAATTGTCTCACAATTCCCTTCTCCTCACAAAATGTATTCAAAACATGATTTTTGAATTCTGTGCCATTGTCACATCTGATTGTTTTGACCTTGAGATTTGATTGATTTTCTAAATTAATTACAAGAGTTTTCAGCAATTCAGCAGTTTCATCTTTTGTTTTGAGAAAGAAAACCCAAGTATATCTTGAAAAATCATCAATTATAACAAAACAGTATGACCTTTTCCCTAAACTCATTACTCTAGTTGGACCAAAAAGATCCATATGCAACAGCTCTAGAGGTTTTGAGATAGAAGATTCAACTTTTGGCTTAAAGGAGGTTCTGTGTTGCTTGCCCTTGAGACATGGCACACAGTTTTCAGAACATGCAAAATGCTTGTTAGGAAGACCCTTAACCAAGCCAAGATTCACAATTCTGTTCATGTTTTTGTAGTTCACATGACCTAACCTCCTATGCCACAGATCAGATTCGTCAACTGAGGCTTTGGATACAAAGCAAGCAGTGCCACATGAGGGTGTAGCAACTGACATATCCAAAATGTATAATCCATCTCTCCTGGGTGCCTTAAGCATTATTAGTTCATCAGGAATTTTGACACCAGGTTTGAGGACTATGGCCTCTTTCTCATTAAACATTAAATTCAAATTCTTGTCACACATTTGTGAGACACTAAGTAAGTTGAAATTCAATGTATCAACAAAATTGACTCTGTCAAATTTTACCAGTCCATTTGTCACATCACCTTGTGCTGTGATATGGCCTTTTGTGCTTCCAAAGGCAACTGGTCCTCCATTGATTCTTTTTGTATTTTCCAGAATTTGCTTATTCCCTGTCATGTGGCAAGTGCATCCACTGTCAACTACCCATAGGCTATTTTGGCCTTTATTTTGCACCTGCACACATCAGAATTGATTAATTTCTATAGGGGACCCAAGCCTGAGTGGTCTTGGGTCTGCCATAAGCATCATTATACTTATACTCCTTGAGTACTAAAGTATTTAAAACTGGAGCTTCATTAAGCAGATCATCATTGTCAAAACTGAAGTTCTCATATTGAGTACTTGTTTGACTAAATCCTTCACCTTTGGTGTTTTTCCTTTCAGCAATTTTTCTTTCCCTGTACTCCTTAAATTTTCTTTGCTTGTTGGTTATTTTCTTTGATTTTTCATTTCCTTGGTTAACCAACTTAGTTCTTTCAGGAGATTTTGAAAATCTTTGAGGAAAGTGTTTGTTTTGATTTGAACTCTCCCCCTGATGTGGAACACAGTAACTTCCACTTGAACTAGTAGCAAAAACAATTTCAGGTTGGTAAGATTTTTTGCTTCTTGAAAATTTTTCTCTAGAGGTGGTTTTTCCTCTAGAGGGATTTCTTCTTTCTTGAGCTTCAAAATGCTCAAACCCATCAGCAAAGTGTACATGTGGTCTCTGCTTTGGAGCAGTAGCTGATCTGGGTTGAGTTTTGTTTTCCGGTTGAACATGAGTTCGAGCGGAAAAATGTTCCGCCTGAACTTCAGCCGGAAAACGATTTTGCCTTAAAACAGAGAAACTTCCATTTTTATCATTACCAATTAAGACCTTGTTGGATTCAGATCCAAAATGCTTCATTGTGTGACTTTTCACAGGTGAAATTCTTCCTGTGAGTTTCTTTTGAAAATTGGCTTTTGGTTGCAAAACAGGTTTTGGTATCGAAAATGGTTTAACTTTACTCATTGGGTTAAACTGGCATACAGCAGCTAGGTGACCTTGTTCACCACAGCACATGCATTCAACAACTTTGGTTTCAAATTTTCTGGGAGACTCAAGTTTGGTTACTTGGTTGAAATTTAGTTGACCAAGCCTTTGAGTTTGACTTCCCTTTGGTTGCTCAGGTTGCTTTCCTCCAACTTTTGAATCCTTGGGTTCATAAACAGTTGGTGGAGGAACAGCAATTGATGGTCTCAAAATGTTTGATTGGTCAGCTGAAGCAGATGTGCTTGCAACAGTGACTTCAGTTTTCTTAGACTCAACAGTGTTTTCAGAACTGGACTGTGATGAAATGTCATCAACTGTGAGACTAACTTTGCATTCAGATTTTAAAGCATCAATCGGTTTGATTACAGGTGAGTATTCAATTGGTGGTTCAACACAGTTATACCCAACACCTGCTTTACCATACATCCCTCCCATCCATAGTTTCTCAGCCTTTTTGTTTGCTGCTTGGAATTTATCACAAGTAAACAAAGCATCTTTCAGCTTGATCTCAAGAACATCAACCTCAGCCTTAGCATCTTTGGTTTCATTTCTTGATTTCTCAAGCTTTGACAGCAAGTCATCAAGCTGTGTTTCAAGCACTGAGTTGGTTTGTTTTAACTGTTCATACTCTTTGGTTAAATTTTCAATTTTTAAAATGTATGAAGATTCAGTTTTCTTGAAACATTCCTTTAACTCATTTAGGTTTGAAACTTCATCAATCAAATCAGTGTTGTGATTTCGGTACTTTGCCACTTGTTCTATGCAGGCAGGGCTGCATAGGTTTTCTAGGACTTTCTCAGGGATGGAGTTTACCTGATCTGAGGTGGAGTCTTGTTTGGCCATCAAAGCATGGTTGATAGGCTCAAACTCAGCAACGAAATCTTCCCATTCAACACATGAGGTTTGATTTGCAACAGCAGCTACCACATTCTGGTGGTTTTGACTTCCGGTTGGCTTTGGTGGAGTAGGGTGAGAGCCTGAGTTGTTACCAGAATTGTTGTTGTTGGAGTTGCTTCCTCCTTGATTTTTCACTTGGACATGACTCTGATTCTGTCCTTCTCTTCTTGGTTGAGAGCACTCCCTTGCAAAGTGACCAAGTTGGTGACAGTTATAGCACTTCACCTTGCTTTTGTCAAGGCCTATGTGAGCACCTTTTGCTCCCTTGTAGGTTCTACCAGTTCTTTTGTAAAACCTTTGAGCTCTGACAGAAACCATAGCAAGTTGAGTCATTATGTCCATTTCCTCCAAATCATCAGCACCTATACACTCAAGATCTTCAGGTATGAAGCCTTGGTAGGAGTCAGTTGCTACATGAGCATTGTGAGAGTTTTCAAACGTGTTTGAAAAACTTTCTTGACACCTTGGTGTCTCAGGGAAACTGACAATAGGTGACTGATATGATGATGAGTTTGACGACCTTTGACTGTTAAAATCAGTAGTTACTAGTGCAGATGAAAACAACTGAGTTGACTCAGAAGATGAGTTTTGTTTAAGATCTAGTTCCATTTCATAGGCACTGAGTATGCCATGAAGTTCACTGAGTCTCATCTTTTTCAAGTTTTTGCATTCCCTGATGCTCACTGTATAAACTGTCCACACAGAAGGCAGGGAACGTAGGAACTTTCTGTTAACATCTACCTGGTCTAGTTTTACATCTACTTTTTGGAGTTCATCAAGCAAAGAAACAAATCTTAAGTACTGGTTTGTCATTGTTTCACCAGATTTGAAAGTAAAGTTTTCATACTTCTGTTTTAAGACATCTTTCTTGTTTTCTTTTACTTCACTGGTTCCTTCATACATTTCACTTAAGGCATTCCACAGGTCAAATGCAGTTTTATATCCTTTAAACCCACTTAAAATGGAATTAGGAAGTGCAGCCTGTAGAGTCCAATATGCCTTATGGTCAAATTCGAGAGCAGTGTAGTCAGATTCAACATATTTATCTAGTGGTTTTGGTATCTTGACTTCTGCATCATCAGCAGATGAAACCATGGGTGAGTAGGGTCCTTCAGTGAAAGATTTCCAAATACGACGGTCCAAAATCCTAACAAAACCTTCCATCCTGAGTTTCCAGGTACCAAAGTCATCAGGAGTGAACATTGGTGGTTTGTTGGAAGAACCATTTGGACAACTTAGACTAAAATCACTCATTTTGAAAACCTTTTGAAAGAAGAAATAGCAAAGCTTGTAAAGTAAGCAAGTAGAGTATCAACTTTGAAGCACTGAAAGTCTTCAAAGTGAGAACCAAAGCTCTGATACCACTTGTAGGATCGTTATTAGTTAGAGTTAAACTAAAACAAAAGCCCTTTACTTGCAAATATAACCCTGCGGAATTAAAGTTATATTTCACTTTACTTAAGCGATATTTAGTTCTTGTGTATAGTATAAATGCTTGATTTGCAGAAAGATAGTAACAACAAAGTATCAAATACTCGGCACTATTTGCATTAACTCAAAGCTACACTATTACAAGTTGTTCAAGAACAGATGATGTGTAAACTATGAGCTAACTAAGCTATATATAGTGCTGATGAGATCAATGACAGCCATTGATCTCATGCGATCTAATCTAGACCGTAAACAATAAAGTCAAATACAAACTACCAAAAGAATAAACATCGGCAATTGGAATATCTTGCGTGTTTGCAGCAACATACTACTTTAGGAGAGCGGCTTGAATCAGATATAGAAGCATACGAGAAGCTTTTGCAGGATTGGACTTGCTGAAAAGACATCTCAGGAAAAGTCCGGTTGAACTCATTATCTGGTGGATAATTGAGTTCACCCGGAATATTCGCTAAAAGACAAAACTGCTTCTTTCCGCTTGAACTGCCAGTTCCGCTTGAAGTGAGAATTCCGCTTCAACTTCAACTTCAGCCGGAACATAACAAAATTGGCATTCAGCCGGAAATCTTCCAAGCGCAATATTCCTTACAAGAAAGATGAGTGAAAATTCAGTTAATCCATTTAAGAAAGGAACCATAAGCAAGTAGGTCTCCAAAATCATCTAACCTTCTTTTGAAATGCAGAACCATCATGTGCAACAAATATGGTATTGCAACTCAGGATGCTCTACACACATGACTAGAGAAATAAACTTGCTCAACAACTATACCTGCTCAATAACTATACCAAGAAGAAAGGAAGATCAATTACGTTTTGTGATGGAATACAATATAAAACTAGGCTATGGAAACATTTCTAATGGTGAAGCAACAATAGAAAATGTGTCGCATGTCCAAGGGCTAAAATACAATCTATTAAGCTATAGACAACTTTGCGAAAAAGGATATAAATTCATCCTTTACTCCAACAAATGTGAACTTCTAGGATTGAAAGATAATAAAGTTTACTTAACCGGAAGAAGGCCGGGTCAATCAAAGCCTATATTTTGTAATCTTTAAAAATTTAATTACAAATGAATCTTTCGGTTTAATGTCAAAATCATTAGATAAAGAGTCTGGACTATGGCATAGAAGGCTTTCCCATATTAACTAAAGAACAATTGCTGAACTAGCAAATAAAAGGATGGTAAAAGGTCTTCCTACCATAAATTCAAAATCTAAAAGAAATCTGTGAAGCTTGTCAGCGAAATGAAAAGGGCCTCTCACGAAAGTCTTCAAGAATCATCTGGAAATCAACCACTCGAACTAATCCACATAGATCTTTGTGGACCCATTAGCACAGACATCATTGGAGGAAAGAAATATATTTTAGTAATGGTTGATGATTTCTCCAGACATACATGGATTGAATTCTTAAAACTTAAAAGCAAAACTCATGTTAATCAACTTCATAAGAAGAGTGCAAAAATTAATGCAAAAAAAGGTTTGGAGGATAAGATCTGATAATGAAATAGAGTTCAAAAACGCAAAATTAGATGAATATCTAGTCAGAATATGCATATCTCGTGACTTTATAGCTCCCTTGACTCCACAACAGAATGGAGTTGTGGAAAGAAGAAAGCAAACTCTAGTAGAAGCAGCTAGATCAATGCTCTTATATGCTGAACTTCCTATCTATTTCTGGCTTGAAGCTATTGCAACGACATGCTTCACTCAAAATAGATTCATTATCAACAAAAGGTTGAATCAAACACCATATTAAAACATCAACAAGGAAATCTTTAACGTAAAATTTCATCATGTTTTTTGTTACAGATGCCATATTCTCAATGATCAATATAATCTTGGAAATTTTGACAGAAATCTTGACAAATTCATCTTCATTGGATATTCCTCAAGTCCAAAGCTTACAGAGTCTTTGTTCTAAGGAATCAAGTGGTAAGGGAAAAGTACAAATGTGTCTTTCTATGACACAAAAATGGCCATAAATAACAATATGGCTCCTCTTACTGAAAATGATGAAATTGAAAAGGTTTGTTTCTGTAGGCTAATTTCCTCAAAAAAGGAAGGAATTTAAAATAATCTTTTTAAAGAAACTCTTGATGAAGAAAACAACACAGCTTTGTTTCAGAGCAAACTATCACCATTAAATGAAAATGCCACAGAAAACCACACTCACAGTAACTCTATGAATGAGGAATTAATACCTATTCATCATGAGAATGAAATTTCAACAATGAAAGAACAAGAGGATGAACAAACTTCAATACCTCATTCAACCCCGTTGAAATCCCAACGACAAAAATTTCATAGAAATCAGTGAAAAATACAGAGTTCTGTGAAGTATCTGTTAATCCATAGTTTACCTAAAACGTCAGTCCATCGATTGAGGGGGAGTGTCAAACCCCGTAGACAACTGATCTGATGCTACGAGTAGAATGCTTAAACTCTCTACCCCCCCCCCCCTACACAGAAATGGACAAAAGATCACCCCATACATTTAATTATCGGTGATCAAGACAAAAGCGTCCAAACCAGGGCTGCTACCGCAAATCAATGTTTATATGCTAGGTTTCTCAGCATGATTGAACAAAAGAAGTTTGAAGAAGCCCTCCCAGATCTCCACGGGATCCTAGCTATGCAACAAGAGCTAGGACAAATAGAAAGAAATGATGTGTGGGATCTGGTTCCAAGACCAAATAACAAATCTGTCATTGGAACCAAATGGGTCTTCCGAAATAAAAATGATGAGGATGGTACCATAATTAGAAATAAAGCTAGACTTTTTGCTAAAGGGTTCTGTCAACAAGAAGGGTTACATTACGACGAAAACATATGCACCTGTAGCTAGACTAGAAGCTGTAAGAATATTTTTAGATTTCTCAGTAGTCAAAGGTAAAGTTTATCAAATGGATGTACAATTTGCTTTTCTATATGGTAAAATTGACAAGAAGTATACATTCAAAAACTACCAGGATTTGAAAATAAAAGATTTCCTATTCATGTGTGCAAGCTTAAAGGGCACTTTACGGCCTAAAACAAGCACCAAGAGCCTGGTATGATACGTTCTCCAAATTTCTCCTATCACGAGGTTTCAAAAGGGGGTCAATTAACACAACCTTATTTTTTAAAACAAAAATAGATCATCTAATTATTGTTCAAATTTATGTAAATGACATAATTTTTTGCTCCACATGCCCAATATTCTGTAAAGAATTTGAGGACCTCATGACTACAAATTTTGAAATAAGTATGATTGGAGAACAAAACTAGTTTCTGGGAATACAAGTAAAACAATCCATATGGTATTTTTATTAATCAAGGAATATATATCAGAAACTCCTTAAAAAATACTCGCTTGCAAACTCCTCTTCTTACCAAATACCTATGGCCACAAACATCAAAACTGATGCAGACATAGATGGAAAATATATGGATGAACACACATACAGAGGTATGATAGGTTTACTTCTGTACCTCATAGCAAGTAGACCATAAATAATGTTCTCCACATGTTTCTTGGCTAGATACCAAAGTAACCAAAAGGAATCTCATGCCACAAAGAGGGTTTTTAGATAAGTGAAAGGATCACCAGACTTAGGTCTTTGGTATCCTAAAGAACTGACTTTCAACTAACAGCCTACTCAGATGCTGATCATGCAGGTTGTAGAATGGATAGAAAAAGTACTTCTGGCAGCTGCCAAATGCTAGGAGGGAAATTGTTATGTTGGACATCAAAGAAGTAAAATTATGCTTCAACCTTAATTGTTGAGGCTGAATATGTTGATGTCGCTAGTTGTTTTTCATAAGTGATATGGACGCATACTCAACTCAAAGACTATGAGATACATCTCACAATGATACCAATTCTTTATGACTCAAAGAGTGCCATCACAATCACATCAAATCGTGTTCATCACTCAAGAACTAAACACATTAATGCCAGGTACCATTTCATAAAAGATCATGTTAAAAAGGGACAAATAGAGATGTATTTTATCCCTACTGAGTACCAACTTGCTGACATTTTTACAAAACCATTAGATTAGAAGAGATTCTCATTCTTGATAAGCAAGCTAGGTAAGTTAAATATGACAACTAACCCCTGAAAATCAACTAAAAGAGATACCAAATTTTGATTACTTATTTCTCTTCTATATGCTAAAATCAAACAAAACTTAAGTCAAAACTATTAAGCATGCACCTAAAAGAAAAAAAAAGAAATAGATCCTTTTAAAAAAATTATATATATATATATATATATATATATATATATATATATATATATTTTAACTGTTGTTTACCACTCATGCACAAAGAGGAATACATGTCAACATATTCACTACACTCCAACTATCCCAACGACATAAAAGCTACTTCAACCACTACATCTCATTTACTTCCACTCTGACTCTCCAAAAATTCTCCTGATATAATTGACTTTCCATAGAAATTTGCTGCCAATCTAAAAAAAACAATGATGATCTCTATAAATCCTCATAGCTTCTCAAAACACTTTGCTTATCCTTCTGAGGACTCCTTGTCATCATAACATCTTCATTCTCTATAAAAGAACATGGAAGCTGATCTTCAAGTTCACCAGATCCCACTTCCAAAGTTTTCATACTTTCTCATCCAAAACCTAAAAATGCCTTTCAAAGAACTTTCTCCTCAAGTGCCAGTTCCAACGTCCACATTCTTTCCAACCATTTAACATCACAATCTAGTACTCTACACATTGTGGTAACCGCTTCTGGTCCTACCAACCAATGATGAGGCTATTCGAAAATTTCCAGTAGGTCATGCTCTATCTTATGACACACCCATATGTCACACTCTTCTTTAGGAGTTCTGGAGGAATGTTGTATTTATTGTCAACCATGGACACAACATACAAATCATGAGAACAGTATGCGGCATCAAATTTGTCATCACACAACACTTCATCAAAAAAGAACTTCAAATCAAAGATGATTCCTTTACTCCGTCATGGTTTAACATAAATGAAGTCATTCGAACCTTCTATGACATAGTGTAAGGTATTATTTCTCCAAGTAATGATGTTATCATTCTCGACTGGATAAAGTTATCTCGGAAGGCTTAGAAGACTTGAGGTAACAAGTTATCTCAGAAGCACAAACTGTCCGAAGTAGCTTAAGTTACCACGGGAGGTAACTTTATCTCAGAAGCATAGTTTTACTCCGGGCGGTGGAATTGCCCAAGATAACTCAAGTTACCTCGGTAAGGAGAGTGATCTCGGAAAACTTGACTTCTCCACTTGTTCTGACCAGTCTGCTTTTTGACAGAGACGCGAGCTACTTCTTTCTCAACATATCAGAAGCCGTTAAATTATCTTCTAGACTAGTTTATTATATTCTAGTTCATGTCTCTCTGTTCAACAGTCCATATAATCGTTAGAGAAATCAAGGGATCTCCTTGATTTCTTAGGCACTATATATATTTTACTTGTAATATGTAATTCACAATGTTGATGTACGCTTTCTCGAATTATCAAGTAATAACAATATAGTGTCGTGTATTATTCACATTAGTGTTTTACTTTTTTTTACATTCAATTTCCGTTTTATTAATGACAACAGAGCTAATGGCTTAAGTTGTTTTCACCTGGTTAAACCTTAAGTAAATTCTTGTATTTTTACTCTGTAACCAATTTTCGATCCTACAAGTGGTATCAGAGCTTTGGCACTTGTTTTGAAAGAATATATTTTAAAACCTCTGATTTACTTACTTACTCTGTTTTTTTTTTTTGTTAAAATCGTTTTTTGTTCATTTCATACATCCTTCACTATGGATGATTCACGAAATGGTAGTTCAAACAAACTGCCATCATTTATGCCCGATGACTTTGTTACATGGAAATTGTGTATAATTGGGTATCTTCATCATTCTGATTATCGAATATGGAAGTCTGTAATTTATGGCCCTACCATTCTGGTAGTAAAATCGGCCACTGTGGCCTAATGTTGACATAGTAAAAGCTCTTGTAGATTTCTCTGAAGAAAATCACAAGTCCGTCGAAGGTGATCACAAAGCACTATGGGCATTAAAGGCTGCACTTCCTAATTTGGTTCTTGTTGGCTTTAAAAATTGTAAAACTGCTTTCGATCTTTGGAAAGCCTTAAATGAAATGTACAAGGAACTGATGAAGTGAAGGACAACAAGAAAGATGTCTTAAAACAAAGCTATGGGAACTTCTCTCACAGAAATGACGAGAGTATGAATACTCAGTATCTTCTTTTCTACCAACTTCTTTATGAACTGCAACGAAATGATGTCAAGATGGAAAATGGTGATATAATCGGAAAATTCCTTAAATAACTACCTAATGTTTGGACAGTGTACACTGTAAGCATCAAGTATAACAAGGACCTCAAGACCCTGAAGCTCAGTGAACTACATGGGATGCTGAGTGCCTATGATATGGAGATAAATGAAAAATCTGGTGTTCTTATGTGACACCCTGTCCAAAAATACGTCAAACCTCTCTCTTTTGACTTTTAATTAAGTATGTTTACGTGTTTTGTTAAATGATTAAGCTGTTAAATTACTATGTTAAACTAATAACTGATTTTAGTCCCGCGTTTGTACTGGAAACATATACCCATGAAATACGAAAGTTTTCATATTTTAAATATGGAACTTCAAAAATAAAAATGTAAATATAAAAATTAGACTTTTATATTTTACCAAAAATGATGCAATCAATTCACTAAACATTTTCATGAAATAAAAATTATTCAGTTGTCATGACTTAACCAAATGAAAAACCGATCAGCCGATTCAGGCCCAGTTAGGCCCAACAAGCCCAAAACAACCCGATCGAGCCAGAAACTCAATCCAATAACCCAACTCGACTTAACGAATGATTCGACCCGACCCGGAGACCCGACCCATGGCCCAAACGGCTTGGGCCAAACCCGACACCCGTGAGCCCTCGCGGCCCACTCAAGAACCGGCCCGAGCCCGGCCTGCCTTACGTCTCGGCCCAACCTCCCAATTTCCGCTTAGGCATCGGCCCACTTACAAACCATTTCAAATAAATTGTTTTAGCCCATGGAAATTTATAAATAAGCCCACCATGATTTTTATAAAATTTTGGCCCATCAACTTTTATAAAAAAAAATCCACCACCTTTGTAGTTTTATTCTCTAGGAACTAAATTATAAAAGTCAAGATTTTTACTCCTCACTAGCCCTCTCATATTTTATAAAAGCTTGCCATCTTTATTAAACTTAAGCAAACTTATAAAAATATAAATCACTTACACTTGAATTTTGGGTGAATTAGCTAATGACAACACACCTAGTCTAGGAGGTGATTAGTTAGCCATGTAAGAGAAGTGACTAAAGGTTAATAACCTATAATTAGTGTATAAGAGGAGAGGTCACACCACTCAACTCTCCACACCACAAACCAACACCCATCACTCTCTCCCTCTCTTTGCTCCTCACGGAAACCACCCCAACCACCGGCCAACCACAGCCGTCGGTGGACCACCGCCCCTAGCCACCTGTCGCCGCCGCTGGAGACCTCGCCGGACCACCTCAGCCCGCCGAAAACCACCACCATCACCCTCTCTTTCTTCTCGGTTCTCAAGCCTCAACTCCTTGTGAGTTTTCTAAACCCATTTCTCCTATGTTTTCCTCACATGCTTAAACACCCAAGTTACCACCAAAGTCTTGACAACAAACCTTAAACACTTGCATTTTAAGTTAATCAATCTAAAAATCTCTCTTCTCTATCTCCTTCTTCTATGATCTAAGCATTTCCATTTTGTGCTCTAGGAACTTAAAAATTGCCAAGGAAATGGGTGAAACACTTGGAGAAATCTTATGAAAGTATCCAAGTGCACCTAAAGATCATCATGTTATTTTTATACATTTCTTGTACATTTTGAATCCAAGAACAAAACCCTTACATAGATTTATCCATAAAACTCACTAGATGAGTTAAGTGTTCTTGGATCATCATATAAAATAGTCCTAACACTTGAAATGTGTTAGTTGATTTAAATGACTAACAAAATTTAACAAATAAATGAATGAACATTAAAATGGGTATTTATATTTATTTAGCTTGTCCTAACACTTGAAAAGTTTTAGTTGATTGTTACTTATTGATTTTGTCCTAACACAAAGTGTTAGTGATTGTTATTTACTTATCTTGTCCTAACACAAAGTGTTAGTAGATTGTTAATGATTAATGCTAAGTGTTCCTAACACTATATGTGTTAGTTGATTTAATCATGGATTATGTTATGTCACTAATTGGACATGTCACATGTTAAAGGTTATGTTAACTAAACACATAAATCTTCTAAAAAGACTAAATGATTTAAAAACAAGTTACATATGTATTCTATTTCATGTTTGGGTAACATTTTGTAACAAATGAAGAAACATATAGAAATTACTTGTTTTGGTAAAAAAAAAACCTAACATATTAAAGTGTTATAAAAATATTTCAAAACAAAAAGAATGCTACAAAATTCTTACTAAAAATAGAAAGAATAAAAATTTATTTCAAATGATTAATTTGACATAAATTCTTCGAATTATTACAAGTTTTAACCAATTAAAGAAATGTATAAAAATAGAGAATTTTTTCTATAAAAGGGCATTGTAAAATGAATATGTTTTATAAAAGATTTTTATAAAAATAATCAAGAGCCAAGACATTGACTTTAATTATTTTCATAGGCTTTTATTATTACTTTGAAGAATCAAAGTAATCGAAATGGAAATACGTTGCGTAGTAATAAAACCGGGACCCATACGGCGATATACGCGAAAACGTAAATGTTTGAAATCTTAAAATCAAACCTCTTATCATGTTTTTATAAAACAACCCAAAAGTTTATAATAAATAAACTTTTATAAATCCAAAGTGTCGCCATGTAATTTTTTAAAACAACGTTTTAAAAAGAAATGAATATTTCATGCAAATGAAATATTAAACGATTTCGAAATGATTAAATGTCGTGACTTAAAACGTATCTTTCAAATGATTCATGTTTTAAAATAAAATAAACTTCATATAATTATTCTTTGGTTAATTATTATTTACAAAAGTTTTAAACTATATTTTATTCACCGAAAATTGTTAATCATAATTATTTAACTAAAGATAATTATAACTTACATGATTTACAAATCAAACACATAAAATAATAAACATTATTATTTAACACGATGTTCAATACTTGATTGAATATTTAAATGATTATTCTTTTATATTTATTGAACATCAATATAAATCATCATGAAAGTATTTATTTAACAAATACTAACTAACGGGTTTTCAAACAAATACAAACAGGATTAAAACGTCAAGATTTGACCGGTATCACTTGGATGATTTATGTTACTCAATTGATTGTAGACCATTAATTGATTTCACTTAGTTCTGTACGAAACGATAGCTAGTGAATAGATCTATTTGGGTTGACAACCCTACCCTATCTGGTAGCTCTAGTTCTGACTCCGGATTGTCTGGGGGTACACGTCAGTTATTCTGCTCTGTTTAGTATCTCTCGGGCGAGATACTATGGGTGGGTAAATCGTTAGTATTTAAAATCAAGGTTCAGGTGAGTTCATACAACCACAACGGTAAACCGATGTAATATTTAAGTACACTGAAACTGTTTTATTAACTTTAAATGTTGAGTCTTAAACCTGTGAAGCTCACCAACTTTATGTTGACCTTTTAAACTCATGATTTCTCAGGTAGCTAGGCAATCACCGAAGACATGCAAATGAGGCTTAACTTGTACTATCGGACCTGCTTCGCCTGAGTCATAGTCCCAACTATCCCAATAAACCGTTTTATGCTTTTAATATTAAATTAAGACTTTATGATTTTCAAATGTAGGACATTGTTGTTTCCACTACTCTTTCTCCTGCAATGAAATTACGTAATGTTTTCATGAAGCTTAAATTTATTAGAAGTTGTTCTATGTATCCGCGACTATGATTCCATCTCGCTCACACCCAAACCCGTTGACCCGGGTGTGACAGATTGGTATCAGAGTCGTGGTTATAGCGAACCAGACTAAACAAACAAACAGACCAAAAACTAAACCTGGACTATAACCCACTCCGAAGCTACCATTTGCATGCAAGACCGCATCTCCAACATGTTTATTTATGTTAACTTATACTTTACACATGCATTACTCTTTTACTTAAGTTCCTATACTATTATGTTGTTACTAACTCCGTTCCTGTTGGAATATTATAGCAGAGATGGCTTCCAGGGAAGTCATTTGCATTACCGATTCTCATAGGGAACAGACTGTGGAAGAGTACACCCCTTCGCCTAAGGTCTCTACACACGAGGACTACACGCCTTCGCCTAAGGACTATGTGCCATCTAGTCCTGAGCCTGAGGCGGCCACTGTGGGTACCCTTCACCTGTCCACCATTCGCTCTAGCTTCCTGAGGCCACTTAGGCCCACGACCTCCGATGAAACCCTAGACCACCCTACCCCCACTGCCACTGCTGGCGGTGTGGTCCCTGCTGATGCTTCAAGCACCATAGACACCTTTGCAGACCGCGAGCGGTCTGTGAATACCTACGTTGCCACTCCTGACGACGGTAGGCGGGGATATCCCCGGGGCGGGCGTCTGGCCCATCCCAAAGTCATGAGGCTAGAGACACCCCTGAGGAGCCTGCGCCCAAGCGGCGCTATGTGTTCGAGCTGCCTCATTTAGCTTGGATGCCGGACCAGGTGCAGACATGGCGGATTTTCGAGGAGTTCCCGAGCTGCTATGCACGAGGCGAGTCATCTCTCCCCGATCCCTCCCGCCGTGTCCCGTTGGGTATCTCACCCTTCACTGGGGAGCCTATACCTGAAACTGTACCACTCCTGGTAGCCCGCCTGAGATGCATCGAGACTACTGATGAGGTTAGGGCCCTTAGGGACCAGATAGCCGGATTGGCGGGACGCATGGGAGCTACTGATGACCCAATGAGGAACCTCCATGCTCATCTGACCGGGTTTAGCATGGCCACTACCGATCTGCTTCTCTCTCATGAGAACTTGCAGAGGAGGGTCACCACACTAGAGTTCATATCTGGACGACTCCTCTCCTTCCTGTGTGCCATGTCTCAGGTTACCACTTCACTTATCATGCCCCCAGGTCCCCCACCACCTCCACCCTTCTAGGTAGATTAAAACTAGTCTTTTTGACCGCCATTTTATGGATGAAACATGTTATTGTCTTTTGATTCTAATGTATTACCGGGACTGCGAGCCCAGGATGAAAACTGATTAGCTTTTGTATGTTTTACCTGTAATATGGTGGAAAACAATTATGGATGTATGTTATAATTAATATTATCTCTTTTATGGTTATGAAAATTTTCTATTATCATGTTATGGTTGTGTTATTTCTATCATTATTACCACTATGGCACATTATGTTACCTCCTCCTTTTCTATTTTATGTTTCTTGGTTGTGTTTGCGCGTATCATGTTATGGCAATTGATGTATGTCGTGGCAGTTATTCTCGAGCATGTAATAACCCCATTTACATATGATCTAAAATTTTTCTTTATGATTGACAATTTTAACTTAAAGCGAAATCATGTCACCACGACGCCGAACCCCCAGGAACACTTCACCTCCTCCTGCTATGACCGCTGATGAAATCGAGGAGATGATTGCTCATGGCGTTGCCGAAACTGTAGCCGCTGCTGAGGCCCAACGTTAGAACGACGATGGGGCACGCGGTAAGAACGAATTGACCAATGTTAGAAAACCTTAGACTACAATTTCAAAATTGTATTCCAACGTTTCAACCTAACAAATGCAGGCCCCCGTGAATGTTCATATAAAGACTTTATGAATTGCAAACCCTCAAATTTCAAGGTTTCTGAAGGGGCTGTTGGTTTAATTCGCTGGTTTGAGAAAATAGAGTCCGTCTTACGCATAAGCAACAGCCCTGAGCAGTAATGGTTAAATATTCCACGTGCGCACTCACTGACAGCGCGCTAACCTAGTGGAACTCCCATGCTGATGCTATGGGAACTGATTTGGCCTATGCCATGACATGGGACGAACTCAAACAACTGTTGCGCGATGAGTATTGCCCTAGAGAAGAACTCCAAAAACTTGAAGCTGAGCTCTGGAACCTATCCATGAATTGAGCCGATGTTGCTGGCTATACTAAGAGGTTTCGTGAACTCGCTCATCTCTGTCCGACTATGGTCACACTGCCGTACAAAAAGATTTAACGGTACATCTCGGGACTTGCATCGCATATACAGGGGAATGTCCTTTCCTCGAATCCTCAGACTTTTCAGGATGTTGTGCGTCTGGCACACAAGCACGTTTACCAAGCCAATCGTCAAGGTGTGAACCTTGGCAAGAAACAGTCTGAGAGAAAATCACATGACGCTAGTACCACTCCCTCTGCAAGCAAGAAGCCTAAGAACATGCGGAAACGAGGATTCTTGAAGAATCGTGAAGAGAAGGCCCGCTAAGGAAGCCGGACCAGTGAAAGTCTATGCTACTACAACCCCTACTCACGCTGTCCGAAAGATCGGATATACCGGTGGTGCACCCCCGTGCAACAAATGCAACCTCCACCACACCCTAGATTATGGAAA
Organism: Deinandra increscens subsp. villosa; assembly: GCA_039602395.1. Taxonomy (NCBI): domain Eukaryota; kingdom Viridiplantae; phylum Streptophyta; class Magnoliopsida; order Asterales; family Asteraceae; genus Deinandra; species Deinandra increscens. Next base: position 52,336,843 of record JBCNJP010000007.1, on the reverse strand, counting down.
TTTCTACTGCAATATCTGCAAGACTAAAGGGCATGTAGCACGTGATTGTCCGAAGCGCACCTGTTATGGTTGCGGAGCCACCAGACACTACAAGAAGGACTGCCCGAAGGCAAAGAATCAGGATGCTAACCAGGCTAGAGGAAGATCCTTTGTGATCAATGCCGGAGACACTCGCCATAACCCCAACACGGTGATGGGTACGTTTCTACTAAATAATCATTACGCTTCTGTTTTATTCGATACTGGTGCCGACAGAAGCTTAGTGTCTACTGAATTTGGCCAATTACTTGAAATTTCTCCTATTGCCTTAGACACTAAGTTCACAGTAGAATTAGCAAACGGAGAATTAGTAGAAACTGAAATAATCAATCAAAATTGCTCACTAGAACTCTCCGATCATTCCTTCAGCATCGATTTAATGACTGTTGAATTAGGAAGTTTTGATGTAATCATTGGTATGGATTGGTTATCAAAGAACCATGTAGAGATCGTGTGTCATGAGAAGATAGTAAGGGTGCCACTTGCAGACAGCAACACTCTAAACGTGCAAGGAAAAAAGGGTGGAACCAAGCCAAATCTCATATCTAGTATGAAGGCCCAAAAATTCCTCCGTAAAGGATGCCACGCTATCCTAGCACACGTAACTGAGAAGAAACCAAAGGAAAGTCGTGTGGAAGATGTCCCTATTGTTCGCGAATACCCGGAAGTCTTCCCCGAAGACTTTCCAGGATTACCCCGAACGCGACAAGTAGAGTTTCACATCGACTTGGCACAAAGTGCCGCCCCCGTTGCCAGGTCTCCGTACCGACTAGCACCATCCGAAATGCAAGAGTTATCTAGTCAATTACAAGAATTACTAGATAAAGGCTTCATCCGTCTAAGCCACTCTCCATGTGGAGCACCCGTATTATTCATTAAGAAGAAAAATGGAACCTTCCAGATGTGTATCGACTACAGAGAATTGAACAAGTTAACCGTAAAGAACCGCTACCCGCTCCCAAGGATCGACGATCTATTTGATCAACTTCAAGGATCCAGCTTTTATTCCAAGATTGATCTGAGATCAGAATACTATCAACTCAGGGTTAGAGACGAAGATGTTTTGAAGACAGCGCTCAGAACACGCTATGGCCATTATGAATTACTTGTAATGCCATTTGGTTTGACAAACGCACCGGCAGTATTCATGGACTTAATGAACCGCGTATGCAAACCATATCTGGATAAATTTGTTATCATGTTCATTGACGACATCCTCATCTGCTCCCGTAGCAAGGAAGAACACAAACAACACCTGAGACTTATCCTGGAACTGTTGAAGAAGGAAGAACTTTACGCGAAATTTTCCAAGTGCGACTTTTGGATTCGCGGGGTACACTTTTTGGGTCATATGATCAACGACCAAGGTATTCATGTGGATCCCACAAAAATTGAAGCGATCAAAGATTGGAGTACGCCCACGACTCCAACTGAGATTCGACAATTCTTAGGTCTCGCTGGCTATTACCGCCGATTCATTGAGAACTTCTCAAAAATAGCCCAGCCCCTGACCGCTCTAACCCAAAAAGATAAGAAGTTCATATGGGATGCTAAGACTGAAGCAGCTTTCCAGCTGTTAAAGCAAAAGCTATGTGATGCAACGTAAGAAGGTCATCTCGTACGCTTCGCGACAACTGAAGATTCACGAGAAGAATTATACGATCCGTGATTTAGAATTCAGAGCCGTTGTCTTTGCTCTCAAAATCTGGAGACACTATCTCTATGGTACTCAATGCACCATATTCACCGATCACAAAAGTCTGCAGCACATTTTCAATCAGAAGGAATTGAATATGAGACAATGTCGATGGGTGGAACTGCTAAATGATTACGAATGCGAGATTCGTTATCACTCGGGCAAGGCTAATGTTGTAGCTGACGCCTTGAGCAGAAAATATCTCGTCAAACCACTTCATGTTTGAGCATTAAGTATGACCATACGCTCGAATCTCACTTCACAAGTCTGTGACGCTTAGATTGAAGCCCTCAAACTAGAAACGTAGTAGAGGAAGGCCTACATGGAATGGAGAAGCAACTGGACAAGAAACTTGATGGAACCAAGAGCTTCATGGGTAGACTATGGGTACCTGTCTATGGAGGTCTAAGGAATTTGGTGTTCGATGAAGCTCACGAGTCAAGATATTCCATTCATCCCGGAGCAGATAAGATGTACCACGGTCTGAAGAAACAATTCTGGTGGTCTAACATAAAAGCCGAGGTACCACCTATGTTGACAAATGTTTAACATGTTCAAAGGTTAAAGCCGAATACTAGAAACCTTCTGGATTGTTGACTCAGCCTGTAATTCCGGAATGGAAATGGGAAGAAAAATCCATGGACTTTATCACAAAATTACCTAAGTGCAGATCTAGATATGACGCTATCTGGGTGATAGTAGATCGAATGACGAAATCTACGCACTTCCTACCAGTCAAGGAGAAGGATAACATGGATAGGCAAGCCAAACTCTAAATTAAGGAAGTCATCTCCCGACACGGTGTGCCTATATCTATCATATCCGATCGTGATAGCCGTTTCACCAGTAACTTTTGGAGATCTCTACAGAAATCTTTGGGTACTCAACTAGATATGAGTACTGCCTACCATCCATAGACAGATAGCCAAACTGAGAGAACGATTCAAACACTCGGAGATATGCTGAGAGCGTGTGTGATTGATTTCGAACCCAATTGGGACGAGCACCTCCCTCTTACCGAATTCTCCTATAACATTAGTTATCACACCAGCATTCAAGCCGCACCATTTGAAGCACTTTATGGAAGAAAGTGCAGATCCCCACTCTGCTGGACCGAGATTGGTGACAGTCAGTTGACTGTTCCCGAACTAATCTTTGAAACGACTGAGAAAGTCTTCCAGATCCGTAATCGTTTGAAAGCTGCCAGAGACAGGCAAAAGAGCTACGCCGACAACTTTTGCAAACCCTTATCATTTGCAAAGGGTGATCGCGTCATGCTAAAGGTGAAACCTTGGAAAGGTGTCATTAGATTCGGCAAACGAGGTAAGCTCAACCCTCGTTACATTGGTCCCTTTGAAATCACTGAGACCATCGGACCAGTAGCTTACCGACTACGCCTGCCCGTCGAACTAAGCAGCGTACATGATGTCTTTCATGTTAGTAATCTTAAGAAATGTCTATCTGATGAAACGCTCATTGTTCCCCTTGATGAAATTCAAGTTTACGAGACATTGCACTTTATTGAGGAACCTATCGAGATACTTGATCGAGAAATCAAGAAGCTGAAGCATAGCCGTATTCCCGTAGTCAAGGTGCGATGGAACTCTCGTTGAGGTCCAGAGTACACTTGGGAACGCGAGGACCAAATGCGTCGGAAGTATCCTCGTCTGTTTGACAACGTCGCATCCACCAGTAACCAGAACTGAATTTCGGGACGAAAGTCTTCTAACTGGGGGAGGATGTGACACCCCGTCCAAAAACAGGTCAAACCTCTCTATTTTGACTTTTAGTTAAGTAAGTTTACGTGTTTTGTTAACTGATTAAGCTGTTAAATTACTATGTTAAACTTATAACTGATTTTAATCTCGCGTTTGTACTGGAAACATATACCCGTGAAATATGAAAGTTTCCATAATTTAAATATGGAACTTCAATAAAAAAATATAAATATAAAAATTAGACTTTTATATTTTCACCAAAAATGATGCAATCAATTCACTAAACTTTTTTATGAAATAAAAATTATTTAGTTGTCAAGACTTAACCAAATGAAAAACCGACAAGCCCGTTTGGGACCAGTTAGGCCCAACAAGCCCAAAACAACCCGACCGAGCCCGAAACTTAATCCGATAACCTAACTCGACTTAACGGATGATTCGAGCCGACCTAGAGGCCCGAACCATGGCCCAAACGGCCTGGGCCGAACCCGACACCCATGAGCCATCGTGGCCCACTCAAGAACCGGTCTGAGCCCAACCCGCCTTACCTCTCGGCCCAACCTCCCGATTTCCACTTGGGCTTCGGCCCACTTACAAACCATTTTAAATAAATTGTTTTAGCCTATGGAAATTTATAAATAAGCGCACCATGATTTTTATAAAATTTTGGCCCATCAACTTTTATAAAAAAAAAAAAAGCCACCACCTTTGTAGTTTTATTCCTCTAGGAATCAGATTATAAAAGTCAAGATTTTTACTCCTCACTAGCCCTCTCATAGTTTATAAAAGCTTGCCATGTTTATTAAACTTAAGCAAACTTATAAAAATATAAATCACTTACACTTGATTTTTGGGTGAATTAGATAATGACAACACACCTAGTCTAGGAGGTGATTTGTTGGCCATGTAAGAGAAATGACTAAAGGTTAATAACCTATGATTAGTGTATAAGAGGAGAGGTCACACCACTCAACTCTCCACACCACAAACCAACCCCATAACTCTCTCCCTCTCTTTGCTCCTCATGGCAACCACCCCAACCACCGGCCACCCACTGCCGCCGGCGGACCACCGCCCCCAGCCACCGGTCGCCGCCGCTAGAGACCTCGCCGAACCACCCCAGCTCGCTGGAAATCACCGCCATCACCCTCGCTTTCTTCTCAGTTTTCAAGCCTCAACTCCTTGTGAGTTTTCTAAACCCATTACTCCAATGTTTTTCTCATATGCTTAAACACCCAAGTTACCACCAAAGTCTTGATAACAAACTTTAAACACTTGTATTTTAAGTTAATCAATCTAAAAATCTCTCTTCTCTATCTCCTTCTTTATTGATCTAAGCATTTCCCTTTGGTGTTCTAGGAACTTAAAAATTGCCAAGGAAATGGGGAAACACTTGAAGAAATCTTATGAAAGTATCCAAGTGCACCTAAAGATCATCATGTTATTTCTATGCATTTCTTGTACATTTTGAATCCAAGAACAAAACCCTTACATGGATTTATCTATAAAACTCACTAGATGAGTTAAGTGTTCTTGGATCATCATATAAAATGGTCCTAACACTTGAAAGGTGTTAGTTGATTTAAATGACTAACAAAATTTAACAAATAAATGAATGAACATTAAAATGGGTATTTATATTAATTTAACTTGTCCTAACACTTGAAAAGTGTTAGTTGATTGTTACTTATTTATTTTGTCCTAACACAAAGTGTTAGTGATTGTTATTTACTTATCTTGTCCTAACACAAAGTGTTAGTAGATTGTTAATGATTAATGCTAATTGGTCCTAACACTATATGTGTTAGTTGATTTAATCATGGATTTTGTTATGTCACTAACTAGACATGTCACATGTTAAAGGCAATGGTAACTAAACACATAAATGACATAATGTTTTCATGAAGTTTAAATTTATTAGAAGTTGTTCTATGTATCCGTGACTATGAATCCATCTCGCTCACACCCAAACCCGTTGATCGGTGTGTGACAGATTGGTATCAGTGCCGTGGTTATAGCGAACCAGACTAAACAAACAAACAGACCAAAAACTAAACCTGGACTATAACCCACTCCGAAGCTAACATTTGCATGCAAGACCGCATCTCCAACATGTTTATTTATGTTAACTTATACTTTACACATGCATTACTCTTTTACTTAAGTTCCTATACTATTATGTTGTTACTAACTCTGTTCCTATTGGAATATTATCGCAGAAATAGCTTCCAGGGAAGTCATTTGCATTGCCAATTCCGATGGGGAACAGACTGTGGAGGAGTACACCCCTTCGCTTGAGGACCTTGGACACGAGGACTACACGCCTTCGCCTGAGAACTATGTGCCATCTAGTCCTGAGCCCGAGGCGGCCACTGTGGGTACGCTTCACCTGTCCACCATCCCCTCCATCTTTCTGAGGCCACTTAGGCCCACGACCTCCTTTGCAGACTGCGAGCGGTCTGTGAAGACCTACGTCGCCACTCCAGATGGCAGTATCATGCAAGAATTTGCTCCCATCAAATTCTTGGCACTGTTGTTGTTGCCAACAAAAATGGTTGTGTTGATTGGGAGGATATCATGCAAGAATTTGCACCCATCAATCATGTCTTGATGGCTAATGAGGTTCCAATCTCTGCTGATAACTCCTCTACTTTGTCTGCTGATGATACCTTTTCAAACTCTTAGGTAAATATTGCAATTCCCACTGAAGTACTTTCTCTACTTTACAGACCTGCTTGTGCAGAACAACTTAAAAACTATAGAAAGCATAACTTGGAACTTATTGAGGAAATGGCCAGTCTTAAGGAAATAAAAGAATATTCTACAAAGTCTGACATTGCTTACAATAACAAGGTTGAGGAACTAATTAACAGTATTAGTATTCTTAAACATGATAAAACCAATCTTATTACTCAAATTAAGGACCTACTTTCAAAGTTGGAAGTTGCAAACAAAGAATGTGAGGATGTTAAATCTGAACTGAGTACCTCTGAAATCAAACTTTCTGATGCCATTGCTGACTGTGAAAAACTCCAAGCCAGTAGTGAAACATCTAAAATTATGGCAAAAGCAGAAAGTAAAAGGGACAAAAAATAATAATGGGATTGGGTACAACAATGTCACTTATCCTGATTTCTATACTGAGTGTGTAGAAAAGGTTAACAATGAAGAAATAAAAGTTCAACTCACTCCTGACCCCATTATTGAAACTGGTGATGAAAACAAAATTTCTATTGAGACACATGTGTTGACAATCAAAACTGATAAAACACCATTAGAAAGTGTTGTTCCAGAAAAGGTAGTCTCACAAACTGTTAAACCACAGTTAGAAAGCACTTCTGATAAAATTGTCAAAGATCTCAACATATTAAAATATGTTGAGAAGACTGAATTGGTTGATTTACAAAATACTTCAAATAAAATCAAGAATACACCATCAGTAACTTTTTTCAGAAAAAGCATGATGAGATTCCTAAAACTGAAGTGTTTAAGGAATGCATCATTTTGTGGAAAAATTAGTCATGTTGCAATTGACTATCACCACAATCCATTTTTTGAAATAAGTCTAACAGTCAACAAAATGGAAAATTCAATGAAATCAAGGTTGTCGGTGATAATCATATTCTTAACCAAATAGTAAACGTCAAAGAGTCAATGCATCCAGACTAATATTACTTCGGAAGAAGTTTTGATCATCCAGGAAAACGATACTCCGGGAGTTCAAACTTTGATCCAGGATAAATACAATCTAACTCTATTGGCAAACAACGACCAATTCGTATCAATAATGATGATAATGAGGACTCGAGATACAATGTTTTCCTCATGACCTCATAAATATCATAATTCTAGGAGTATGTCTTCTCCTAGAGAAAGAAAATGGGATTCCGAGGGAAAATATACCTCGGATAGCAAAAGTTACTATCCCGAGGTAAATATTACCTCGGAAGGGAAAATTACTCCGGAAAACATCTCAGAGATAGAAAATGGGCTCCCAATGTAAGTTTTCCCTCGAAAGATCATTTTTACTATCCCAAGGTAAATATTAACTCGGGAAATTTTACACCTAAAACAAGAGGTTTTCATTCTAATCATGAAGAAACTGTTTTCAAAAGCCAAAATAAACCATTATTTCAAAAGAACCATTCAAAATTCTATGATTAACCTTCAAATTCCGAAACAATACCATTTTAATCTTCAAAGGCTAGAAAACAGAGGAAGTATAGGCAAGGAAAATCTGTTAAAAAACAAAAACAATTTAGCTTTCAGTGTGACCAAGACTCATCTTTCGTTATTCCTAAATATAGTAAAAACATTTCAAATTTTGATCAGTCAAAGGTTGAATCATCAAAAACAAAAGAAGTGACTCAAACACTTGTACTCAAGTAGTATAAGTACAATGATGCTATGGGCAGACCCAAGACCACACAGGCATGGGTCTCCCTCAGAAAATATCTCATTTGTCTTACTTATGTGCAGGAAACATCCAATAAATCTCAGAGTAGTATCTAGGTTGTAGATAGCGGATGTTCTTGCCATATGTCAGGAAATAAAAATTTATTGAAAAACACAAAAAGAGTTAATAGAGGACCAGCTACTTTTGGAAGCACTAAGGGTCAAATTTCTAGACAGGGAATGATCACAAATGGGAAGCTTACCTTTGATAAGGTAAATTATATTGAGGTACTTAACTTCAATCTTCTTAGTGTCTCATAAATGTGTGACAAGAAATTAAATGTTATGTTCAATGAGTCAGAGGCTATTGTTCTTAAACCTGGTGTCAAAATACCTGAAGACATGATTTTTATAAAAGCACCCAGAAAGGATGGTTTACACATTTTGGATATGGCACATACTACATCTAAGGATGGTATCACCTGCCTTATATCCAATGCCTCTGTAGATGAATCGGATCTTTGGCACAGAAGGCTAGGACATATAAACTTTAAAACAATGAACAAGCTTGTAAAATATGGTTTGGTTAAAGGTTCACCTAATAATATGTTTACATGCGTTGAGCAATGTGTTGCTTGCCTAAGGGTAAGCAACACAAATCTTCTCATAAGCCCAAACTTGAAAACTCTATTTCTATGCCCTTAGAACTATTGTATAAGGACTTGTTTGGTCCTACAAGGGTGAAGATTTTAGAGAAAAAGTCTTATTTTTTTGTAATAACAAATGATTTTTCAAGATACACTTGGATTTTATTTGTTGCAACTAAAGATGAGACCCCTGAAATCTTAAAAGTTTTAATTATTCAGCTTGAAAATCAATCTAAGTTAAAGGTCGAAACAATTAGAAGTGACAATGGTACTGAGTTTAAAAACCATGTGTTAAACTTATTTCGTGAAGAAAATGGAATTGTTAGACAATTCAGTGTAGCAATAACCCCTCAGCAAAATGTTGTTACTGAGAGGAGAAATAGAGCATTACTTGAGGCTACAAGATCTATGTTGGGAGAGTCAAATTGCCTGTAACATTTTGGGCAGAGGTAGTAAATACTGCATGATATGTACAAAATATGATTTTGATTGTGAAAGGTCAAAACAAGACATCTTATGAAATTTGGAGAAAAAGAAAACCAAACATCTATTTTCTAGAATCATTTGGTTGTCCTGTAACAATACTAATAACCAATGAGCAGTTATCAAAATTTGCTAAAAAATATGACGATGTCTACTTTGTTGGATAATCTAGAGTGTCTAAAGCATACAGAGTATACAACACGAGTTCTAAAATTGTTGAAGAAACTATTAATGTTGTCTTTAATGAAAAATCAAAGAACAAGTTTAGAGCTAAGCCCTCATGGTTATTTAATTGATATTGACTCACTAACCAATGTGTTTAATATAACTTTTGAGAAGCCTTCTAGTAAAAATGTCCAGCTATAGGTACCTCAGGTTGCTGATTTTGGTAGGTTCAAAGGTGTTGATCCTCCATTCTTTTCATCAGTAAGCACAAAGCCTTTCATTCCAACAACAAGATTTGACTTGACTCCATGAATTGTTATTCACTTCAACTCTGATGGATAATCTATTCCTTGAGTTGTGAATGAATCAGATGGATCAGCTGAAAATAGCCTCATAATGTATAAAGATGCAGCTGTCCTTGGAAACTCAAGTAATGAAAGTGATCTAGGTAATCAAGATAATCAAACACAGGATTTGGTTCCAACTCCCACTAGAAGTGATGACTCAGATTCTCATTTAGTTGAGTTTTCACCTGAGAAGCTAAGTTCGCCTACTCTAGTTGATTAAACTAACTCACTTGAAGCCATCTTTGAACCTGTTGCATCACCATCTCAAGAATCCCCGCCTTCCTCACAAATACCAGAATTATAGCTTATGGTTAATTCCACACCCTTTAATACACCTGAGCCTAATTTCAATGATGAATTCCCACTATCATAGAATTCCAGAGTGATGAAACCTCATCCTTTGGAGTATGTAGTTGGAGAAGTTGAAGCACCAGTGATTACAAGAAGCAAATTTGCAAACGTAAATTTTCGTCTAAATGCATGCTTCTTGTCTCTAGTATAACCAAAGAAGGTAACGAAGAACTGAGAGAGAACAATTAGATTGAATCCATGCAAGATGAGCTACTTCAAATCAACAAGTAGAAAGTATGGAAACTGGTAGATTTACCAGAGAATGCACCACCTCCTATTGGAACTAAACGGGTGTTTAGGAACATAAAGGGTGAAAGAGGCATTGTGGTGAAAAACAAGGCAAGGTTAGAAGTTCAGGTTTTTGCTCAAGAAGAAGGAATAGCCTATGATGAAGTTTTTCACTAGCTGCAAGATTGGAAGCCATAAGAATCTTTTTGGCTTATGCTGCTTTTAAAAACTTCCATGTCTACCAATTGGATGGTCAAAAGTGCTTTTCTATATGGATTATTGAATAAAGAAGTTTATGTGTGTTAACCACCTGGGTTTGAAGATCCACATCATCCAAAGAAGGTGTGTAAACTTATAAAAGCTCTTTATGGTCTTAAGCAGGCACCAAGGACCTAGTATGAGACCCTCTCTTGTTATCTAATTGATCACGGATACAAAAGAGGAGCAATTAACAAAACTCTCTTCATCAAAACTGTTGGTAAGGATCTCTTAATGGTACAAATTTATGTTGATGCTATAATCTTTGGTTCAAACCTTCTTTTGAAATGCAGAACCATCATGTGCAAATTCAGTTAATCCATTTAAGATTTTAATGTGATGAACCATCAACACTGGAATCAAATTTGAAAAATTGTTTCTTTTTAGATTTTAATGTGAATGGTGTTGACTCAATAAAAACTCTGCCTGATTCATCGATAATGGTGGCAGATTTGTTTGAAAATGATCCTGTTACCATTTCAGGACAATCCTTTGCCATATGTCCCTTTCGGCGACACTGATAGCACAAACGATAAGATCGTTTAGAATGTGGTTTGTCCTGAACTGGATGACATTTATCATCAGTTTCAACACTATCAGAAATATCATTGAAAACTTGAAATCGGTTAGAATGTACCCATTTCGATGTAGGACTTCGAGGTGTGGAATGTGATCCAGATGATGAAGAACCCTTAACTTTTTGAGCCTCTCTAGAAGAACTTGCAGACGAAGCCTTCTTCTGAATCTTTCCTCTGAATCCTTTTTCCATTGCAGACATAAACACCTGGGCCAAATGATAGATTTGTTCCAAGCTTGTGTCTTACTTTTCTTTTGGAGCTTTCTTGGACACATTCTTCTTGACATTCTTTTCAAACTTCTTCCCCTCACTGCCCAGACCGGACTGTTTGTACCCCGGCAGCTTTGATAAATCAATCGAATAACTTGAAGGACCTGCTTTAGCAGCGTGATTGAAAGAAGCTTTAATATCTTTCAACTTGTTACCATCAACCATCTCAGTAGCAGCTTGATCTTCATGAACCTGCTTTTCATCCTTTTCCACTTGTTTGCCAACAGAACCAACTCCCTCTTCTGAAATCAATCCACCAGAAACTAACTTTGTTGTGAATTTATTAACCAAACTCTCCTCATTTTCCACTTTCTCTTTTGACTTCTTTGATATTTTCAAAGCAGACTTTGCAGTAGCAAACTCAGAATAATCTCCAGGTACTGTAGAAGATTTGACATCAGCCAGAGGATCAGTTTGAACCAATGGAGGTGGTGACTGATTGAATTCTTCACTTCCAAACACTCTTTTGGAATTTTCATCATTGCACAAATAACTTGTGAACGAATGTGAATTCTTCAAATTATTTTGTTGACGATTCAAATCCAGAACTTGAACATTTAGATCTAATATCCTTTTCTGAGCTTCACCCAGAGCCTTTTCTGATTCTATCAATTGTTCTGAAACTCTGTTAGACAAAGACTTTTCTCTTCTCACTTTATCATGAGCAGCAAACATCTCTTGTGTGACCTTTTCCACCTTTCCTTGATAAATCTCTACATTTCTTGTCAACAATCTGTTTTCTTTTGTCAAATCAGTGACTTTATCTTGGAAGTTTGACTGGAGGACTTGATAATCATTATTCGAACCAAAATTTCATCATAAGCTTTCTGAAGTTCAAAATTAGTAACCAGAAGCGATTCCACTCGTGCTTTTGATTTCTTATATAATGCATCAAAATCTCCAACGACATCCTTTGCTTCGAATTCCCATTTTTCAACTTTTGTAACTAACTCAGCATTTTCATGTTGTAACTTCACGATCTGTACGTTATTGACACTAAACATCTCTTCCAATCGTGCTTTTAGCTCTAAAACCTCATCTATCAACACCTTCTTTTCTTTTTCCAATAGGACATGAGCTTTTTAAAATTTCATCAGAAGTTTCACACTTTCTTTTGTAATCTTCCATCTCTGTCTCTTTCTTCTCATATTCAACAACCAACCTTTCCTTTTCAGAAATCAATTATCGAATCTTTCGGTCTTTTTGAGCACAAAATTCACAAGTTGACTCATATCCACTAACTTCAGAATCACTTGTTTCAGATGTATTTGTCTCGGAGGCATATCCACTCGATTCAACCTCAATATTTGTCATTAAAGCATAATTGTCTGAAGGGCAAACTAAAAATGCAGATTCATCTGGAAAATCTGCAGCCCAATCATAACCTTCCTCAGACACTAGAGCCTTGGCCTCTTTATTGTGATCATGACTATCCGAATTACTTGGTTTAGAAGCAGATTGCTTGCATTCTCGAGCAAAATGTCCTAATTTAGAACATTTGTAACATTTCAGTCTGGACTTATCTAAACCCAGTATGGCTCCTTCCATTATAGACTTCTTGCCATGTTTGCCCATAAACCGTCTTCCTTTTTCAACAGTCATAGCCAACTGCCAATCCAAATCCAATTATTTAACTGATCCCCATCCATCTGTTTTAAATCCTCCGGAACCAAACCAGAATTACCAATTTGACGAAATATGGATCCAGACGAAGATGATATGAACGCACATAACAAAGCAGCGAGATCTTCAGATGCTTGATTAGAAGTAGATTTGCTTGATGATCTATTAGGAATAGTGAAACTGCAACCCAAAGAATAACCAGTGTTTTCAGACTTTCCAGCAAGAAAAGCTGTTACTGGTGGATTACTACTTGAAATAGAATGTGACTTTGCTTTAGCATGAACAGTAGCAGAGTTCTCTCCAAAATATATTTTAGGATTCTGAACAGATGGGGTTGCTGACTTTTTCACAAGTAATTCCATTTCTCGAGCTTGTAATTTGCTCATCAGCTGATTGAATGTCCAACCTGAGTAGTTTGGATCATTAGACAACATCATCACAAAATTCTCCCACTTTTCGGGTAAAGCTTCCAGAAATTTCTCCTTTAATTCATCATCTTCTTTCTTCACCCCTACAATATCAAGTTCATTGATCAAATGTGAAAACCTTGCAATCAAATTTGTGATCTTCTCATTCTCACAAAGCCCAAAATTATCAAACTCTTTCTTCAAAACTTTCTTTCGAGTATTCTTATACTGATCATTACCCTCACATCTTTCTTTAATAGTATCCCATAATTGTTTCGAAGTTGGAAAATTCTTAAATTGATGCATCAAATCTTTAGGTAATGCCATCGTGAGAAAACTATAAGTTTTCTTTTCTCTTGCAAAAACTTTCTTTTCTTCAGGCTCAAAATCACTTATTGACTTTGGTAAAGTATTAGCAATCAATGGATACTCATATTGTGTTTCAATCGGAATCCAACAATCAACATCTTGTGAGTAAATGTAAGATTCAAATCTTTTCTTCCAGCTATGATAATCTTCCAAACGAAGTAATTTAGGAACTTTCTGGGTTGTTCTAGTTTCATTATCATAGTTCATCATGGCTTGCATCAAGGTTTGAATAGCTGAAAATGCTTGAAAATTGCTCATCTTGAAATTACCATACCGAATGCAAAAACTTCAAACTGAAAAACGGACGTCTTCTAAGCGGATTTTGGGGGTAAAATTGGAGGATACTGGCCGTTAGGCTAGTAAACATCTAGATCTCGTCAAGACGAACGTTTTGACTAGTATTAGCTCTCGTAACTCTTAACAGTTCTCAAGTTATGTCAGTTTTAGTGAACATGTGTTTTCTGCCAGCGGACCAACCTGTTTTCAGTGGACTAGATCCGGACCAGATAGACTCAGCGGACCAGAAGCGGACCAAATTATCTCAGCGGACCAGATTTGTACCTGCCGACTAGACACGGACCAGGTATCTCCTGCGAACCAAATTTGGTACGGCGGACCAGAAAATAACCGCCACGGACCAACTTTGAAGATTGCCTTATGGACCACCGACAGACCAACGGCGGACCAACTGTTCCTGAAGCGGACCAAGCAGAAATTCGACTGATTTTCGCGAATTTTGATGTTTTCGACTAGAATTTGCTTCAGAAAGGTGCGAAAATACTTCAGAAACACTCAGAAATCATTTTCCATCGTTGAAACACTCAGAATTGCGGATATTTAATGAAAAACGTATAAAACCCAAACTTTCTCACTCTAGAATTCGAAAAATTTACGAAAATCACAGCAGTAGAGCAACCAATTGCTTTGATACCACTTGTAAAACCACTATACGATCTTACTACTGCATGATTCGGTAATCGGATAAGCAACAAGAAGTAAATAAAGCTTTGCTTTATTGATTCACAAAGAGGATTACACAAAGTCTTAGAGAGAGAAAGTTACACACTCAGTTTACACACACTTAGTAGATGTAGAATGACAGAAGTTCTATCTAGCTCTCTCTTTAACGAACTATTTATAGTAGTCACATACTAACTGGAGGACCACCAGCGTACCATTTGGTACGCCCGTACCAAATGAGCTGCGGACCATTTGGTACGCCGACATTAGTATGTTACCACTAAGACTCACAAAGATGCTCTAGATAAGATACAATACACGAGACACACGTTAGCATAGGAATATGCTCTAACACCCGTTTAGTTTATTTATGTATTTAATATACGTTTCCGCAACTCTGATTTAATTAATATAATTAAATATATATAATTGTATCTGGTAATACAATTAGTAAAACGGGTTTTAATAAAATTTAAAATTATTACCCGTGACCCGAATACCACTGGCAAAACCCAACAGTGGTATCAGAGCCTTGATCACCACCGCAAATCTAGACCGGTCATATATTAAACCGGTGAATTCGCATACTAGGGTTTAACAACCCGAAAGGTGCGAATTAAAATTATAATTAATTTGTTAATTATATATAATTGCATATACATATTTTGGTCGATTCTGATCCACCAAAATAATGCAATTAATATGTTTCGATTGCTTTATTAATTATGTGTATTCGGCACGACCCAATTTTATGAAATTGCGTATTTGTATGATTGTGATTTTCTATTTGGTTTTGGCCCATGCTTTGGCCTAATTGTAATGGATTAGGGTTTTCGATGGCCCACTATTTTTGGGTTCAAAGTTGTAATGGATAGATTTAAATTGTTTATTTCTTTTATGTAATTCTATTTTGAGAACTTTTCCGAAATAGCAAGTTCCCAATTTTGGCAAGTCTCTAATTCGGACGTGTTCCCAATTTTGGCAACTTTCCCGATTTAGCAACTTTCCAATTTTGACAAGTCCTATTTCGATTCGGGTTTTGATTTTTTGGAACTTTCCCAATTTAGCAAGTTTCTAATTTTGGAAAGTTTGCTATTTTGTCTTGCGTTTCCAAATTTTGAAATGTTTCGGTAGGATCGGTGTTAAACAGATTAACTTAACAAGAAACCCTTCTACTTGCAAATATAACCCTGCGGAATTAAAGTTATATTTCAGTCTACTTAAGCTTATATTAGTTCTCTAGTATTGATGTAAGGGCTTGATTGCATAAAGATAGTAACAACGAAGTAAGAAATACTCGGCACTATTTGCATTAACTCAAAGCTACACTATTACAAGTTGTTCGAGAACCGTTGTGTAAACTATGAGCTAACTAAGCTATATATAGTGCTAATGAGATCAATGACAGCCATTTTCTCATGCAATCTAATCTAGACCGTAAAATATAAAGTCAAATACAAACTACCAAAAGCATAAACATCGACAATTGGAATATCTTGCGTCTAAACAGCAACATACTACTTTAGGAGAGCGGCTTGAACAGATTTAGAAGCAACCGAGAAGCTTTTGCAGGATTGGACTTGCTAAAAAGACATCTTAGGAAAAGTCCGGTTGAACTCATTATCTGGGGGATAATCGAGTTCACCCGGAATATTCGGTAAGAGACAAAACTGATTCTTTCCGCTTGAACTGCCAGTTCCGCTTGAAGTGAGAATTCCGCTTCAACTTCAACTTCAGCCGGATCATAACAAAATTGGCATTCAGCCAGAAATCTTCCAAGCACAATATTCCTTACAATCTCCCCCTAAGCTGATGCTGTCAAATTATTCTTCGATTCCAATGTTCATCTTCAAAAACTGACTTGTACCCAAAAACTTTCTTCTCCTTGACCTACTTGTCGAAGAACTTATCCCCTGCATTCACATCCTTTGAGAGAACACTCATGTTAGTTATGGTGACCTCGACATGTTTCAGATCTTCCCAATCTTGTTCATTCCACTAGTCTTGAACTTTGATTGCTTCATGGGTTGTGAAACTGCTATCTGCCTTGTGTACATAAAAGAGCTTTTCTTCTTCTTCCCAAATTACAAACTTGATCTGACTGGTTGACTCTTCTTCAGCATCATCACCAACCTGAGTTTTAGAAAGCAAACCATGCTCGAGCACCTTCGGTTCTATGCTCATTCTTAGCAGGAGCTCTGCTCTGGTTGACTCATTATGTTTCTCAGTTTGTCGTAGATGTCAGTCAATTGGGATATATCAAGCATTCTGGTGGCAAGATGAGCATTCACTACTCTTGATGTGCCATTGAGGAATTGGAATTTGAAGTCAAAGTTGTCTTCATTAACTGTCCACCCAACGATTTTGTTTTGCCTGGGTGGGCCTCTTTTCCTTAGCTTTTGTTCTCTCTTTCTTTTGTGATGCAGCAGTCTTCTTTTTCTTATCTTATTTTCCTCATTGGACTTATCTGTTGATTCTATTTTAGTTAGAGCTTTACCATTTTAGGAATGAGAAGAAGGACCAGGTTGAACTTCAGTAGGTTTGGTGATGGTGATTGTTGGTTCTTTGATGGTAGGTGGAGGTAGGGAGGTTTGAGTTTGTGGTCTACTGGCTTCTGGTGTGGGACTTGAAGGTGGAGTCGGTGGGAAAATGTCTGAAAACTCCATGGCAGGTTGAGGCTTCTTCTTGAGAGGGACAATTGGTGTAAAATTGTCTCTTCTATATTTGGGGTTGGCAAGCTTGGTGGCTACTTTCTTGGAAATAGAAGGTGGTTTGTAGTGTATGATGGCAAGTGACTGTAGAAGTGATGGAACTGTTGTAGGTATGGGATTTGGGTTGTAAGTGAAAGAAGGTGGAGGAGGGATATATGCATCATCAGTGAGTTCAGGTTTAACATTTATATTAGATGATGTACCTGAGGTGAGCTCTGAAGGTGAAGGCATCACTAAATTTGGATTCACAGCAGCTATATCCCCTTTAAGCTTATGAAAGATAGAATCGATCAAGGTGCAGAGTTCCCTGACTTCCATCTGAGCTACCTCTTCTTCTATCTTCAAATTTCTATCCACAAGAGCCCTTTTTACCTTCTTCAGCAGTAGGTAATTCTCATCATTTCTTATCAGCTTGGTAGGCATTTGAGAGGCAATAGAAATCAGCCTCTGCCTATCAACTTCAGTCAATTCCTCCAAATTATAGTCCTTTAATCTCCAGTTGAAAGATCTTGTCTTAGCTTCTTCAAGCAAGTTCTCAAAAACTCTATTTTGTAAATACAGATCAATTTCTTCTTGAAGCTCTTTGGCTAACCTCTCATCTTCTGCTACCCTTTTAGCATCTTCTACCATTTTCAGCATAGCTTCAGCTTCAGGAGTTTGAACCACCTGTTGAATAGTTCTAGGAGTTTCAGTTTGAACTGGTTTTGTACTCCTCAAAGCTATTAAAGTTGCAGCTATGTCTTCAGCTTCTTCACCTCCCTGTTCTTACGGTTGAACCACATATGGCTAATCAGACCCATCAATGCCAAAGATTGAATTGCTAGGGCCATAGACTTCCACATGGGTTACTGTTTGAGTTTCCGGTTGAACAACCATTTGAGCTTCCACTTTAATTTCTGGTTGAAGTTCCGGTTGAACTTCCGGTTGAACAGAACTTAAGACTTTAGTCACCACCTGAGGTTGGGTGACTTCAGGTTCCTTATAAGCTAACTCCCACACCTCTGTTCCTTCTTCTTCACCAATCAAGTTTTCATCACCTCCTTCAGTCATAGAAGCAACTGCAACAGTTGCAGTGCTTTCTTCAATATTAACAGTTGCCTTGCTAGTGGAAGCAATGTTTCTATCCACTTGATCACTGTCTCTTTCAGCCGGAAAGATGACATCTTTCAAAACTGTTGTGATCATGTTTATGTGCTCAGGGAGAGCACCAGCTGTGAAGGGGTTAACACCAATCTTTTCACAAGATGTGGCTCTAACTTCAGCCGGTATCCTATGAGTTTCTTCAATTTCAGTCATAACAGGCCTTGAGGGCATCTTCTCCCCCAATTTGACAGTATCAGCTTCATTAGCATTTTCAGCTTCATCAGCTTCTCTGAGAGGGTTTGAAGGGCCTGCTTCAGTGTTAGTAGGAGCAGCTTTCACCAAATGAGCAACAGTTGCATTCAGTTTATCAACCTGTGCTTGGAGAGTAAGGTACAGTTCCGTCAATTCTGGTAGTGTATAACTATCCTCAACTGGCCTTTTACCAGTATCCTTGGACAAAACCAAGTTATCAATCCGAGATTGATCAACTGTGGTACCCATGGATTCTTGGCACCTGGGAGTTTCAGCAACCCTTGGTTCCAATGAGGGACTCATGGGTGCTGATTCAGAGAAGATTGCCACAGTTTGGGTCTTACTTATGTTACTGCTAGCACCAAGATCCAGTGGGGATACTTGGGCAGCAGCAGCCCTAGATGCATGAATCTCTTCTAATCTCCTGAGATTCACCTCCGTTGAGGAGTGGGGGTTCAATGCAACAGTGTCGTGGTTCATCAGTATGTTCTCAGGTATGAGGTTGGTGAGTTAATAACACCCTCATTTGAATCAAGAATGGGTGCATTGTCACTCCTAGGTGATAGGGGATGTAGGGGTGAAAAATGTTCAGATGGGGATTGTACATCTGCTTCTAATGACTCCCCCTCGATGAAGGTTCATCCCTAAGAGAAAATCCCAGTTTAACCAGTTTTCGTTTAGCCTTTTTGCCTTGAACGGGGTTAGAAGCTTCAGGTTGGTTGGTGGTACTAGGTGGAGGAGACCTAGTAACCACAGTTCTCTGTCTTTTAAATTTGACAGGTGGTGATTGGGATGAGGAGGTGGCAGTGGTAGTTTTAGTGGAAGCTTTTCTCTTTTTGGATTTGTAAATTTGTAAAGTAGAGGAAGCTGGGACAGATGTGGGATCAAGAGCTATAAGGTTGATAGTCCTGTCATCTTGAGCATGAGGCTCAGTTGCTGCTGCAGTTTCCGTTTGAACCTCAGCATGAGCAGGTTCATCAGGAAACTGCCTTGGAATTGGTAAGGGATAGTCAGTGTCCCTTCCAAGAAATGCAGTCTTATTTAAAGCTAAGTTTGAAAAAGTTTTCTCCGTTAGGTGTTTTGGTTCCAAAACTTTACCACCCAAGACAATTTGGGGGTATTCCTCCTTGAGAATACATGTCAAAAACCTTCGGTACAAATAGACAAAGTCTGGTGAGAGGTTTGATTTGAGACCCTTCAAAATCTGTTTAGAAAAGTTGAAATTTTGACCTTTGACCACAACATAAAATGCTGAGGCTTGTTCAGCAGCATGTTCATCGGAACCGCCTTTCTTTGGATTCAGGTAAACCAGAAGGGCGTGGGCTAGAAATCTCCACTTGTAAGGCAATTGCCCCTTCTTGATGGTTTTGCTTCCCATTGAACCGACGTATCCATAATCAAGCATCTGATTTTGAATCCAAAGGACTTGACTACAGCAACTTGAGGCAACAATATACTTAGCTTCAGCTGTTGATGTAGAAACACAGGTTTGTTTCTTACATTGCCAAGATACAAGCCTTTCACCCAAGAATTGACATCCTCTTGATGTTGATTTCTTGTCAATGTCACAACCTCCATAGTCACTGTCAGTGAATGCATTGAAAGAGAAATCAGAATTTTTAGGATACCATAACCCCAGCTTGGGTTGACCCTTCAAATACTTGAAAATTCTTTTGACTGCCAACATGTGTGATTCTTTTGGTGAGGACTGATATCTTGCACATAAGCAAACACTGAACATGATGTCAGGTCTACTTGCTGTGAGATACATCAGTGATCGTATCATGGCTCTATACATGTGTACATCAACTGGCTTGCCACTTAAGTCACTTGTTAACTTGTGGGAAGTGGATATAGGAGTTTTAGCACTTGAGCATGTCAGCATATCAAATCTCTTCAGCATATCTTGAATATACTTTGACTGATTCAAAAAGATTCCATCTGCAGTTTGCTTCACTTGTAGTCCTAAGAAGAATGTTAGTTCTCCCATGGAGCTCATCTCAAATTTGGACTACATCAAAGTTTCAAACTCCTTGCACAAAACAGTGATAGATGAACCAAATAATATCAACTACATAAATTTGTACCATCATCATATCCTTACCAACATTTTTGACAAAAAAGTGTTTTGTCAATTGCTCCTCTCCTGTAGCCATTCTCTTGAAGATAGTTAGAAAGAGTTTCATACTAGGGAACTCATGGCTTCTTCTATTTGAGTGTATGTTGAGATGAGGAAGTCTGTGATCAAGCTCAATATCACCAATTTGTGATATAGGATCTGAACATTCGACAGTATTATGAGAGTTATCCTCTGAAAAGTGGGTCAGATGCTCAAAACTGAATTCATTTGATGTGTCATCATTTGAATTTTCAGGTTCAGTTGACCCGGAATCAGTGTTCTCAACAGTTTCTGAAATTAAGTTTTCCAGTTGAACTTGAGCCGGAGAAATTTCCGTTTGAACTTCGACCGGAACTATGTCATCTTCAATTTGAACTATTTCATAAGGTTTCATTCCTATGCCTGGCAAGATAGGTTTGATGCTCATTGAAGAGAAGAAGGTTTGCTTCTCAGTTCTAGCAGTGTTGCTCTTCTAATGTTCATCAGCTGACCTATACAAATTATGTTCCTGCACTAGAGAGCTCACAGGCTTATTAACAATTATGTTGAAAGCAGTGGTTAGTGCGTCAATATCAAATAACCAAGTGGGTTGAGATTCAAAATTGTTGGTAGATTTTTCATTAAAAGACACATTCATGGTTTCCTCAACAATTTTGGTTCTCTTGTTGTACACTCTGTATGCTTTTGACACACCTGAGTATCCAACAAAATATCCATCATCTACCTTTTCTGCTAACTTGGGCAGTAACTCTTTGGTTATTAATATTGTAACAGGACAACCAAATGGCTTAAAGAAGTAAATGTTTGGCTTTCTTTTTCTCCAAAGCTCATAAGGTGTCTTGTTTTTGCCTTTGATAATTAGAATCCTGTTTTGGACATAACAGGCAGTGTTTACTGCTTCTACCCAAAATATCACAGGGAGCTTGGAGTCTGCTAACATAGATCTAGCAGCTTCAATCAATGTCCTATTTCTCCTTTCAGCAACACCGTTTTGCTGTGGAGTTCTAGGAGCACTGAATTGACTCACAATTCCCTTTTCCTCACAAAATGAATTCAGAACATGATTTTTGAATTCTGTGCCATTATCACATCTGATTGTTTTGACCTTAAGATTAGACTGATTTTCTAAATTTGTCACAAGTGTTTTCAACAATTCAGCAGTTTTATCTTTTGTTTTAAGAAAGAAAACCCAAGTGTATCTAGAAAAATCATCAATTATAACAAAACAGTGTGACCTTTTCCCTAAGCTCATCACTCTAGTTGGACCAAAGAGATCTATGTGCAATAACTCTAGAGGTTTTGAAATAGAAGACTCAACTTTTGGCTTAAAAAAGGTTCTGTGTTGCTTGCCCTTGAGACATGGCACACAGTTTTCAGAACAATGCAAAATGCTTGTTAGGAAGACCCTTAACCAAGCCAAGATTGACAATTCGATTCATATTCTTGTACTTTACATGCCCTAACCTTCTATGCCACATATCACTCTCATCAACAGAGGCTTTGGATATAAATCAGGCAGTGCCACATGTGGGTGAAGCAACTGACATATCCAAGATATATAGCCCATCTCTCCTAGGTGCTTTAAGCATAATTAATTCATCAAGAATTTTAACACCAGGTTTTATAGCCTCTCTCTCATTAAACATCAAATTCAAATTCTTGTCACACATCTGTGAGACACTAAGCAAGTTAAAATTTAATGTATCAACAAAATTGACTTTGTCAAATTTTACCAGTCCATTTGTCACATCACCTTGTGCTATGATATGGCCTTTTGTGCTTCCAAAGGCAACTGGTCCTCCATTAATTCTTTTTGTATTTTCTAGAATTTGCTTATTCCCTGTCATGTCGCAAGTGCATCCACTGTTAACTACCCATAGGCTATTTTGGCCTTTATTTTGCACCTACACACATGAGAATTGATTAGTTTCTATATGGGACCCAAGCCTGAGTGGTCTTGGGTCTACCATAAGCATCATTATACTTGTACTCCTTGAGTACTAAAGTATTTAGAACTGGAGCTTCATTAAGCATATCATCATTGTCAAAACTGAAGTTCTCATATTGAGTACTTGTTTGACTAGATCCTCCACCTTTGGTGTTTTTCCTTTCAGCAATTTTTCTTTCCCTATACTCCTTAAATTTTCTTTGCTTGTTGGTTATTTTTTTAGATTTTTCATTACCTTGATTAACCAACTTAGTTCTTTTAGGGGATTTGAAAAATCTTTGAGGAAAGTGTTTGTTTTTGCTTGAATTCTCCCCCTGAAGTGGAACAATGTAATTTCCATTTGAACTAGTAGCAAATTCAATTTCAGGTTGGTTAGACTTTTTACTTCTTGAAAAGTTTTCTCTAGAGGTGGTCTTTCCTCTAGAGGGATTTCTTCTTCCTTGAGCTTCAAAATGCTCAAACCCATCAGCAAAGTGTACATGTGGTCTCTGCTTTGGAGCAGTAGCTGATCTGGGTTGAATTTTATTTTCCGGTTGAACTTGAGTTCGAGCGGAAAAGTGTTCCGCTTGAACTTCAGCCGGAAAACAATTTTGCCTTAGAACAGAAAAGCTTACATTTTTTATCATTACCAATTAAGACCCTGTTGGATTCAGATCCAAAGTGCTTCATTGTGTGGCTTTTCACAGGTGAAATTCTTCCTGTGTGTTTCTTTTGAAAATTTGCCTTTGGTTGCAAAACAGGTTTTGGTGTCAAAAATGATTTAGTTTTACTCAATGGTTTGAACTGACACACAGCAGCTAAGTGGCCTTGTTCACCACAGAACATGCATTCAACAAGTTTGGATTCAAATCTTTTGGGAGACTCATGTTTGGTCACTTGGTTGAAAGTGAGTTGACCAAGCCTTTGAGTTTGACTTCCCTTTGGTTGCCCAGGTTGCTTTCCACCAACTTTTGAATCTTTGGGTTCATAAATAGTTGGTGGTGGCACAGCAATTGAAGGTTTTAAAATGCTTGATTGGTCAGCTAATGCAGAAGTGCTTGCTTCAGTGACTTCAGTTTTCTTTGATACAACAGTGTTTTCAAAACTTGACTGTGATGAAGTGTCATCAACAGTAAGACTAACTTTACATTCTGAATTCAAAGCTTCAATTGGTTTGATTACAGGTGAGTATTCAATTGGTGGTTCAACACTATTATACCCAACACCTGTTTTACCATACATCCCTCCCATCCACAATTTCTCAGCCTTTTTATTTGCTGTTTGAAATTTGTCACAAGTGAACAAAGCATATTTTAGTTTGATGTCAAGAACATCAATCTCAGCCTTAGCATCTTTGGTTTCATTTCTTGATTTCTCAAGTTTTGACAGCAAGTCATCAAGCTGTGTTTCAAGAACTGAGTTGGTTTGTTTTAACTGTTCATACTCTTTGGTTAAGTTTTCAATTTTTGAAATGTATGATGATTCAGTTTTCTTAAAACAATCCTTTAACTCATTTAGGTTTGAAACTTCATCAATCAAGTCAGTGTTGTGATTTCTATACTTTGCCACTTGCTCTATGCAAGCAGGGCTGCATAGGTTTTCTAAAACTTTCTCAGGGATAGAGTTTACCTGATTTGAGATGGACTCTTGTTTGGCCATCAAAGCATGGTTGATAGGCTCAAAATCAGCAACAAAATCTTCCCATTCAACACATCATGTTTGATTGGCAACAGCAGCAACCACATTCTGGTGGTTTTGACTTCCGGTTGGCTTTGGTGGGGTAGGTTGATGACCTGAGTAGTTACCAGAATTGTTGTTGTTGGAATTGTTTCCACCTTGATTCTTTCCTTGGACATGATCCTGGTTTTGTCCTTCTCTTCTTGGTTGTGGGCATTCTCTTGCAAAATGACCAAGCTGATGATAGTTGTAGCACTTTACCTTGCTCTTATCTAGGCCTATGTGAGTGCCCTTAGCTCCTTTGTAGGTTCTACCAGTTCTTTTATAGAACCTTTGAGCTCTGACAAACACCATAGCAAGTTGGGTCAAGATATCCATTTCTTCCAAATCATCAGCACCTATACACTCAAGATCCTCACGAATGAAGCCTTGGTAAGAGTCAGTTGCTACATGAGCATTATGAGAGTTGTCAAACGAGTTTGAAAAGCTCTCTTGACACCTTGGTGTCTCAGGGAAACTGACAATAGGTGACTGGTATGATGATGAATTTGAAGATCTTTGATTGTTAAAAGCGGTAGTTACTAGTTTAGTTGAAAACAGCTGAGTTGACTCAGAAGATGATGTTTGTTTAAGGTTTAGTTCCATTTCATTAGCACTGAGTATGCCATGAAGTTCACTAAGTCTCATCTTTTTCAAATTCTTACATTCCCTGATGCTCACAGTGTAAATTGTCCACACAGAAGGCAAGGAATGAAGGAATTTTCTGTTTACATCTACCTGATCTAGTTTTCCGTCTGCCTTTTGCAGTTCATCAAGTAAGGAAACAAATCTTAAGTACTGGTTTGTCATTGATTCACCAGATTTGAAAGTAAAGTTCTCATATTTCTGTTTTAAGACATCTTTCTTGTTTTCTTTTACTTCACTGGTTCCTTCATACATTTCACTTAAGGCATTCCACAGGTCAAATGCAGTTTTGTATCCTTTAAACCCACTTAAAATGGAATTAGGAAGTGTTGCCTGTAGAGTCCAATATGCCTTATAGTCAAATTCGAGAGCAGCATAGTCAGAATCAACGTATTTTTCTAAAGGTTTAGGTATTTTGACTTCTGCATCATCAGCAGATGAAACCATGGGTGAGTAAGGTCCTTCGGTAAAAGATTGCCAAATATGACGGTCGAAAATCCTAACAAAACCTTCCATCCTGAGTTTCCAGGTACCAAAGTCATCAGGAGTGAACATTGGCGGTTTGTTGGCACTGGCGTTTGGACAACTTAAACTGAAACCAGTCATTTTTGAAAAACTTTAGAAAGATAAAACAACAAAGCTTGTAGAATAAGCAAGTAGAGTATCAACTTTGAAGCACCGAAAGAAGTGAGAGCTAAAGCTCTGATACCACTTGTAGGAACGGTGTTAAATAGATTAACTTAACAAGAAACCCTTCTACTTGCAAATATAACCCTGCGGAACTAAAGTTATATTTTAGTCTACTTAAGCTTATATTAGTTCTCTTGTATTGATGTGAGGGCTTGATTGCATAAAGATAGTAACAACGAAGTAAGAAATACTCGGCACTATTTGCATTAACTCAAAGCTACACTGTTACAAGTTGTTCGAGAACCGTTGTGTAAACTATGAGCTAACTAAGCTATATATAGTGCTAATGAGATCAATGACAGCCATTGATCTCATGCGATCTAATCTAGACCGTAAAATATAAAGTCAAATACAAACTACCAAAAGCATAAACATCGACAATTGGAATATCTTGCGTCTAAACAGCAACATACTACTATAGGAGAGCGGCTTGAACAGATTTAGAAGCAACCGAGAAGCTTTTTCAGGATTGGACTTGCTGAAAAGACATCTCAGGAAAAGTCCGGTTGAACTCATTATCTGGTGGATAATCGAGTTCACCTGAAATATTCGCTAAGAGACAATACTGCTTCTTTCCGCTTGAACTGCCAGTTCCGCTTGAAGTGAGAATTCTGCTTCAACTTCAACTTCAGCCGGATCATAACAAAATTGGCAATCAGCCGGAAATCTTCTAAGCGCAATATTCCTTACAGTTTCCAATCTTGGCAGTTTCCCTTTTAGTAAGTTTCTAATTTTGTAAACTTTCCAAGTTTAGAAAGTTTACTATTTTAGCTCGCGCTTTGAGATTCGGAAACTTTCCCATTTTGGCAGCTTCCCAATTTGGCAGGTTTCTAGAATGGTAATTTCCCAAATCTGGCACCTTCCAAATTTGGCAGGTTTCCAGAAATGGAAATTCTCCAAATTTGGCAGGTCTCCCAAATAAGAATTTTCTCAACCCGAAGACCTGAAGATCCAATCAAGTTCAAGAGAAGTCTTGAAGCCAGTGGGAGACAGTGAAGACAACAAGATGCTCGAGGAAGACCATCCCTGTGTGTTATTTTCTTATTTTGTCCCTTAGACCTTGTTCGGTATTGCTAAAAGGCCCTAGCAATACCGATGCCCTAATATGGTCGAATACATGTGTATGGATTGTGTTTGTGTTGCTTACTTTAATTAACCAACTAAAACACATTAAAATTGTTTTAAAATGAGTTTAAAAGATTTTTACAATCGAAAGATAAATGAGTTTTAAATAAGGTATTTTTAACTCAACAAATTTATAACAAATTATAGAGTTTTTCGAAATTTATTAAATTTTGGGATTGTTCTTAGTGATTTCCAGATAGTCTTGGCGATTTGGATACTGGTCTTCGAGATCTGGTTTTGTTCTTGGAGATCTCGCTGATAAGCCTTGGAGATCTCATTTGTTCTTGGAGATCTCGCTGATAAGCCTTGGAGATCTCGTTTGCTCTTGGAGATCTCGCTGCTAAGCCTTGGAGACCTCACCAACCTTGGCGACCTCACAAGCTTTGGTGATCTGGATTTCCTTCTTGGCGAGCTCACCAAGCTTTGGTGATCTGGATTTCCTTCTTGGCGACCTCACCAAGATTCTTGGCGATCTGGGAGTTGCTCCTGGTGACCTCACCAAGATCCTGGCGATCTGGGAGTTGCTCTTGGCGACCTCAACAAGACTTGGTGATCTGGGTTTTATTCTTGGCGACCTCACCAAGACTTGGCGACCTCACCAAGTGTTCTTGGCGATTTCACTATTGTTCTTGGCGATCTCGTCAGTCTGATGTGATAATTTTCACTAACTTCAATAACATTCTCTTGATTTCAATGCAATCACGACCTGTGCTCTCTCTAGTATAAATAGCAACACTAGAATAACCTAGAATAACCTTCTAGACGGCTGTTTGAAGAGAGAGAGCACTTGTGTGTGAAAACCCTCAAGTTCTTGAGTTTCAGAGGCGAAATCTAAGGATTTCAACAAGCAAACACTACGATTTGATTATGGAATCATGATTTCCGCACTTGAATCTGTGTATTGGATGAGTAAAGGCTCAAATTTGGTCCTGACAAATGGTATCAGAGCCATTGTTCTTCATGTTCTTGAGTTTTCTCAAAAACTTGAAGAATCACTCATTCAAGTCATCAAATCTGGGTGTTTGTGTGATTCCTTGAACCATTTTGAACGAAATTTCATAAGAAATCTGTTGGAATGCTTAGATTTCATCAATAATCACAATAAATGGGTCAATTTTTGAGATTTCCAGATTTATGCGAACACAAAGCATACGTGCTGTGCGTTTCTTTTGAAAAATAAAGTCCATCTTCCACTGATTTTGAGTCAAAATTGAACATGCATACATGTTAGACTCGTGATTTAGGGATTATGGCAACTTGAATCACTCAAAAACATCAAGTATTTAAGAATTTAGAGCAAAAATTGTGTTCTTGGAAGTTTTTCATAAGAATCACTGTTTGATCCGATTTCACATAGATTAAGTGGTTTTTGGAGTTTGTTGTAGTTAACAAATTTGTTCCTAAGTAAATTCCTAAGCTATTGGTGCATTAAAAACTTGATTTCGTGAAATTTGATTTTGATCTGGTAATTATGCTCAAGAACATGGCTGGAAAATTTTCTAAGTCTTGAAAATTTGAAAGTTTCAAATTTGACTTGATTACTTGATTGATTCAAAATAAGCTTCATGGTGTTTGTTTTGTAGGTTTTGAGAAATTAACCTCAATCTTTGCATCCTTTGAAGCAAATTTCTGAATTCTCGACCCGTTTGACCCATTAAGCATTTCTGTGGAGAACCAACACTTGTTTCACCATGTCTGACTTTAACTCTGGAAATCAAATGTTCCAAGCAAATAACAGGCCTCCAAAACAACTACATGGGTTGCAACATGGATCGGAAGTCAACCACCGGAGGAGCTCAATTCTTGGGAATCGATTGGTTTCGTGGTAATGCAAGAAGCAGTCAACCGTATCTACTTCACCTGCTGAAGCGGAATACATTGCAGCTGCCTCCTGCTGTTCTCAAGTCCTCTGGATCCAGAATCAGCTTCTGGACTACGGTATGAATTTCATGTCCACCCCTATTGACATTGATAATACTGCTGCCATGTTCATTGTTAAAAATCCTGTTCAGCACTCTAAGACCAAAGACATAGAGATTAGGCATCACTTTATTAGGGACTGTCATGAGAAGAAGCTTATTACCCAAGTTCATGTTTCCTCTGAAAATCAACTTACAGATCTCTTCACCAAGGGATTTGATGTTTCTAGGTTTAACTTCCTAGTCCAATTAGTAGGAATGATTAACTTTGTCTAAGCTGATCTTTAGGTTCCTTTAGAATAAATGCCTTAGTCATAGGCTATGTCGTTTTAGAGGTATTGTCTTTGTTAGACTTCTTGCCTAGCAATAATCTTCAAATTTAAAAGCCAAAAAGATTTTTTCTTAAATTTTTTCCTGAAAACACAAAAAGATTTTACCTTTAGTTTCTTTGAGTCTTGTTAAGTTTTCGGTCATCTTTTCTTGACCATCAATAAGACATTTCATAAAGTGTTAATCAAATCTTCAGAAAAATACCAAAAAATATTTTATCTTATTTTATTTTATTTTTATTTTATGTCTTTGTGTCAGTTGGCCATGCCTAAACCGACTCACGGTTTAAAAATCAGAGAAAATCCTAATAATTGGAAAAATAAATAAAAATCACTGTCATTTCAAATAACTTTTGTGAAGACACTTGTTGAATACCTGATGGAAATCTAAAAAGTTTGAATTTTTAGTGATGCTGCAATAAATGATTGAAAAATTGGAGAAAAATACAAAAAATTTGCAAAAATAAATAAAAATGTCACACCCCCAAGTAACCACTAACGGAGTTTATACCGTTAAGGGGTGCGAGCAAACCAGGACCTCAACCATTAGTTACAAATACTAAACGAATCAGAGTAAAGTCCAAGTGTTCATCATAAAACAGTTTAAAGTTCGCAGCGGAAAAGTAAACAAAAGTATCTTAGCACTAACCACGTGCTTTAAGTACAAATTATATATTGGAAATCAAAATGTCCAAAGTAAGTTAAAACAATTTAAAGTCTTCTGTGTGCCATGCCAACCCCTGGTGGATACTCCTCAATGATCTGCAAAAGTGAAAACCACACAAGTGTCAACCTAACGGTTGGTGAGTTCATAGTGGGCATGTCATGCAGTGGCCCGGTCTCATATCGTATGTATCAACATATAAATAAGTAATAGATTTGCAAAACATTGCCAAGTGTTGAATTACCGAATATGCACTAGTTAAGTAAAAGTTAAAGCGGTCAACCGATATCGCGGGTAGCTAATCCGGTTTCCATGCACTAAGGAAGTTCGTACCAAAGCTGACGTAACAGAGTTCGGCATTTGCCGATGGTTTGTGCCTCCAGTTGTGTTCCTCATGGGACCCACAACTAAAATAGGCTGATATTGCACTCCGTTCGGCCTCCAACCGGTTGGCTACACATTTGTGTACCGCGGAGCAGGGTTTGTCAAACCCCAGTAGATCTACCCAACATCCCCTCGCTTCACAGATTAATGGTACTAAATTGTTGAGGACTTTTAAGTTTTAAGGCATCCTTAGAAATCATGTGATATCATTTGGTTTAGACTTTAACCTACACTAGCCATATTAAAAGTTGTTTATTCTGGATTTCATTTGAAATCCTAAAAATAGTTTAAGTGTCAAAACGGTTATTCCGGATTTCATTTGAAATCCCAAGGATGGACAGTTGCAAGCGCTTCCCATAAAGCACTCCAGCTTCCATAACAGATATCCCATTCGGCGATATCTCAAAGTGTCAGCGTTGTTTTTCCGTTAAGTAATTCGTTGTGACCCAAACGGGTTCACAATTAAGGGGTTAGTGAAACTCACCTTAGGTTGCTCAGCTACACTTGTTAATTAATCCAAATATTGCTTAACGAAGACCTATGAACACGTTTAGGTCTTAAGTATTAGTTTTGTGTCTAAACATTAACTTATCGTCACTATGGCCCATAACATAGCACGTTGGAACTACGACACGACATAACGACACACGACACCGATGGTTGATCATAAACAAGGGTTCATATATTACAGAAATCATAGCATGTTTCATCATTGCATAATCATACAAGTCATGGCATATCATTTAAATAAGTTGCACAAGTTTGGGTTTAGTCTGGAGAAACTGCTGGAGAAACTGCTAGAGAAATTGCTAGAGAAACTGCTAGAGAAACTGCTAGAGAAACTGCCAGAGAAACTGCTAGTTTCGCTGGCTAGTTTCGCCAGGAACTGGTTGAACTTTCGTTCAGGGACAAGGTCAGTTTCGTTCACGAGAGACACTGCAGTTTCGCTGGAGAAACTGCTAGAGAAACTGCTAGAGAAACTGCCAGAGAAACTGCTAGTTTCGCTGGCTAGTTTCGCCAGGAACTGGTTCAACTTTCGTTCAGGGACAAGGTCAGTTTCGTTCACGAGAGACACTGCAGTTTCGCTGGACAGTGTCGCTGGAAGGAGATATGCACAGTTTCGCTGGATAGTTTCTCCTAATGAATGCACAGTTTCGCTGGTCGCTAAAAATCCCGTAAATTTGACTAAAAATCTTTCTAACAGCCTCCATGCTTCGTGTAATTCATTTTCAAGCATACATAATCATTTAGGAACATCACAGGAGCATTTTTAACATCATAAACATGCATTTTCATCATCAAATCTTCAAGAACACACTTTACCCAAAATGACCTAATCTAGCATGAATCTCTATTATGGATCAGTTTCACACGTAAAGTTGTAGTTTTTATGGTAGATCTAGCATTCCTAAGCACTCATACAGAAGATCAAGTGATTACATGAAGATTTAAGCATGCTTTATGAAGAAAACACATAGAAAAGCAAGAAGATGGCTCATGAGACTCACGGTTTGATCGAGCTCGATGGATGATCTTCACCAACAGAGAAGAGGGCTACTAATGGTGGTTCTTGGGGCTGATTTTCGGCTGATCTTGAGGAGAGTGTGTGTGTTTGTGTGGTGATGGAAGCAAATGGAAGATTAGGGTTTATTATGGGGTTTAAATACTAAGGCTTTTCTCTTGGGCTTTCATTGGGATTTGGGCCCCAATGATTAGCAATCATTAGCCCATGATTAGTCTAATTACTAGCCCACTCATTAAACATGTATGCATACATTTAATTACCCGGTTAACATATAATAATCCAAATAAGCAATTTGTCACATAATTTATCAATTAATTAAATAGTCATGCTTTTTATTAATAATTATGCATTTAAATCACGTTTGCACATAATGACCATAAATAATTGAACACATAACATATATGGGCGGGTTTGGTGATCAACCAAAGGACGTGGACGTATTCGGCCTAGTTAAGTATTAGTTACTAAGTTAACACTTATAACGTAACTAACGGAAATTGTCTAACGGAAGTTAAACTTGGAATTCTCGGGTGTCACAAAAAATCATGTAAATTAGAATCGAGTGATTCCCAACAACTTTTATAAAGGCACTTGATGGGCACCTGAGTCTAAGCACAAAATCTTTGCAATTCTGCAATGCTTAAAATAAACTTTGAAAAAAAATCAGAAAAGTTTTGGTTTTTTGGTTGGGCAAACTATATAGAACATGATATAATTCTGGTCTTGTGATCTGACCATAGGATATGATCCAATCGATCAGTAGTTCTATAATTCGATGTGTCGGTAGGCTCAGCAAAATAAGAATTAGGCAAATCCTGTGATTAAACTCTTAAAACCATGAAATTGTGGACTTTAAGTCAAAATAGTTAGCAAAATCCTTTAAATTTGCTTAAGTATGTGCTAAGTAAGTTAACCAACACACTCGAGTATTCCTTTGCGGAAAGTGCTGATTTCAAACATACAATAAGTGTGAATCATCACACATCCATCAATAAGTGAGAAATATCTCACATCCATCCATTGACCGTGACACATCTGCTGAGGAAACTTTGACCTTGTGTTCATGCGTCCCATCATTAACATTGAAAATATTCCGTGACACATCTGCTGAGGAAACTCTGACCTTGTGTTCACGCGAATCAAAAATAGTAACCATCTTGAAATCAGTACTTACCTCTAAAGAAATAGGGGGAAGAAATTCCATATGTGTGTTGTGCATGACTGAAGTGCTAAATAGACAAAGCTAGGATAACTGTTTGAATTTGTGGAATAAGAAGTCAACACAATTGTCATTAAATCAAACTAAAACATGATAAATGACATCATAGTGTTTTTGCTGAAAATTGCCTTGCTTGAGCTTAAGTCGTGGAAAACAATACCAACAATCTGACTTAAG
Source organism: Deinandra increscens subsp. villosa (assembly GCA_039602395.1). Classification (NCBI taxonomy): domain Eukaryota; kingdom Viridiplantae; phylum Streptophyta; class Magnoliopsida; order Asterales; family Asteraceae; genus Deinandra; species Deinandra increscens. The sequence goes on along the minus strand of JBCNJP010000007.1, from coordinate 52,303,825 downwards.
TTACTGAATCTGTGAGGTGATTTGACTTGTAAGTGTCTGTGATCACGTAATTGACCGGTTTGATTCCTAACATAGTCCAACCTTTACCAAGCAAAAATATGCAAAATTAAGCAAATAACTGGAAATTGCCAGAAAATAAGGCTTTAAACGGTGCAAATGAAAGCACTACGCTTTGATATAACCAAATTTGTCATAAAACATGAATTTGGATGCTTTGTGCTTAAAAACATCAAGTTTGGGAGGAATTAGTCAAATTTGAGGTCCATTTGCAATTTTAAGTCAAAATCAACCGTTTTGGTAAGTTTGGGCTGGCCTGACTCAAGTTAATTTGATTAAATAGGATTTTGGTCAAGTGTGTGAATTTTTAAATATTCTGAGTCAAAATGGTTTTTTTTTAAACATGTTATGCACTTAGAAAATTCATTAATTCCCAAATTGCCCTTAATGAGTTCATTTAAGTTTTTTCAATTCACTAAGCTCACAATTGAGTATTTTTTTGTGTTTTTGCTACGGGTGTTCTCATTTTGGTTGAAAACTGATCCTAAATCAGAAAATTTTTCATAAATTAACTTGTTGTAAAAAATTGTTATATTTTTCCCTTTACTGTTGGCGATCTCGCTAAAGCCAAATTTGCCTTGGCGATCTCGGGGTTGAGAGGATTTTGACTTGGCGACTTCGCCTCCCTCTTAACCTTTGGCGATCTCATAAAGACCAAGACTTGGTCTTGGCGAATTCTCCTAAACCTTGGCATCTTGAGCTCCTTGAGTATTCTTTGGCAATGTCGAATAAAACAAAAGGGTTTGGTGATCGGTTTAAGTCCCAAATAAGACAATTTTGGGTTGTATCTCATCACTTAGATCAAACAATAGCATTTTTGACAAAAGATGTCTGTTTGACCTATTTGGATTTTAATCGGTCTAAACTCATTCCAATAGGAGTCAAATGACTAAAATAACTCGATAAATGGATTCTCTAACATAAAGTGGTAACATTTGTTGCTTTTGTGTTGTTTTAAGAATAAGACTGACCAAAGTGACAACACAGAAGCTATTTTTTTTTACCATTTTTGACTGATTCCATCTTTCAATTGAATTTCACTGGATATGCTGCTTTAAATAATAGAATTAAGTTAAGTTCTGGACTTTAACCTGTCTAACATAGATTTGGACTCAATGTAGGTTAAATCTGTTGTGGTTGACTAGTCTTAACTTGATTTTTGACAATTGCATGCATAGTTGACTTTTTAGGTCAAACCTGGTGAACTTCTCTCATGTTTAATGAATTTGACCCTATTTAGGATGTGTGTGGCTACCAATCAATTGCTTAACAAATTTTGCCTAATTTAATAACAGATTTCTGTCAAGAAACATTCCAAGACATTCTTGTCTCTTAAATTGATCTTAGCTCATTGTAGATCATCAAAGAGGTATGTGTCTTAAATTTATGGCAATTGTTGATATACAACTAGTGAGCTACACAGGGGCTGTTTATTAAACTCACTCAATCAATTTGAATCACATTAGTCAAATTCTAATCAATTCATGATTAATCACAAACAGGATCAAGCATTGAACCTGTTGATTTCTAGAAATATCTGAATTAGATCTTAGCAAACATTAGATCTTCTTCGAGGTATGTCTTCTGATCTCTAATAAAGTATTGGAAATTTGACTTCTGACCATTCAGGTGGATTGTTCTACTTACTGATTATGCAATAACTCAATAAATTTCATGAAATATGACTTAGCATGCTAAATTTCTGCAATTCTGAGTAAGGTTTAAAACTATACTTGATTTAATGAAATGACATGCATATTAGTCATTGTTTTATGAGTCTTTATCTTTTATTCTAAATAAATGGTTAGGTTAGGAACTATTGAAGCTCATATCACACTTATAAGAAAATAAATGCTAGCAAGGTTAGAATTTAGGGCTGATTGATCCTATTTGTCTCTGACCTTGATGTTGATGCTCATGTCAGATATTGAATGCTTCTTGTTCTTTTACTTGACTTTATTTGACTTTGGTTATGTGATTTAAGCATGTCAGAACTTCATACATGTATCTGATTCATCATTTGACATCTTGTATATGCATAAGTGAAAAAATTTCATATTACTCCCGTACAAGTAGTTAAATAGAATATACGTGTCTGTAAGTGTCTGAAATTGCTCAAATCATGTTGGATTAGAAATACTTGGTTCAAGAATCTTGTTTGACCCCAAAATCAATAATCCAAATTGTGAAAAACTCAAGTTTAGGGGGAATCACTTCTTGATTCCTTCTTAAGCGTTTTGAGTCATTTGAGTCAAAATGTTGACTTTATAACAAGAGTCCACTCATTTGAGTGAAATTTTACACAAATTTCTCAAATTTTATCATAATTTGCCATTACTTGTGTTTTTCATCAAATAAACATCAAACGGCATTCTTGAGTCAAAATTCACCTTGTCCTTCGCCAAAGTCAACATTTACAATAAAAGTTACTATTTCAAGGGAAATTACTGGAATTTGGGTCATGTCTACTGACATCCTCTGTTAAACTGAATTGATTGTTTTTGACGAAATTTGAGCCTATGCCTTAAGTAAACTTCTTTTATGTCTTTGTAAGTTAATTGAAAAGCTCTGTCACTATAACGAATCTAGTGTGCCATGACATTCAGTTAACTTGTCAAATTTGATGTAATCATGTTGTTTCTTATGTGCAGATGGCTCCCAGACTAGAAAGAGCAGTCAATGCCCCTCTGGATTTCTCCAAGGCTCATAATCAATTCTGTGAATTTAACAAAAGCTGGACAGATGCCAGTCTATATGAACAGGCTTTCAGAATTCTGGAAAACTCAAGTTGGATCACTAAAGACAGAGCCATACTTGGTTTCTAGGAGAATGATGCCCGGTTCTTACACGCGTTGCCGGCTAGGTCAGTATGATGGACCCGAAGTTCCATTTTTCCCGAACATGATTGAGGGAATTGGTGTGGATGAAGATTAAGGAAATAACAATGATGATGCTGATATGGCAGATGTCAATGCTGCTGATCCTGATAATAATGCAGCAAATCTACAAGATGATCATCCAATCAACTATCCCATTCATGATGACCCTATGCATCCAGAACCTGAAGTCAGAGCTTCAACCAAAGATGCAAATGAATCAGACAAATCAGAAGATGAAGATGAAGAGTCTGGTATTGAAGCTGATGCGTCTGGAAATGATGCTAACAATAACTCAAATAAATCTAGATCCAAACCCGAATCTGGGTCAAGATTCCAACCTGGATCAGAATCAAGTTCTGACTCTACCAGTTCTGATACTAGGGGTCCAGAAAGAAAGAAACTGAAAACAAGAGAAAAAGCTAAAGTTAGTGAACAACCTGAAGCGTCGAGTCATAAGATCAATAGGAGAATAAAGACCATGCAAGATCAAGATGACCACTGAAGCCTGAGTACCTTGAAGAACTGGATCATGGTTAGCCAAAGGATTTATTATCTCTCCCGTGGTTCACAAAGGGTGTTGGAACTGTGGCACTATTCTAATTTGAATAAATTTGCGTGGGAAGACCTCTGGAGATTATATTCCTAACTGAGTGTTTGCTTAAATGATCATTATATGTATCTTGCTAGGAAGTACTCGAGGTTCTTGCTGATGCTACTCGGACAACTCAGATAGTTTTTCAGTCTCACATGTTTGTATTGCCACCAAAGGGGGAATTTGTAAGACCTATCTTAGGTTAGTGGCAACTCAAACATTACACCTTAGGAGTTGGTTTGATCCTTCACTTGGGTTTTACTAATAACACTAAGTGATTTCATAATAACAACCCTTAGCGGTCCCATAATGATTCCTGGAGTTTTGGGATTGTTCTTAGTGATTTCCAGATAGTCTTGGCGATTTGGACACTGCTCTTGGAGATCTGGTTTTGTTCTTGGAGATCTCGTTTGTTCTTGGAGATCTCGCTGATAAGCCTTGGAGATCTCGTTTGTTCTTGGAGATCTCGCGGATAAGCCTTGGAGATCTCGTTTGCTCTTGGAGATCTCGCTGCTAAGCCTTGGAGACCTCACCAACCTTGGCGACCTCACCAAGCTTTGGTGATCTGGATTTCCTTCTTGGCGAGCTCACCAAGCTTTGGTGATCTGGATTTCCTTCTTGGCGACCTCACCAAGATTCTTGGCGATCTGGGAGTTGCTCCTGGCGACCTCACCAAGATCCTGGCGATCTGGGAGTTGCTCTTGGCGACCTCACCAAGACTTGGTGATCTAGGTTTTATTCTTGGCGACCTCACCAAGACTTGGCGACCTCACCAAGTGTTCTTGGCGATTTCACTATTGTTCTTGGCGATCTCGTCAGTCTGATGTGATAATTTTCACTAACTTCAATAACATTCTCTTGATTTCAATGCAATCACGACATGTGCTCTCTCCAGTATAAATAGCAACACTAGAATAACCTAGAATAACCTTCTGGACGGCTGTTTGAAGAGAGAGAGCACTTGTGTGTGAAAACCCTCAAGTTCTTGAGTTTCAGAGGCGAAATCTAAGGATTTCAACAAGCAAACACTATGATTTGATCATGGATTCATGATTTCCGCACTTAAATCTGTGTATTGGATGAGTAAAGGCTCAAATTTGGTCCTGACATAAACTCTTAAAAGGCTTGCATGCTTGGTCATGTATAATTCGTGACAACATAGTCTTTTAATTAGGGTATCTAATTTGACTGTCCCGAGCGATGATAGGGTTTGCGATAAATAATCACCAACTAAAGTTGATTAAATAACCCTATTTGGTAAGTCTAAAATCAATAGTTTATGCCGTCCCAGGTCAAACCCACCTTGGAATGCATTTACCGAAACGCCAGTATTGGAGCTACAGCACCATACTTGGCATGTAGGGTGTATTCTAAGGTACAACTATTGGAGCTATAGCACCGTACTTGTACATGTGGCCACCTCGGATAACTATTCCTCTACTTTGCAGGGGGTCACGTTATTGGAGCTACAGCACCGTAACGTGGATCCTTTTAAATAGAAGTGGGCATAGATGAGGCTAAACGTATCGCATAAAACATTTGATGTTATTGCGGCCTCATGAACGGGTATTGTGACTGGTCCTCACAAATGACAATCGTTGTCTGTCTATTTAATTAATTACTATTGATTGCATGTTACAGCTGCCTTTAGTAATTAAGTTAAATGGAATCTCATCCTTTATTCAATTAGAACTTACCGTAATTGAATTTAGGTTAAACATCAAAAATACTAAAATAAATTGTCTAAATGTTTAAGATGGCCCACAACAACGAAAACAATGCATCAAATGACACCTTCTAACTTAAGTCTATCCTGAGAAGGAGAAACTTAATGACACCAACTTCCTTGACTGGTTCCGCAATCTCAAGATTGTGCTCAAGATGGCCAACAAGCTCCATGTATTAGATGCTGCGGTGCCTGCACAGCCTGCAAATAACACTGTGGCTGCTCGTGCAGCGCATGACCGCCTGGTAAGGGATGCTAACCAAGTATCCTGCCTGATGTTGGCCACTATGTCTCCAGAACTTCAGAAGAACATGGAGGACTTGAGTGCTTTCCAGATGATAGGACAGCCGAAGGGCATGTTTGAAACACATGCCCATCAGGAGCGCTATCAGCCCTCATGTGGTCAAGATGAAATCGTACATTGACCGCTTGGAGAAGCTCGAGTATGCCATTCCTCAGGAATTGGCTACCGACCTGATTCTTCAATCACTTTCCAGTTCGTTCACTCAGTTTAGGGTAAACTATAATATGAACAACTTGGTGAAGACAGTGTGGGAGCTTCATGGGATGTTGAGAGCTGTTGTGATCAACATCACCTCCAACAAGACCCTTACGGTCTTGGCGGTCAAGTCGACTGGTGTCAAGAAGCCCGATCGTAAGAGGAAGCATTCCACTACTGGAAAGGGTAAACAACCTGCCACCATTCAGTCTGGTGCCAAGGGCAAAGGGAAGGGCAAGAAGACTTCCAAAGAAGTGCCGCCGCCTGATCAGCGCCAATGCTTTGAGTGTAACAAGATGGGACACTGGAAGAGGAACTGCCCTGAGTAGCTTGCCAAGGTTAAGGCTCAGAAGAATGGCGAGAGTTCTTCTGGAGGTATTTATCCTTATGTTTCATTTTTCTAATTCCACAAAATGTGAAGCCTTGCTTACACACTTTATACTTTGTAGGAACTTGAAAATGATGGGATCAAAACCAAGAAGATCGTTAAGCTCATTTGCACCTCAAGGCAACCAGGGTTGGCTCACATCTAGACTAATTAACTTGGTAGTATTCTAAAACATTTTGGTTTGTTTTTCCTTGGCTGCATCCAGGATGAATACTTTTTTGATTTCCCAGTTTTGAACATGGTTTGCTTTTGACTTTGTTTGACATTGACAATTGCATTGATTGAATAATCGTTTGACTCTTGAAATTGTTTCTCAATTAGTCTTTTGATTATAAGTTCAAAAAAACATAACGCGTAGCCTGATGAATATGATTCACGCAATCATGAACACATCATAAGCATAAAGGATATATGATCCTTGTAATTGCTAGATGTAATCATGATTTGTCTAATAATCACTTGACTGATTAATAGCTCATTGAAATTCAACATCTTGACATGAAGAATATCAATAAGCTAATAGACAATGAATCACTTATAACTTCGAAATGTCCGTATTTGATACGACCTATAAAATGAGCACTATGATTATTGATTTGATCAAGAGTTTGCTCAAAGAAGTTAGAATCATCAGCCTTGATTAATAATAATAATCATTTGGATGATTAATAACTAATAAATACCATTGCCTTAATATTCCTATATTTGAATTTTATATACAAATAGTTGTAAAATAAAATTCAAAATCCTGCAAAGTTAAATTGTTAACTCTCGAATCCAGGAAAATTACGCATCAAGAAATTAAAGCTTAAACATATAGGATACCCCATTTGCCAAAATTACCCTAACCATCCAATCCATAACTTGCCTACTCAAGTCTAGTACCAAGAAATAGTTCATGCCATTAACTACACTTGACCATAATATATACTTCTTAAATCCTTAGGGATTAGTGTTTCATCCAAGAGAAAAGAAGCAATTCTTTTAATTGTTAGACTATAACAAAACATGAAGTATAATGGTGAACTTGAAGGAATACAAGTATAACCATATAGATATCACACTATCTAACCAACAAGATGTTTCCTTAATCAGAAATATGTGGACATTTATCTAACTAAACAATTGTTGTCTAAATCAGAAAAATGTGAGCATTCTAAAGGAGATGGATTTGAATGGAACCTGACATTCTTATTGAAGAATATTCCATAATCCATTACCTAAAGAATGAAACATGAATCTATATCAGATACTTGATCTGAGATGATTCGGTTTCATAATATAAGATATCAATTATGCGCCGGATCGCATAAATATTCAAACCCATAATCGTATTACAAGATTAAATTGTTCTAATTAGTAAACCAAGATAGGTTTAAGCAAAACTTTTTGCTAATAACCTATAAGTTTGATTTGATAGTCATAAAGAACGCTGAATCTATAAAAGGAAAGTGGGAGCACTATGTTAATAAATCATGTTTATGATAATTACATAATGGCCTAAGTAGTTTGATTTAATTAATTAAATAAAACATTGGATTTAATCATCGGATGATTGAGAAATTACTTGCATAAATGAAGACTCTGGATGAAGATCCACAGAGACAAGTTACTTCTAGGGCTAGTTCAAAATCACTAGGAATTTAAACAAAAGGATATAATAAAGATTTATTATATACATGTCACTGTAAACCGTTACACAATGATATAAATGGAAGTATATCATAACAAAGGAAATTGTATTGATATAGTCATACACCATCTCAAGTGACATAAGAATGAAGTAGTTCATTCAGAGTCTTAGGAGATTAATGAGTAATCATTGAAGACGGGTTATGTGATAACACAGATTTATACGGGCAGTTATTATCACATATCACTTGAGCATACTTCACTGTTTAGGAAACAATAGCGGAAATATAGAAACATTTAAATAAAAGACAATTAACACGGTATCAAAATTTGGCTATAAATGAATAGGAAACTATCATTTAAATATCACATACTTGATGTGAAATATCAGCACAATAAGCCAAAATTTGATTTAGTATTTGGATGTACGAACTTTAACAGTTATATTTATTATTCGAGTTTTATTTTAAAGGGTTAAAACAAATTCAGAATTATATACCTGTGTTCGATTTTTATACGTTTAGTATCCCTGAATAGATATGTAGTATTCTCAACGCTCCATCAGAGTCGTGCGAACGAATCAGATGTAGACGCGTTATGACTTTGGATTTGAGTTTTTTAACTCTCCAAACTCACAAGCATCATTTGAGAATAATGCTGGTGAATACATATACATATTATTCAAAAGTGTCCGTAGTCGGTCAGAATCGTGGGAACGAATCTGAAATAAGACTATTCTGACTTTGGACTCAAAGTTGTTGACAACCCAAACTCACAGGCCTCATTAGAGAATGACATTGGACGTAACTCGCATCAAATCATCTTCTTTGATTTAATAACAAGATGAACTGATTAATGGTAAACTCATTCGTATCCTTAGACCTAAGATACACGTGCTACCTCCCGTTTACCGGGGTCTATTCTTTGATTGTAGTCAACCGCTGTAGCGTAAATGCCTGTCATAAAGGCTACTTTTGGGAATAGATCTGAAGTTCAGTGGGAGCTGCGTGTAGTCAATATGGGATTCTGTACTCTTGCATTTACAATGCAACAGTGAGACATCATGGGCCCTCTCGTTGATTCCAAGTGCTAAGTGTAAGGCCTTACCCAAACTTACTGTGTGTTTGATGGGAACAGTTGCAGTCGAGATCGAGAAACATTGAACATAAGATAAGTTGAGTTGAATCCATTCCTTATCGTTCAATGGATGTCGAATACAGAAGGGAACAATGACTAACAATAAGTTACCATAAAGTCTAATATCATGTTGCTTTGCAACTAGTAAACCTTGGTTGTCGACTTAAGGTGTCACAACTGGTTGGAGTAGTCATGTGTAGCTAGAGCGCCTCTGTCTACATCTTAGATCTTGTCGGGATCTGTCCATGTGGGAGTCTGTTGGATATTATATGTCCAGACCCGATAATATCTAAGAACCCGACCCGGTTGTGGCCTGTAAGAGTTACACTGAGGGCAACAAGAACCGAACACGTTTAATTAGTAAACTTCGTTTTGCGAAAACTAGAAATGATTTAATATTGTTATTTATATAATGATATAAATAATAATTAATCATTTCCTAATATTATTAATTTATTAATAATAAAAGCAGAAATTAATTATTAATTGTTAATAATTATTTATCAGTGGAATAATAATAATCATTTCCTAATATTATTAATTTATTAATAATAAAAGCAGAAATTAATTATTAATTGTTAATAATTATTTATCAGTGGAATAATAATATTGATTATTATAAACGTTAATTAGATAAATTAGTTTATTTAATTAATGTGGTGGATGGATAATTATTGAGGTTAAACAAATATATTTATTTAACTGATAATTATCCTTATGGATAATCATAGTTTAAATAAATTAGTTTATTTAAGGATTATCTAGAAAACTGGATGGATAATTGACAGAGATATTTAAATCAGTTAGGGTTTATCTACAACTGATTAAAATACAAAGAGATAAACCAAACCGGTTGTAGGGTTATCCAAATACTAGTTGGTTATATAAACAAACCTGAAATTCAGATTTCAGGTTACAACAGTTTTACAAGAAAAACTTAACCTCTCTCTCTCTCTCTCTCGCGAACCGCCGACCGCCGGCCACCCTTAGCCCGTTGCCGTCGTCGTTTTCCGGCATCCCCCTCCCCCCGCCCGCTGCCGCGATCCACCGCCGGCGACCGCTCCTTGCCGCCGCTATCCATCTGAGATCCACCTCCGACCAACCACCGCTGCCATCTGCCGCTGCCATCCGCCACTGCCATCTGCCACCAGTCGCAACCGACCACCACTGTACCACCGCCTAACTGCCGCTGCACCACCATCGCACCACCACTGCCTCCGCCGCACCGCCGTATCCCGCCGCCGCATCCCCCCTGCACCACCGCCATTCATCCGCCGGTTTCCTGGGATTGTTTTTCAGTGCATTTTTTTGCTGAGGTTTTGAACCGAACCCGAGCCTGCTTCTTTGGTAAGTTTTCCCAACCCCTAGCGCTTGTCTCGTTGAACCTCGGTGTCTCGAGCATTTTTCCGACACGAACCGATCGTTCACGATCTAAACACTTTTGGTTTAGATCAAATCATAATATGATTATGATGATTAAATAAATTGTTGTATTTATTTATCACAATTTGTTTGATCAAATATTTAAATATGATTTAAATATAAAATTAATATATATATATATATCTATATATATATATATCTATATATATATATATATATATATATATATATATATATATATATATATATATATATATATATATATATATATATATATATATATATATATCGAATTATATATATATATATAACTAGTGTTTGTGTGTTGGTCGATTATATCATGTTATCCTGTCACTTGGTTTTTCGCGTTTAGTTTATTTATATATTTAATATACGCTTCCGCAACTCTGATTTAATTTAATATAATTAAATATATATAATTGTATCTCGTAATACAATTAGTAAAACGGGTTTTAATAAATTTAAAATTATTACCCGTGACCCGAATACCACTAGCAAAACCCAACAAACTCACCTTCTTTCTAGGACTTCAAGTAAAGCAATCGAAAGAAGGCATTTTTTCTGAATCAATCAAAATACATTCAGGACATTGATGTGCTTTAAATTACACATCTTTTTAGTAGTTAAACACCCACGAATGTTGATGGTTTATGCATTATTTTGGTCTATTTTACCCTTTGTTTGGAATGAAGTGTCATAAAGAGGTAAATAGAGGGGGCCAAAGTGATATTTGAAGATTTTACAAGGTTTTGAAGATAAATTACTCAAGATTCAGAGGGTTGACTTTTTGTCCACGTCACGACCCGTAAAAAGCATCACGGGCCGTTACAGGATCATTTCCAGAAACCCTAATCCGTTAATTTATGGTGGCGCTCATGGCCCGTTACCCCGTCACAAGTCATTGCGTTCTGTTTCCAAAACCCTAATTGAAAACTATAAATATCCAATCATTTTGATGTTTAGAGAGGTTGGAGAGTCCAAAGACCTAACCCACGATTGTGAAGCATTTTTGGAAGATTAAAGTCAAGATTCGGAGCCTTAGAAGATTAGGGAGGTGTCTAATCGTTCGGGAGTTCGTTGCAATCGAAGATTTGTCCATCGGTCAACTTTGGTTTGCTTTTACACACATGTCTTTAGTTACATTTTCTACTTTGTTTAGTTTAGTCATGAGAGGTTAACTCTCTTGATATCATTTAAGACAATGTGATCTATATTGGTTGTTACCTATGATTTTATGTTGACAATCAGTTTGACATAATGAATTTAGTATAATATTTATGATTCCTTTTGCATATCAGAAATGAGTTGTTAGATGTTGTGTTTGGTCCATTCCTAATGGTCTTTGATTTGATTGGTAGGATAGACGTATTCTGCTTATTGATTCAATGTTATTTCTTAGTTGCTATCTAGCGATTTCAATATGTTTTAGGAACTCTAGCGAGCCTAGATAGGAATTGGTGATTATGCATGTTCAATAGTCCATTTTGGTTGAAGTATGTCTTTATAGTTAGTCATGAATATTAACTTCCATGTCTTGGGCCTAAATGATTAGTGAAGTGACTAGGTATATTGCACATGTGATGGTGTGTGATCCTAGGTCTTAGATCATGTGTTTGGTGCCCTATAGCTAGGTCAGTAATTCGTGGATACTTCATTATGCAGTCTTGCTTCGTTTATTTCCATTCACTCTGGCAGGAAATGCCAAAACTTGGCTTAAGACCTTACCAGCAAGTTCAATCACTACATGGGATCAGTTGGCTAATAAGCTCTAGGTTAAGTACTTCCCTCTCTCAAAAACTACTTGTCTTAGAAATAACATTACCACATTTTCCCAAGACAAGGGGGAAGGTTTGCATGAATCCTGGGAAAGGTATAAGGGGTTACTACGCAAATATCTTCATCACAACATGGACGCGTGGCTCCAAGTGCAGTATTTTTACAACAGGTTGAGCAGTCCCACCCGTATGCACATTGATTCCTCATCTGGAAGGTCAATTCTTAACAAAACTCCGGCTAATGCCATCACATTAATTGAAAGTCTAGCAACAACTAGCTATGACTAGAAACCTCATAGAGGTCGCCTGATTCCCAATCCTAAACAGCTTGGCGTTCACGCCATAGATGATATCACTGCTCTAAATGCAAAAAATGAGGCTATTACGAGCCAAGTGAATCGTCTAGCCACAAAATCTAATGGGTATGATGCCTGCGGTGGTGCACACACATTGGATAAGTGCCCATTTTTTGTAGCAACGTCAACTGGTTGAATCCACTCATAACTTCTAAGGCCGTTCTGTAGACCAATTCAGTCGACTGCCCTTCAGTTCAGATAACATAAATCAATCAAGTAGTTCCTAGCGAATCTCAAATTCTAACAATTCCAATCAACTTTATCGACCATCTCACTTTAGCCAAGGTGAGCCATCTAAGTGGGATAAGTTGGAAAAGTTAGTCCAGAATCTTGTTACTGAAATAAAAAATTAGCATGCTAGTATTCAGAATATGGAAAGACACTTAGGGCAAATAGCCAATCTTTTTTCTGAAAGGAATAAGGGTGAGTTGCCTAGCAATACTGAAGTGAACCCTAATGCTAGTGTCAACATGATCTCCATCGTTGATTTAGAGAAAGATCCACTTGAGAAGAAGCATGCCCAACTAAGAGACCACACTCATGCACTCCAGATGAAGCAGTTGGAGGAATATTACGAAGATCACATGGAGGATATAGAAGAAGAGCGAAAGAATCAGCAATTCTCCAATCTCATTCTTGAACGCACGCTAATGGAGAAGACATATCACCTTCCTATGAAGGTTATATTCTTATCAACTCCTTTCTCCAATTTCTTTCTTCTAATCGTAAGATATCATCTTTGGTCACTTCGACCACGATAACTTTGAAACTACCGGAAAAGTGAAAGGATCCGGGAAGTTTTATTATCCCTTGCGGATTTGGATCTTCATCCACCGTAGATGCGTTGGCAGACTTAGGCTCGAGTGTAATAATTATGCCATACTCTACGTATAAAGATCTTGAGCTAGGTCTACTATAGCCAATAAGTCTCAGTATTCAACTAGCAAACCAGTCATACATCAATTCCAAGGGAATCATTAAGGATGTGTTGGTTGATATTGAGAGTCTAAAATTTCCAGCAGACTTCATAGTGCTTGACGTTCCTGTTAACAAGTATCATCCTATAATCTTAGGACGTCCATTTTTGGCAACTGCCAAAGCACTAATCTATCTGGAGACAGGTCATATCACCCTTAGAACCGATAAGGGAGAAGTCTCATTTGCGCCAATACATACCAATCTTAAGGCGCTGATTTTTTAAGATAAAGAGGAGACTGTGTGCTTTAAGCAATCCACTGACCCAAAAGAGTCAAGTCCTTTGTTAATTCTGTCGGTCATCTCTCAAGGGAAGCAATCTGAAACGACAATGCTAGTTCCTAGCCTGTTGAATCCTGAGTATGTCAATTCATCCCTTGATATTAAAAACCCAAAGATTGAACCACCTAATGAGATGGTGGGTTCAAGTCTTCACTTCTTAAAACTCTAAGTGAAGGTGGGTCTAGATGAAGACCCTATTAAACATAGCGCTTCTTGGGAGGCAACCCAATTTTGGTATTCCATTTCATTTTCAATTTTTTTCTCTTTTTGTCGTGTGTCAAAATTTGTCAAGGTTTTATTCGAATTGTCTCGATTCATTTGACCCTGTCATCTGAAATCACTCTTTCTTCGTATTTTTGTGCCACGATTGATCAACTTCGCTTAAAATTGCATGAAAACAGTTTTGGTGAGAATTCTATTTCGAGTATCGTCACGGCTCCTTACCTCATAACGGCCCGTAATGTGTACAACGCCAAATGACCCGTGTTCTCGATACGGCTCGTTACCGAATTATATTCAAAACTTATATATAGAATTCTTCCAGACGGATTTTTCAAAACCCTAACTCGCATTAGCAATTCCTGGGGCGATTTTGGTCGATTCAAGGTCCAGAGATCATTTTTCTTCATCACTTTAACTTCAATAGCAAGAAAGGTACAATCGAATAACACTTTTTCAGATTTTTCTTGTGTTCTTGTGAGCATAACACCTTCTTTACCCCTACTATGCTCTCCTGTCCATTTATACACTGTTCATTGATGTTGATTCCAATGATAACGGTAGGGGTGATCTATAGAATACCAGATAGAACTGGGGGGTGGGTACGAGTAGATCAGAGAGATCTAACAGCGGGAGGGGGCTCTGATAGCAATTATGGTAGGGAGTGATCTGTAGAATACCAGAGAGAACTAGGGGTGTGTACGGGTAGATCAGAGATATCTAACAACGGAAAGGGGATAGATAGGCTTGACAACCACAAGGTTACTGTAAACTCTCAAGAACTCTTAAGTAAATGCTCCTCTTGACATGAAGAACTTATGAATAAATCATGAAGAACTCATGAAGACTCTTAACAAACAGTAGAGAGAAAGATAGAAGTAATGTTTATTTCAAACAAGGTGTGTCTTACAATGAGGAGAATGCCTTCCTTTTATAGCATAAGGAAAGGCAAAAACTACAATATAATAATACAACTAGTGGAATAAATAATGGAAGGGTCCATTAAATAATTCAAACTAGTCAACAAAGTACAACTAGATGTTTTCTTTCACTTTAAGAGTGAATTAAGCTTTATTTAAACCTAAGCACACTTAGCACACTTAATTAAACAAACATAAACACAATTAATTAAAATACTCATAATTGATGGCAGTTCTAGGTCTTTCTTCAGTTTTATTTTGTCTCTGGCAGATTGCGAAGAGAGAACCCGGTGCATGGTTGGTTTTGGTATTCTTGAGTTGATTCTTCGGGCATATCGATTATGTGAACTGTTGAGAAGAATGGGTGCTTCTTGAGATTATCAATAACGATCTGTTCCCATTCCATAGCAAGTTCGTTATCAAGCAGGCCAATATCTCCTTTTAAGATATCAAGTGGGATGTCTTCTTTGTTTACATGGTTTGCTTTCAACATTTGTTCTCTTTCATGAAACCAATTTTTATAATAGCTTATCTTGAAGTAGTTAGATGCAGGGTTGATATCATACCAGGCTCTGATGTAGTGTGGCGGGAATGTGTTGTTAATGCTGGAGCAAGGACCAGTGAACATTACCATGTAATGTTTTTTAGGAGAAGAAGCCGTGAGTTGGGTCCATACATGTACTGGAAGAAACCATTCGAGGAATTTAAGAGTATTTCTTTTGTCAACAGGTGTCACACCCCTTTCCGCCACCCCCTGCTAGGTGCGGGAGAGGGTGTGGGACCGGCTGTCGTATCAGTTCCCAAGGCACCAATTAGATAAAAAAACACACAAACACATATAACGGACATCCAGTCCTCACAGTGAAACCCTAGACCAACTCTGAATGAGGATGCACTGGGCACCTCTTAGCCGGCCTAATAGAATCGATAGCCATCGGATTGACCCAGGACTGAACAAACAAGAGATACACACACACACACACACACATATATATATATATATATATATATATATATATATATATGTACCAGGGAAAACATAATCATAACATTTATTCAGAAATAAACGTCAAACGTTTAGTATACAGAGCCCTAGTCTTAGTGACAACAACCATCTGGATAATCCAAAGTCAGATCAGGTCCTCACCTACTCTTATTTACCTGCAACATAAGTCAATCACAGAGTTAACAACATACGGTGTTGGTGAGTTGTAACTACCATCATCATATTAACAGTTTTCACACACATACTGATTATGAATTTATCATGTCGCACCCAAGGTCAACACTCAGATACTCTATGGGCACGTTGCGCATAGCCGTACACTATCTACGAGTAGTTTTTAAATTCAACATATAAGTACATATTCCCCCTAATAAATTAATACTAGAGGATCCAGATGAATATGGATTGTTCAACTATAATGGCCACTATAATCCCTTATATATCTAGTGGTCTCAACCTTAATGACCAAAAAGTCTCTAATGACCCACACAGGGCATTCCGACTCACAGTGTTCGACAGATAATCATAACAGATACAACAGAAACATCAGAACGGAAGTGTTATATCAAACAGTTAAGTGACATGAGGGAAGTTAGAGGTCTCATAGTAATGAAGTTAGAAACAGAGTTCAACACAGACTGAAATACGAGATTCAACTAGAATATCCTATCTCCGGATTCTAGCAACCTATCATAGTTATTGTAGATATTCTTGTTATATACAATGCTAAAATATCTCTTAATATCAGATTCAAAGTATTATGGAGTACATAATTATAGGTTAACAAGCTAAGTTTTTTAGTTAACATAAGATCAGGACAATTATTCTGCCATTTTTCCTCATAGGCGTACCGCTCAGAATAAGATATATTTGGGCGGTACGCGTCATTCGACAGTCTGAATTCCTAATTGCAGATTTAGGCGTGCCGCTTTGTGGAATAGAGAATTGGGCGATACCGTGCTGCATGGACAGAATTTGGGCGGTACGCCACAAATCTGGCCTGACTACAATGATATTTGTGTGAACCGAGGGTTAAAACCATAGAACTTACCATAAATGAATAGTTCGGGAAGTGGGGTTATGCTTTGGCAAAGGTTATAGACTACAAATGAACCACTGATAAATCCCTATAAGACATGCAACTGATCCAGCAGACGATTCTGGCCCCAAAACATCATGATCAAAAGACCTATTTCCTTATTAGAAACACTGACCAAATCTGGGTTCATGTTCCTTACTTACAATGTTTCTAAATATAGGAGAATCAACATGCATGCATTAATGTTATGACACCTCGTCCAAAACAGGTCAAACCTCTCTCCGTTGACTTTTCAATATAAATATTAATGCGTTTTAATTATATGATTAAATGAATTAGTTTCGATAATTAACTGATAATGATTTAAATCCCGCGTTTGTATACCCGAAAAATATGAAAGTCTTCATATTTCAAATATGGAACTTCAATAATAAAAATAAATATAAAATGTGACAATTTATATTTTATCTAAACCGATATAAATCGTTAAAACATTTTATGAACTTAAAAATGTGATCAAAATGTTACGTTGTCAAGACTTAGCCTAACGAGGAACCCGTTAACCCTATTGGGCACGGTTAGGCCCAATAAGCCCAAAGTGATCCGGATAAACCCGAAACTCGACCCGATGACTTGACTCGACCAACCGATTAACCGATCCAACCCGGAGGCCCGACCCGCAGCCCAACGGCCTTGGGCCGAACCCGGTCCCCTTTTCTCTCTCGGCCCACTCGGACAAGGCCCAACCCGAATTCCTTTTGCGGCCCAACCGAGAAAACCGAACCCGGTTTCCCTCGCGGCCCGACCCGCTACCTTTAAACCGCCGGCCCAACCCACTTGTTCCCTTAGGCTTCGGCCCGGTATTTAAATGGGCTTCGGCCCAGTATTTAAATGGGCTTCGGCCCGTACCTTTTCCAAATTTCAAATGGGCTTCGGCCCACACTCAAAACAAATTAGTTAAATTGTTTTAGCCCACTAGTTTTTATAAAAATTAACCCACTTAATTTTTATGAACTTTGGCCCAAATAATTATTTAAAAACCACCACATTACTAGTTTAATTACACTTGGTTTTTATTTTAAAAAGTTATGATTTTTATAAACTCCTAACCCCACCATATTTTATAAAAGCTCCTAACCTTTTATAAAAGTTTATAAAACTAATCACCTATACATGGATTGAGTTAGCGAACTTGAGGAGTTAACAACACACCATTAACCAATGGTTAATGAACCTAAACTTGATTATAAAAGGAGGTTACATCCTCACCTTGTTCCCTCACACCCAACACAAGCAAACACTCACTCCTCTCCCTCTCCTCCCTAGCCGGCCAAGAACCACCCTCCACCATCGAGCTGCCACCGGCCAGCCACCGCCGGACCACCCCTGGCCGCCGTTGCTCCGCCACCGCCGCCACCATCCGCCTTGCCGGACCGCCGCCACCTCTCGGTTTTCTCTTCCCCTCCTTGTGAGTTCTCTAACTCACTTCTCCTTACATTTTTACACCCAAATAATACCCCCAAGTCTTGACAACAATCTAAAAAAAGCTTACATTTTTGTTTAATCAAATCTCTCTTCTCTACCTCCTTCTTCTTTGATCTTAAAATTCTTTTGGTGTTCTAAGAGAACTTAAAGTAACCAAGGGAATGGGTGAAATACTTGGAGAAATCCTATGAAAGTATCCAAGTGCACCCAAAGATCATCATGTTTACATTTATTTGATTAATTTGTCCTAACACAAAGTGTTAGTGATTGTCATTTAATTTACTTGTCCTAACACTAATGTGTTAGTGATTGTTATTTATTTATCTTGTCCTAACACCAATGTGTTAGTGATTGCATTTATATTAACATATCCTAACACAAATGTGTTGGTTTATTTTTATCTTTATTTTGTCCTAACACAAAATGTGTTAATAGATTTGTGACACCCGAGAATTCCAAGGTTAACTTCCGTTAGACAATCTCCGTTAGTTACGTTATAAGTGTTAACTTAGTAACTAATGCTTAACTAGGCCGAATATGTCCACGACCTTTGGTTGATCACCGAACCCGTCCATATGAGTTATGTGTTTAACTATTTATCGTCATTATGTGCAATGTGATTTAAATACATGATTTAGTATTGTGAATAGCATGACAGTTTATGAATCGTGTTTATCTTGTTTAGAATGTGAAATTGACCACTTTTGGTAACCAGCGAAACTACCGGGCGAAACTATAGTGTCGCCCGACAGTCTTTTGGCTCACTCGTGATCAGAGCCAGTTTCGCCTGGCCAGCGAAACTGCCAGCGAAACTAGGCCCTGATATAAAATATCTTAATAAACCCTAGCTCTCCCATTTGCCTCCTTTACACACAAACACACACACACTCCATCTTTCTCCTGGAAATCTGATCAGTCGAGATTCACACCGAGCCATCGAGATCTCAGCCCCGAACCATCATCCATCAAGCTTAGAGATCGAACCGTGAGTCCCAAAACCACCATTTTTATGTTTTCTATGTGTTTTCTTAAAAAGCATGCTTGAATCTTCATGTAATCACTTGATCTTCTGATATGTTGCTTAGGAATGCTAGATCTATTATAAAGTCAGTAACTTTACGTGTGAAATCCATCCATGTTGAAGATTTATGCTAGATTAGGTCATTTTAGGTTAAAATGTGTTTTTGGTGATTTGATGATGAAAATGCATGTTTAAGGTGTTAAAGCTTACAGATTTATGTTGATAAATGGTTATGTATGCTAGATAATGAATTGCATGTAATATGGAAGCTGTTAGATTGATTTTTAGGCTGATTTATGTGTTTTTCGCGACCAGCGAAACTGTGCTGTTCTCTGGGCGAAACTATGTAGCGAAACTATGTATATCTTCATCCAGCGACACTATGTAGCGAAACTGTAGTGTCGCCGGGTAAACCAACCAGACCTGCTCGAGCGAATCTGCCGAGCGAAATTCCCTGAACGAAAGTTCAAATCAGTTTCGGGCGAAACTAGGCTAGCGAAATTATGCCAACAGTTTCGAGCGAAACTAGCCTAGCGAAACTGTGTCATCGGGTATTGCCTAGCGAAAGTGCTGCCCGTGCACACAGCGAAACTGCCTAGCGAAACTGCTAGCGAAATTGAGACCAGAATCCAAACTTGTGCAATGTGCTTGAATGTTATGCCATGACTTACATGATTATGCCATGATGATACATGCTTTGACTTCTGATGTATATGAACCCTTGTTTATGATCAACCATTGGTGTCGTGTGTCGGTATGTCGTGTCTTAGTTCCAACGTGCTATGTTATGGGCCATAGTGACGTTAAGTTAAAGACTAGACACAACCTAATACTTAAGACCTTAATGTGATTATTAGGTCTTCGTTAGCAAATCATAATTTGGATTATTGAAGTGTAGCTGAGCAACCTAAGGTGAGTTTCACAAACCCTTTTATTGTGTGCCCGTTTGGGACACAACGAATGAACTTAACGATAAACAACGCTGACATTTTGAGGTATTACAATTGGGATACCTGTTATGGAAGTTGGAGTGTTTTATGGGAACACTTGCAACTGTCCATCCTTGGGGTTTCTATTGAAACTCGGAAACGACCACTATGACACTTAAACTCTTTTTAGGATTTCAGATGAAATCCAGAATAAACATTTTAATATGACTAGTGTAGGTTAAAGTCTAAACCAGATGATATCACATGATTTCTAAGGATGCTTTAAAAACTTAAAAGTCCTCAACCTAGTACTGTTGATCTGAGAAGCGAGGGGATGTTGGGTAGATCTACTGAGGGTTTGACAAACCCTGCTCCGCGGTACACAAATGTGTAACCAACCGGTTGGAGGCCGAACGGAGTTCAATGTCAGCCTATGTTTAGTTGTGGGCCTCCCAAATGGGACACAACTGGAGGCACCAACCATCGGCTATTGCCGAACTCTGTTACGTCAGCTTTCAGCCCTAGTACGACTCCTTAGTGCATGGAAACCGGATTAGCTACCCGCGATATCGGTTGACCGCTTTAACTTTTACTTAACTAGTGCATATTCGATAATTCAACACTTGGCAATGTTTTGCAAACTACTACCTATTTATATGTTGATGAATACGATTATGAGACCGGGCCAATGCATGTCATGCCCACCGTGAACTCACCAACCGTTAGGTTGACACTTGTGTGGTTTTCACTTTTGTAGATCGTTGAGGAGTATCCACCAGGGGTTGGCATGGCACAAGAAGACATTTACTTTCATTAAACGAAATTGGGAATTTGAATTTGAAACAATGATTTGTAAAGCACGTGGTTAGTGCTAAGATACTAATGTTTTATTCCGCTGCGTACTTTAAACTGTTTTTATTATGAACATTCGGACTTTACTCTGATTCGTTTAGTATTTGTAACTAATGGTTGTGGTCCTGGTCTAGTCGCACCCCTTAACGGTATAAACTCCGTTAGTGGTTAATTGGGGGTGTGACAGATTGGTATCAGAGCCATAGGTTGCAGAGAACTGGAATCATTTTTGAAAACGATTTGGAAACTGCAACTTGAACCCTTAGTTACAAACGAACAAAACAAACTCTCAAAGACAAAACTTTACGTGCCAACCTGGGATACTCGCTCTGCTGTGTAAGTAAATACTTCATATGTACATATATATATATATATATATATCTATATATATAAATATATATAGACCGTGTCTAGGTAGTCTAACGGAAAACCTTAGGGAATTTTCACACACGAATACGAAACGTGAACGCTAATACGCACTACTTCGGGGGAAAGCGACAACAAAACGATGCTACACGCTACGTCCTGATTTCTACTACGAAGACTACGCCGACGGTGACTTTTATGGGAAAGCCGACCTCCGACGATAGCTACTTACGACTTACGACATACTTCGACGACGCCTCGATTTTGCACGAAAATTTTTCTGGACTAATAGTGGGATAACGGGAAATGGATAATATACATATTATGGGATATGTATAGAATATAACGGTGACTGAACACTGCCTACTTTAAACTGTCCAGAAAATGTCTGGAAGAGCCGGAAGGAACAACATCAACCTGACGCCCGCGCAACTACAAGCGATGATCAACGAGCATGTGCAAGCCGCCGTGGCAGCTGCCCAAGCTACAATTGCTGCCCATGGTAATAATTATGCCGGTTAAGGCACAGGGTGATATATATATATTTTTTGACCTGTTTAAATTTGAACCCGAACTATTAATTGCATCAGGAAACGTCCACCACTGCACATTTAAGACTTTCATGGACTGCAAGCCGATGACGTTTTCCGGCGAGGAAGGAGCGGTAGGACTCCTCAGGTGGATCGAGAAGTCTGAGAAGGTCTTCTCCATGTGTAACTGCCCTGCTGAGAACAAGGTGAAATTCGCGACCGGTACTTTCGAGGGAGCAGCTCTATCCTGGTGGAACGCCGAAATTCAAATGGTCGGGGTAAATGCGGCTAACGACATGGAATGGGAAGCCTTTAAGGAACTGATCATGGAGGAGTATTGCCCTCGGGATCAAGTCAAGAAGCTAGAAGGAGAGTTTCTGAACTCTAAAATGTCTGGGTCTGAAGTCGAAGAGTACACTGCGCGTTACCACGAGTACGCGGTACTGTGTCCGTCCATGGTTGATGCTGAATTCAAACGCATTGAGCGTTATCTGGAGGGTCTAGTACCACAAATCAAGAGTTTGGTGACTGCCAGCAACCCAACAACTGTGCAACAAGCCATCCGCCTGGCTCACAAGTTAACTGATCAGGAGGTTGAAAGAGGTACACTTCCTGCCAGAATCTCTGAGAAGACTGCCTTAAGTGGCAAAAGAAAGGCTGAAGAAGAAGCTCCAACAATGTCTGTGAATCAATCTGGGAGATCCTCCAACTCCCAATATCAGAACAAGCGGCCTGACGACACAAGGTCTAATTTCAAATATGGCAGCAACAGTGGGAGTAACAATCGCCAAAGCGGGAATGGAAACTACAAAGGTAAAGCTCCGTTTTGTAACAAGTGTGAGAAGCACCACAGGGGTATGTGTAGCAAGGGTCTGGAGTGTGGAAGATGTGGAAAACTGGGTCATGAGGCCAACAACTGCTGGACCAACTTGCAAAGGTTGAACAACAACGGTCAGAACCGAAGGGGAAATAACAACAACAAGGGAAACGGGAACAACCACAACGGGCAAGGAAACAATCAGAACAACAACAATGGTGGAGCCCGTGGCTGTTATGAATGTGGTGCTCAAGGCCACATGAAGAGAGATTGCCCGCAATTGCGCAGGCAGGGTAATGGTAACAATGGCAACGGTGGGAACCCGGGCAACGGGAATGGTAACGATGGAAATGGTAATGGTGGAAACGGTAATGGTGGAAATGGTAGAGGTCGTACCTTCGTCATGGGTCAGGGAGAAGCTCGCAATGACGCCAATGTGATTAACGGTAAATTGATACTTAATGGTTTCTTTGCTACTGTATTGTTTGATTCGGGTGCTGAAAGAAGTTTTATTTCCACTAAGTTTGCTAGATTAATTAATGCTAAACCGATTGCCTTAGATGCTACGTATGTGGTAGAACTAGCGAATGGTAAACTTCATGATACGACGCAGATAGTTAAGGACTGTAAGTTAGAACTAGCTGGCCATACATTAGGAATCGATCTTATGCCTTTCCCGATTGGTAGTTTTGACGTTATAGTAGGAATGGACTGGTTATCTGAAAACCGAGCTGAAATTCTATGTCAAGAAAAAGTGGTTCGAATCCCACTCGAAGAAGGTAAAGTGTTAACAGTTCAAGGGGAAAAAGGTGGAACAGTCACTGGTATTATTTCATTTCTCAAAGCTCAAAAGTGCCTTCGTAAAGGTCACTTCGCGATTCTTGCAAACGTCACCAATTCGACATTTCCCGAGCGCAGAATCAACGATTACCCGATAGTTCGCGACTTCCAATACGTATTTCCTGAAGATCTGCCTGGTTTGCCTCCATTTCGTCAAGTGGAGTTTGGGATCGACTTAACTCCTGGAGCCGCTCCGATTGCACGCGCACCTTACCGTTTGGCGGTAAGCGAACTCAACGAACTCTCCGCACAACTTCGAGAGCTACTCGACAAAGGGTTTATTCGTCCAAGTTCGTCTCCATGGGGAGCACCGGTTTTGTTTGTTAAGAAGAAGGATGGAATGTTCCGTATGTGTATTGATTACCGAGAGCTTAACAAAGTTACTATTAAGAATCGATATCCACTTCCTCGAATCGACGATCTCTTCGACCAGCTGCAAGGTTCGAGCTACTTCTCAAAGATTGATTTACGGTCTGGATATCACCAACTTCGTGTTCGAGATGAAGATGTCCCCAAGACTGCTTTCAGAACTCGTTATGGTCACTACGAGTTTCTAGTTATGCCGTTTGGGCTAACTAATGCACCTGCTGTATTTATGGATCTGATGAATCGAGTGTGCAAGCCGTACCTCGATAAGTTTGTAATCGTTTTCATTGATGATATTTTGATCTACTCCAAGACAAAGGAAGAACACGAGAGACATCTACGACTGATTTTGGAATTACTCCGTAAGGAACAGCTTTATGCTAAGTTTTCGAAGTGCGATTTTTGGATTCGCGAAGTCCAGTTTCTTGGACACATTGTTGATCAGAATGGAATTCATGTCGACCCGGCTAAAGTAGAAGCTATCAAGAATTGGTCTACTCCTAGAGCGCCGACCGAAATCCGACAATTTTTGGGACTTGCCGGATATTACCGAAGATTCATTAAGGGTTTCTCGCAATTGGCTCAACCCTTAACAACATTAACGCACAAGGGAGTGCAATATAGATGGGGTGAAAAAGAAGAACACGCGTTTCAAACTCTCAAAGATATGTTATGTTCAGCTCCGATTCTTGCGTTACCCGATGGAGTTGACGACTTTGTAGTCTACTGTGATGCATCCATCCAAGGACTCGGTTGCGTGTTGATGCAACGGGACAAAGTAATTGCCTATGGGTCCAGGCAACTGAAGGACACTGAGAAGAATTATACAACGCATGATTTGGAATTAGGAGCCGTTGTTCATGCACTCAAGATTTGGAGACATTATCTCTACGGAACAAAGTGCACAATATTTACCGACCACAAGAGCCTACAACACATCTTTGAACAGAAGGATCTCAATATGCGACAACGACGGTGGGTCGAACTATTGAATGATTATGACTTAGCAATCAAATATCACCCGGGAAAAGCCAATGTTGTGGCTGATGCCTTAAGTCGGAAAGAATACGAAAAGCCTCGACGGGTACGAGCGCTGCAACTTACCATTCACACGGGATTGCCGGATCGGATCCGCGATGCCCAACAAGAAGCTCTAAAGGAAGAAAACTTCGCAGCTGAAGCACTGCGTGGTGTAGACGGTAACTCTGAAGTTAGGTCCGACGGACTCAGGTATTACAGTGACAGAATTTGGGTTCCCTTACTTGGGAATCTCCGTGAGCTCGTGATGGACGAGGCTCACAAGTCAAGGTATTCGGTGCACCCTGGGTCGGATAAGATGTACCAAGATTTAAAGGGTTTGTATTGGTGGCCGAATATGAAAGCCGACATCGCGCGATATGTGGCTAAGTGTTTAACATGCTCAAGAGTGAAGATTGAATACCAAAAGCCTTCTGGGCTATTACAGCAACCAAAGATCCCAGAATGGAAATGGGAGGATATCTCCATGGATTTTGTAACAGGATTACCTCATCGATCGAATCGACCAGATGCGATTTGGGTTATCATTGATCGATTAACCAAATCTGCACATTTTATTCCGATGAAGGAAAACGACAATATGGATAAGTTGACAAAGCTGTACATTGACCGAATTGTGGCACGTCATGGAGTGCCTAAGACTATTATCTCCGACCGAGATCCTCGATTTACTTCCCGATTATGGCAATCTATGCAAGAAGCACTGGGAACCAGACTGGATATGAGTACAGCTTATCACCCGCAGACCGATGGTCAGACGGAAAGGACTATTCAGACTTTAGAAGACATGCTCCGAGCTTGCGTTCTCGACTTCGGTAAAGACTGGGAGGCTCACCTTCCGTTGGTGGAGTTCTCCTACAACAACAGTTATCATTCAGGTATCGGTGCTGCACCTTTTGAAGCCCTTTATGGCAGAAAATGTAGATCGCCCGTGTGTTGGGCTGAAACGGGTGAGAAAGGACTCACCGGACCAGAACTCATTCATGATACGACTGAACGAATTATTCAAATCAGAAAACGGATAGCCGCAGCACATGACAGACAAAAGAGCTATGCCGACAAACGCCGTAAGCCCTTGAAGTTCGAGGTAGGCGACAAGGTGCTATTGAAGGTATCTCCCTGGAAGGGAGTGATACGCTTTGGAAAGCGTGGAAAGTTGAATCCTCGCTACATCGGACCGTTTGAAATCATTGGGGAAGTAGGCCCGGTGGCCTACCGTTTACAACTCCCTGCCGAACTCGATGGAGTTCACAACGTGTTTCACGTCTCAAACCTGAAGAAATGTCTGGCTGAAGACACTGAAATAATTCCTTTAGAGGAATTGGAGATCGACGAACATCTCAGATTCATAGAACAACCAGTAGAAATCATGGGACGCGAGGAGAAAGCCCTCAAACGCAGCAAGATTCCGATCGTCAAGGTTCGATGGAACTCAAAGCGTGGACCAGAATATACTTGGGAACGAGAGGATCAGATGAAGAAAAAGTATCCTCACTTGTTCGAGCAAACGTCCACAGAAACTCAAGGTATAATTTAATTTTGGGGACCAAAATTCCTTTAACGAGAGGAGGATGTGACAACCCTAAAACTTTTGCTTTCTTTCCCCAGCAACGACGACAGCTGAGACCGCGAACGCTATAACACTAGAATAATTTTCGGGACGAAAATTCCAATTTCAAGGGGATGATGTGACACCCGAGAATTCCAAGGTTAACTTCCGTTAGACAATCTCCGTTAGTTACGTTATAAGTGTTAACTTAGTAACTAATGCTTAACTAGGCCGAATACGTCCACGACCTTTGGTTGATCACCGAACCCGTCCATATGAGTTATGTGTTTAACTATTTATCGTCATTATGTGCAATGTGATTTAAATACATGATTTAGTATTGTGAATAGCATGACAGTTTATGAATCGTGTTTATCTTGTTTAGAATGTGAAATTGACCACTTTTGGTAACCAGCGAAACTACCGGGCGAAACTATAGTGTCGCCCGGCAGTCTTTTGGCTCACTCGTGATCAGAGCCAGTTTCGCCTGGCCAGCGAAACTGCCAGCGAAACTAGGCCCTGATATAAAATATCTTAATAAACCCTAGCTCTCCCATTTTCCTCCTTTACACACAAACACACACACACTCCATCTTTCTCTTGGAAATCTGATCAGTCGAGATTCACACCGAGCCATCGAGATCTCAGCCCCGAACCATCATCCATCAAGCTTAGAGATCGAACCGTGAGTCCCAAAACCACCATTTTTATGTTTTCTATGTGTTTTCTTAAAAAGCATGCTTGAATCTTCATGTAATCACTTGATCTTCTGATATGTTGCTTAGGAATGCTAGATCTATTATAAAGTCAGTAACTTTACGTGTGAAATCCATCCATGTTGAAGATTTATGCTAGATTAGGTCATTTTAGGTTAAAATGTGTTTTTGGTGATTTGATGATGAAAATGCATGTTTAAGGTGTTAAAGCTTACAGATTTATGTTGATAAATGGTTATGTATGCTAGATAATGAATTGCATGTAATATGGAAGCTGTTAGATTGATTTTTAGGCTGATTTATGTGTTTTTCGCGACCAGCGAAACTGTGCTGTTCTCTGGGCGAAACTATGTAGCGAAACTATGTATATCTTCATCCAGCGACACTATGTAGCGAAACTGTAGTGTCGCCGGGTAAACCAACCAGACCTGCTCGAGCGAATCTGCCGAGCGAAATTCCCTAAACGAAAGTTCAAATCAGTTTCGGGCGAAACTAGGCTAGCGAAACTGTGCCAACAGTTTCGAGCGAAACTAGCCTAGCGAAACTGTGTCATCGGGTATTGCCTAGCGAAAGTGCTGCCCGTGCACACAGCGAAACTGCCTAGCGAAACTGCTAGCGAAATTGAGACCAGAATCCAAACTTGTGCAATTTGCTTGAATGTTATGCCATGACTTACATGATTATGCCATGATGATACATGCTTTGCCTTATGATGTATATGAACCCTTGTTTATGATCAACCATTGGTGTCGTGTGTCGGTATGTCGTGTCTTAGTTCCAACGTGCTATGTTATGGGCCATAGTGACGTTAAGTTAAAGACTAGACACAACCTAATACTTAAGACCTTAATGTGATTATTAGGTCTTCGTTAGCAAATCATAATTTGGATTATTGAAGTGTAGCTGAGCAACCTAAGGTGAGTTTCACAAACCCTTTTATTGTGTGCCCGTTTGGGACACAACGAATGAACTTAACGATAAACAACGCTGACATTTTGAGGTATTACAATTGGGATACCTGTTATGGAAGTTGGAGTGTTTTATGGGAACACTTGCAACTGTCCATCCTTGGGGTTTCTATTGAAACTCGGAAACGACCACTATGACACTTAAACTCTTTTTAGGATTTCAGATGAAATCCAGAATAAACATTTTAATATGACTAGTGTAGGTTAAAGTCTAAACCAGATGATATCACATGATTTCTAAGGATGCTTTAAAAACTTAAAAGTCCTCAACCTAGTACTGTTGATCTGAGAAGCGAGGGGATGTTGGGTAGATCTACTGAGGGTTTGACAAACCCTGCTCCGCGGTACACAAATGTGTAACCAACCGGTTGGAGGCCGAACGGAGTTCAATGTCAGCCTATGTTTAGTTGTGGGCCTCCCAAATGGGACACAACTAGAGGCACCAACCATCGGCTATTGCCGAACTCTGTTACGTCAGCTTTCAGCCCTAGTACGACTCCTTAGTGCATGGAAACCGGATTAGCTACCCGCGATATCGGTTGACCGCTTTAACTTTTACTTAACTAGTGCATATTCGATAATTCAACACTTGGCAATGTTTTGCAAACTACTACCTATTTATATGTTGATGAATACGATTATGAGACCGGGCCAATGCATGTCATGCCCACCGTGAACTCACCAACCGTTAGGTTGACACTTGTGTGGTTTTCACTTTTGCAGATCGTTGAGGAGTATCCACCAGGGGTTGGCATGGCACAAGAAGACATTTACTTTCATTAAACGAAATTGGGAATTTGAATTTGAAACAATGATTTGTAAAGCACGTGGTTAGTGCTAAGATACTAATGTTTTATTCCGCTGCGTACTTTAAACTGTTTTTATTATGAACATTCGGACTTTACTCTGATTCGTTTAGTATTTGTAACTAATGGTTGTGGTCCTGGTCTAGTCGCACCCCTTAACGGTATAAACTCCGTTAGTGGTTAATTGGGGGTGTGACAAGATTGCATTTTATTTATTATTGGTCCTAACACAATGTGTTAGTAGATATGAACTCATAATATGGTATGAAAATACTAAGAAAATGAAAGGATATAATAAACATGTAATGGAATTATAACTAGGTTAACACACATGTAAATCATAACTAAAAATAACTAAACAATCTATGACAAGTAAAGGAATATTACTTTTTTAGGAAACATGACACATTAAATATGTGGTAAAAGCCTTACATGACAAAAAGAATTTTTATAGATTTCTTTACTAAAAATGGAAAGAATAAATTTATGTCAAATGATTAGTTTGACATAAATTCTTGGATTTATTACAAGTTTTAACCATTTAAGTATTTGTTATAGAAATGGAAGTTTTTCTATAAAAAGACTTTGGTAAAATGAAAATGTTTCATAAAAGACTTTTATAAAAATAATCAGGCAAGTAATTATTATAAACCTTTATTATTACTTTGATAAATCGAAGTGATCGAAATAAGGATACGTTGTGTAGTAATAAAACCGGGACCATACGGCGATATACGCGAAAACGTAAATGTATAAAATCTCCAAACAATTACCTATCATGTTTTATTAAAACAATCCAAAGTTTATGATAAATAAACTTTTATAAATCCAAGCGTCACAAATTAATATTTTAGAAAAATGAATATTTTCTACAAAAGAAATATTAAACGATTTCGAAATATTAAATGATTAAATGTCAAATGATTCATGTTTTAAAATGAAATGAATAATTAATCTTGACGATTAATTATTTACAAAAGGATTTAAACTATTTTTTATTCACAAAAGTATTGTTAATCATAATTATTTAAAATTAATTATAACTTGCAAGATTAACTAATCAAACACATAATTATTTACTTAGAAATAATTATACGAACTCAAGAAAATAATAATAAACATTATTATTTTAACTCGATGTTCAATACTTGGTTTAGATTAATAAATGATAATTCCTTGTTTATATTTATTGAACATACATATAAATAATCATGAAAGTATTTGATTAATAAATACAAGCTAACGGGTCTTCAAACGAATGCAAATGGGATTAAAACGTCAAGACTTGACCGGTATCACTTGGGTGACTTATGTTACTCAATTGATCATAGACGTTATGCAAATGTCTTATTATTTATTTAGGGCATTACTTGCTACCGCTACTACACCGTTTATTTCTGATTACCTGCTGAATCTGTGAGTTTCACGGCTCCTTTTCCGTTAACCGTTTTATACCTTGGAGGAGAAATCATGAAATCTGATAAATGTTTTTACTTAATATTATGGTTTATCTGTTAACCGTATGACTACTTGTTCTCTTACTGATTGCCCAATTTAGTACATTATCGTTATAAACGTTTGTACAACCGTATCCTACCATTAATTGATTTTAATTAGTTCTGTACGAAACAATAGCTAGTGAATAGATCTATTTGGGTTGACAACCCTGCCCTAACTGGTAGCTCCAGTTCCGACTCCGGATTGTCTGGGGGTACACGTCAGTTATTCTGCTATGTCTAACATCTCTGGGCAAGAGATGCTATGGGTGGGTAAACCGTTAGTATTTGAATTCAAGGTTCAGGTGAGTTCATACAACCACAACGGTAAACCAATGTAATATTTAAGTATACCGAAAATGTTTTACCAACTTTAAACGTAGAGTCATAAACCTGTGAACCTCACCAACTTTATGTTGACCTTTTAAATTCATGATTTCTTAGGTAATTGAAGCGAACTTTCGGAGGACATGCAAATGGGGCTTAATCATGCTATCGGACCTGCTCTTGGAGTCATAGTCCCAACCTATCCAAATAAACCGTTTTATGTTTTAATATTAATTTAGACTTTATGTTTTCCAAAATGTAAGACATTATCATTTCCACTATCTTTCCGCTACCATTGAAATGACGTAATGTTTTATGAAGTTTAAATTTATTAGATATTGTTCTATGTATCCTTGACTATGATTCCATTCTCGCTGACACCCGATACTGTTGACCGGGGTGTGACAGATTGGTATCAGAGCCGTGGTTATAGCGAACCAGAATAAACAAACAAAACAAAAACCGAACCTGGAGTATAACCCACTCCGAAGCTACCATTTGCATGAAAGACCTCATCTCCAACATGTTTACTTATGCTAGATTATATGTTACTTATGCATTGATTCCTATATGACGTTACTGACACACGTTTCCTGTGGGAATATTTATCGCAGAGATGGCTTCCAAGGAAGTCATTTGCATTGCCGATTCCGACGGGGAGCAGAGTGTGGAGGACTACACACCATCACCCGAGGACCCAGCACCAGAGGACTGACACGCCCTCACCCGAGGATCACGTACCCTCCAGCCCCGAGTTAGAGGCAACTACTGTGGGTACTATCCGCCGATCCACCATACCTTCCAGCTTTCTGAGGCCACTCATGCCACTGACCTCAGATGATACCCAGACCACCCTGCCCCCACCGCCACTACTGGCGGTGAGGCCCCCATTGGTGCTTCAAGCACCACCGACCCCTTTATAGGCCGTGATCGGTCTGTAAAGACTTATGTCGCCGCACCTGGTGGCGGTAGACGGGGATACACCCCTGAACGGATGCCTGGTCCATCTCGGAACCGTGAGGTTGGTACTACCCCCGAAAAGCCTACGTCCAAGAGGCGCTATGTATTCGAGCTACCACACTTAGCTTGGATGCCGGACCAGGTACAGGCCTGGAGGATCGAGGAGGAGATCCCGAGCAGTTATGCACGGGGCGAGTCCTCTCTTCCCGATCCCTCCCGCCGTGTCCCGATGGGCATCTCACCCTTCACCAGGAAACCCATACCTGACACAGTACCTCTCTTGGTAGCCCGCCTGAGGCGCATCGAGACGGACCTTGGTAAACTTGATGCTGACGTCGCCCAGCTTCCGACCACTGAGGAGGTTAGGATCCTTAGGGATCGGATATCCATGCTGGTGAGGCGCATGTGCGATACTGATAGCGCCATGGACACCCTTCATGCCCACATGACTGGGGTTAGCATGGCCACTACTGACCTGCTTCTCTCGCACGAGAGTCTGCAGAGGAGAGTCGCCGCACTAGAGCTCTTATCTGGACGACTCCTCTCCACCCTCCTTGCCATGACCCAGGTCCCGACCTTCTTTGTCATGCCCCCAGGTCCACCACCACCTCCACCATTCTAGGTAGATTTGATCGACCTAGTCTTTTGATAGCCATTTTATGGATGAAACATGATATCTTTTGATTATGATCAGGACTACGTGCCCATGATGAAAAACTTGTTTCTTTTATAAGTGTTTTATCTGTAATATGGTGGAAAAACTATGGATGTATCATGATTATGATTAATGTTATGTTTTCTTATGGTTATGGGATTATTATCATGTTATGGTTGTGATGTTTATATTGTTATTATGATTACTATGACACGTTATGTTACTTCATTCCTTTCATCTCACGTTTCTTGGTTGTGTTTGTGTGTAAAATGTTTTGGTAATTGATGTATGTCGTGGCGGTTATTCTCGAGCATGTGATAACCCCATTTACATATTATCTAAAGTTTTCTTTATGTTGACAATTGTAACTTAAAGCAAAATCATGCCACCAAGACGTCGAGCAACTAGGAACGTTTCACCTCCTCCGCACGCTCCTCCCATGACCGCTGAGAAAATCGAGGAGATGATTGCTAATCGCGTCGCAGAAACTGTTGCCGCCGCTGAAACCCAACGTCAGAACGACAATGGGGCACGCGGTAAGAACGAATTAACCAATGTTAGAAAAAACACTAGACTACAATTTTCCTAAATTGTATTCAACGTTTTGACCTAACAATTGCAGCCCCCCGTGAATATTCATACAAGGACTTTATGAACTACAAACCCTCGAATTTCAAGGGTTTTGAAGGCGCTATTGGTTTATTTCGCTGGTTTGAGAAAATGGAGTCCTTCTTCCGCATAAGCAATTGCCCTGAGCAGTACATGGTCAAGTATTCCGCATGCGCACTGACTGATAGCGCTCTGACTTGGTGGAACTCCCATGCTGATGCTATGGGAACTAATTTGGCTTACGCCATGACATGGGACGAATTCAAACAACTGCTTCGCGATGAGTACTGTCCTAGAGAGGAACTTCATAAACTCGAAGCTGAGTTCTGGAACCTATCCATGAATGGAGCTGATGTTGCTGGCTACACCAAAAGGTTCCGTGAGCTCGCGCATCTCTGTCCGACCATGATCACTCCACTGTACAAGAAAATCGAACGGTACATCTGGGGACTTGCACCCCATATCCAGGGGAATGTCCTTTCCTCAAATCCCTAGACTTTTCAGGATGTTGTGCGCCTGGCACACAACCTTGTTTACCAAGCTAACTGTCAAGGTGTGAGCCACGCAAGAAACAGTCTGAGAATAAAACCCCTGATGCGAGTACCACTCCCTCTTCAAGCAAGAAGCCTGACAACAAATGGAAACGAGGATTCTAGAAGAATCGTGATGAGAAGACCCCTGCCAAAGAAGCTGAACCAGTAAAAGTCTACGCTGCTACTACCCCTACTCATGTTGTCCGAAAGACCGGATACACCGGTGGAGCACCCTTGTGCAACAAGTGCAACCTCCACCACACTCTCGATTGT
This sequence comes from Deinandra increscens subsp. villosa, assembly GCA_039602395.1. Lineage (NCBI taxonomy): Eukaryota > Viridiplantae > Streptophyta > Magnoliopsida > Asterales > Asteraceae > Deinandra > Deinandra increscens. The sequence goes on along the minus strand of JBCNJP010000007.1, from coordinate 52,269,803 downwards.
GGAAACGTCTTCTGCAACATTTGCAAGACAAAAGGCCATGTAGCACACGATTGTTCGAAGCGCACCTGTTACGGTTGCGGAGCTACCGGACACTTCAAAAAGGAATGCCCGAAGGCAAGAAACCAGGATGCTAATCAGGCTAGAGGAAGAGCCTTTGTGATCAATGCCGGAGACGCTCGCCGTGACCCCAACACGGTGACGGGTACGTTTCTACTAAATAATCATTATGCTTCTGTTTCATTCGATACTGGTACCGATAGAAGCTTCGTGTCTACCGAATTTGGCCAATTACTTGAAATTACCCCTGTTGCCTTAGACACTAAGTTCACAGTAGAATTATCAAACGGAGAATTAGTAGAAACTGGTATAATCTATCAAAATTGCTCGCTAGAACTCTCCAATTATTCCTTCAGCATTGATTTGATGCCCGTTGAATTAGGAAGTTTTGATGTAATCATTGGCATGGATTGGTTATCAAAGAACCATGCGGAAATTGTGTGCCATGAGAAAATAGTTAGAATGCCACTTGCAGATGGCAACACTCTGAACGTGCAAGGTGAAAAGAGTGGAACCAAACTAAATCTCATATCTAGTATGAAGGCACAGAAATTCCTTCGTAAAGGATGTCTGTTGATACACGATATGGCAATGAGCTGGATCAAACGAAGACATAAAGTTTTAGGGTTTTGGTCTGGTGGCCGAACTCCGGCCGAACCCTGGCCGAGCCTTGGCCGAACCTGAAGTTCGGACAAGCCAGGGAGTTCGGACACCCGTAGGCTCTATATATATGTTTATGTCTTTGTAATTGTTAAGTTTTTGAGAGAACTGAGCGAACTTTTGTCTGAGAGTTTATGTGTGTTACTTTGTGTCTCTTGTAATCCAGTATTAATAAGAGATTGAGTTATTTACCTTGCTTGTATTGTTTTCTCACATATATTCTCACTTATACGTTTGTAATCGACCAAACCGATCCAACGCTCACGCACTTTCAAGTGGTATCAGAGCTATCTGGTGCTGTTTGGCTCGATTTGTTGCATTTCGTATATCGAAGTTCGTTTTTCAAGTTGCTCTCTGGAAATTTACGTGAAAATCATCATGTTTTGTGTCAAACTTCCTTGTTTCTGTTTTTTTGTCATCTGAGTGTTTTGAGTCCATTTGTGAGGATATTCCAGTGAGATCTGAAAAATTTCGAGTTTTTTACGTTCGGCCGAACCTGAAGTTCGGTGAAACCGCTCCGAGTGTCGAGTTCGGTGAGAGTTCGGTCACACTTTCGATTCAATGAGAGTTCGGTGATCTATCGGAGAGAGTTCTGTGAGAATTTCAGTCTCGGAGATAGTTCGGACCAGGATCGGAGAGAGTTCGGAGTTATTGTGTTCGGTGATAAGTTCGTAGGGAGTTCGGAGTTTGTTTTCTAGATCGGTGGAGGTTCGGAGCAAGTTCGGAGCTTATTTTAAGTTCGGAGCAAGTTCGTAGTTCATTTTAAGTTCGGACCTAGTTCGGTGGACAGAATCTTGAATCTTGATTTTTTTCCAAAAATGTCGGATTATTCCGCGTTTGCTGCTATTCAATCGCAGATGCAAACACTACTGAATTACGATACTGAAATCGCGACGACGCAGAAAGTTCCCAAACTTCTTAAGTTTGAGGACTATCCTAATTGGAAAAGGAGATTTGCAGCGTATATCGGTACAACGGATCCAGACCTATGGATTGCTATGGATGCTCCATATGTATATCCTGTCCGGTTGAACAATGTTCCTATTATGCAAAGGAATATGGATCTTACACAAAAGGATGATTTTGTTCGAGAACAGAAAGCTTATGGTTTAATCACTCAAGCTTTACCTAAAGAGTTACTTCACCAATTTAAAACCTGTGAACATTCTCACGAATTATGGTCAACTCTGAAGGAAAGATGTGAAGGCAATGAACAGTATAAGAAAAGCAAGAAGAAAGTGTTAAATAAGGAATTTGACAACTTCAAGTGTTTTGACGGGGAGGGTGTTCCAGAATTAATTTCTAGATATTGTCATCTGTTGTCTGAAATGGATAATGTCCAAATCAAGAAAGATGATGAAGAGCTAAAGGAGAAATTGCTAGAAGGTCTACCATCTAAATGGGAGTCTTATGTTTTGCTAATCATGAATGACAAGGATTATTCTGCATTAACGTTTGTAAAAGTGTTGGGAAAGTTACAAGCTAGAGATCTGGAAATGAAGAATGTGAATACTACTCCAGCAGCGGTTCAGAATCAGGATGTTTACTACGGATCAAATGCAGCAACTATTTCAGGTAAGTCGGCAAAAATAACAAGTTCTGCACCGGCTACGGCATTTGTAGCTAGAGGTCTACTTGGACATGGTTCTAATTTAGGAACCGGAATGGGCTCACATCATGCTGAATACACTTACAACTCTGGAGGAAGTAGCACATCAGTTCCAGCAAGTAATTTGGTGAACACGGGAAAAATGGCTATGTCTGTGTCTACAACTGAAGATTATATGGCCCTTGTTTCTGCTTTAGTGTCATCTTATTATGGCGTGATAACTGGGAATGTTAGTAATGCTGAATTGACGGAAGAAGATCATGATCAAGTGGATCCTGATTATTTGGAGTTAATGGATATTAATTGGCAGTTTGCCATGCTGGCTAGAAGAGTGAAAAGATTCTTAAAGAAGACTGGTAGAAAAGATTTGAACTCTGGTGGCAGAATTGGATTTGATAAATCAAAATTTCGATGCTATAATTGTTCTAACTTTGGTCATTTCGCTCGTGAATGTTCTCAGCCGAAAAAGCAAGAATATCAGAAATTCACTCCTAAATCAAATGTTTCTGGATCCAACAATCCTTCAAGTTCAGGGAGTACTTCTAACTCAAAATCTAATCCTTATTCCACAAAAGCTCTTGTATCTCAAGCTGATAAGACTTACAATTGGGGTACTCAATTCGCTGATTCATCTGCTTTGATGATTTCTCATGTGCAGGATGAAGACACTATGACTGAATCCACTGAAGATGATGGTGAAGTTCATAGTGAAGCGAATGGTGAAACTTTTGATGGAATTACTGTTGATGAAGAAGTCCCGGATTCAAGGATTGATCATACTTCTGTGTCTGAAGAGAAGTTTGCTTTTATGGCTGATTTTTCTGTTGAGAAGGTCGAGTCTGATGCTATTCTCTTGTTAGAGAAACAAATTAAACTTCTAACTGAGGAGAAAGATGCGTTGATTCGAGATTGTGAAGCAGCAAAAGCTGAAGCGCTTGATACAACAAATGATTTCGAAAGCTTATATCAGAAAAGTCTTCCACTGATGGAACGATATGAAAAAGCTCAACAGAATGCTGTAGAAATTGCTGATAAAATGCTGGCACTTCAGAAAGAAGTGCAGAAAATATCTGATGAAAACTCAAGTCTGAAACAAGAGACTGGTGCACTGAAAAGGAGCAATCTTACAGAATCAGTTGCTTGTATGGCCGAGTCTTCAAAGGTAGTTTCATATCCTTTAATGTGTAAGTCTTGCAATGATTTTGCTACTGCTAAGAGTACGCTCTTAGATGAGAAGACAAAGCTTAATGATCTTCTGGCAGTAGCAAAAGCAGATAAAAACATATATAAGGAAAGATGGGAGGGAACAACCAAGGAGTTATTGTCAGTACACGAGCAGTTGTGCTTACAAAAGTTTGATTTTTCAACACAGTCTGAACTGCTCGTGTCTGTACAAAAGGATTTGGCTACCAGTCAAAAACTTGTTGCAGATTTGAAAATCGAAGTTTTTGAATTAAAACAAAAATAGGATTCTGTTCAAGTTTCCTCTTCTTTTACAAATTTTCTTTATAAAACTGAAAAGGAAGATGTTTCTGGTAAGCTGAATCAAGTACCACTCCCTGTGAACATTACACTTGGTCCTTCATCTGAAATGAAGGTAGAGGTTCCTTCTTATGCTGAACAAAACAGATCTGTCAGAAGTTCAACTGAAAAATCTATTTTGGATTCAACAGTTGATGAACTTTTCTATGATGTTTCAGATTTTGATAAGGTTGATGATTTAGTGTCTGAAACCGATGTTGAATGTTTGTCAACCACTCAGCCCAAAGTTTCTAAGCCAAATCACAAAGATTTAATTTCAAAACATGATTTTCCAACAATTAAATCTGAGCTTAAAAAACTGAGTGTGTTCGAACAAAAACAGATTGCTCGGAGCAAATCTGTAGAAGGTAAGAAAGTCAAGTATGGTGGAGTCGGATTTGAGCCTTCGGAAAAATTGAAATCTGTTGAAAAAGGTTCTTCTTCGAAAGTTTCAAAACCTACACAAGTCAAGGCTAGAAATCCTACTTTAGACACCAACTGTGATAATTCTGAACCTTGGGTGACATATCGATTAAAAGGATCTAACCGGATTTATAGTGACAAGGAGTTTCCTTTGGACATGGTTAATCCGAATTTAATCGATCAAATTTTTTCATGCAAATGTGATCCTGCTTATGATCCCAAACGGCGAAATGTGCACATTAAGGGGGGTAATAGCAATGTAAATGTAATGGACACATTTCATTCTGAATCTTATTCAGGGTTGGTTAATAGAGTGAAAACTTCTGCTCAAAAGTCTTTTCATAAGAAACCATCAAAACCAACTGTTCAAACACCACCTAGAGAATTTTATGATCAAAGACAACCAAATTTCAGAAAATCAAGTCAGTTTTCCAAAAAGTCTCAATTTTATAATGACGAAGGTTTTTATGATGAATTTGGGTGTGGACCGAATCAACCCGTGTTTGGAAGAGGTCCAAAATGGGTAGATTATGGAGGTCAAAATGAATTTGTTCCAAGGTTTGGTGGGCGAAGAAATAGATTTCAGAATTATAGGGATCATTGTTTTTCTGGAAATTCATATACTAGAGGTCATGTTGATGAGTTTTCAGGAAATGTGTCAGGGTATGAATCAGGACATAATGATGAAATTGAAAATCGTTATGTGCCTAATAGAAAGGGTTTGAAACCCAAAACCAAAAAACGGGTTGTTGAGTCCGAAGTGGATGATGACACGAGCGAAAAGGTTGTTATTGATAAAAGAAAATGGTTTAAATGCAAAGCTCGTGGTCATACATATCGGACGTGCCCGTTGAAGAAACCAAAATCTGTCAAATCTGACACAAAAAAGTCTGATGATATGTCGGAAGGCTATCAGACTGATACAAAGAAAAAGGTCAGATTTGTGGATGAGCAAGGCAGAGTTCACTCTAATCTTAAATTGACAGAATTTCATAAAAATGACAAGAAATCAGAAAGTGAATTTTCAAAGGTTAAATTAATTTTGAAAAACTTTGCAACTAGCTCCACAGGTTGTTCAACAAATGACAGAAACCTAAGGGTTTGTCCATGGCTGGTAAGGATTTTATTGAAGATGACGGTCGACCCAAAGCGTCAAGCTTGGGTTCGTCCCGAAACTAATCTTCTGTTGTAACTTATGCAGGGATCTTCGCGACAACTGATGAATAACATCTGGGTTGTTGATAGCGGAGCATTTAGGCACATGACCGGAGACATTTCTTTGTTGCATGATGTGAAATACTTGGACAGCGGTAAAGTAACATTTGCTGGAAACAAAGGCGGTCAAGTCACCGGTATCGGTAAACTTTCAAATGGTGCTGTTACATTCGACAAGGTTGAATTTGTTCAAGAATTGGAGTATAATCTTTTGAGTGTCTCCCAGATTTGTGATAAGCGTTTCACGACTGCTTTCACTGGGAGTGAATGTTTAATACTGAAACCTGAATTCAAGATTCTTGATGAGTATGTGGTAATGCGAGCACCGAGATTCTCAAATTTGTATATGCTCGACATGAATTCAGCAAAAGCAACGGTCGCAGGTCAATGTTTCTTGTCAAAGGCATCCGAAAGAGATTCCGTTCTATGGCATCGTCGCATGGGACACATCCACTACAGGAAAATGAACGAACTGGTGCGGAAGGATCCTGTCGAAGGGGTTCCAAAGCAACAATTTGTTTTTAATGATGTCTGTGTGAGCTGTAAGAAGGGAAAACAGAAAAGAAAATCCCATCCACTGAAGAAATATCACTCAATTGAGGTCCCGTTAGAGCTACCTCATATGGATTTGTTTGGTCTGGTGAATCGAGCAAGTATTTCGGGAAATTGGTATTGTCTGGTGGTCACCGATGAATTTTCAAGATTTTCGTGGGTTGATTTTCTAGTCTCCAAGGATGAAACTTCAAGAATTCTCATCAATTTAATTACAACACTTGAATCTTTGTATAAACTGAAAGTACGAAGAATTCGTAGTGATAATGGCACGGAATTCAAGAATTTAGCCGTGAGGACATTTTGTTTGGAAAAAGGGATTGTGCATGAATTTAGCACTCCATACACACCTCAGCAAAACGGCATCGCAGAAAGAAAGAACCGCACAATTATTGAAACAGCACGAACAATGTTGGCTGATGCTCAATTACCTATCCCTTTTTGGACAGAAGCTGTCAACACTGCTTGTTACGTGCTTAATCGAGTGCTTACTGTGAAGCGTCTTGGAAAGACATGCTATGAATTATTAAAGAATCGTAAGCCGAATCTCGATTATCTAGAGCCTTTTGGGTGTCCCTGCACCGTATTAGCTTCTGCAGGAAAATTTGATGACAAGGCCTTTGAGGGGTTGTTTGTCGGATACTCGAATCAAAAGAAGCGAGTATTTAATAAGAAGAATGGTACAGTGGGTGAATATTTGCATGTGGATTTCCAATCCTATACTCTACCACCCAGGGGTGTTGGACCGGACTGGTTGTTCGATTATAAAGCTCTTTTTGAAAATTGTGAATCGAAGCCAGAGATGTCTGATGAGCAACTAACTCGAGTTGTCATTGAGTTACTAGATGATACTCCGGTTCTAAACATACAAACTCTTCCAACTCCAATAGTGCCTATTGCTGATGAGTACATGACCGAGACTTCAAATGATTCGACAATTACAGTTGATGATATGTCTTCAGATGATGATAGTGAATTTCATGAAGCCGTGACATATCAGGTGGAAATTCCTACTCAACAAATTGATTCACATGTTGATGCTACTTCAAATAAAGTTGAGGCTGATTCAACTGATAATGTGATCGATCCACAAGTTGATACAATTTCAAATGATGCTGATGTCAATACAATTGAAACTGTGGTGGTTGAGGAAGATCCTGTTCCTGATATGGGTGAGACGGTGGTTGTTCCTATTCATCAAACGCTCCGGATAAACACCATACATCCACAAGAACAATATTATTGGTGCTTTAAATAAAGGAGTTCGTACGAGACATCAAACTGAGAGTAGTGCTTTACTATCTGTTCTGGAATCTGGTGTTCAGGAAGAAGTATTTCATTCATGCTTTATATCCCAGATCGAACCAACAAATGTTCACAAAGCTTTATTAGACGGTTCGTGGGTTGAAGCAATGCAAGAAGAATTACTGCAATTTGAAAAGTTGGGAGTGTGGCACTTGGAGGATTTACCAGCGGGAAGTAAAGAGCCGTGTGATACATGGTGGGTTTACAAATGCAAACGGGATGATCGTGGAATCATTGTCCGAAACAAAGCTCGTATGGTTGTTCAAGGTTTTTCTCAAGAAGAAGGGATAGACTTTAACGAAGTGTATGCTCCTGTTGCCAGAATTGAAGCAATCAGAATTTTCGTGGCATTTGCTGCACATCGTGGGTTTAAAGTCTTTCAGATGGATGTAAAGAGTGCGTTTCTGTATGGCAAGGTTAAGGAAGAAGTGTATGTCAAACAACCTCCGGGATTCGTCGATCCTAATTATCCGGAGAAGGTTTATAAGTTGGAAAAAGCTTTATATGGTCTTCATCAGGCTCCTCGAGCTTGGTATGAGACGTTGTCTACTTATTTACTCGACAACGGGTTCAAGCGTGGGTTGGTTGATCCTACTCTTTTCTGCCGTAAAACGGGAAGGATTTGCTTCTGGTACAGATTTATGTCGACGATATTATTTTTGGCTGTTCAAACGAGAAGTTATCGAAGGATTTCAAGACTTTAATGCAAACAAGGTTCGAGATGAGTTCGATGGGAGAAATGTATTTCTTCTTAGGATTGCAAGTTCAACAATCTGATAAGGGTATCTTCATACATCAGACGAAGTATGTGAGAGATGTCCTAAATCGATTCAAGGTGGAAGACGTTCGAATTCCTGGAACTCCTATTCAGCTGTCACATGGCCTATGTCCTGATGAAGACGGTGAAGAAGTTGAAGTCACTCGTCATCGGGCTATAATAGGTTCACTGATGTATTTAACAGCTAGTCGACCTGATATAATGTTGCTGTTTGTTTGTGTGCCAGGTACCAGGCAGCTCCTCGTGTTTCTCATATGAATGCGGTTTTGAGAATTCTAGCTTATCTGAAGGGTAATTCGGATCTTGGGATCTGGTATCCTCATGATGATAAGTTTGACTTGTCGGCGTATACTGATTCGGACTACGGCGGTTGCAAGATTAATTTCAAGTCAACAACGACCGGATGTCAGTTTCTCGGCGATAGGTTGGTATCTTGGCAGTGTAAGAAGCAGACTTCTGTTGCCGCATCCACGGCTGAAGCTGAATACATAGCGGCTGCTAGTTGCTGTTCTCAGGTTTTATGGATTCAACAGCAGATGCGGGATTACGGTTTGAAATTTCTTACTACTCCAATTTACATAGATAATTCGGCCACTATTTGCATAACAAAAAACCCTGTTCATCACTCTAAAACGAAACACATTGATATTCGTTATCATTTCATCCAGGATTGTTTTGAGAAACACCTGATTGATCTGAAAAAGATCCATACTGATTTTCAAAAAGCGGATCTTTTTACGAAAACTTTTGATAAAACCCGATTTCGTTATCTTTTGCAGATCAACGGCATACAAAAATTACCGGTCGAGTAACTTTCAATTGATCATTTTTGCTTATTGTTTTCTTTTGTTTGTTTTCTTCTTTCTTGTTATCCAAAATCCAAAAATAGATTTTTGTATTTTAGGGGGAGAAATGTCAGAAAATATAAAAAAATGGAAAAATGCAAAAAGCATAAAAAATGGAAAAATTAAAAACTGAGAAATTGATCCGACCAAGCAAGAAATGATATTACATCGGCGTGTGTTATCAACCACGGATAAAGTAAAACTGAAAAGCTGTAGGTTCTTGTTTGGTTAGTTAAATGCGTAAGGGTAAATCTGATATATGCTAGTATGATATAAACATAAAAAATGTTGCTTGATTAAATTGTGAGACACATCGTGATGATTACTGTGTGATCTTGGCATTAAAATAAAGTGAAAAAGCAAAAACAGAATAAGAGATGTTCTGGTGTACGCATGTTTTCATTTTGCAAAGATTTAAACTTGTTTGATTTTCTTTATTTTGTCAAACGATCGGACTTTCTCTGCGTATCGAAAGATCGACCTGATCGTTGTTCGTTTGACGTTCTGCTTTATTTTCTTCGGTGTTTCGTATAATCCATCGGAATTTCTCTACGTGTACGTGAGTACCGACCTGATTGTTGTTGGATTATACAACTTCTGCTTTATTTTACATTTCTTATTTTCCTAAACAATCGGACTTTCTCTGCGTGCCTACCAGCCGAACTGATTGTTGTTTGTTTAGGGTTCTACTTTATTTTTGCATGAAACACCATGAACGATAAATCTCTGTGAGAATCAAATTCTGTGAAAAATACAAAAATAATGGAAATAAGCCAGATGACCGGTATTTCTGATTGTGTGGGTTTTCATATTGTCAATGCTTGTTAAATATATCTTAACATATCAGAAAGCTATAAAAATTGATCTACCCAAGCTGAAATAAATTGAAAGATTGTATTTGCTGCCAACTTGACTTGCATGCTGATTAAAAATGAAATTGAAGTGTGTCTGATGCATATTAGTCGATATGATCTCGTATCTGGATCTTTCTCACAAAAATAATTAAGTTATATCAATTCTTAGTAATTCTGTTTCAATTCTGTTTGGTTTGTCATTTGAATATTTGAAAAATCACAAAAAGATTTTAGGTGTGTTTGAAAATTTACAAAAGTCAAAAAGATTTTATTCTGCGTTATTTTCAATCAACCGTTAGTGAAAGATTTCAAATTATGCCGGGAATAACCAAATGGACTTGATTTCAGAAATTTCATCAATAAAATTGAACGAAGTTTGAGGAAAATTGATAATTTTTAAACTTTGGAAGTTCAATTTGAAAAATTCATCAAAATCAGGGGTTATTTTTGAAAAATTTCGAAATCTCCAAACCTGGAGTTCGGAGGACCGAACGTGGAGATCGGAGGTCCGAAGATGGAAGTTCGGAGGACCGAACCTCAGAATCGGACATGGTTTGGAGATGGCCGAATTGGGAGTTCGGTGCTACAGTTCGTCCGAACTTGAAGTTCGGAGGTCCGAACTTGGTTGGCTATATATACGCCAAACCTGAAGTTCGGAGATCATTGTTCACTGTTTATACTCCGAACTTGCACCGAACTGCTGCCCGATTTTCGAATTCTCGTTTCACCGTGTTTTTGGCGATTTCAAGGCTGATTCTAGGTAGAAATCTTGATTCCGAACACATTGATGGACTTAGATTAGGTTTTCATCTTATTTTTGTTGGTTTTTGGTTCATAAAATACGTTCGGACTTATATCCATTTCTAGATCTAAAATTGCTCCATCGAAAACGTGTTTTCAACTGTTAAAACTGATTTCTATGTGTTTCTTATTAAAATCCGACCAAGGGTGTTTATTGGTTTAGTCTAATTTGGTCATTTTCATCGAATTTGAGATTCAAAACTCTCGGAGTTCTTCAGGCTCCGAACCTGGGGTTCGGAGACTCCGAACTTGGGGTTCGAAGGAAGCTCGGACAGAGTTCGGAGGTCTTCAAATTTTTGATCAAATGTTGTTTGTTTACGCAAACGACAATGATTTGACGAAATCGATGATTATATATGTTTATAACATTGAATTTAATGAATGTTTTCTTTTATGTGTTTTCAGATATGGCAAACGACTTAAAAATTGGAGATAAGCATAATATTTGTGCGCATATCGGGGTTGCACGGGGCAAACTTGATAAGTTTGGAGGACCGGGAATATTCGATTTCTGAGACGTTCAAGGATTCATTATGCCATTACTCAACAGTGTGAAGTTTATCGGGATATTATTCTGGAATTTTGGAACACAGCTCATACGATTACTGATTCTCCAATCAGAATTGTTGCAACTGTTCAAGGACGACCTGTTGAAGTCACTGAGGCAGTTATACGCAGAGTTCTACATTTAGAGTCTGACGCAACAAATGCACGGATTGAATTCCCACATGAAGATAATGTGGCGTTCTTAAAGCGGATTTGGTATACCGACGATCCGAGTAAGGAATGGGTGTACAAATCATCGTTGAGCGTGCCGTACAAGTATCTTGCACATGTGCTGTTGGTCTGTTTGGGACATCGAATTTCAGGTCATGATGAAGTCCAGCAGATAATTCTGTCCTTGATGAATGCACTGGTGATGAATCGGTCGTACAATGTCTCTAGAATGATTTTCCATTACATGCGAGACAATCTGACTCAACGTCAAAAGAAAGCAGCAATTTACCCCAGATTCCTCCAAATGGTGCTGAATGACAAATATCCGGATTTGATAAAGAATGCTGCACACAGAATGGAGTTGAAGCACATGACGGAGGCTAGTGTTGGTGCTTTAGCATCTTACCAGAAGAAAGCACTTGAATTTCAACCTAAGCTGAAACGATTGATTGGCCATCTTGCCAATGTCAATTATGTGCCACCAGTAACGGGTGCGCCTCGTCATGATGATGGAAGTGATTCGGAGGAGTTGGATTACAGTTGGATCGTAGAACAGAACCAAATACCGATACAAGGTCGGGTGAAGAGGCCTAAGAGACAAGTCCCAGTGGTTCAGGAACCGGTACATCAAGAACCAGAACCAGTATCTCAGCCGCCTAGAACTGAAACGGTGGTCTCAGCATCTGTTACTGTGACAGAGACACCGGCGGTGAATGTCCTTGATGATGAATCTGAATTTGATGATGACTTTCTGAATGCTGAAGCTGATTCTGAAGACTTCTCTGATACAAACGATCCGTTTGTGAGAGTCTTAATCAACTCGAAGTATGTTAAGCTCAGGAAAGGTAGTGCTGAACAATTTGCCTACCGGATCAGCAAGAACAAAAACAACGATCGTTACAAGGATCGTGTGTATGATGCAGTGGCCTCATCTGAATCTGACAAAGATTATAATCCAGATGCTGATGTGGTTTCTGGCAAAGGTAAGAAGTCTGTTACTGGTTCGTCAACAGTTCTTTCAGGCAAAAAGAGGCAGAAATCAGTGGCTGGGGGTAGGATGATGAAGAAGAAGAAAGGTGTACAACAGTTTATCTTACAGCCTCGTTCTCGTGTTTCTACATCAGCTACTCCTGCAGTGTCTGTTTCTGAAGCAGCAACAACGGTTCGGACTTCAGTGTCTGACGTTCAAGCTGATTTTCTGCAAAACCTGATGAATGCCACTCGGTCGACAACTGTTAGCACAGCACCTTCAGCAAGTGCTGGTGCGCAGTTTATTAATCAGCCAATGGGATCTACAACTCCGGTGTTCTCAACTGCTCCTGCAACTGCTTCTACTCATTCTACACCGGATGTAAATTTCAACTTTGAAGAAGGTTCAGTTTCTTTTTCTTAGGCGAGTATCTTACAAAGCGCATTATCTGATCAACAATCACAAATTGATGCCTTGAAGGCTAAAACTGAAGCACAAGAGAAAATGATTACAGTGCTGCGTTTTGATAATGAAGATTTGAATCAGCGGGTTGTAACTCTGCAAAGTACGGATGAAATTAAAGATCAGGAGATTATAAGATTGAAACGGGTTAGTCAGAACCAATCCAAGATGCTTCTGGAGATGAATGAGCAGTTAAAATTCTTGATCGAGAAGTTTAATGCTTAGGGGGAGATTGGAGATGGTACGGGCTGTAATGAAGATCCGTTGCGATTTTTGAATGATGATCCCGATCAGGATGATCCTGAAGGGAATGTTGGTGGTGGACCAGGCCCATCTAGAACCGCAGGTTCGGGTGCTGGACATCATCTTCCCAGATGGAAATAGACTCTAGAGAAGCGGTGCCAATTACTTCAATTCCATCTGATCAAGCTGCAAAGTCAATGAGTGAATTTGCTGATATGTTACAAACGCTTGAAGAAGGGGAATTTGTTGGAGATTTAACGGCCGAAGAGTTACAACGGGTGTTTGATTTGAACGATGAGGAAATGAAGAAAGCATGTGAGAAAGCTCCTGAAAAATTCAAAGATCCAGAACCAGAATCTGATGAAGATGTGGAAGGTATTTTTGATGAAGAAATTGAAATAGAGGATATTACAGAAGAAGAGTATCCGGATTTGTATTCCAACTTTAATCAATCTGGTAGTGATGAGTTTGAGGTGTTTCCGAAAAAGAAAGATGCTGAAGTTGAGGAGATTTTGAGAAAGAAAGAGTCTGAGAAACCTGAAGACCCAGTGGTTAAGGAGGCGAAGATTCAGAAACAGGACCAGACTTTTGAAGAGTTCATGAAAGCATTTCATGCTAATTATGTACCGCCTCCAAAACCAGTCAAACAAAGATCGTCTTTCAAGTTCAAGGGTCAGGTGTCAGGGGAGATTATAAGTTGGATGTATGCATCAAGCTTGAAGTGCTATGGGATTAAACGTAAACATGGAATCCAGTACTTCAAGTGCGCCAAAGATTTCAGCAGTTTGCCGATCTGGGATATTCGTGAGCTGACAAGAAAGCCATTTTGCTGTTATGGCAATGATTGGTTGGGTATGCATTTCAAGAAGACTCTTGAGAGGGAATGTAATGAGGGGTTTCAGTTCTTGGATCCTCAAAAGCCAAAAAGACGGCGATCCCGAACAAGAGTACACAAAGAACTGGCAGAGGCTGATTATCTTGGTATTTCCAAAGAAGCCTCAGGTGATGAAGAAAATACCATTGATGAAGATGCAACAAGATTTTATCAAAGATTTGCGATGGTGGTATTATAATGAGAAGACAGGAGAAGCAGTGATTGTGTTGAGAGAAGATAACCGGGTTGTGAAGATCTACGATCCGATGTGGCTGATTAACTTGTCAAAGGATGATATTGACGAGTTGTATCACAATCCAATCCTGTATCACCCAGATTACATGGATCAAGCGCTGAAGTTCCAAAGGGTGATAAGGGTTTGCTTTGCGTTCAACATCTTTGCTGGAAACAATCATGAGTTGGTTTGGAAAGATGATGGGGCTGCTACAAATGTTCAAAGCTGATGAAGAACGGTCCACCTATTGCCAAGGGGGAGTTTGTTGATACACGATATGGCAATGAGCTGGATCAAACGAAGACATAAAGTTTTAGGGTTTTGGTCTGGTGGCCGAACTCCGGCCGAACCCTGGCCGAGCCTTGGCCGAACCTGAGGTTCGGACAAGCCAGGGAGTTCGGACACCCGTAGGCTCTATATATATGTTTATGTCTTTGTAATTGTTAAGTTTTTGAGATAACTGAGCGAACTTTTGTCTGAGAGTTTATGTGTGTTACTCTGAGTCTCTTGTAATCCAGCATTAATAAGAGATTGAGTTATTTACCTTGCGTGCATTGTTTTCTCACATATATTCTCACTTATACGTTTGTAATCGACCAAACCGATCCAACGCTCACGCACTTTCAATGTCATGCCATCCTAGCACATGTAACTGAGAAGAAATCGAAGGAGAAGCGTATGGAAGATGTTCCCGTTGTTCGCGAATACCCGGAAGTCTTTCCCGAAGACTTGCCAGGTTTATCCCGAACGCGACAAGTAGAATTCCGCATCGACTTAGCACCCGGTGCCGCCCCCATAGCCAGATCTCCGTACCATCTGGTACCATCCGAAATGCAAGAATTATCTAGTCAACTACAAGAATTACTAGATAAAGGCTTCATCCGTCCAAGTCACTCTCCGTGGGGAGCACCCGTGTTATTTGTTAAGAAGAAGGATGGAACATTCCGGATGTGCATTGACTTCCGGGAATTGAACAAGCTAACTGTGAAGAACCGTTACCCGCTTCCTAGGATTGACGACCTATTTGATCAACTTCAAGGATCAAGCTTCTACTCAAAGATCGATCTAAGATCAGGCTACCATCAACTCAGAGTAAGATATGAAGATGTTTCGAAAACAGCATTCAGAACACGCTATTGTCATTATGAGTTCCTTGTAATGCCATTTGGATTGACAAACGCACCAGCTGTGTTCATGGATTTAATGAACCACGTATGCAAAACTTATCTGGATAAATTTGTTATCATGTTCATTGACGACATCCTTATCTACTCTCGTAGTAAGGAAGAACACGAACAACATCTGAGACTTATCCTGGAATTGTTGAAGAAGGAAGAACTTTACGCGAAATTCTCCAAATGTGACTTTTGGATTCGCGAGGTACACTTTTTGGGTCATGTGATCAACGATCGAGGTATTCACGTGGATCCCACAAAAATTGAAGCAATCAAGGATTGGAGTACGCCAACGACTCCAACCGAGATTCGACAATTCTTAGGTCTCGCTGGCTATTACCACCGATTCATTAAGATCTTCTCAAAGATAGCCCAGCCTCTGACCACTCTGACCCAAAAAGATAAGAAGTTCATATGGGATACTAAGGCCGAAACAGCATTCCAGTTATTGAAGCAAAAGTTGGTGATGCCCCGATTCTATCACTACCTGACGGAATCGAAGACTTCGTTGTATACTACGATGCTTCGCATCAAGGTTTAGATTGCGTACTAATGCAACGAGAGAAAGTCATCGCCTACGCATCACGACAACTGAAGATTCACGAGAAGAATTACACGACCCATGATTTGGAACTCAGAGCCGTTGTCTTTGCTCTTAAAATCTGGAGGCACTATCTTTATGGTACTCAGTGTACCATATTCACTGATCACAAAAGCCTCCAGCACATTTTCAATCAGAAGGAATTGAATATGATACAACGCCGATGGGTGGAACTGCTAAATAATTACGAATGCAGTCTATTTGTACAGATATGGTAGAGGGGCCGTCGATATCACCCGGGCAAGGCTAACGTTGTAGCTGATGCCTTGAGTAGGAAAGAGCGCGTTAAACCACTTCATGTTCGAGCATTAAGTATGACCATACGCTCAAATCTTATTTCGCAAGTGCGTGACGCTCAGATTGAAGCCCTCAAACCGGAAAACCTAACTGAAGAAGGTTTACGTGGAATGGAGAAGCAACTGGATGAGAAGCCTGATGGAACCAAGAACTTCATGGAAAGACTATGGGTACCTGTCTATGGAGGGTTAAGGCAATTAGTATCCGATGAGGCTCACAAGTTGAGATATTCCATTCACCCCGGATTAGATAAAATGTACCACGGTCTGAAGAAACAATTTTGGTGGCCAAACATGAAAGCCGAGATAGCCACCTATTTCGGCAAATGCTTAACATGTTCAAAGGTCAAAGCCGAATACCAGAAACCTTCCGGACTATTGACTCAGCCAGTAATCCCGGAATGGAAATGGGAAGAAATATCCATGGATTTTATCACAAAATTGCCTAAGTCTAGATCTGGATATGACGCTATCTGGGTGATAGTAGACCGATTGACGAAATCTGCGCATTTCCTACCAGTTAAAGAGAAGGATAACATGGATAGATGAGCCAAACTTTACATCAAGGAAGTCGTCTCACGGCACGGTGTGCCTATATCTATCATATCGGATCATGATAGCCGTTTCACCGCAAACTTTTGGAGATCTCTACAGAAAGCTTTGGGTACTCGACTCGATATGAGAACTGCCTACCATCCACAGACAGATGGCCAAAGTGAGAGAACGATCCAAACACTCGAGGATATGCTAAGAGCATGTGTGATTGATTTCGGACCCAATTGGGACGAGCATCTCCCCCTTGCCGAATTTTCTTATAACAACAGTTATCACACCAGTATTCAAGTTGCTCCCTTTGAAGCACTTTATGGGAGAAAGTGTAGATCCCCACTCTGCTGGACTGATATTGGAGACAGACAGTTAACTGGTCCCGAGTTATTCTTTGAAACGACTAAGAACATCTTTCAAGTCCGTAATCGTCTGAAAGCTGCCAGAGACAGGCAAAAGTGCTACGCCGACCACCGACGCAAACCCTTGTCCTTCAAAAAGGGTGATCACGTCACACTAAAGGTGTCACCTTGGAAATGTTTCATTAGGTTTGGAAAACGAGGAAAGCTCAACCCTCGTTACATTGGTCCCTTTGAGATCACCGAGACCATTGGACCAGTAGCTTACCGTTTACGCCTACCTGCCGAACTGAGCAGCATACATGATGTCTTTCACGTTTGTAATCTTAAGAAATGTTCATCCGATGAAAGCTCATCGTCCCTCTTGATGAAATTCAAGTTGATGAGACCCTGCACTTCATTGAAGAACCTGTCGAGATACTTGACCAAGAAATTAAAAAGCTGAAGCATAGCCGCATTCCCATAGTCAAGGTGCGATGGAACTCTAGACGAGGACCAGAGTACACTTGGGAACGCGAGGATCAAATGTGTCGAAAGTATACACGTCTGTTTGGGAACGTCGCATCTACCAGTACCCAGAACTGAATTTCGGGACGAAATTCTTCTAATTGGGGGAGAATGTGACACCTCGTCCAAAACAGGTCAAACCTCTCTCCGTTGACTTTTCAATTTAAATATTAATGCGTTTTAATTATTTGATTAAATGAATTAGTATCGATAAATAACTGATAACTGATTTAAATCTAGCGTTTGTATACCCAAAAAATATGAAAGTCTTCATATTTTAAATATGGAACTTCAATAATAAAAATTAATTATAAATGTGACATTTTATATTTTATCTAAACCGATATAAATCGTTAAAACATTTTTTGAACTTAAAAATGTGATCAAAATGTTACGTTGTCAAGACTTAGCCTAACGAGGAACTCGTTAACCCTATTGGGCCCGGTTAGGCCCAATAAGCCCAAAGTGATCCGGATAAACCCGAAACTCGACCCGATGACTTGACTCGACCAACCGATTAACCGACCCAACCCAGAGGCCCGACCCACGGCCCAACGGCCTTGGGCCGAACCCGGTCCCCTTTTCTCTCTCGGCCTACTCGGACAAGGCCCAACCCGAATTCCTTTTGCGGGCCAACCGAGAAAACCGAACCCGGTTTCCCTCGCGGCCCGAACCCGGTACCTTTAAACCACCAGCCCAACCCACTTGTTCCCTTGGGCTTCGGCCCGGTATTTAAATGGGCTTCGGCCCGGTATTTAAATGGGCTTCGGCCCACTCTCAAAACAAATTAGTTAAATTGTTTTAGCCCACTAGTTTTTATAAACATTAACCCACTTAATATTTATAAACTTTGGCCCAAATAATTATTTAAAAACCACCACATTACTAGTTTAATCACACTTGGTTTTTATTTTAAAAAGTTATGATTTTTATAAACTCCTAACCCCACCATATTTTATAAAAGCTCCTAACCTTTTATAAAAGTTTATAAAACTAATCACCTACACATGGATTGAGTTAGGGGACTTGAGGAGTTGACAACACATCATTAACCAATGGTTAATTAACCTAAACTTGATTATAAAAGGAGGTTACCTCCTCACCTTGTCCTCCCACACCCAACACAAGCAAACACTCACTCCTCTCCCTCTCCTCCCTAGCCGGCCGAGAACCACCCTCCACCACCGAGCCGCTGCCGGCCAGCCACCGCCGGACCACCCCTGGCCGTCGTTGCTCCGCCACAGCCGCCACCATCCGCCTTGCCGGACCATCGCCGGATCGCCGCCACCTCTCGGTTTTCTCCTCCCCTCCTTGTAAATTCTCTAACTCACTTCTCCTTACATTTTTACACCCAAACAATACGCCCAAGTCTTGACAACAAACTAAAAAACTTACATTCTTGTTTAATCAAATATCTCTTCTCTACCTCCTTCTTCTTTGATCTTAAAATTCTTTTGGTGTTCTAAGAGAACTTAAAGTAACCAAGGGAATGGGTGAAACACTTGGAGAAATCCTATGAAAGTATCCAAGTGCACCCAAAGATCATCATGTTTACATTTATTTGATTAATTTGTCCTAACACAAAGTGTTAGTGATTGTCATTTAATTTACTTGTCCTAACACTAATGTGTTAGTGATTGTTATTTATTTATCTTGTCCTAACACCAATGTGTTAGAGATTGCATTTATATTAACATGTCCTAACACAAATGTGTTGGTTGATTTTTATCTTTATTTTGTCCTAACACAAAATGTGTTAGTAGATTGCATTTTATTTAATTATTGGTCCTAACATAATGTGTTAGTAGATATGAACTCATAATATGTTATGAAAATACTAAGAAAATGAAAGGATATAATAAACATGTAATGGACTTATAACTAGGTTAACACACATGTAAATCATAACTAAAAATAACTAAACAATCTATGACAAGTAAAGGAATATTACTTGTTTAGGAAACATGACACATTAAATATGTGGTAAAAGCCTTACATGACAAAATGAATTTTTATAGATTTCTTTACTGAAAATGGAAAGAATAAATTTATGTCAAATGATTAGTTTGACATAAATTCTTGGATTTATTACAAGTTTTAACCATTTAAGTATTTGTTATAGAAATGGAAGTTTTTCTATAAAAAGACTTTGGTAAAATGAAAATGTTTCATAAAAGACTTTTATTAAAATAATCAGGCAAGTAATTATTTTTATAAACCTTTATTATTACTTTGATAAATCGAAGTGATCGAAATAAGGATACGTTGCGTAGTAATAAAACCGGGACCATACGGCGATATACGCGAAAACGTAAATTTATAAAATCTCCAAACAATTACCTATCATGTTTTATTAAAACAATCCAAAGTTTATGATAAATAAACTTTTATAAATCCAAGCGTCACAAATTAATATTTTAGAAAAATGAATATTTCCTACAAAAGAAATATGAAACGATTTCGAAATATTAAATGATTAAATATCAAACGATTCATGTTTTAAAATGAAATGAATAATTAATCTTGACGATTAATTATTTACAAAAGGATTTAAACTATGTTTTATTCACAAAAGTATTGTTAATCATAATTATTTAAAAATAATTATAACTTGCAAGATTAACTAATCAAACACATAATTATTTACTTCGAAATAATTATACGAACTCATGAAAATAATAATAAACATTATTATATTAACTCGATGTTCAATACTTGGTTTAGATTAATAAATGATAATTCCTTGTTTATATTTATTGAACATAAATATAAATAATCATGAAAGTATTCATTTAATAAATACAAGCTAACGGGTTTTCAAACGAATGCAAACGGGATTAAAACGTCAAGACTTGACCGGTATCACTTGGGTGACTTATGTTACTCAATTGATCATGGACCTTATGAAAATGTCTTATTATTTATTTAGGGCATTACTTGCTACCGCTACTACACCGTTTATTTCCGATTACCTGCTGAATCTGTGAGTTTCACGGCCCCTTTTCCTTTAACCGTTTTATACCTTGGGGGAGAAATCATGAAATCTGATAAATGCTTTTACTTAATATTATGGTTTATCTGTTAGCCGTATGACTACTTGTTCTCTTACTGATTGCCCAATTTAGTACATTATCATTATAAACGTTTGTACAACCGTATCCCACCATTAATTGATTTCAATTAGTTCTGTACGAAACGATAGCTAGTGAATAGATCTATTTGGGTTGACAACCCTGCCCTAACTGGTAGCTCCAGGTCTGACTCCGGATTGTCTGGGGGTACACGTCAGTTATTCTATTCTGTTTAACATCTCTGGGCAAGAGATGCTATGGGTGGGTAAACCGTTAGTATTTGAAATCAAGGTTCATGTGAGTTCATACAACCACAAAGGTAAACCAATGTAATATTTAAGTATACCGAAACTATTTTACCAACTTTAAACGTAGAGTCATAAACCTGTGAACCTCACCAACTTTATGTTGACCTTTTAAATTAATGATTTCTTAGGCAATTGAAGCGAACTTTCGGAGGACATGCAAATGGGGCTTAATCATGCTATCGGACCTGCTCTTGGAGTCATAGAGCATATATCTATGCTATGATGTGTCTCGTGTATTGTATCTATGTGAACGTGTCTTAGTATGAGTTTTAGTGACAATATCATTGGCACCGGACCAAATGGTCCGCCGGACCAAATGGTACGCCCGTACCATTTGGTACGCAGCTTGTTTAGTCACTAACTATAAATAGGTTCGTGTTAGAATGAATGTACACACTCTGAGTCATTCTACACTTTCTGTGTGTGTGTGCTAGAGAGAGAAACTAGAGAGCTTTCATTGTATCTTCAAGTGATTCAATACGAAATCTCTTATTTACATCTCGTGTTCATTACATTGATCAAAGCATGTAGTAGTAAGATCGTATCTCGGTTTTACAAGTGGTATCAGAGCATTTGGTTGCTCTACTGCTATGTTTTTTTTATCAATTTTCGGATTTTTAGAGAGAGAAAGTGTGAGTTTTCTTCATTTTTCATCAAATTCTTCCAATTCCGAGTGTTTCCGAGGTAAAAAAAGATTTCTGAGTGTTCCTAGTGAGTTTTCGCACCTTTCTGAAGCAAATTCAAGTGCAAATTGTCAAAATTCGCGAAAATCCGTCAAAATCAGCGTGGTACGTTTCTGGTCCGCCTCAAGAAAATTTGGTCCGCCGCTGGTCTGCTAGGCAATCTTCAAGTTGATCCGTGGCAGTTATTTTTTGGTCCGCCGTACCATTTTGGTACGGCGTACCATTTTGGTCCGCCACACCAAATTTGGTCCGCTGAAATCTAGTCCGTTGGCAGTTTCTTCAAAGGGTCATAACTTTTGCATTGTAAATCGCTACGAGAGCCAAAAAGTACTCAAATCGATCGTCTCGACGAGCTCTACATTGTTCGTTCAAAGTTGATTTTCAAAATCAAATTCTAACACCTTCGTTTTTGAGTTTGAAGTTTTATCATATCATTTTCGGTGAAAAATGTCTGATTTTCAAGCTTTTGCAGCTATGCAAAGCACGGTACAAGCTATGCTCAATTTTGATAATGAAATAGGAACAAGTCAGAAAGTTCCTAAGCTGTTGAAGTTGGAAGATTATCAAAATTGGAAGCAACGTTTTTCTACATACATCAGCACAAATGATATTGATTTGTGGATTCCGATTCGAACATTGTATGTACGTCCAATTGTAAGGAATATTGTGCTTGGAAGATTTCCGCCTGAATGCCAATTTTGTTATGTTCCGGCTGAAGTTGAAGTTGAAGCGGAATTCTCACTTCAAGCGGAACTGGCAGTTCAAGCGGAAAGAAGCAGTTTTGTCTTTTAGCGAATATTCCGGGTGAACTCATTTATCCACCAGATAAAGAGTTCAACCGGACTTTTCCTGAGATGTCTTTTCAGCAAGTCCAATCTTGCAAAAGGTTCTCGTATGCTTCTATATCGGATTCAAGCCGCTTTCCTAAAGTAGTATGCTGCTGCAAACACGCAAGATATTCCAATTGCCGATGTTTATTCTTTTGGTAGTTTGTATTTGACTTTTTAGTTTACGATTTAGATTAGATCGTATGAGATCAATGGCTGTCATTGATCTCATCAGAACTATATATAGCATAGTTAGCTCTCAGTACACACAACGAACATCATCTGTTCTTGAACAACTTGTAATAGTGTAGCTTTAAGTTAATGCAAATAGTGCTCAGTATTTGATACTTTGTTGTTACTATCTTTCTGCAAATCAAGCATTTACATTATACACAAGAACTAAATATCGCTTAAGGAAAGTGAAATATAACTTTAATTCCGTAGGGTTATATTTGCAAGTAAAGGGCTTTTTTTAGTTTAACTCTAACTAATAACGATCCTACAAGTGGTATCAGAGCTTTGGCTCTCACTTTGAAGACTTTCAATGCTTCAAAGTTGATACTTTACTTGCCTACTTTACAAGCCTTGCTGTTTCTTCTTTCAAAGCTTTTCAAAATGAGTGATTTCAGTTTAAGTTGCCCAAATGGTTCTTCCAACAAACCACCAATGTTCACTCCTTATGACTTTGGTACCTGGGAACTCAGGATGGACAGGTTTTGTTAGGATTCTGGACCGTCATATTTGGAAATCTTTCACTGAAGGACCCTACTCACCCATGGTTTCATCTGCTGATGATGCAGAAGTCAAAATACCTAAGCCACTAGATAAATATGTTGAATCTGACTACTCTGCTCTCGAATTTGACCATAAGGCATATTGGACTCTACAGGTTGCACTTCCTAATTCCATTTTAAGTGGGTTTAAAGGATATAAAACTGCATTTGACCTGTGGAATGCCTTAAGTGAAATGTATGAAGGAACCAGTGAAGTTAAAGAAAACAAGAAAGATGTCTTAAAACAGAAGTATGAAAACTTTACTTTCAAATCTGGTGAAACAATGACAAACCAGTACTTAAGATTTGTTTCTTTGCTTGATGATCTCCAAAAGGTAGATGTAAAACTAGACGAGGTAGATGTTAACAGAAAGTTTCTATGTTCCCTGCCTTCTGTGTGGACAGTTTATACAGTGAGCATCAGTGTGACAATCCGACTTTTCAGGTCATTTCCTGTCATTAATTGAACGTAAAACCGTTATGTGCTTAACTGTGTTGACTTGTTGACTTTAGCAAATTAGGGTTTTTGTGTGATCAATCACTACGAGCATGCACGGAAACTTAAACGTTTGATATTCCATGATTCCGCTTTATGATTTTATGTGATATATTCGTATATATTTCACAAGTATTTTATTATTCTATGTGAGTTTTAATTATCAAACCATAAATTATATTTATGATTTTATGTAAACCTAAAGTATATATTTATAGATTTTAGTCAAATTTTATGTGACTTTAAAATAGAGAATTGAGAATTATTATTTACGATTTTAGGTAGTCGTTTAAGTTTATATTTTCTTATTAAAGTTATACGATCTATATATTTTAATGTCCTTCGTATATTCGTTGTTAAAAACATTTTTCCGTTAACTTCGTTTGAGCCGTTAACCCTTTTAGAACTTTGAGGGACTTTTGTTGTCATTCACCAAACATGTTTTAATTAACAAAAACCTAGAGGGACTATAATTGTCAATACCCTATAGTCAATTAAAGACCATTTACGTGAATTGAATTCACGGTTTCGACCGACCGAAACCTCCGCTCCACATTTATGACACTTAAATCCTCTTCAATCATCGGTTAATTTGATTCCAATTATATCAAGGACCGATCATTTGGAGACCATAATCACATATTCTTTCTCTCGCACTCTCTCTCATTCTCTCGTTTTGTTTTCAAGTTTTCCGGCGAAGTTGAAATCCGGCCAAAATCCCCACTGTTACACCACCGTTTCATCACCATTAACACATCATTGTGACCGCCGTCCTTCGCTGAGAAACTACGAGCAACCCGTTTCGAGTTTCGTGACCGTGCTTCGAGTTCGCGATTAGTTTTCGGAATCGATTTTGGTGTCAAAAACTGGTTATCTCTCATCTTCGACTCAAGGTAACAACTCCCTAATGTTATTCGCAGCCTTTTATGTGCTTATTTTATGTTTCGCGATTTTCCGGTCGCCGGAAAATATCTCCGGCGACATTAGGGTTGTGGGTGAAGAAGATGATGCTGGGCGGGTTCGGGTTATAAGGTTTGTGGAGCGGGTTTAGTAACAGACGCCAAGCTGGCACAGGCGGTTTAGGTTCTGGGCGTGTACACGAGGGACGCGGGTTCGAGTCCCGTCGTCACCATTTTTTATCTCTGATTTCCTTTAAACACGATTTCTGGTCGCGGACTAGATATAAAAGTATTTGAATCGGAAGGATGACACGATCAGGGTGCTGGCCGGGTGGTACGCTGGCTGGGTTATAACTCAGAGGTCACGGGTTCGAACCCAGTGACCTCCATGTTGTTGTTTTTATTTTTATTTTGCCTCTCTTGAGTATCTAATCACTAGAACTTGTACCGAAATTGTTTCTTGTCGTGCCTTAAACCCGTAGGAATATATCTATGATACTTGAGACTCGTAAATCATATTTTGAGTTATGAAAATATGTTAAACTTGTTATCTTTAATAAAAAAAAAATAGATTTCTAATACCTATACATATATATATATATATTGATATAAAAAAATTCTAGTTCTTCAAAAAGGTAAAAATATATATATTTTGAGTAGATTAAAATATATAAACTTATGACGTTGGATTCTTATTGAAATAATCGAATATTTTTATGATAACCTTCAATATATATAAATATACTTTGTCCTCGCAAAATTCGTTGTTAACATCACTCGAACATTTAGTTAAATAAATATTTATTTATTTTCGAAACCCTTGATCCATATAACATATAATATTAATATATATTGTATTTACTCGCGTATTTAGATAATCGCTTGGATTTGGCACACGTGCCATCCTCGACTTGTTTTGAATTCCACGATCATTCGTTTGTGTCGTTTACGTTAGACTTAATAGTTTAGAACACACACTTATACTCGTATGCTCGTTAGATGATTGATTGCTTGCACAAGACTCGTTTTTGCTATTTGAATTAACTGTTTGTCTGGAAACTTTGCCGAGCAACCTAAGGTGAGTTTCACGGCCCCTTTTTACCTATTTTAATCCTGTTGGGGGAGATTAACATGCAAATACTTGAACTGTTAGATATATATCACCTGAATGATAGTGGCACACTTATTGAAAAGTGTAAGGGAATAATTTGTGGCTTGTGTATTTAAATCATCACTTGGCGGACTATTTTGAAGGCCTATGTGATAGAATAGGTGTAAAATAGTTGGGTTTTCATTGTATTAGGTCATTGGGCCATTTTGGACATGTTAGGGCCCAATTAGAAAGAGTTTAAGGGGTGTTTAGTGGGCCTGTTTAGCCTAATCCGAAAATTAGGTTTAAGATTTGTTTATCTATATAAACAAATCTTAATATCCATATTAGGGGCTAGCCAGTTGAGAGAGACATAGGAGAACTGTTCGGTTTGCATCAAGGTTGTGTACAAGACGATCACAAGAGTTGATCGTGTGCATAATCAAATAAAGGTTTAAGTATTTCGTTTATTGTTGTTTACATTATTTTTCGATTTCTCCATCTCTATTCTTGAATCCAACGATTACTTGGATTCCGCACTCGTAATCGTTGTGTGATATCGTGTTTGGACCGTTTTCGGGACTTACAATTGGTATCAGAGCCAAGAAACACGTGTTTCGTGGCTCGCACGATATCGATTCAAGAAGTCCTAACAATTTCTGTGGAGTTTCTCTTGATTTTCAGGTTTTCGATTAGCATTCTAGGGGTTTTCGACCCTGTTTTGCTAGGATTTCGATCAAGCATCACGTTAATCGACTAAAGTGCCAATTTCGTTTATCAGATTTTGAGGTTGTGCAGATTGAAATCGTGTTTTTTTTTAAAACAAAAAAAAAATCAAACTCTCGGTTTTCGCTTGGTTTTACGTTTGTCTAGGAGGGTTCTCGATTGGTCATATTTTGGGAAAGTCTATTATATGTTTAATCTGCAGGATTGCTTTCTTGGGGAAAGAGTTTCTATTTGAAAAAAAAAAACGTTTTCCATTGAGATTACGGGGTTTACGATCTCACCTTATTTTGGAAAGTCAATCAGGCCATAAATTAAGGAGGATTCATTTTGGAAAGAGGTTTACGATCCTTACAATTTGAAGATTGATTTAATTACAAAAGTGCCATTTGAATTCGAAAGTTAAATTCTACGTGAATTGAATTTCTAAAAAATTACAATTTTGCCATTACCATTTAATTAAAATTAGCGGCCCACGTCATCCGGTTTTTAAAGCTATAAACGGCCACTCAATTCAAGTTGGTGTAAATTAATTTTAACGGGGTTTTGATCACTGAATTTTTCTGCACATTGTGGAGTAATTCGTTTCGTTTAATTTTCACATTTTTGATCCAAGTGTTTCAAGGTGTTACTAACGGTTTTATTTGTGAGTTTCTTGTGATTGTTTTACAGGTTACAAGTGTTGCAGAAGTAAGAAGCCCGTGTTCTATAAGCTATTCGATCGAAAATTTGTGGCTTGGACCCTTATTTCGATCGAAACTTTTGGCTTTTCGACCCTTTTGGACACTTTTCGATCGGAAAGTCCCCTCGTGACTTTCGATCGGAGAGTACTTCCCGGTTCCCCACTTTTCGATCGGAAAGTCCCCTCGTGACTTTTCGATCAGGTCCGTTTCGATCGGAAAGTCCCTTCGTGACTTTTCGATCAGCTCCGTTTCGATCGGAAAGTCCCTTCGTGACTTTTCGATCAGCTCGCCCTTCGATCGGAAAACCCTTCGTGACTTTTCGATCTGCCTCACCCTTCGATCGGAAAGTCCCTTCGTGATTTTTCGATCAGCTCGCATTTCGATCGGAAAGTCCCTTCGTGACTTTTCGATCAGCTTCGCCTTTCGATCGAAAAGTCCCCTTCGTGACTTTTCGATCTGCTTACACTTTTCGGTCGAGCCGAAACTCTGCCCGATCGAAAAGTTGTCTTTCCGATCCTGTTGAGACTTTTCGATCCATCCCGTTTCAATCCGTTCAAGTCTTTCAGTTCGTTTTTGATCCATAAGTTCATCCAAGGACGACAATGACAAGTACTCAAGTTGCTTCTCCTCCTGTGAGTGATCAAACTCAGATCTGTTCGAACTCGGCTTGCTCCGAATCAATCGAACATTATAAGCAATTGTTTCGAACTGAAGAAAGAGACCGTCTCAATGCAGAGTACAAACTAAAGAATCATCTAAAACAAGTCGAACCCTACAAAAAGAGGATAGAGTCTTTAGGTAATGAACTCAGTCAGGAGAAGTATCTTTTCCGGACATTCCGTGAAAAAGAGGAGGAAAAATGGAAGATCAATCGTGCTGATGGAATTTGGATCTGTAACTGCGAGGAATGCTCAAACCCCACGTGCTGTGCTTTGATTAAAGAATGGGAGAGCAAGTTTACAAATGAATGTCAAAATCATGCAATCACTGCTAGAGACCTTAGGGAGTCCAAAGGTAAGACCAAAATATTTAGAGAGAAACTTGAGGCCATTCAGGTAGATGTTAAGAGTCTTCAACGTCAGGTGAGTGATAAAAGCACATATCTTAGGCTTGCTAACGCTAAGGTAGAAGAGCTAACTAAGGAGGTGGAGGAACTAAGAACCAAACTTGACACTTCCCAATCTGCCCTTGAGAAACATCAAGTTATTCAAAAGAAAATGATGGACTCTCATCGTACTTTATTCAAATCAGAGGAGCGACTCGAGCATGTAAAAGAAACATCTGGCCTCGGGGATGGAAATTTTCCTCCCCCATTACAACATGAATACATCAAAGTGCCCCAAACTGCAGAGGAATTGTTGAAGGAGTCCCTGAATGAAGCAACCATGGTATATGGGCCTCAACCAGTACATGAAGATGAAAAGACAACCACTCAAGCAACTCAGTCTAATAACACTACTGAGTGTGCAAGTTCAAGCTCTAGTGAAGTGAACAGAGCTGATGAAGAAAAGTTGACTCCTTATCCAAAGATCGAGACTCCTTATTCGAAAGTGGTGGATGAGGTAAAGCGGGAACGTGTGGTGATGACTACAAGGCCCAATGGTAGGATATTCATGACATCTGGGTCTATGTTTGACCAAGAACCAGGTGTTGGCTATGAACTACCATCCTTCTCCTCCAAGTTCAAAGGCTTGGGTCATGATGGTGGTTTATCATCTAACATTAAGAACATGAGGCCCAAGATCACCATCAAGCCTCCAACTTCTGTTCCTATCAAGATTGAAAGGCCTAAAACTACTATCAAGTATCCAAACTCATCAGTGGGCTCATGCAGTGGCAACACAACAGTCTCAAAGAAACCAGTGGGCCCAAAAGTTCAAATGTCTGGTTCTGCTCAGTTTTCAACAAACCAGAAAAGATTCAACAGAAATGCATCAAGGTCTGAAAGATCTGAGAACTGGAGACTTGGAGTCTCTACGGACATGCAACCGAATCACAATGCCTTTCCATCAAAGATGCAGACAAAAGCAAATGGAGCTCCACCTCAGCAGCTAAAGACAAACGGTTACACGTCTGACTTCTATCTCAAGAAGCAGACTTGCTTTAATTGTGGCAATCCTGGTCACATTGCCCGAAATTGTCTCTATCGCCCCTATGAGCCATATTATCCGCAAAGTCGGAGTCTTTCATCTCAGGAATCAGTTAAGTCTAAGCCAATGAAGGTGCAACCACCTAAGGCGATGAAGACTGTTTCTCCTAAGATAAAACCCTCTGATCAACATTGGGGCGCTGCCAAGAGCAGAGAAAATTTTCAAATCAAAAATATGTTTTTCCAAATTTTGAAAATTTTCATAAAAAGGTGAAGAAACCGATTTCAAAACAACACAAAGTTGACAAACCTAAAGTTACTCCTCCAAAGGTAACTAAAACTGTTTTGAAAAGGAAACCTAAAATGAAGAAGGTTGAAATACCTAAAGTCACTACTTCAAAGGTGACTAAAACAACTTTCAAATCACCTGGAATTTGGAAACCAAAATCAAAGGCAGCCACACCCCCAATTCCTGATATCACAAAGGGGATGTTCTTAAAAGAAATTTCTTTCACCGATTCTTCAGGTATACCCAGAACCACAATGGCCTGGGTACTTATGGCTAACTGATCTCTTACCTTGTGCAGGAACAGTCAAGGAGGACTTTCATTAACCTTGTTTGTTTGTGATAGTGATTGTTCCAGGCACAGGATAGGAGGCATTTCTCTACTACATGACATGAAGATTTCAATGGAGGGTATGTCTCCTTGTGAGAGGTAAATCTGAGAAAATCAGCAGAAAAAGGTAACATTGTCTTAATTGTTTGTTTCTTGGCTAATTTGATGTGAAGTATGGTTATGCATGAAACAAAACCCATTTCTGAAAATTTTCAAAAGATAAACTTTGAAGGTTAGCTTGGCCAGTTTTTAGTACATATTTAGTATTGTGTCAGTGAGTGTTTAAAAAAAAGGAAAAAATAAAAAAAAAGGAAAAAATAAAAAAAAATAAAAAAAAAGGAAAAAATTGAAAAAAAAAGAAGGTGTGTGTTGTTATTAAAAATCAAAAAGCAAGGGGAAGAATAGAAAAGATGAAATAGTTGACCCCTCAAAAATTTGTGCTTTTTAATTTTTAATCTTTTGTTTGTGTGTTTGAGAAGGAGGGAAGTGAAATAAACTTCCGTTTTGGAGATGGCTGACACGTGTAAGGCAGATGTGAAAGACGTGATCCATGGTGATATGCTGGTAGGCTCGGCTCTTAAATCTGAAAAGGTATGCGTTACATACTTAAAGATAACGTATGGCAGTTTGTTGGGTAACAGCACTTAGGTTATTTGCATTTCTATTTGACTGCATGTTCAAGTTCCCGATACACACGCTTGTCTCCAAGAGTGTGAAATTGAGCTCAAAAAGTCGGTGTCCCCTCTGCTTTGCGTGAGCAATGACCTGGGGATGCTTCACATGTATGTAAGGCTCTCCTCTGCTTTGCGTGAGCAATGACCTGGAGTTGTCCATACATACGTACTTCTAGATCATCTAAAATTAAAAAAAATAAAAAAATGCATGTATACACCTCAAAGGATGCCAAAGAGCACAAGAAAAGAGACCCTCAAGAGTCCAAATCCCTCAGCCTTTGTCACTGATGAGAACATTATTAAAATTGTTTCAAAAATTCAGTTGACTTTGTATATTATACCCAAAAAAATCTATCTGATCTATTCTTTCTCTTCTCAACCAAGTCTCGAGCTTACTTTCAAACTTCTGGTTCAGGTTGTGAAAATATGTGGTAGGGAATTTATATGCTTGATAGTGTGTAATAACATGTACCTAGGATTTGTTGAAACCCACTTGCTGTTCATAATTAATACACCTTAAAAGATAATAAAGTGACAAACAGCCTGAATAAGAAAAGGGTTTGAGTTTAAAGTGGATCAGTATATTGGCAATCACCTGGACGTGTTCGAGTAACAGAAGCTGAAAAGGGTTCCTCAGTCAGATTCATACGGTTTGATCCCAAAATAAAACCTTCTCGTTTAGAAATTTGGTATGTTTGTTTTTTTATTTATTTTTCTTTTGTGTTATCTTAAGTTTTTATTGTTTATTTTGTTTTACAACCGTGGCCAGGTTAATTTAAAGGTTTTAGTAAGTTTTTTTTGGGTCTTGTGTAAGAAAGTATCACCCCTCCAGAATCACAGGGGTAGATAATGTGAAGAGTTCTCGGGTTCAGGGGAAGTGCTTTTGGTTAAATAATGCTAACCCGATAACCAGTCATCGTCTGGTTAGTGTTTGTTCCATGTTGTGCATGACAGGTTAAATGAGATGTCATGGAGAAGAAAAGTCAATAAGTGCTGCTACTGTTCGTGTTGAAGAACCAGCCGGAAAAGGACTTACCCTATGCTCAGGGGCAGTTTGTTGGTTTTTCAAGTGAAGCTTCTTAAGACTCAAAAGATACCGTTCTCAAGTTTAGGGGAAGCTGATTGAAGAAAAGATGCAGAGCACTCACAACAAGAAATTCAAGAATGCCAAGACAGAGGTTGTTCAAAATTTATCCTCTGAAGTCTCATGCAAGTCAAGACAGTTACTGATGCTTTAGCAAGGACTCGCCATGTTTCAAGAAGAAGCAAGTGCATGAGAATCCTCCTTTCATTACTTGTTTATTATTTGGAGTTCAAGCTGATGCTGATAAAGAGAGAGAGCCATCTAACATCCCATATGCTGCCCATTGAAGATTGTTAAAGAAAAGAATCTTCATCAACCCATGCTCAAGCCAAGGAGAAGACTGCAAGTCTGAAGATTGAAAATAGAAGACATTTAATAGCACAAGCCAAGGGGAAGATTGTAAGGGAATAATTTGTGGCTTGTGTATTTAAATCATCACTTGGCGGACTATTTTGAAGGCCTATGTGATAGAATAGGTGTAAAATAGTTGGGTTTTCATTGTATTAGGTCATTGGGCCATTTTGGACATGTTAGGGCCCAATTAGAAAGAGTTTAAGGGGTGTTTAGTGGGCCTGTTTAGCCTAATCCGAAAATTAGGTTTAAGATTTGTTTATCTATATAAACAAATCTTAATATCCATATTAGGGGCTAGCCAGTTGAGAGAGACATAGGAGAACTGTTCGGTTTGCATCAAGGTTGTGTACCAGACGATCACAAGAGTTGATCGTGTGCATAATCAAATAAAGGTTTAAGTATTTCGTTTATTGTTGTTTACATTATTTTTCGATTTCTCCATCTCTATTCTTGAATCCAACGATTACTTGGATTCCGCACTCGTAATCGTTGTGTGATATCGTGTTTGGACCGTTTTCGGGACTTACAAAAAGTCCTCACTTTATAGTTACTGTCAATGTGACATCAGCGGCAACTTATTTAGTAGATCTACTGGGTTTGACAGCCCCACCCGGGTCAGTCGCGCTGACACGATTGGATATCGAACGGGTGTTATAAACTTCTTAGTCTTAACGAGGCACAATTGAACTTGTCGAGCTTCAGTAACTGGATAGCTAGTTGATCTAGTCAAACGTGCACTGATTTCTTGAAAATAGTCTAGCTAACTATTGATATATTATCTGGATTTTTACTGAACTGTTAAATTGATGAACTGATTAAACCTGTGAACTCACCAACCTTTGTGTTGACACTTTAGCATGTTATATCTCAGGTCGCTAAACTGGATTATCTGCCACGAGCTAGGATGCACCACATAAGGATTACAATTACTATGCATGCATCATAAACTTATTTATTTATCAAACTTATTAACTTTTGGTTTGCGCATGTTTTGGCGCTTGAACAATTATTACAACTTTGTCGATTACGCTTCCGCATTTAAAAACGCATTTACTCTGGTTTTACTTTTACATTGCATATAGACTGTTCGTATGGCTAATGTGTTCGATCCTGGTTTGTCACGCTCCCTGCGGCGCGTTGTCGCGCGTGGGATTTTTGGGGGTGTGACAGATTGGTATCAGAGCCATTGGTTATAGTGAACTAGGTTTGCATTAGTAGACCGACTATAGCCTTAGACACACCTTAGTCATACACTCGAACACACACACTAGTATGTGACTATTTGACTACGTGTTACTTGTACTTATATATGTAAATATATATGGTATATATGCAGACATGGCTGGATGGATATCCGCTTCACAATCATCCTCATCATCATCATCCTCATCCGTCACCAGTAGGCGGATTTCTACGGGTCCTACTACCCCGACTCATGGTGTTCGGAGGATAACTTCCGAGGGCCACGTTTATGGAGAACCTATTGTTGTTCGTGGAAGGGACAACGGTAGCTGGAACTGGTACGAGTCACTTGTGGCCAGTTGGGTTCATCGGGAGCAAGTGCCACCTACTCCAACAGAGCCGTCGTCAACTCGATTCTTTCTACCCGAACTGCCGTATGCTATTGAAAGGGTCGTCGCGACAATGGTCTCTATGTTTGACCGCGCGCTCAGGGACATTAGGAGGCTGTTTGATATGGTCAGGGAGCTGCAAGATAATGGAGCCAACACCAGTCTCAGAGTTGCTATCCTTAGGGGAGAGTTGAAAGGGGCTAATAAGCGTCTGGCCGAGTATCAAGTAAGACTGAGTGACACATATTATCAGGTGAATCACCTCTCAGAGCTGGTTGAGACACTCACGGCTCGAGTTGCTGAGCTTGAGTTGGCTAGGAAGGCTGCGGCTCCGGCTCCGGCTCTGGCTGCACCTCCGGCTCCGGAGGAACCAATTAATGAACCTGAAGAGGATCCCGAGGAAGAACCTGAAGAGGATCCTGAAGAGGAACCAGAGGAGGAGATGCCTGATGCATCCAGTGATCATGATAGCTCTTGAGTTATTTGTTTTCACTTTTGTTTTGTTTGGTTGTTTGTTTGATCGGGAGGATGTTCCCAAGACTATGCATTTTGAATTTTGAATTTCTGTTGGATAATTTGTGAACGAGTTGCATTTTATTTGAAATGGGATTTACTATTTAATATGTGATTGTCTCTTGTGAAGTAATTTATTACTTATGTGATGGTTGTTGTGATTCATGTTATATCTTATTCTCATTTTGGGTAATTGTGAATTGAAGATAATGGCAGACGGAAATGTACCAAACATGACACCGGCTCAATTGGCTGCACTAATCAACCAACATGTGGCTGATGCTTTAGCGGCACATGTCCAAGGTGCAGGCAATGCAGGGCCACCCCAAGGTAACACAAAATTCGTGTTTTGTTGTTTGATGTGATCACACATATTGGTAATATGTGATTAAATGATTGTATGAATGTATGTACAGGTAATGCTACATTTAAGACTTTCATGGACTGTAAGCCTAATCAGTTCAAAGGGACTGAAGGAGCTGTTAGCCTACTCCACTGGATTGAAAAAGTGGAATCTGCTTTTGAAATGTGCAACTGTCCTGAGGCTAGCAAAGTGAAATTTGCCACGGGTACTTTGGAAGGACCGGCTCTCACCTGGTGGAAGACTGAGGTGCAGATGCTAGGGATTGAAGAAGCTAATGCCATGCCTTGGGCTGAATTCAAGGAACTTTTGCAAGAAGAGTATTGTCCACGGGACGAGATCCAGAAATTGGAAACTGAGCTGTATAACCTCAAGATGGAGGGGTCGGACATTGAAGCTTACACTACTCGCTCGAATTCTCTTGCGAATTTGTGTCCTAGAATCGCCACACCTGCTTACCGAAGAATCGAGCTGTATATCAAGGGTTTGGTACCTCAAATCCAGGGAATGGTGACTGCCTCAAACCCTGTGACTATTCGTGATGCTGTAAGGATTGCTAATAGGCTCACGAATCAAGCGGTTGATCAAGGAGTCTTACCTCCTAAGAAAGGAACTTCTGGAACCTCTGACAACAAAAGAAAGTGGGATAATTCTGGGAATCAGTCTGGAAACAAGTCGTCCAATCAGCAGAACCATCAAAACCAGAACCGCAAATTCAACAATTCCAGGAATTTCTCATCAAATTCTCAGAAGCAGAATAATCAGAACCAAGGGCAACAGGGTTATGTGGGCAAGTACCCACAGTGCAACAAGTGCAACTACCACCACTATGGTCCATGTGACAGGTATTTGTGTGCCAAATGCGGTAATAAGGGGCATCAATCTAAGGATTGCCCTGCCAAAAATAATGGGAAACAAGTTCAGGATGCTGAAGCCCCTAAAGGTTGTTTTAATTGTGGGAAAGAAGGCCACATAAAGAGGAATTGTCCTCAGCTGAACGGTGGAAACAACAATAACTACAACAACAACAATCGCAATGGCAATAATAACAACAACAATGGGAACAACGGAGGAAATGGTGCCAGGGGTAGAGCTTTTGTTATAGGCTCGGGAGATGCCAGAGCAGATCCAAATGTCGTTACCGGTAAGTTTTCTCTTAACGGATATTATGCTCTAGTCTTGTTTGACACTGGTGCCGATAGAAGCTTCATATCTACTAAATTTAGCAATATGATAAATGCCAACATGACTCCTTTAGATGCTAAATACGTAGTTGAACTTGCTAATGGTAAACTTGTTGAGTCTACCCATTTAGTTAAAGACTGTAAATTGGAATTGGCTGGCCATAAATTAGAAATAGATCTTATGCCCATCTCCTTGGGAAGTTTTGATGTCATTGTGGGAATGGATTGGCTATCCAAGAATCGTGCTGAAATCGTTTGTCATGAGAAAATTGTTCGGATACCGTTGCCTAGTGGAGAATTACTCTCAGTTCAAGGAGAAAAGTGTGGTACTGTCATGGGTGTGATATCTTATCTCAAAGCACAGAAGTGTCTGCGTAAAGGACATTTTGCTGTTCTCGCGAACATTTCAGAGAAAACGAATGAGGAGAAAAGAATTGAAGATATCCCGATCGTGAAGGACTTTCCTGAAGTCTTTCCGGAAGATCTACCAGGTCTACCGCCTCATCGAGAAGTCGAATTTCAGATTGATCTTGCTCCTGGAGCAGCACCTATTGCTCGTGCACCTTATCGTTTAGCACCAAATGAGTTACAAGAGCTATATACTCAACTCCAAGAACTACTTGAAAAGGGATTTATTAGGCCCAGCTCATCACCCTGGGGAGCTCCAGTGTTGTTTGTTAAGAAGAAGGATGGAACCTTTCGAATGTGCATCGATTACAGAGAACTCAACAAGGTGACTGTCAAGAATCGTTATCCCTTGCCCCGAATCGATGATTTGTTTGATCAACTACAAGGATCTAGCTATTACTCCAAAATTGATTTAAGATCAGGTTATCACCAGCTGAGGGTCCGCGAGGAGGATGTCTCAAAAACAGCGTTTAGAACTCGTTATGGTCATTATGAGTTCATGGTTATGCCATTTGGGTTAACCAACGCACCGGCGATTTTCATGGATTTGATGAATCGCGTTTGCAAGCCATATCTCGATAAATTCGTCATCGTCTTCATTGATGATATTCTGATATATTCCAAGTCTAAAGAGGAGCACGAACAACATCTTCGTTTGATCTTAGAGTTACTCAAGAAGGAGCAATTGTATGCAAAATTTTCAAAATGTGATTTCTGGATGCGTGAGGTGCAATTTCTTGGTCATATTGTTAATGATCAGGGGATTCACGTTGATCCAATCAAGGTTGAGGCAATTAAGAATTGGCCTGCGCCTAAGACACCAACGGAAATTCGCCAATTTCTTGGTTTAGCAGGTTATTATAGACGATTTATTGAGGGATTTTCGAAGATAGCCCAACCTCTTACGGCGCTAACGCATAAAGGAACGGCATATAACTGGAATGAAAAGCATGACGCCGCTTTTCAGCTACTAAAGCAGAAACTTTGTAGCGCGCCAATATTATCTCTACCAGAGGGTAGTGATGATTTCGTGGTGTATTGTGATGCATCGAAGCAAGGATTAGGTTGCGTGCTGATGCAAAGGGAAAAAGTCATAGCTTATGCCTCTCGTCAATTAAAGATTCACGAGCAGAATTATACAACTCATGATTTGGAGTTGGGAGCAGTCATTTTCGCGTTGAAAATTTGGAGACATTATCTATATGGTACAAAGTGTACTATCTACACTGATCACAAAAGTCTCGAGCATATCTTTGCTCAAAAGGAATTGAACATGAGACAACGTCGTTGGGTGGAACTTCTTAATGACTACGATTGCGCAATTAGATACCATCCAGGAAAGGCTAATGTGGTAGCTGATGCCTTAAGTCGGAAGGATAACCCCAAGCCAAGAAGAGTTCGTGCGTTACAACTTACTATTCATAGCAGGATTACCGGATCAGATCCGGAATGCACAACTCGAAGCACTCAAAGCTGAAAACGTTGAATTAGAATCCTTGCGGGGTATGGATAAGCTATTGGAAGTTAGATCTGATGGTATCCGGTATTGTGCAAACCGAATATGGATTCCCGTGTATGGAAACTTGAGGGAATTGATTATGGATGAAGCCCATAAGTCTCGTTACTCTATTCATCCAGGCTCGGATAAGATGTACCAAGATTTGAAACTGATTTATTGGTGGCCTAAGATGAAAGCAGACATTGCCACTTACGTAAGCAAGTGCTTGACTTGTTCCAAGGTTAAGGCGGAATACCAGAAACCGGCAGGGTTACTCCAACAACCAAAAATTCCCGAGTGGAAATGGGAGGGTATCGCCATGGATTTTATCACAAAATTACCCCGTACAGCAAGCAAATGTGATACAATTTGGGTAGTTGTTGATCGCTTAACTAAGTCGGCACATTTTCTACCGATCAAGGAAACTGATACCTCCGAGACATTAGGCAAACTTTATCTTAAAGAGATCGTTGCACGACATGGAGTACCTGTTTCTATCATATCGGATCGAGATGCTCGATTTACATCCAAATGTTGGGAATCTCTACATGAAGCATTGGGATCGCGTCTGGATATGAGTACTGCATATCATCCTCAGACCGATGGTCAAAGTGAACGGACCATTCAAACTCTTGAGGACATGCTGCGTGCATGTGCTATCGATTTTGGTGAAAGTTGGGATAAACACTTACCCTTGGTGGAATTCTCGTATAACAACAGTTACCACACCAGTATTGGTGTAGCTCCGTTTGAAGCACTTTACGGGCGAAAGTGTAGATCACCTCTATGTTGGGCCGAGGTTGGTGACAGTCAACTCACAGGTCCTGAGTTGGTACTCGAGACAACAGAGAAAATCGTGCAAGTTCGTAATCGTATGGCAGCCGCACGGGATAGACAGAAAAGTTATGCGGATAAACGGCGTAGACCTTTGGAATTTAAGGAAGGAGACAAGGTCTTGTTAAAGGTCTCACCCTGGAAAGGTGTAGTGCGTTTTGGTAAACGTGGTAAGTTAAACCCAAGATACATTGGGCCATTTGAGATCGTTGAGAGAGTTGGTCTATCAGCATATGAACTCAACTTACCAGCAGAGCTAAGTGGGGTCCATAACGTTTTCCACGTGTCGAATTTAAAGAAATGTTTAGCAGATGAGACATTGATCACTCCACTCGAGGAGTTACATGTGGATGAACAACTTCGATTTATCGAAGAACCGGTAGAAATTATGGACCGGGAGGTTAAACAGTTAAAGCGTAGCAAAATCCCAATCGTTAAAGTTCGTTGGAACTCAAGACATGGTCCTGAATTCACCTGGGAACGCGAAGATCAGATGATGAAGAAATATCCCAGACTATTCAAGGTTCAGCCTTCGTCTAGTTCAGGTACTGGTTTAATTTTCGCGGACGAAAATTCTTCAACAAGGGGATGATGTGACGACTGAGAATTTTTCTTTTCTTTTTCTTTGTGTCTAGCTCATTAACTTTACCGCGTTACGCAATTTTCGAGGACGAAAATTCTTCAACAAGGGGATACTGTGACAATCCGACTTTTCAGGTCATTTCCTGTCATTAATTGAACGTAAAACCGTTATGTGCTTAACTGTGTTGACTTGTTGACTTTAGCAAATTAGGGTTTTGTGTGATCAATCACTACGAGCATGCACGGAAACTTAAACGTTTGATATTCCATGATTCCGCTTTATGATTTTATGTGATATATTCGTATATATTTCACAAGTATTTTATTATTCTATGTGAGTTTTAATTATCAAACCATAAATTATATTTATGATTTTATGTAAACCTAAAGTATATATTTATAGATTTTAGTCAAACTTTATGTGACTTTAAATATATATGTTACAATTTAAATAGTTAATTGTTGAATTATATTCTATGATTTTATGTGGGTAAAACAATATTTATAATTTCTTATTAAACGCTACACGATCTAATATATTTTGACGTTCCTTCGGATATTCGTTGTTAGAAACATTTTCCGTTAACTTCGTTTGAGCCGTTAACCCTTTTAGAACTTTGAGGGACTTTTGTTGTCATTCACCAAACATGTTTTAATTAACAAAAACCTAGAGGGACTATAATTGTCAATACCCTATAGTCAATTAAAGACCATTTACGTGAATTGAATTCACGGTTTCGACCGACCGAAACCTCCGCTCCACATTTACGACACTTAAATCCTCTTCAATCATCGGTTAATTTGATTCCAATTATATCAAGGACCGATCATTTGGAGACCATAATCACATATTCTTTCTCTCGCACTCTCTCTCGTTCTCTCGTTTTGTTTTCAAGTTTTCCGGCGAAGTTGAAATCCGGCCAAAATCCCCACTGTTACACCACCGTTTCATCACCATTAACACATCATTGTGACCGCCGTCCTTCGCTGAGCAACTACGAGCAACCCGTTTCGAGTTTCGTGACCGTGCTTCGAGTTCGCGATTAGTTTTCGGAATCGATTTCGGTGTCAAAAACTGGTTATCTCTCATCTTCGACTCAAGGTAACAACTCCCTAATGTTATTCGCAGCCTTTTATGTGCTTATTTTATGTTTCGCGATTTTCCGGTCGCCGGAAAATATCTCCGGCGACATTAGGGTTGTGGGTGAAGAAGATGATGCTGGGCGGGTTCAGGTTATAAGGTTTGTGGAGCGGGTTTAGTAACAGACGCCAAGCTGGCACAGGCGGTTTAGGTTCTGGGCGTGTACACGAGGGACGCGGGTTCGAGTCCCGTCGTCACCATTTTTTATCTCTGATTTCCTTTAAACACGATTTCTGGTCGCGGACTAGATATAAAAGTATTTGAATCGGAAGGATGACACGATCAGGGTGCTGGCCGGGTGGTACGCTGGCTGGGTTATAACTCAGAGGTCACTGGGTTCGAACCCAGTGACCTCCATGTTGTTGTTTTTATTTTTATTTTGCCTCTCTTGAGTATCTAATCACTAGAACTTGTACCGAAATTGTTTCTTGTCGTGCCTTAAACCCGTAGGAATATATCTATGATACTTGAGACTCGTAAATCATATTTTGAGTTATAAAATATGTTAAACTTGTTATCTTTAATAAAAAAAAATAGATTTCTAATACCTATACATATATATATATATTGATATAAAAAAATTCTAGTTCTTCAAAAAGGTAAAAATATATATATTTTGAGTAGATTAAAATATATAAACTTATGACGTTGGATTCTTATTGAAATAATCGAATATTTTTATGATAACCTTCAATATATATAAATATACTTTGTCCTCGCAAAATTCGTTGTTAACGTCACTCGAACATTTAGTTAAATAAATATTTATTTATTTTCGAAACCCTTGATCCATATAACATATAATATTAATATATATTGTATTTACTCGCGTATTTAGATAATCGCTTGGATTTGGCACACGTGCCATCCTCGACTTGTTTTGAATTCCACGATCATTCGTTTGTGTCGTTTACGTTAGACTTAATAGTTTAGAACACACACTTATACTCGTATGCTCGTTAGATGATTGATTGCTTGCACAAGACTCGTTTTTGCTATTTGAATTAACTGTTTGTCTGGAAACTTTGCCGAGCAACCTAAGGTGAGTTTCACGGCCCCTTTTTACCTATTTTAATCCTGTTGGGGGAGATTAACATGCAAACACTTGAACTGTTAGATATATATCACCTGAATGATAGTGGCACACTTATTGAAAAGTCCTCACTTTATAGTTACTGTCAATGTGACATCAGCGGGAACTTATTTAGTAGATCTACTGGGTTTGACAGCCCCACCCGGGTCAGTCGCGCTGACACGATTGGATATCGAACGGGTGTTATAAACTTCTTAGTCTTAACGAGGCACAATTGAACTTGTCGAGCTTCAGTAACTGGATAGCTAGTTGATCTAGTCAAACGTGCACTGATTTCTTGAAAATAGTCTAGCTAACTATTGATATATTATCTGGATTTTTACTGAACTGTTAAACTGATGAACTGATTAAACCTGTGAACTCACCAACCTTTGTGTTGACACTTTAGCATGTTATATCTCAGGTCGCTAAACTGGATTATCTGCCACGAGCTAGGATGCACCACATAAGGATTACAATTACTATGCATGCATCATAAACTTATTTATTTATCAAACTTATTAACTTTTGGTTTGCGCATGTTTTGGCGCTTGAACAATTATTACAACTTTGTCGATTACGCTTCCGCATTTAAAAACGCATTTACTCTGGTTTTACTTTTACATTGCATATAGACTGTTCGTATGGCTAATGTGTTCGATCCTGGTTTGTCACGCTCCCTGCGGCGCGTTGTCGCGCGTGGGATTTTTGGGGGTGTGACAATCAAGGAATGCAAAAACTTGAAAAAGATGAGACTCAGTGAACTTCATGGCATACTCAGTGCCTATGAAATGGAACTAGATCTTAAACAAAACTCATCTTCTGAGTCAACTCAACTGTTTTCATCTACACTAGTAACTACTGATTTTAACAGTTAAAGGTCTTCAAACTCATCATCATATCAGTCACCTATTGTCAGTTTCCCTGAGACACCAAGGTGTCAAGAAATTTTTTTCAAACACAATTGAAAATTCTCACAATGCTCATATAGCAACTGACTCTTACCAAGGCTTCATACCTGAAGATCTTGAGTGTATAGGTGCTGATGATTTGGAGGAAATGGACATAATGACTCAACTTGCTATGGCGTCTGTTAGAGCTCAAAGGTGTTACAAAAGGACTGGTAGAACCTACAAGGGAGCAAAAGGTGCTCACATAGGCCTTGACAAAAGCAAGGTGAAGTGCTATAATTGTCACCAACTTGGTCACTTTGCAAGGGAGTGCTCTCAACCAAGAAGAGAAAGACAGAATCAGAGTCATGTCCAAGTGAAAAATCACGAAGGAAACAACTCTAACAACAACAATTCTGGTAACAACTCAGGCTCTCACCCTACTCCACCAAAGCCAGCCGGAAGTCAAAACCACCAGAATGTGGTTGCTGTTGTTGCCAATCAAACCTCATGTGTTGAATGGGAAGACTTCATTGCTGAGTTTAAGCCTATCAACCATGCTTTAATGGCCAAACAAGACTCCGTCTCAGATCAGGTAAATTACATCCCTAAGAAAGTTTTAGAAAATCTATGCAGCCCTGCTTGCATAGAACAAGTGGCAAAATACCGAAATCACAACACTGACTTGATTGATGAAGTTTCAAGCCTAAATGAGTTAAAGGAATGTTTCAAGAAAACTGAATCATCATACAT
Source organism: Deinandra increscens subsp. villosa (assembly GCA_039602395.1). Lineage (NCBI taxonomy): Eukaryota > Viridiplantae > Streptophyta > Magnoliopsida > Asterales > Asteraceae > Deinandra > Deinandra increscens. The sequence continues at coordinate 52,227,020 of JBCNJP010000007.1, read as the reverse complement.
TTTAAAATGTGAAAATTTAACCAAAGAGTATGAAAAGTTAAAACAAACCAACTCAGTGCTTGAAACACAGCTTGATGACTTGCTCTCAAAGCTAGAGAAATTCTCACTTCAAGCGGAATATTGTGCTTGGAAGATTTCCGGTTGAATGCCAATTTTTTTATGTTCTGGCTGAAGTTGAAGTTGAAGAGGAATTCTCACTTCAAGCGGAACTGGCAGTTCAAGCGGAAAGAAGCAGTTTTGTCTTTTAGCGAATATTCCGGGTGAAGTCATTTATCCACCAGATAAAGAGTTCAACAGGAATTTTCCTGAGATGTCTTTTCAGCAAGTCCAATCCTGCAAAAGCTTCTCGTATACTTCTATATCTGATTCAAGCCGCTCTCCTAAAGTAGTATGCTGCTGCAAACACGCAAGATATTCCAATTGCCGATGTTTATTCTTTTGGTAGTTTGTATTTGACTTTTTAGTTTACGGTCTAGATTAGATCGCATGAGATCAATGGCTATCATTGATCTCATCAGCACTATATATAGCATAGTTAGCTCTCAGTACACACAACGAACATCATCTGTTCTTGAACAACTTGTAATAGTGTAGCTTTAAGTTAATGCAAATAGTGCCGAGTATTTGATACTTTGTTGTTACTATCTTTCTGCAAATTAAGCATTTACATTATACACAAGAACTAAATATCGCTTAAGTAAAGTGAAATATAACTTTAATTCCGCAGGGTTATATTTGCAAGTAAAGGGCTTTGTTTTAGTTTAACTCTAACTAATAACGATCCTACAGAGAGTATAAAGAAATTCAAGATTTTGATAAGGATGAAAGAAAAAGTTATGAGCTTGAACAAAAAGTTTATGGTATTATACCATGGCTTTACCTACCGAGTTGTTGCATCAATTCTGCACTTGCAAGAAAGCTAAACAGTTGTGGGATGCTTTATCTGCTCGATGTAAAGGCAATGACCAATACAAGAAGAGTAGACGAAAAGTGTTGAACAAGGAATTTGAAAACTTTCAACAATATGAAAAAGAAAATATTTATGCTCTTGTTTCAAGGTTTTCACATCTGATTAGTGAGATGAAAGTGGTTAAAATTGAAAAGACCGAGGAGTAATTGAAGGAGAAATTGATGGAAGCATTACCAGAAAAGTGGGAAAGTTATGTGTTATTGCTTACCCATGACAAAGAATATTCTGAATTGTCATTTCATAATTTAACTGGAAAGCTTCAGGCTAGAGAAATGGAAATGATGACATCAAATAAATCAACTCCTCAACTACAGAATCCTAAATTGTATCATGGTCGAAATTCTGCAAGTATCAATACAAAGTCTAAATCATTTAGTCTTGATTCGTCAAATCCACCTCAACCAGCTTTTGTTGTTGGTTATGGATCAGGAATTCTGGAAATTCATTAAGAGGATGTAACTTCACTATTCCAAATCATTCAATTCAGACTTCATTTTCAGCAAAAACACCTGATGAACATTTGGCATTAATATCTGCTTTATTATCTTCTTATTATGGATTGCTGAATTGTGGTTTGACAACATCTAATCTGATTGAAGAAGATTTTGATCAGATTGATCCTGATAATCTTGAGCAAATGGATATCAATTGGCAACTGGCGATGTTAGCTCAAAGAGTTAAAAGATTCAAAAAGAAGACAGGCTATCAAAGTTTAAATCCGGATGGCAAGGTTGGATAGATAAATCAAAGGCAAAATGTTTCAATGTTCTAATTTTGGACATTTTGCTCGTGAATGTTCAAAAACAAATGCATCTTCATCAAAGCCTCCAACAGCTTTGGTATCTCAAGTCGATAAGCAATATGATTGGGGACGAACTTCTAATGGTCCAATTGCTTTAACAGCTATTACTTCGAAAGATAGTTATGATTGGGCTGCTAATGAATTTGATGATGAGTCTGCATTTCGTGCTTTGATTGCTCAAGTTGTTCATAGTGATGATGAAGAAGAAGTAACTGATTCTGAATCTGAAACAAGTGGTTCTGGAAACAATGGCTATGAATCGGCTTGTGAGTTTTGTTCTCAGAAAGACAAAAAGATTCAAGAATTGATAAAAGAAAATGGGTTGTTGGTTGATGAAAATAAAAGAAAGATAGAAGAACTGGCAAATGAACAGCAAGAGTTAGAAGATCTAATTCAAGAATTGTCTTCTAAGAAAGAACAGTTCTCAGATATTCAAGCAGAAATTGTAGAAAAAGAATCAAAATTTCAAAGTGTTGAACATGAGTTTGAACAGAATATTACAAAATTATCTGAAGAAAATGCTGCATTAAGTCAAGAAGTGAAGAAATGGAAGGATGATGCTGCAGATACAGCAAATGATTTTCAAAATCTTTTAGATAAATCCAAGTCCAGACTTGATACTCTTACTAAACTTTCTGATGACCAAGCTACTAAGATTCAATCCTATCAGCTTGATATGGAAAAATTACTTGATGAGAAGAGGGAGTTGGTTAGATTAAACAAGTTGCAAAATGCAAATTTAGAAATTCAGAAAAGAAATGAAGATAAGCTGCAGAAGGAATTGATGGATGGACTAGATGAGTTGAGATTGCAAAAGTATGAAACTCATAAAGTGGCAAAGAAGTTAATTGCAACAGAAAAAGATTTGGCTGAAGCTCATCAAAGAATTTCTGACTTAAAGATTGAAGTCATTGATTCAAAACGTCTTTTGAACAATGTTACTAATTCACAATCTTTTACAAGTTTCTTGGCGAAGGATGAGAATTTTGAGAAGATGTTCAACAAAACCGTATCACCACCAGGAAGTCTAAAAGAAGGAGTTCATGATTTGAAAGACAAGGTTGAGACTGGTGATTATTTTGAATTTTTTGGTTCTAAATCTGTTAAAGAAACGAAAGAGAACAAAGGCAAGAGTGCTGAAAATTCTGAAGCGCCAAAGGTTGTGTCTGGTTCTTCATCTGATGACAAAGAGAAATCTGCATGTTCAACTGACATTGTTGAAACTATTGTTGATGCTCCAAAGAATATTACTAAGATCAAAGCAGAGTTCTCTCATCTTGTAAAGAATGGGCATAAACCATCTGGTTCAGACAAGAAGGTTTCTGGAAAACAGAAAGGTTTGGGGTTCCAACAGCAACAGGTTAAAGTGAATGCTTCTAAGGTTCAACAACAACAAACCTTGAAGAAAGTTAATTTGAAGCACGTTCGAAAAGATGTTTTCAAGACTGACAAAGTTCAACCGGAGAGGTTTTATAAACTCAAAGGTTCGGAACAAATATTTTCTGACAAAGAATTCCCGCTACATTGCATGGATACTCAGAAGATATCTGAAGTTTTTATGAAGAATGTTGATTCAAAGACCAAGACGAAACAAGGTGCTAAATATTCTTCTGGAGGTTCAAATTCTACTCCAAAGAGACCGACATCAAAATGGGTTCATGATCATCGATTCCAGGTATGCGATAATTTTTATGATCATTTTGGAGATGAATATGTTTGTGAAGCTTTTCAGATTCCGAAACGCCGAAATGTCAACAATCGCTTGTGTTATAATTGCCGACAAAAAGGGCATCAGTCACAAGATTGTTCGGTTTCTGCTGCTTCTACATCAAAAAGAGGAAAGGTTCCACATGTTGGTAAATCTGCCAAACAGAGATTCATTGATGAATACGGCAGAGTATTTGATGAACATCAACCTACATTTTTCAAAACTCAAGGAAGATTAATTCCTCGTTTTCAAAATATTCCATATGTAGGTTGTTCGTCACAATCGACTGTGACTGGTTCATCAGATACTGATTTACCAAAACAACAAATTTGGAAACCTAAAGTGGTTTCGAAAGGAAACCAAGATACTGGTCGACCAGAGGCGATTCGCTTCGGGTCATTTATAAACTGACGTGTTTGACCAATGTGTAGGTACTTCTAGAAGATCTATTGGTGATTGAAAAGTTGCATATGGAGGAGTATTCTACTGATTTAAGTTAAATTACATGTGATACAATTTCAAAATTGCAATTTTTCTGAAAGCTAAAAGTACAAGATATGCATGTCGAGAGGTCAATGTTCTTTCTTTTACATTTCGTATGTAGTTTAGCGGGAGAAAATTGAAAATACCAAAAGTAGTGTCTTTTTGTTTTTGTTAAAATGAAAATCCAAAAATAGAGTTTTCATTTTAAGGGGGAGAAAAAGGCAAAATACAAAAACATTGAAAAACAGAAAATACAAAAACATTGAAAAATGAGAAATTGTATCCGACATAATTGGGAAATGATAGTACATTGGCTTAGGTGTCTGACTCGTGGATAAAGTAGATGAAAAACCCATAAGATCATTGTTCGATGTGCATGGTAGGCTCGGCATTCAATCAGAAAGTATTCAAATGTGATATACATTAAATACTAATGCTTGACCAAGTGGACAACATCTTGATGCATATCTCATGATATATCAAGAAAAGATATGTGAAAAAAGAAAATGAGAAGTCACTGTGTAAACATGTGTTCATTTTGCAAAGATTTAAACTTGTTTAATTTTCTTTATTTTGTCAAACGATCGGACTTTCTTTGCGTATCGAAAGATCGACCTGATTGTTGATCGTTTGACGTTCTGCTTTATTTTCTTTGGTGTTTCGTATAACTCATCGGACTTTCTCTGCGTGTACGGGAGTACCGACCTGATTGTTGTTGGGTTATACAATTTCAACTTGTTTTTATTTTCTTATTTTGTTAAATCCGAGGCCTTATCTGCGTATCGAAAGATCGACCTTAAGGTAGACGATTTAACGTTCTTATTTCTTTTCGCATGGAACACAGTTGAGTAAATCATAAGTACAATCATTATGTCATTAAATCACAAATGAAATCACAAAGTGTGATATAAAAGAAAATACATATTTGAGTATGTCTGATAGTGTGGGGTAAACTGGTCAAAGCAAATCTAATCAATACTAATAACATATCTAGATGTTATGAGTATGATTGTGCCTGAGTTTAAGATGGACAAATTGTACCAGTAATCGACATGACTTGTGTGCTGAAGTAATTGAAATTGAGGTGTAGTTCAGCATGTCATGTATAATATGATCCCAAGTTGTGATCTTTCTCGCAAAAGATAAAAATAGTGTCTGATTCTGTATTGCATTTTATCTTTCATATCTGAAAAGTTCAAAAAGATTTTCGGTGTGTTTTGATTAAAGTTTCAAAAATCCAAAAAGATTGTATTTCTTATTTGTTTTCGACCGATAGACATGTGATACGAAATCAAATTTCAAATCTATATCTTGGATTTTCGAGGAGAAGTTTTGCGCCAAGATTAACTTAATTTTCAAAAGAAAAGGAAACCACGTTTTTGTCTTCTGAAATTGCAGGTTATATGTGTCAAGACTCAAGCATGGTGAAAGGGGGAGTTTGTTTTATCTTTCACAAGTGGATCTTGAAGATCATAGATGATTCAAAAGTGATCCAGCCATGCAAGCTCTATTTCTAACAAGATTTCAAGTTGAAGATCAGATGCAGCAATGTTGAAGATTGAAGACTAAAGTTTTGTTAGAATATAGATACACTACACGTTAAGGGGGAGTTTGTTAGAGCATATATCTATGCTATGATTTGTCTCGTGTATTGTATCTATGTGAACGTGTCTTAGTATGAGTTTTAGTGACAATATCATTGGCACCGGACCAAATGGTCCGCCGGAACAAATGGTACGCCCGTACCATTTGGTACGCAGCCTGTTTAGTCAATAACTATAAATAGGTTCGTGTTAGAATGAATATACACACTCTGAGTCATTCTACACTTTCTGTGTGTGTGTGCTAGAGAGAGAAACTAGTGAGCTTTCATTGTATCTTAAAGTGATTCAATACGAAATCTCTTATTTACATCTCGTGTTCATTACATTGATCAAAGCATGCAGTTGTAAGATCGTATCTCGGTTTTACACAATGCAAGAAACAAACATGTGTCTCAACTTCTATAGTAGAAGCAGAGTACATTGCAGCTTCACCATGTTGTGGTTAAGTCCTGTGGATTGAGAATCAGATGATAGATTATGGGATCAACTTTATAGAGACCCCAATGTATGTTGATAATACAAGTGCCATCAGCATCACCAACAATCCTTTAAAACATTCAAAGACCAAGCACATTGAGATCAGGTATCATTTCATTCTTGATTGTGTTCGAAAAGAATTAAATCAAACTTCATCATGTCCCAACATAAAATCAATTGGTTGATTTATTCACAAAAGCATTTGATGAAGCAAGATTTTTCTACCTCATCACAGCCATAGGAATGATGAACTTTGATTAAACAATATCTTATACAACTTTAAAATGATTTTTGGATCCATCTCTCGATACAAAAAGAATTTTTCTTTCTTTTTTTCTTCCAAGAAAGTTCATTCGGAAGAACCGTTGAAAAACTCACCCGCGATAAGTTATGTCGGGTAAAACCTTTGAAAAGTCCTTAAGGCACATTATTTTTGGTAAAAATGTTTTCGAGGTAATCTCACCCGAGATAACATCAACCGGAATAAATTATGTTATTCTATTAGAAGTAATCTCACCCGAGATAACTTCACCCTATTTTAATTTTATTTATTGCTGCTGATGATAACTCACCCAAGATAACTTCAACCGGAATAAATTCTCTTATTCTAGCAGAAGTAATCTCACCCAAGATAACTTCACCCGGAATAACTTTATTTATTTCTGCGAAGATATCTCACCCGAGATAACTTCAACCGAGTTAATTAAAAAGGGTATCTCTTATGAAGACCTCTTCCGAGGTAATATCACCCGGGATAAAAGTTACTTGAGATTTTAGTAAATATCTCTTCCGAGATAACTTTCACTGAAGACTTAACCTATGGGTTTTCTCCAAATTAAATATCACCGCCCATGTTGTCGATGGGACAAGGGTTGTTCCAAGGAGATTATGCCACGTCACTCTACCTTTTTACTTTTACCAGACCCAACTTGCACTTTTACAGAAACCGTCTCTTCCTTATTCCTTATTAAAATCTTAACACTTTTTTCCCTAAACCCACGAACCCACGATCATTTGAGCATTTACTCCTATTTACTCCGAGATTCTCTCATAAACTGCTAATTTCAACCTTTTCTCCATTTCACCATCACTTTACCCCGATTTCATACTCATTTCAAACAAACAAACTCAAATGGCACCAAAAGGAGAGAAGGGTCAACCCTCGTCTGAAGCAAACTCATTGTTCAATGCCGACCATAATACGGTGGCACTTCTCACAAAAACTGAGAAGAACATTGTATTTCACGAGATGATTGATTTTCTACAAGCCTCACATCTTCACTTTACCCTAACCGTTAACCCAAAAATCTTTGAAGTTGTTATTACTGAGTTATGGGCAAATGCCTCGAGAACAAAAGATGCCGATGGAGTTTTCATTGTACACTCAGCTGTTGAAAACCACAATGTAGTCATTACTGAAGAGGTTATAAGAACTCACCTTAGATTCAAGGACGCTAATGGCTTTAGAGAAGCAAGTTCTACTGATTATCTAGCCACATTAAGGGCTATTGGGTACGGAGGTGATGAGAAGAAGCTGAAGAAATCACAATTACCTTTTAAGTGGAGATACCTGGCACACATTATTCCTGCCTGTCTCACTACCAAGAAAAGCTTTGATGAACTTTCTGCTATGCAAGCCTCGGCATTTCATGGCTTGGTACATGGCTTTAATATTAATTTCTCTAAAATGGTACTGGAGGGCCTTGTGGACAACCTTTCACAAAACAAAACACATTTTTTTCTACATGTACCCTAGATTTTTACAGCACATTTTGAACTGTTAATTCCAAACTTGAAAATTTCTGACAAGCTTTACAATCTAAGGTTTTCAAATGAAAATCTATTCTCTTACCTTTCCAGTAATGAGAAAAACAAAAGCTATGCAGGAATAGACACCAACCAAGGTATTCCTGAGCCAAGACCAGCAGTGAATGCACCTGTGGCTAATGCCCCTATGCAAACACAAGCTAATCTTGAGAAAAATGCTCCAGTTGATAACCCTGTGTCACCAATAGTGGTTGAGCCCACAGCTGACAAACCTTCCTCTTTAAAAAAGCTCCCACTCAAAAAGAGGAAGAGACACTCAAAGAAAAAACCATTTCTGCAGTTCATCTCAACCCAACATTCTAGAAATACCTATGTCAAAGGGTGCAAGGTCTACTCCACTTGTGCAATCCATAACCACCTAAGCTTCTAGCCCTGCCAAGGACAAGGTTCTTAGGCAGAAGAAACCAAAATGGGATAGCCACATCAAAGATAAGTCTCCCAAAGGAGATGAATCTCTAGGACAGGATGTACATCCCTCATCCAATAGAAATTCTCCATTGAAACCAATCCTACAAACACCTCAAAGTGAAGGTGATGAAATTTTCTTGAGTCCTCATGATACACCTTCTTCAAACACTCTTATTGTAGGAGAGGTGTTGAAGAGTTTTAAAGAAGTATCACCTGACCCACACTTTTTTAAGGAGGTCAGTCATAAAAGTTTTCTCATGGCTGATGTAAAAAGGGTTACCGCTACTAGAACCAATGGTCAGAGGTAACATAACTAAGACCCAATTTACGGTAACTAAGTCAACTTATGACCCAAAGGAACATTACCCGAGGTAGATGAAGGTGATCTTAGGAATCCTAGGCGCTAAGAAACCAACGATGAGGAACATGATCAAGCTAGGTTTGATGGTTCTTTTATGATCAAGGATACTGGTTCAAAACCAGTGGAGAGAAAGCTTTCACTTGATTAATTGATGGTTCTTTATCAAAATCTGCAAACTCAAGTAACCTTGCTTTCTCATACTGTGAAAGTTCAGGGTGAGGAATTGAAGAAGGTGCAGGGGGTCAATCAACTCCTGCTAAAACTCATGTGTCTGATAGTGAAGGTTCATAGTTTAATGCCCCTAGCCCACCAAAAGAACTTGGAGCGAAGAAAGATGCTGCTACCAAAATAAGAGGGTATGTATCTAGAGAAGAGAACTTCACTAAGTATGATTGGAACACAAGAGTGCCCAAAGAGATCGGGATGAAATTATTCAAAGTTGTAGGAGTTGAACCATTTACTATTGAAGAAGCATGCAAGAAGGTCTCAATGACTGAAATCCTAGCAGTTCTCCTCAGCAAGACAATATAGAGGAACTCTTTCTATTTACTATGATTGCAGTAGGTGGTCTTCCTACTTCTGTCAGAGTAATTAAAAGAATCATTGAAAGAGATTTCATCACTCCTGAGATGAGGGCCATAGCAGAAGAAGAAAGGGTTGACGTAGATACTGAGACTGAGGTTGTTGAAACTGTTGAGGTTGAAGAATAGAAAGAAGAATATGAGGTTCAGAGTGTGTTGAGTGATGTTGTTGATGAAGATGCTGCAAAATGAAAATGTTCAAACTATACAGGATCCTCCTACTAAAGATGTCTATAAATTGGATATGGATATAGATGATGAGAAGATGAAGCTGAAGTCCCACCGAGTGAAGTTACCTCGGGAGTGAATGTTACTCCGGGAGAACAAACTATCTCGGAAGTGAACATTACTCCGGGTCATCAACTTAACCCGGAAAGAGCCTTAGTTGCTGTCGAGGAGCAAGTTACCTCGGAGATCGTAGTTACTCTGGGTGATGAACTTACCTCGGTAATGTACTTCATCAGATGCAGCACATACATAGATTGAGCCAATCAGGTATGAATTCACAGAAGCAAGCATATGGGATGAAGCTGCCCCGTCCCTGCCTATAATTCCAGAGCCAATAGGGAATCAACTTCTCCTGCTTAACATCTGCCCCATCCCTGCCTGTAATTCCAGAGCCAATACTTCAGATTGAGGCTACTCCTATTGATTTGGGTGGAGGTAGAGATTATAATGGTTACCCGATTGTGTTCGGTCCTTACTATCCACCTGCCAGGGATGCACTAGAGATTGATACTGTGATTCCTACTGTTCCTTTGGAAAATATAATTGACAATATTTGGGCCAACTACTAGGCCAAATACAAACCAGGACCAGGTGAGGTGACTATTGAACCACTTCCCAAGAAAATCAAAAGAGCTGGACTCAGTTAGAAGTAATCACTTACCCTCAAGATAATCCCAACCTTGGGAAAGGGAAAGAGAAGATGACTCTTTATGATGTTTTTCAGGAAGAATATGAGAAGAAATTCAAGCCAGGGTACAAGAATGTGGCTACTCCTACAAATAAGGTAGTTTGCTCTAGAATTGTATTTATACATGTTCTTGACAGATATGGTGAAGACCTTGATGGCAGAAGAGAATGTGATAAAGAGCAGGATAGAGATTTCAACTAAAGGATGATAAGTTATGCTGCTCAACTCAAATACATAAATGAAATGAAGAGAAAATGTAAGGAAGGTGTGCACATACCTATAGGTATATGATCACGTATTAATAAACGTATGTCTGGAAAGTATTTAAGCCTATGGGGTCACACGTCTCGACACAAATGTATCTGTATTTATTAATTTATTAATTAATAAAGAACACGAATTTATTTAACGAAGGGTCATTAAAAACTAACGGTTACTAGTTAATGATCGTTAGTTAACAGTTAAGAGTGAATTGATATTAAATAAAGTTGGGGGTTAGTTAGGAAAAGCCACATAAGGGCCGGCCCCTTCTATGGGTTTCCTAAACCTAAACCCAACTTGGAGAACAAGTTAATCTTGCCTATAAAAGGAACCTCTAGCTTAAGGTTTTGATGTACAAGATTATAGAGAAAATTAGCACTCCAAATCTCTCTCTCTCCCCTCTAATTTAGTTAAAACCGAACCCTAATAGGGTTTTCGGTTTGTGTGTGGTTCAACCCAAGCAAGAAGAAGAAGGAGCTTTCGTGTTCGTGATCAAGTACTTGCATACGTACATCGGTGTGTCGTCTGTGCAATCGTAGAGGGGTTTTACTTTAAACCCTAATCAAAGTTACTTGCTCTAGCAAAATGTACACTTTTATTATTAATGGCAAGTATAAAATGTTATCCTCCCAAATCAGTATCTATTATAGCATCACAAAGCCAATTCATATAACAATGTATTCGTATACATGATTGAAATCCTATTTCTAAAAAATTACATTTAGTATTTGTTGTGTTTTAACTCAGAGGGCTACTTAAATACAAATACACACTCTATCCCTAGTGACATGAAAATGAAGAAAACTGATATGTAAAAGAGATGAAGTAACTATCAAAATTCTTATTTTCCTTCAACATAAAACTTGCTATTCAGACTCCCATTGACAATAGGTACTGTCTTATTAAGTTTTCAACTTAGCAAAACCACAATAGGACGAAACAGATGATTTGCTCATTTTGTGCTTTAAAGTTTCTTTTTATACACCACATAAATATATGCATAAACATATATTGAAGGAGTGGGTGGTCATTTACTCTTTTATAGATAAATGATTAGAAATTTGAATAATTTTTAGGCCTACCATTCCACGTAGAAAGACTGAGCTCTTTTAGCATACTTCAATTCAAGTATTACCCTGAAACCAAGTAAATATCAATTAAATTTAGAACTCTGCAATTTTGACCCGCTTACTTATAAATAGATGGATTTAGATACTTCATTTTCCATCTCTAACGAGTCAAACACGTAAAAAAATCTCGTAATAATGAGTCGAGAGCCAACAAAGTACATTTATAATGTATATTACGTCTTAAATAATTTTACATAAAATTTATCATATATAGACAATGAAATATTATTTTTTAGTAATCAGACTTTAGATAATAATTATCTATAAACTAAAATCCATAGTATATATAATTTAAAAAGTGATAAGTTTCATTTTACCAAATAACAGCAAAAAGAAAAACAGATATCTGCTCACCTTGGTAACTCTCTTATCTCTTTGCCTTTCGCACCAACAAATTAAATAACATCATTCCAAATAATTAGCCCATTCATAACCTGTGGTGGATAAGTACTTGAAGAATGCTTCCATGATTGTATATTTTAGTCTAAACAGTTTTATCTTTGCAAGACGATGAACCTTCTGAAATTGATATGATAAATAGTTCACTCTCAGAGGATCGAAGCAGATCGTTTTGGTGGTTGATAAACCCCTGATCTTTAAACATGAGTGGCACCTAATTTGATTCCTTTAAAGTGACCCAAAATTTGCAATTGTTTTTCCTAATTGACTCTTTAACCTGCAATGAGCAATGAGTTACATGATTTTACGGATTTACTTGGTTATAGCAGACAATTGATGAACGAAATGCTAGAGTATGAATTAGTGAAACATATGAATTGATCTTGATCTCATCTAAAAAGTATGAAAAGATAATGTTCCTTAACAGTTAACATATGAACCAAAGACATAACACAATTAAAACTAAACCAAAATACCTTCTCTAGAGGGTTAGACATCCTCTATTACAACTGTATGAATCCAAACAACCTGAAACAATATCAGAAAACACTCCACTATCCATTAGGAACCACATTGAGGTCTGTATCATATAGCAATAAGTAAATCTAGATCTCATATGCAAAGGGCTTAATTCTTTTAATTGTGGGTAGAACTATTTGTTTTGATTTGTTGCTCTTTATCTGTTGTTTACTTTTTGTTGCATTTGTTTATCAATTTCTTCCTTTTTGAAAATCTGAGCAAACCAAAAAGGGACTCATGCATTTTTTAAGATATAGTAGAAAAGAAAGATCATTAACCAAATAAATCAACTTAAGGGGGATAATCTAAACCATACACATGCTCACGACTAAGCGACCCAAAAACCAAACTGTATCTGTACGCAGTCTCGGGCCTTTAACATCGACAAACGTATCCGCCAAATCAAAGACAAACAACCAATATTGTTAGGGTTCCTGTGAATCTGTGATGGAAGCAGAAAAGTCTCCAAATCCAGGGCGAATTCCTCAATAAGGGAGGACACTTTGTAAGAAAAAAACACAATTTGATATGCATAGGGAACCCTAATTTGTTAGTTTATAATCTAAAATTACACGAATGATGAATCCCAGATCAAATACCTATGTCGAATCTTCAATAGCTGCGCATAATAATACCATGCTGGACAAAGCAACGATCTGTGCTTCAGCTTCTATGGCGGAGGATGCGAGAAAGAAAGAATCCGAGCAGATCAGTGATGAAGAGTCGAGGTTTGGTGATGGATGTTCGAGGATTGATGTGAGGGAGAGAATGAAAGAGCTCGCGGTGAAAGGGTTTAGATTTTGGGGATTTTGTTCAGAAAAATGGGTAAGAGGGATTTATTTTCGTTTCGGGGGGAAATGAATTTTAAGTTTAATTTATTTGGCCGTATTTATTTTTGTTTTGGTATTAACTTTATTAAACTATATTTCAAATGTAAATTTTTGGAAATAGATTTAGTTGTATAAACTAAAAGCTATAAAAGTTATGTTGGGTAAGTGTGACAAATTTAAAATCTCTCTCAATCTCATATCCCACATATTCAAAGGCTTTAGGAATTTACTTAATGCTATTTGGACCCCTCCAGGGGTTGTTGTCCCTTGGACCCCGCTCTCTCGGTGGTGTTGCCCTCGAACCCCTACAAAGGGGGTGTTGCCCCTTTGGAATCTCACTTACAACTTTATTAATGCGGGCATGCATTGCCCACCACCACCACCACCGAACCCAATTATTATAAGTTACAAGTACATAATCAAGCTTAATTGTGCATAATCGAACTTAATTGGACATAATCAAACTCAACTGGATATAATCAAACTTTATTAGGCATAAGCGAACTCAATTGGGCATAATCGACTCTAATTGGACATATTCAAACTCAATTGGTCATACCAATTCCAATTGGACACAATCAAGCTCAATTGGGCATAATCAAAATCAATTGTAAGGCATAATCAAACTCAATTAGGCATAATCGACTCAAATTTAGGGGTGTGCATTGGGACGGACCCGACCCGACCCGTACCCTATCCCGCCAATTGTCCCTAAACAGTCCCGAGTCCCGACCCATGAATTAAAATTTGGGTCAGGTAATTTCACGGGAATCCGGTCCGGTTTAATGGGACGTCCCAAGTGTCCCGAAATTGATATTAGCCCAAAAAAGGCCTATTTTTTTTGTAAACAATCCCTGCGCTAGATGTTCATCAGCAACAAATAAACATCTCTTTCAGTTGGACCTGGATTGATATGTAAACTCACCAATGCACCATAAAGTTTAAACCATCCAAAAACAAGTCTAAACCATCCAAAAACAAGTCTAAACCATCCCAAAACAATTTAAACAATAAAAAACAATTCAAAAACATCTAAAAGAGTGTCAAACTTCTCAAAACCATTGTCTTCAATCTTGTAATCCCATTGACTCGATCTTCTCAACAATATCTAAAATAAGTAAATGATTAGTAATAGTGTAATATGAAAATTATTTAATGTAACTAAAAAATTAAGAGATATTACCTTTTGCAAGCTCATCAAATTTTTCCGAATCATCAACTTCTTCTTTACGATCATTCGTTCCCTTTCGGATCCAATCTTGAGTACAAATTAGTGCTTTCACAACTTGAGGAGATAATGAACTTCTATATGAATCTATGACCCGTCCGCCTATCGAAAAAGCCGACTCGGAAGCCACGCTTGAAACCGGAATCGCCAATATATCTAGAAAAATAAAAAACAATTAACATACATTAACTAATACATAGGTGACTTTAAGTACATTAACATACATTAACTTTGTAAATAACCAAATAAAAATAGTTTACGTACCTTTAGCCATCTTTGCTAGGGTTGGATACCTAGAAGCGTTAATCTTCCACCATTGTAGTATATTAAAATCCTCGGTTTTTTCTTCCACCTCATCTTTAAGATATTTTTCCAATTCGCTCTTCTTTCCAAATGTTTGAACACCAACAAGTCGTCGATGGGATTCAAATGTACTCATCCATGAATTTTTACCGGGCCGACTAGTAGCAATATCACTCTCTTTCCTAACCGGATTACTAGAACCCGTTTGATATATTTTCTCATACTCGGTTACTAGTAACTGCATCTCAGCTTTCACATCATTAACCATTTTCTCCAACTTATTCTCCAACATAGTCTTATATTCTTCATCCGCCATATCTTCATCGGGTTTCGGAATCAATTGGACTTCTTTTTTTAAAGCATATTCTATGAGTTCAAGTTTAAATCTCGGATCTAGTATAAAAGCAAACTCAAATATCTGATTGTTCTTTCCCGTATCTTCAAAGTATTTTGCAAACTTAGACCTCATCAATTTTATCGTATGCTTTAGATTAAAAACTTGGTCACAATTTTTAGACATCTCCTCCAAGTTATGAGAAATATCCATGACCTGAGCATAATACTCATGCGCTATGGCATAAGTGGAGCAAGACACTTCTGTTGTTTTTGCTTTGAAAAGCTCAAGTATTTCAACAACTTTTTTTGCATACCTCCAATGCATAAAATCAGGAACTACATCTAAGGTCTTATGAAAATCTTTTTCTCTAACGGCATATAATTCGAAAGCCTTATCAAACATGGCAGCCCGTTCTAACATTTCACAAGTACTATTCAACCTTGTGCAAACATCTAAGGATAATAAAGATTTCGATTTTATGCCTTTTTCTCTAATACAAGCCTTAAATGTTGCTAGCCTAGATGGTGATTGTCTAACAAATTTCACTGCATTGCAAATACAGTCAATAGTGTCGTTTTCTGCCTTCAAACCATCCTGAACAATTAGGTTTATAATATGGTTGTCATGTAAATTGGACATATCGATACATAATTCATATTTAACACGGTATCTATAACAAAGGGATAGTAAATGCCTAAACCATTTAAATATACTTTAAGAAACTATACTTAAATATTTCTGGGAGCATTGGTGTGTTGCTAGACGCTAACCAATGTTATTACCTTTATTATTATATGCTCAAGTGGGAGCTGTAGGTATATGATCACATATTAATAAACCTATGTCTGGAAAGTATTTAAGCCTACAGGGTCATACGTCTCGACACAAATGTATTTGTATTTATTAATTTATTAATTAATAAAGAAAACGAATTTATTTAACGAAGGGTCGTTAAAAACTAACGGTTACTAGTTAACGGTCGTTAGTTAACAGTTAAGAGAGAATTGAAATTAAATAAAGTTGGGGATTAGTTAGGAAAAGCCCCATAAGGGTCGGCCCCTTCTAGGGGCTTCCTAAACCTAAACCCAACTAGGAGAAGAAGTTAATCTTGCCTATAAAAGGAACCTCTAGCTTAAGGTTTTGACGTACAAGATTATAGAGATAATTGGCACTCCAAATCTCTCACTCTCTCTCTCTCTCTCTCTCTCTCTCTCTCCCCTCTAATTCGGTTAAAACCGAACCCTAATAGGGTTTTTGGTTTGTGTGTGGTTCGACCCAAGCAAGAAGAAGAAGGAGCTTTCATGTTCGTGATCAAGTACTAGCATACGTACATCGGTGTGTCATGTGTCCAATCGTAGAGGAGTTTTACTTTAAACCCTAATCAAAGTTACTTGCTCTAGCAAAAGGTACACTTTTATTATTTGGTTAATCACTTAATTACATAGATCAATATTCCACTGTGTACTCGTGAATAGATAATTAGTTATATAACCCAATAATACCTGCTAAATTTTTTGCTACCGAAAAGATCAAAGCCACAGAACCTGTGGTCAATCTTCTTGATGGGCAAGAAACTAGGCTTCCTACTGATGATGTTGAGATGATAAACATAGCATTGATGAATGATATGGTTGAGAAGATGGAACAAGAAATGATGGATAAAGAAATGGCAATGGCTTTTAAGCTACAAGATGACCTAGACCTTATCATAACAATGAAGTTGTTCTTGACATTATTAAAGAAGCCGAGAGAAGATTTATTATTGATAAGTTGAATAAATTGGATCAGGAAAAGAACAAAAGGCAACAGAAACTGGCCAAAAAAGCTAGTATTGCAACCAAAAAAGAAAAGGAAAAGATCAAGCTTGCCGCGAATGGTGCCAATTGGGAACTTCTGAATAAGTGGAGAGACATAATCATCGCAAGAGGACGGGCTACCAGTGAAGACTTAAACTTATCCTCTGCTAATGATTTATGTGGTTTGATGTCTATGGTACTACAAGAGGATAGTGATCTCAAGTTAATCAGGAAACTTGAAGAAGACACTGCCAATCATGAGAAGATGAAGGCTGAAAAGACTCAGAAAATTATACATTCTCCTATAACAAAACCAGAGGAAACTAGAGCTCTCAATAGATACTTCATAGAGATATTAGGAGAAGATAAGAGAAGCATAAATCACACCTCTTTGACAAAACTGTGGGATAGGTATTCTGAAATTAGGAAGGAGCAGTCTAGAATCTCAGAAAGAACTGGAGTTCCTAGGCCACTTGGCGCATTTTCAGGTACATAATCTCTTCCTCCTAAACCAACGAGTCTAATTGACTCTCTTCTTGACAACTCACCATCTATTCTACCTCTTACTACTCAAACCTCTACCACTCCCATCAAAAGAAACCCACCAAGAGCCAGTAGACCACAAGCCAGAAAGCCACCTACTAAAAAGCCAAAACTTTCCAAACCTATTTCACCCAAGTTTAGAGCTGACGATTTCACCCTAATTAAACCTCTCACCAGAACTACCTCAAAACCCACAATTCAAACTTCTTAAACCTCAACTCAACCCACAATTTAACTACCTCCTCCACCACAATCTTCAACACCAAAACCACCAACCACTGAACCTTAAATCCCTAAAAAACCTAACTGAAGCCCCTGCAGGAACTTCCAAAAGAATGAAAAGATTGGTCAAACGAAAAAGATCTCAAGTTGTGTCTTCCAGTTCTGAATCATCAAGTGATGAGAAGGAATTTGAAGACATTCACTCTAATAGAAGAAGAATTATTTCCTACAAATTTGATAATATATCAAATCGTTACCTGTTCACCACCAACACCAATGAAGTCTTGAAATTCACTACTAATGAAGCTATAAGCAGCTTATCAGATTTGGAGCTAGGTGATGTTAGGGGTTTTCATGGACATTTGAAGTGTCTATGTGCTTAAGAACAAGCTCTGATGCTAAGGATCATAATGCACTGTGATGACACTCCAAGGGAACTTTCAAATGCTATTCCAATTACCTCAAACTGTCATGTTACCAATGTGGAACTTGATCCGAATGATGGTCACTTCATCATTTATCGAGCAGATGGCTCTTTTACAAGACATCATAGAGTTATTCCTAGTTAATGGAATAGTGCTGATAAGAGGGCCATAGTTCAGATCATGATGAACAACAAATGGTTTACATATAACAAAGACAGTGGAAATGATTTAAAGTAAGTGGTGTTGATTTTGCAAATTGTTGAATATTGCAATTTTTTAAGATTTTGAAGACGTTTTTATACTTATTAAGTCATGTACAGAAGATTTTTGAAGCATCATCTTGGGGGGAGACAGTTGGAATTATTTCTCCAAGTAATGATGTCATGTCGGCTGGATAAAGTTATCTCAGAAGGCTTAGAAGAACCGAGATAACAAGTTATCTCGGAAGCACAAACTGTCCGAAGTAACTTAAGTTACCTCGGGAGGAAACTTTATCTCAGAAGCAGAGTTTTACCCCGGGCAGCGGAAATGCCCGAGATAACTCAAGTTACCTCGGTAAGGAGAGTTATCTCGGACAACTTGACTTCTCCACTTGTTCCGACCAGACTGCTTTTTGACAGAGACGCAAGCTGCTCTGTTCTCAGCCTATCAGAAGCCGTCAACTTATATGCTAGACTAGTTTATTATATTCTAGTTGATGTATCTCTGTTCAATGGTCCAGATGATCATTAGAGAAATCAAGGGCTCTCCTTGATTTCTTAGGAACTATATATATTTACTTGTAATCTGTAATTCACAATGTTGATGTACGCTTTTTCGAATTATCAAGTAATAACAATATAGTGTCGTGTATTATTCACATCAGTGTTTTACTTACTTTACATTCGATTTCTGTCTTATTAACGATAACATAGCTAATGGCTTAACTTGTTTCCTCCTGGTTAAACCTTAAGTACATTCTTGTATTTGGTTTACTCTGTAACCAGTTTTCAATCCTACACATGGGTTACAATGGAAAATTCTATGAAGGTAAAGCTAAAAGAACACATTTGCCACACCTATGGCAGTACTTCTTCTCCCAAATTCAAATTATGCTTCTCTACTAAATGGTCAGACCATCACTTTGCTAACAGGGACACTCAATATGTCATGCATGCTTTAGAAAAAGGTCATAGCATGAATTTTTCATTGTATCTCATGTGACACTTGAAAACCAATCTTGAAAGTCCAAGACATGAACGATTCATACTCTATCCAAGGTTCACAATAAGCTTAATTCTCCAAGCCTTAAGATGGAAATCCATCCCAAGAGAAATCAGAATTGTTCGAATGATATCACAAAGCGGAATCTCGCTTTGGGGTATGCCTATCTCTAGCCTCCTAGATTCAAATGGCTATTGTCTTTCCTCCTCTGGAAAACCAACTACTCTACATCTACACTTGCCCCTTCAATTGGAGGCAAAATTCAAAACCTCAAGCTCTATGAGAAACCCCCAGATGCACATGCACAGATGTTTGCACATATCTGAACCTATCTTTATAATTCCGTGTTCATTTTAATCAGATATTTAGCGGAGAATGTGTGCATGTTCAAAAGGTTAAGAGTCAGGTGGAAATCATATCCACTGATAATTGTTAGAAACATGAGATTTATGATAATTATTTATCTTAAATTCGAAGCAATACACTCCCATTGGTAATTTTTTTATTACCGTTCAACGAAACGTTCATTAATCAAATATAGTTGTTAAATGGGTTTAGCCATATTCAAGGAATATGGAATGGCGACAGGGGTTAACTAAAAAAGGATCACCATCTTCACAACAAAAACTCATTATACACATCTCGTCACTCAAAGAGCAATCAACATCCGTCATCAATTTTTATCTAAAAATGGCATCCCCTTCAGGAACCCGTACAATGAACACCCACTTGTAAGGAAAGGCAGCCCAGCCTTCCTTCGGTACCGCTTTCAACCTTGATTTATCCTATTCAGGCTCACCACCACTCCAAACCTTCACCCTAGATCACAACAATCAGCCTGCCAACCTTGATCCAACCCTATACTCCAAAAACCTCCAAATCATCATTGAAACCCTAAGAAACAACCCAATCTCCACAGTTCTCATAATTAACAACCCTTGTCCTAAGACACCCCTCATTCTCTTCTCGTCCACTACAAAATTCCAACAAAGATGGAGTTGCCAAACTGAAAGGAAATACAAATGAAAATGAAAAGGTCACACTATCGATATCTGATCTGAGGAGTATCCTACAACTACTAGAATCTCAAAACTCTAAAAAACTTCCCTCAGATACAGAATTAAAAGAGATGGTGTTTATAATTACAGGAGGGAACTTCACAAACAATCAACACCTCTCTCAGCTCAGGATAGGCCACCTTGAACCTGTTTAAAAATTTGTGGTCGAATTCCTCAATAGCACCATGACATCCAAGAAAGGATCAATGGATTAATCCAATAAATACATCAAGAATATCATATATGGAATCATCCATGCAAAAGACATGGATATTGCTGCACTAATCGGAACGACGTTATCAGAAGGCCAAATAAAAATCCATCAAAACAAAGAGAACCAGCTTTGTACCCACACACTACAAATCATCATTTCACTGCACAAAAATACCTGTAAATTTTCCGCGCAATTTTTACAATTACATATACAAAGAAGTATACAACATATTCATATAAACACAATTGAAACCATTACATTTATAAACATATGTAAAATCTAGTGTCTCGACCAAATCCAAAACCGACAGTTAATGCAATCCAAATTATCTTAGGAGATTAGGCCCAATACTTCAGTAAGCCCACTAGGATAAACCTTTGACCGAAACTCGTTTGTCCTTAGCTAAGCGGGACAAGCCCACTAAGCAAGCCCAAACCCTTCAGCCTAAACCTAAACCAAACCCGATACATCAGGCCCAAACCTTAAATTGACCCAATAGGCCCAAACCTAACCAGTTCTACTTAGCCCAAAACCCTTCGGCCCAATAGTTTAATAAAACCTGATGACACCAACCAGATAGGCCTTGTAACCCTAAATCCGGCCCAATAAGCCCAAACACCTATTCCACTTAGGATGCCACCATAAACCGGATAACCCACAACCCGTTCTAGCCATATCCGCGGGTTATCGGCTTCCAACTTAGGACAACCTTGGAGGACCCAGTGTGTAAAATTGCATGGAGGATGGCCAATAGAATACATGACTCTCACCAATCAAGTGAGGTTACTTGAACCACCCTCATACACAAACCCATCCGCTAATCACCCTTCATGAACCACCTACCACCAATCACCATCCTTGCTTGTTCCCCACTCTCGAGACCTTCTCATTAGCTCCCTCTTCCTAACGATCACCCCCTGTCCTCCATATAACACCAACCAAACACCACTCCTTCACGCTTCACCTCCACTACGGATCCACATCCAAATCCACAACTGTAGTTTGCCACCACCATGCAACCTCACCAACACTACCACCAACCACAATATAACTACCAACAACCATCCTCACCAACGGCTACACCAACTACTTACACCACCTACATCACCACTGCCTCACCTCACCCACTCGTCATACCACCCAACATAATCATCGTGTACCATCCACAACCACCACCACTCCTCATACAACCCAAGGCCTACCAAGAAGTCATCATCGACCCTCCGGTGATCTCATGGAGACATCCACCTAGCCCCGTATACATAGGAATCTCATGGAATGCACTTATCCAACCCCAGTGGACCTGTGCATCCCCAAGGACTTGGCATAGGAGCAACTACAAGCATCACCTTCAACCACCTCCACCACAAGATCGTGGAGTTTCTCTTTAAGGTATAAACCCCTGAGCTACACTCCTTGTCATTTATGTTTTTACATTCCTAAAACCTATGGAATTGCTTTAATAACTAGTGAGTATACCTTTAAGATGTTACCATGATTAAAAACTAACTAGGATTAGTAATTAACACTAAGTAATCCCTGTCCTAGTGGTTAAGTCCCATGCATGTAACCTTAAGGTCACAGGTTCGATCCCCACGGTCACCAAATCCTTTATTTTTGAATTTAACTAATTTAGTAGTCACATGCACACACTAATCCACATTTAAAACAGTTAAAGATGGGTAAACAACCGCATGAGGACCCTGGTCTAATCGGTAGTCCCCCTACCTGGAGAGTGGGAGGTCACGGGTTCGAACCTTGTCACCTCCCCACTCCCATATTATTTTTTATTAACCATTTTCAAACCAAAACATATGTTTTTTCTAAAAACCAAGACCTTCTAATATAAAGGTTTAAACAAGATTTGTAAACTAAACTTCTCTAATCGGTTTAACCACATCGAATACATGGACCAAGGAATATTCGGTTCGGATCAAACCTAAGTGATTACTTCACATAATTGTTTAGGCCAACCAAGCCTAATAACATGCATAAGCATAATGGATCGGGTACACATGTGGACGGACCACACTACGGGTTAAAAACCATTATATAAAACCGGGTTATATCCATGGTTTAGATTACTTTACATGTTTCATGACCACGGGTCGGGTTCAAGATCCAATACTACGTTAGCATCCGGATTAGCCATTTTACAAAACCCAACTCATAAGAGAACGGGCCCTAAGGCACATCTCATGATGAACCAATGAGAAACCCTATAATACTTAATTAGAAAAAATCCACAAACAATAATCTTAAAACATATCAAATTCCACCGAATATCGGTAACGCAAACCATTGGTCATAAATCTAAATACTTGATGATACTTAAAACGGTATATAAAAATTTTTAAAATAGGTATACGGTACTTCCACGAGGAAAAGCAAAGGATGAAGACGCTTAGGTGAGTTTCCGAAGCTCCTCTCCCCGTTTTTATATGTTTTTGGGGTGATACATGCTCCCTTTTTGCTTTAAATTGTAAATTGTATTTCTTGAAATATCTTGTATCGCACTTTGAACAATAGTCGCTATTGTATATATCATTGGATGCTCTACTATTTGATCACGCATACATCATTCGGTCTACTTGATTTGCCGCACTAAACGCGCATGTACACAATCTTAATTCCTTGGTTTAAAGAACCGCGGGTAACTTAGGTAGCGCTATTTGGGGATAATGCCCCCATGTCCTCGTGTAACACCTCTTCCAGACTAGGCACCAGGAGTGGTCACTCATCGGATTTACTCATGAACACATGGCATAAATAAAGACCATAAAGCAGTGAAACTAATAAAAAACATACTACATAATGCCAAGTCTTACCTTCAAAGTGAAATACAAACATATAATGATTACTAACGAAACTTCAATAAAACTAAACTAACTATGCCAGCCTGCCGATAACTATCCCTTCCAGTTGTGCCTCATACTCTTGCTCATGCATGAGCATTTCCTTTGCTACCTGAAGATCCTACTTCCCTGACATGCATACTTTAAAAAGTCAGCTTACGATGGTGAGTTCTTGCTTTTAAAATCCTTTAACCTTTCGAAAATCGTTTCATAACACCCGAGTCCCAAAGGACCCTTTTTTACCTTCGTCTAGCCTATACCATACAGTTTTATATATATATATAGTTAAGTCATGCACATTACAAATTCCTCGGCACATTTATAACATAAAACATATATAACATTCAAAAACATTCATCACATTTAAAATTCTCATAAATAACCAGCGGTCCTCTAGCTAAGCATTATCTAGTTGGAACCACGTTAGTCCCTCGGGTGACCGTCGTCCCCCTGATTCCTCTCAAACAGTCGTCGCCACCCTAGTGGATCGTGATCCCCCGCTTGAGTTGTACAACCCCCTCAACCTTCCTCACCTGAGACAATATTGCTTACAAAATGCCAGGTTATCCTTCAAAAACTTATTTTCAAAGTCCTCTTTCCTTTTACCCTTTTAAAACCTCTTTTTCCTTTTCCTTTCCTTTCCTCTACTGGGTTTGCTAACCCGAACTAAAACATTTAACACATTGGACACGCATGCCCAAAAAACTCTATGTTTTGACCTTAACGATAAGACATCATTTCCCCCTAGTTCCTAACCCGTTTATAATTTGAGTACCTCATAAACGTAATGTTATTGGTATTGCCCAACCACAGTGATTAGTGATTTCTACCTGCACGGGATTGACTCAGGTATCATGCCTTGTTGTACCTCAGGTGTTTATATATAGGAAGTACCATATCGTATCCACAACACCCTTAATACAACCAAACATGCACCGTTACCAGACCGGTGTAGGACGATACCACTCAACCACGACAATACCAATAAGATTACATTTACCAGACACTTGTTCCTATAGACAAACTTAAACTAGACCATTATCTTACCTTTACCCTTTTTCCCTTTATCCAAAACTGTTTTAAAATATCTAACCTCGCATTACCCGTTTATCATAACCCTCCCGGATACATAACAGGTAATCATACAATAACAGTTATAGGTATAAAAACATTCACGTATGCAAATCAGCCCAAAAACATTTAAAGAGGGCTTATAGAACTCACATGCTTAGCGTAATAACTTAGTTAATCTTCTACTAATCCACTATCTATCTACTTTAGCCACAATGTCCACCTCTTGACACTCTAGGGCATAATAGAGATATCAGATTAACCCCTCATACTCGAACCCTACCCTGCAGGCTCAATTTCCAAAACTGAAGCAACTTTCACATTCCGGTCACCCTGGATACGTTCGTATCATTTTTACCCAATACGACCGTATCGCGGGTCTTTCGAATTCCCAACTGCATTTTTATCCCACATGCAATACGGCCCACAATACCCTTTCTGATACGTTCAGCACATGAATACGACCGTATCAACATAACCCAGTACGAGCGTATTCATCTCTTCCCATGAATACAGCCATATCACCCAAGCTTCATACGGGCGTATTCATCCCATCAGAACCCAAATCTTCCAATTCTGGCCATTTCCGGTGGTCGTTTACCCGATTCTTGTTACCAGAATCATTCCCTAATCAATTAAGCATATAGCCCGTTAACCAAACCACTGGAAGCCTCCAGAATCACCCTTGATCTTGCATGCAACTCAAAACTTTCCAAATATAGAAATTATGCATGCATGTTGCAACTTGCCTCAAATTTGCTCTCCTTTGATGATCAGATACACCCTAGCATTCACAGATCATCAACCACTATCCTTGAGCTGACCAAAAATCACAGATTTCATGATTAAACTTCTAAACCTTCCAAATAATGAAATTACACATAAGTTCACTTACCTCTTGTGATTTTGATGCAATCTGGCCTCCCACCTCGTTCTACACACACTCAAGAACACCACAGAAGCTCTCAAAGTCAGAGAGCTTGAGAAACACCTGAGTTATGACCAAAAATGGTCAAATATGAACTTTTATACTTCTAGGTGAATACGGGCGTATTGCCTAAAATACTGTCACACCCCGGTCAACGGTTTCGGGTGTGAACGAGAATGGAATCATTGTCGAGGATACATAGAACAACTTCTAATAATTTAAAACTTCATAAAACATTACTTCATTTCATTCCAGCCGAAAAGATAGTGGAAACAATAATGTCTTACAATTTAAAAAAAAAACATAAGTCTTAAACAATTATTAAAAGCATGAAACGGTTTATTTGGATAGTCGGGACTATGACTCCAAAAGCAGGTCTGATAGCGTAAGTAAGCCCCATTTGCATGTCTTCATGAAGTTGCATCAATTACCTAAGAAATCATGAATTTAACGGGTCAACATAAAGTTGGTGAGGTTCACAGGTTTATGATTTATCTGTTAAATGGTTGTAAATCAGTTTTCGGTATACTTAAATATTACAAAGGGTTTATTGTTGTGGATGTATGAACTCACCTGAACCTTGATTTCAAATACTAACGGTTTACCCACCCAGCATCTCTTGCCCAGAGATGTTAAACAGAGCAGAATAATTGACGTGTACCCCCAGACAATCCGGAGTCAGAACTGGAGCTACCAGTTAGGGTAGGGTTGTCAACCCAAATAGATCTATTCACTAGCTATCGTTTCGTACAGAACTAATTGAAATCAATTAATGGTGGGATTACGGTTGTACAAACGTTCATAACGATAATGTACCAAGTTGGGCAATCAGTAAGAGAACAAGTAGTCATACAGCTAACAGATAAACCATAATATCAAGTAAAAAGCATTTAACAGTTTTCATGATTTCTCCCCCAATGTATAAAACAGTTAAAAGGAAAAGGGGTCGTGAAACTCACAGGTTCAGCAGATAAGTGATATGAAAGCGGTGAAGGAACGGTAGCACGTAACGTCCTAAATCATTTAATAAGCATATGCATAAGGTCAAAGATCAATTGAGTAACGTAGGTCACCCAAATGATACCGGTCAAGTCTTGACGTTTTAGTCTCATTTGTATATGTTTTGAAAACCCGTTAGCTTGTATTTATGAAACCCGTTAACTTGTATTTATTAAATAAATACTTTCATGATTATTTATATTTATGTTAAATAAATATAAACAAGGAATCATTAATTAACAACTAAATCAAGTATTGAACATCGAGTTTAAAATAATAGTGTTTATCATCATTTTTTACAAGTTCGTTATAATTATTAAAATAATTATGACATTTCCACAAATAATCTCTCGTTCGATTATTTATAAGTTGAGAACATATTACACAAGTTTTATAATAATGGCGCTTATCATATTACTTGTGAAAATAGAATCTTTTAGTCAAAATTTATAGTTATTAAGTTATAACCATTTTTAACTAATTGAAAAGTCTTGGAAACTTTTAAATAGTTATTTGTCTAAATAATTATTTAGTTGTTTAAGAAATAATTGATGTCTTTAAAATATTTATTTAAAAACGTCATGAAGGAATAATCATGTTATTTCTTGGACTTATATGTTTTTCTCTTAAGATGTTTATGCACGTCGTGACTTTAGATAACCTCATTTATCCGACGTTATCGCGTATACCGCTGTGTTGGTCTCGGTTTTATTATCACGCAACGTCTTTATGTTTAGATCGTTTTGAGTTATCAAAACGACTGTGAAAAATTCACCAAGTCTTCCAACATGTAAGACTTGCATTTATTTTTATAAAAATGATTTATTTTTATAAGAAAGAAAATCTTCATTCATTCATAAAAGACAAAGGCTAGATTTTGTTCCTTTTTATAGGAATTTAAGAATCCTTAAATTCTTTTATAGTAAGTCCAAGATTAAATGATTTGATATAAATGTGGTCCTTGCCATTTTTGGATAAAAATATATAAATTCTTTTAACAAAAATGGGATGTTTTTAATAAAAGAGTGTCATGGATTTTATCCAAATATTTAATGTTTCCAAGTTGTAGGTGGATTTTATAAAAATAAATTATGTCAAAGTCTTCTAACTTTTATTTATTTTTATTAACCCAAGTAGTTTCAATAATCATATGACTTGATTATTTTTAGTTGTCTTTTATTATTATTATGTTTAAACATGATAAGTTCACTTAATTATATGTTTATGTCCAAATCCACTAACTCATTTTATGTGTTAGGACCAAATTTAAACAAGTAAATATATACAATAAGCATATCTACTAACACTTCTAGGTGTTAGGACCAAAAGAAATTAAACATAATAAAAATTTACTAACATATATTCATATGTTAGGACATGGAAGTTTAAATGACAATCTACTAACATATTTTCATATGTTAGGACTTTTAAATATAATAAATCTACTAACATAAATGTATGTTAGGACCATATGCAACAAATATTAATCATGTAATATTGTTAGTCTTAGGTTAATATTTTATTAAACATGAAGAGGCTTAAGATTTGCAAGCAACTAACTATGAAAAATCCTTGGATTTCATAAGTATGATCAAGGTGCACATATGCTACTATCCAAAAGGGTTCACAATTTGTTTCACCAAAAGATCTTGAAAGAATGGAGATTAAGAAGGGAGTTTTGTTAGTTGTTTCTTGCAAGCCAAGCATTCAAACATAAAAGATTAAAGATCTAGATTATGGTGGCTAGTCGTGGTTGTTGTCAAGACTTGAGGGGTTTAAAGAGGTGAAAATAGGTAGGAGAAGTGAGTTAGAAAAACTCACAAAAGATGGGAAAATCGGTGGTGGTCGATGGTGGTTTCGGCGGTGGCGGAGGGCGGCGACGGTGGCGGTGCAGCGGCGGCTGGCGGTGGTCCGGCGGGCGGCAGTGGAGGGCTCTCGGCCGGCTCAAGGGGGACAAGAGGGAGGGAGAGTTTTGTGTGTTGGTTTGTTGTGGTGCAAGGGAACCAAGTGGGGGTTTACCTCCTTTTTATAACTAGGATTAGACTAATTACCCATTGGGTAATTATGTGTTGTCAACACCACATAATCCCTAGCTAATTGGTGACTAACTTCTATAATCTTGCTAGTGTTTTATAAAAGTTCAACACTTTTATAAAATATAAAGTGATTAGGAGTTTATAAAAATCATAACTTTTTAAAATAAAGTCCAAGTATATTTAATCCAATAGGATGGTGGTTTTTATTTTTATAAAAGTTATTGATCCAAATCTTATAAAATATTAGTGGGTTAAAAAGGTTGAGTTAATTTTGATAAAACTAATGGGCTTGAACAAATTAGATAAATTTGTTTACAATTGGGCCAAAGCCCAATCGCGATGAGAAGGGAGAATGGGCCGAAGCCCATTCGGTTCTTGGGTTGGGCCGCGAGCCAAAAGGAAACGGGTTTGGGCCGGTTACGGCCCAATGCGATCTGGGCCGCGGGTCGGGTTTCCGGTTTAGGGAAAATACTCGGCGCGTCAAGGCGAGTCTATGGTTAAGTTTTCGGGTTGATCCGGGTTGATTTGGGCTTATTGGGCTTTACTGGGCCCAATAGAGTTAACGAATATTGTTTTGGTTAAAGTCTTGACAACGTAACGTTTTTTTTAACAACGTTTTAAGTTCATAAAACGTTTTAACAGTTTGAATCAGTTTGATAAAATATAAAATATCAAATTTTATATTTAATTTCTTATTATTAAAGTTCCATTAATAATAACATGAAACGTTCATATTTCATAGTTATTTAACGCGAAATTTAAATCAGTTAATCATTTAACTAAACGTAGTTAATCATGCGGTTTAAAAACAGAAATCACATAATTATCACATAATAAAAGTCAACAAAAGTCAACGGAGAGAGAGTTTAACCTGATTTTTGGACCGGGTGTCACAAATACAATATGGCCGTATTCGCGGCCATCGCGGGCATGTCGACCCGGATCCGATCCACCCGATACGGGCGTATCCACTTAACTGGATACGGTTGTATCCCTTCATGAACTTAGAAAATCTCTTATTTTCTAGTTTCATGATTCGTTCCAACTTCCCGACCCTTCACCTCCTTACATACTCATTCATAATCATTATCAATACCCCCTTCTTAGCCTGTTACAGAAAACCGAGGTGTTACAATTCTACTCCCCTTAAATGAGGTTTCAGCCCCGAAACCTGCCTCAATCACATAAACGGTTCACGATGAGATTCTCTAATCTCATCTTCTTTTTCCCACGTCGACTCTAACCCTTTTCTGTACTGCGATCCAAAATCGTAATTAGTCTTTCAGCATATGACAATTTTTCGTCCACCTCAATCTCTTCCAACGGAAGTATCTCTGACTCATCTACCACACATTTTCTCAAATAGGAAACATGAAATTGTAGGGTGAATCCCGGATAACCTCTCAGGAAGATCTAGCCTGTAGGCCACCTCTCCTACCTGCTCTTTTATCTGGAAAGGTCCAATATACCTTGGACCCGGCTTGCCTCTCTTCCGAAACCAAATTATTTCTTTCCATAGGGATTCCTTTAGCAATACATAATCCCCAATCTTTAATTCTATCGGTCTCCTTCTTCTATCAGCATATGACTTCTGCCGATCCAGAGCTGCCTTTAACCGTGTCTTTACTATATCAAGGTTTCTAGCCGTATTTTCCACTTCATCTTTACTTCTCAGCTCTCTCTGGCCAACCTCACCCCAACACACTGGCGTCCTACACTTTCTTCCATACAACATTTCATATGGTGGCATACCGATACTAGTATGATAATTGTTGTTGTAGGAAAACTCTGCTAGTGGTAGGTGATTCTCCCAACTTCCTCCGAAGTCAAAACTACAAGCATGCAGCATATCTTCCAGTGTCTGAATCATCCTTTCACTTTGACCATCTGTCTGCGGATGATATGTCGTGCTCACTATGTCAAAATGCACCTTTGGCCACAGAAAAAAACCGTGACCAAAGGTGTTTGGTCACGTTTTTTTTTTCATTCCAATCGACACCAAAGGTCCCGTTACCTTATGTACCCTACGGCCACGTTACAATATCAGTGACTGAATCCACCTATAAGCGTGGCTAAAGGGTACCAATATTTATTGTTGCAATCAAACAATTCTTCTGGAAAGTGTGGCAAAAGGGTCCAAACGGCCACATGTGTTTGTTTAACGTGGCCTTTGGTATTATATGGTCACATATATTTGTGTTTTAGCCACATACATTATAAAAATACGTGGCCAAAGGGTTGCTGAAATCATACATTTTGTCACAATACGCGTGGCCAAAGGGTGACAACGGCCACGTTAATATATCAAAAGTTTGGCCTTTGGTATTATATGGTCACGTATATTTGTGTTTTAGCCACATATGTTATAAAAAACGTGGCCAGATGGGTTGCTGAAATTATAATTTTGTCCCAATACGCATTGCCAAAGGGTGGCAACCGCCACGTTAAAATATGAATAACGTGGCCTTTGGTATTATATGGTCACGTATATTTGTGTTTTAGCCACATATAATATGAGAAAACGTGGCCAAATGGGTTGCTGAAATCATACATTTTATCCTAATACGCGTGTTCAAAGGGTGGCAACGGCCACATTAAAATATAAAAAGCGTGGCCTTTGGTATTATATGGTCAGGTATATTTGTGTTTTAGCCACATATATTTGGAAGAAAAAAAAAGTGGCCAAAGGGTAGTTGAAATCAGATAATTTTTCCCAATACGCGTGGCCAAATGGTGGCAACGGCCACGTTAAAATATAAAAAGTGTGGCCTTTGGTATTTTATGGTCACGTATATCTGTGTTTTAGCCACATATATTTGGAAAAAGAAAGTGGCCAAAGTGTAGCTGAAATCAGATATTTTGTCCCAATACGTGTGGCCAAAGGGTGGCAACGGCCACGTTAAAATATCAAAAGTGTGGCCTTTGGTATTGTATATTTTCTTAATTACAATTAATTAAACTGCATATTAATTAAATATAAAGAAACCTTAAAATTAAATTATAATTAAAAATTAATGTACATACACTAATCAAATGCCGTTCAAAAAATAACATACACTAATCAAAGTGTAATTTTTTATAATAATTAATTATAATTTCTTGTCTGTGCTCATCAGTTGCTTCTGCTGGTTCCTTGTAATAAGTTTTCTATTTATCGAATCTTGAGTCAGCTGGTTTGGTGTTTAGTACACTTTCGGCATCTTTTTCTGATCATTATTTACCTGGAAAATAACATATAAATCCGATCATATATATATATATATATATATATATATATATATATATATATATATATATATAGTTAATTAATTATAGCGGATACGATTAATTAATGTCGTAATTACCTGTGGTTGTTCCAGTACTTTTTGAACCGTAGAATGATCAACCAGCAGTGATTTATCTGACTTGTTATTAGAATGAAGGATCGTTTGTTTCATCGGCCATGCAATAATATATTTATTTTCAACCTCTGAAAGCATTGTTTTATCATCTACTGGGAATGATAAAAATGTTGCACCTTTATTGACCTGATAAACTTTAATTCTACGGCAACCAGGAGGTAATGGACTTCCATGAATCTTCTCATCTTTTTGTTTTGGTAATAATTCAGCCATTCCCACGACATTCATTGGATCCCCCTTCATGTGCAACGTCGCAGTTTCGCACAGCTGATCAGAAGTGACATAATAATAATAATATTAATTATAGCATATATATATATTAACAATTAATTAATTAAAGTCAAAAATAGAATAAAAAAATTGTTGTATATACTAATCTATATACCTCTTGGATTACTGGCTGATCGATAGGAGCTGCAATGGCATCATAATTATTTGGTTTTTCCAACCGATCACTCTTCTTAGGAGGTACTTTACGAGCTGCAGGTTTTACTATTTTTGCATGTCTCTTATTCTTTTCCTAAATTGACACCATGTAATTAACTGACTACTAACATATATATTAATTAACAATAACGTCAAAGCGATTTGTCAATTCCTTAATTATATATATATACCACTTCCTGCTCTAATGCCCTAGCAGTACTGCTAAAGCAACTACTGCTTCTGTTATTTTTCTCTTTTTCCCCTAATTAAAGACAACATCAGTATTTAATTAAATGATCATATAACATTAGTTATAAGGGAAGTGCATAATTGTGTAAATTAAAATAATTAAATGATCATATAGCAACTATCCTGATGAACTCTAACTATCCAGATGAACTAGGAACTTCCGGATCAATTCTAACTATCCCGATGAACTCTAACTATCCTGATGAACTTTTTACTATCCTGATGAACATTACCTATCCTGAGGAACTTTAACTATCCAGATGAATTATAACTAGAGACGCATGTTCATCCAGATGAACTAGAATCTTCCAGATCAACTCAAATTCAGAACTGTTTCAAACCCGTACCTTATCGGCCGACCTTTGAGATGAGTTTGATGGAGTAGATTGTTTCCGCAATGTATTGTGCACGGAATTGATCATGTCCTACATACAATTAATTCAATTAGTTAATTAATTAATAAATATGCGCTCAAGGGAGATTGATCATATCAGCAGTAATATTTAATTACCGTTGTATTTACATTGGAATGCTGATTACAACTGTTTTTAGATCTTACAGTTATAATAAGAGGCGCCTCCGCAGACTTTACCTACGAAATGATTTAATGATTTATAATAATTAATTGATAAAAAGTAAAGTATATATAATATAATTAATTATAGGTATATATATATATAATTTGTCCCTTATAGAATTTACTGCTTTAACTTGTTTATCTTGAATCATGAGGTGCATAAACTCCGTAAGCTTATCAATTTTTTCATGCTGTACTTTAACTATATCAGTGAGGTGCTCAACCTCTTGATCCTTTTTCTCACGCAGTTGTTTTTCATTTTTTAGTTCCGCCTCAATTTTTTTGATCCGTTCTTTCGATCGCCCTTTTGGAGCACCCTGCCAATATCCACGGGAAGTCACTCCATACCCGATACCTTTTAGGTATCCACCCCTTTCCTTGCCAAGGATTAATGTCAGGGCATCCGTTCCTGGTTCTACGGTCACGGATCCCGCATTTATTTTTGTTTCATTCTCGGCCTGTAGTAATTAATTTAGTTAATGTAATGAGGTGCTGTTAATTTTTAACATGTGAATAATTAGGTCTATATATAGCAATTAAACTTACTATATCATCTGCTACGTCCTTCACCACATGCGTTTTGTATTCCCCCTCTTTATTTACCCTTCCTTTCCTCCACATAAACGCTCGAGAGGGGCAATCATCAGCTGCAATTTCTTTGATTTGTACCTTGTATTATAATAATAATATATATCAGACTTGAAACATACATTGCACGTTCTTAACCATGACTGGGTGTAACACACTTAGCTTATTACCAGTTTTTTCTCTCAGATAGACGTATCCTCCCCGTCCCATTGTATGATCATAAACATACTGTGCTCGAACCTCTTTTGCACTCTTTGACACAGCCTTTCCAACAGAACAGTAGGATATATAATTATAATCTCATTAATTAACACTTAGCCTAATTAATGAAATCTACAGTTTGAATTGAATAAAAACCTTGAATTCGTCAGATTTTGTATATGCTACAAATCTGTCCCAGTCTTCTTTTTTCACAATAGCGTGATACATATTTGGAACTTTCTCAAGCACGGTGGGTTTTGCTAGGTTGGGACAAATGTGTTTCTCGAACATCTTTCTTCTAAAACACCTTAGCAACCCACCAAGCCGTACCATTATAGGACCCCTTCGACAGTCATAAATTTTGAATAATTGCTGAAAAAAATAACATATGACAAGAGGATTTTTTAGTCACATATATGGAATTCAATAACTTAACAAACTTAATATGAGAAAATGTATAATCTGTTTCATAACTTGAATCCCTGCCCACATCTTGTTCTTGTCCTCTTTTGACACCTTCCTCCATTTTAGATACCTCAATCCAACCTCAGACCTTGCAATGTCTCCCATAAAACTCGAAAATTTTGGTCTATGCTCCCCGCCATATATTACCAAAGACCACACTTTTTATATTTAAACGTGGCCGTTGCCACCATTTGGCCACGCGTATTAGGACAAATTATCTGATTTCAACTACCCTTTGGCACTTTTTTTTTCCAAATATATGTGGTTAAAACACAAATATACGTGACCATATAATACCAAAGGTCACGCTTTTTATATTTTAACGTGGCCGTTGCCACCATTTGGCCACGCGTATTGGGACAAAATATCTGATTTCAACTACCCTTTGGCCACTTTTTTTTCCAAATATATGTGGCTAAAACACAAATATACGTGACCATAAAATAGCAAAGGGCACACTTTTTATATATTAATGTGGTCGTTGCCACCCTTTGGCCACGCGTATTGGGACAAAATGTATGATTTCAGCAACCCATTTGGCCACGTTTTTTCATATCATATGTGGCTAAAACACAAATATACGTGACCATATAATAGCAAAGGCCACGCTATTCATATTTTAACGTGGCGGTTGCCACCCTTTGGCCACGCGTATTGGGACAAAATTATAATTTCAGCAACCCATTTGG
The DNA here is from genome assembly GCA_039602395.1 of Deinandra increscens subsp. villosa. Taxonomy (NCBI): domain Eukaryota; kingdom Viridiplantae; phylum Streptophyta; class Magnoliopsida; order Asterales; family Asteraceae; genus Deinandra; species Deinandra increscens. The sequence goes on along the minus strand of JBCNJP010000007.1, from coordinate 52,191,930 downwards.
CCACGTTTTTTATAACATATGTGGCTAAAACACAAATATACGTGACCATATAATACCAAAGGCCACGCTTTTGATATTTTAACGTGGCCGTTGCCACCCTTGGCCACGCGTATTGTGACAAAAATGTATGATTTCAGCAACCCTTTGGCCACGTATTTTTATAATGTATGTGGCTAAAACACAAATATATGTGACCATATAATACCAAAGGCCACGTTAAACAAACACATGTGGCCTTTGGGACCCTTTGGCCACGCTTTCCAGAAGAATTGTTTGATTACAACAATAAATATTGGTACCCTTTAGCCACGCTTATAGGTGGCTTCAGCCACTGATATTGTAACGTGGCCGTAGGGTACATAAGGTGACGGGACCTTTGGTGTCGATTGGAATGAAAAAAAAAACGTGACCAAACACCTTGGGTCACAGTTTTTTTCCGTGGCCAAAGGTGAATTTTGACGTAGTGTTCCTTTTTTTTGTTGTGCCTCCAGGTCTCCTCTCTTTGACCAAACCAGAGTCAATAAAAGTCAAAAATAAACAATCAAAATCAACTGCTGCTTTAACAAACACAATTACATATATAATCCAAAGGGTGTGATTCCATTAATACATTGATCTATAAAATTACAACTGAAAAACTACTAACTTAAAAGGGAGAAGAAGCGGCTGAAGAAAAATCCCTCTTTGCTTTCTCACATGCACTTGCTTCTGATCAAGTGAAAAGAGATAAAAAGTTCCTATTTGCTTTCTCACATGCACTTGCTTTTGATCAACTACAAAATGGTGAAGAAGTGGCTGAAGAAATATCGGGTTCATGGGGCCAAAAGGGAGAGAAGCACCTAAAGAATACAAGTGCTGCAAACCTCAACATGTCCCCTTACTGCTGACTGTTATAAAATTACACAATAACTTAAAATCTGCTCTTAGTAAAGCATTTGTATGAACCATTAGAGACTCCTCGTCTCCATAGTTTCCATAATAACTTAAAATTTGCTCGCAGGAGATACAGAGTGCAATCTTTCCCTACACAAGAAAAATTACCAAATATGAGATGAAAATTTCAATCGAATTTCAGTGGTGAAGATGATAACTTACTGTTTTCCACATACGGATGACGCCATTTCCACATTTTTTGCCGGCGATGATGGACAAAAAATAGAGAGAGAAAAGGGGCATGGTGGAGATGATGATGAAAACTGATACAGAGATAATTAAGTATATATCGATACTCGAGGGGCGTGGTAGATGGAGATTTGAAAGATAAAGTAAATGAAAAAGTAAATGAAATAGTAATGATTACAAGCGCCGTACACTGTTGGTATTTTTCTTTTAGCCACCTAAAATTAATATACCGTGACCATTTGTCATAATTTGTCACGCAACCAATGTTTAATATGAGTGGCCATATCACAAGATAATCAAACATGATAAACATATAAAACCATCATATATTCAATCATAACTACTAATATCATAACTAAATAAAAATATAAAATATTGTTCTTAATTTGTTCATAACTAAACATAAACATCCATTAATTAATAATCCGGATCACTACAATCTTCGGTTATGTATCCTGAACTTGCATCGTCATCATCATGATCATCATCATCATCATCTTCATCTTCTTCATCTTCTTCATCTTCTTGATCATCTTCTTCATCTTCTTCATCTTCTTCGGATTCAAATTCATTGAATTTTGTAATAAGGACACGGAATAATTTCGTTGCCTCAACAAAGTAGGCAAAACAATCAGGAATCTTCTGCGCATGGATTTGCCTCAGGATGTTCTCATCGTTGTGTTTAATCACAGATTTGTGGGACTTGAAGGATCTTCTTCTCCTGTTACTGTAAACCAAAAAAAAATACGGTTATTCTTCACATACCAGTAATTAAGGGAGCGTTAATTATCGGCCATTTGATACTAGAATTGGTGTAAACGAATTGGTGTAGAGAATTTGAGATCAAGAAAGGGATGGCGGTAAAGGAAAATAACAACGATGATGATATATAGGGTAGCAGATTTTAACCTGCTCGAATTGGTAAAATTGAAAAAAAGCTCATTGTTTTAGAGGGAAACAAATCGTCTCTTTTTCGCCACGCGTTTAATATTTTACCGTGACCATAAAATATATTTTTGTCACTCACAACCTACCATTTAGTCACGGTTAATATATGTGGCCATAGGTAATAGATTTTTGTCACTCACAACCTACTATTTAGTCACACAACCTAATAACAGTGGCCATATGTACTAGCTTTTAGCCACATAACTAAGTAAAAAGCGTGGCCATTGCTCACATTTAGCCACGCATAATATATACTTAATAGTTTTGTTTTCTTTTAATTTACTAAGTAATAAAATCTACTCTTCCATCACACAACATTATTTAAGCGTGGCCATACATTCCTTTTTGGTCACACAAATAAAAAATCATAAAAATTTCGTGGCCGTTTGGTGCATTTCGCCACTCTTTTTTAAGTGTGACAAATAAGTGCCACATGTTTTTGCAAAACAGTGGCTAAAGCCACTGCACCTGATTGTTGTTGTCACATAAACAAAAAAAAAGTACATGGCTAAAAGGGTCCAAAGGCTATATATTTGGCCACGGGTACAAAATATGTGTGGCTAAAACTAGTGTTTCTTACCTTTGGCCACGTTTTTTTCAAAACAGTGGCTATGCGTTATCAAAAAAACCGTGGCCAAAGCCACTTTTTGACGTAGTGGCTGATATGCAACCTGGTTTCCATCTGTTCATTAAACTTCTTCCAAAATCACGAAGTAAACCGCGTATCTCTGTCTGACACAATAGTCACTGGTACCCCATGACGAGCAATTATTTCTTTAACAAACAGCTTTGCTAATATCTTCGTGGAATGATTCTCATTAATAGGCAGAAAGTGAGCACTCTTCATCAGTCTGTTCACAATTACCCAGATGGTATCATTACCTGAAATGGTTCGTGGAAGCTTGGTTATAAAATCCATCGTAAGGTGTTCCCACTTCAAGTCCGGAATCTCTAATGGCTGCAGCTTCCCATAAGGCTTCTGATGCTCGGCCTTAACCTTTGCACAAGTCAGACATCTGTTTACATATTGCATAACATTAAACTTCATCCCTGGCCACCAATAATCCCTCTTTAGATCTTGATACATTTTGGTCGCACCCGGATGAATGGAATAACATGACTTGTGTGCTTCATCTAGAACTTTACTACAGACCTCACCAAGCAGTGGTAACCACATCCTTCCAAATCTGGTCTTTACACCATATTCATTTTCTTGAAAAGCATTAACCTGACCCACCATTCTTTCTTTCTTAATGTTTTCTCCCTTCAAAGCTTCGTATTGCTCTCTTCTAAGCTGGAACAAGAAAATCTGGAGTAATGACCAGCTTATAAGACTTCACTCGAACTGGAGGATGTTCCTCCTTTCTACTCAAAGCATCGGCAACTACGTTGGCCTTACCCGGGTTATACAAAATCTCGCATTTATAATCCTTAATCAACTCCATCCATCTACGCTGCCTCCTATTCAGATCTTTTGGCTCAAAGAAATACTTTAAACTCTTATGATCAGTATAGATGGTACACTTCACCCCATACAGATAATGCCTCCATATCTTAAGTGCAAACACAACAGCCGCTAACTCCAAATCATGAGTTGGATAATTTTTATCGTGAGTTTTCAACTGTCGTGATGCATAAGCAATTACTTTACCTCTTTGCATCGACACACATCCCAACCCTTAGTAAGAAGCATCTGAATACACAACCAAATCTTCTGTCCCATATGGTAAAGCTAACACCGGAGCTTGGGTCAATTTAGTCTTCAACTCTTCAAAAGTATTCTGCTGACTTGGGCCCCAGACAAACTTCACATCTTTCTTTGTTAATTTCGTCAAAGGCCTAGTTATCTTTGACAAGTCTTGAATGAATCTACAATAATAGCCCACTAAACCCAGAAAACTACAAATTTCTGAGGGTGTTTTAGGCGGTTTCTAGCTCTTTACCGTTTCTATCTTAGATGGATCTACAAGAACACCATCTACATTTATCACATGACCAAGGAACTGCACTTCCCTTAGCCAAAATGCACATTTGGAGAACTTCGCATACAGCTTCTCCCTTCTTAACGTTTCCAAAACTTCCTTCAGATGCATAGCATGATCGGCTTCACTTCGAGAGTATACTAAAATGTCGTCAATAAACACAATCACATACCTGTCTAGCATTGGTCGAGATACCCAATTCATGAGATCCATGAAAGCTGCTGGGGCATTTGTCAACCCGAACGACATTACCAAAAACTCATAATGACCATAACGTGTTCGGAATGCAGTCTTTGGTATATATTCTTCTCGAACTTTAAGCTGATGATATCCCGACCTTAGATCGATCTTGGAAAACCAACTTGCCCCTTGCAATTGGTCGAAGAGATCATCGATCCTTGGTAAAGGATACTTATTCTTTACGGCAGCTTGTTCAACTCTCTGTAATCTATACACATTATCATACTCCCATCCTTATTTCTAACGAATAACACCAGAGCACCCGCAAGGCGAGATACTTGGTCGAATGAACCCCTTATCAAGCAATTCTTGCAACTGAGACGTCTATTCTTTCATCTCTGATGGAGCCAATCGATATGGTGCTTTTGCAACAGGTTTTTCACCCGGCACCAGATCGATCCTGAACTCTATCTCTCTATCATGAGTAATGCCCAACATATCTTCTAGGAACACATCTGGATACTGAAACACTACCAGCACATCCTTCAGTTCCTTTGACTTTGCCTTCGTATCTATAGCATAAGCTAGGTATGCTTTACATCCTTGATTCATGAACTTCCGTGCCTTAATCATAGAAATGACCCTTATAGCCGACCCATTACGATCCCCATGCACAGATATAAATTCCCCGTTAGGCGCCTGAAGTCAACTTCCTTCCGATTACATACAATCTGAGCATCATGCTCTGCTAGCCAATCCATGCCCAATACTACATCAAAACCACCTAAAGCCATAGGTAATAACCTAACAGACATTTTATGTCCCTCTATATCTATCAGGCATCCATCAATCATATCTGAAATCATTACCCTCTTCCCTAATGCGGTCTCAACCTTAAAAGGTCTCTCAGTCCTAACCTTCGGTCTACCAAGCAGTACACAGAACCTAGGCGATACAAAACTTCTACTAGCACCAGAGTCAAATAACGCAGAGTCAGGTACATCATTAACAAGAAATGTACATGAGACTACATCTGGTGTCATCTTGGCTTCAGCAACTGTAATAGTGAAAGCTCTCCCAACAGCGCTTGGTGCTTCTATCACCCTCAACGGTTCTGGACTCTTGATCAACTTAGGATAATTTGCCTTTACATGACATGCACCTCCACATTCATAACACTTTCTCAATTCTGGCAATTACCAGAAAAAATGAACCTCTTTCCCACATTTTTAGCAGGTATTTGAGCCTGCCTTGCATGCCCCATAATGGTTCTTTTTACACTTTCGACACTTTGACCTATCACCGGCTGAAGTACCCCTTGCCTTCTTATGGTAACCCTTGTCACCTTACTTGGAATTCCCTTATGAATCAGAACACTTCCTCTTCTGCTCCCCAGGCCTACCTTCATCCCCATATTCCTCCTCATACAATATGGCACTCAGATCGATTGCCTCTTCGTAGGTCTTTGGAGCATGCGTCTTCACAATCTTTCTTACTGCTACAAGAAGGGCATGAACATATCTTTTCACTTTATCCTCCTAAGGTGTCACCAACTTGGGTACCAGTCTCGCCATCTCATCAAATTTGCTGGTAAACTCCCGATGAGTCATATTGCCCACTTCAAACCTTAAGAAATTCAATTCAATTCCTTCCAAGTCTTTCCTTGGGCAAAACTTTCCCATAACCAACCCCTTCTAATCATTCCATCGCATGGCAGCAACGGCTTCTTCCCCTCGGGACTGCATAACCGAATCCCACCAGAACAGTGATCCCCCTACAAACGAATGAGCTACATACTTCACTTCCTGGTCTTCTCTACATTAAGTGATTCTGATCACCGCTTCCATTTCCTTTATCCATTTGACAGTGGAAACTGCATCCCTTTTTCCTTCAAATATTAGAGGCTTGCACCCACTAAAGGACTTGAAGGAACAACTATGTCCCCCTAGTCCGCCTCCAGCACCTTCTCCTCCATCTCCACCTGCACACTACAAAAAGAAATGCCATTTTGATGCCTCCACCAGCGGCTCCTCCGGCACCAGCCCGCCAGATCCACCACCAGCAGCTCCTCCGGCATCGGCCCCGCCTGCAGCTCCCTGGAGCTGTGCTACTAACCCTGGCATTGCCGTGTGCAACGCATGAGTTACCTCTACAGCAATAGGTGCCCTCTGCTCACTACTAAAGGCGTTAGCCCCCGCGTTACCTTCTGGTCCAGTGTTTGCATGTGTGCGTCTCCTAGTACGCCCACCTCTACCCATAACCAGAACCTACATTGGAAATGAGCAACATTCAGAATTCATATGATAACAAGTTTCTGGACTTTGAATGACTAATAATTAAATAAAGGTAGGTACCAATACAGTTACATAATTATATTGCATTTAAGACCCAGTCGTTATTTATCATACTACATTCTTAATGTCCTCATTCCTTTCCTCCCTGCCTGCCTACTCCCTTGCTTCCTTGTCACTGACCAGGTATCTTACCATCACGTGACCTACCCCGCATTCAGGCCACACATCATTCCGTACCCGAGATATACTCCTATGGTCAATACCAAATGGCAGTAGCTACTTGCCATCGAGTACCTTCCTTACTTGCATATCTTAGGTCCTTCATGATGCATGCCAAATGCAACATCTTACCCTTACAGGCACAAGCTATCCTACTGGAATTCTACAATCCTAATCCTAGTTCCTGATTTCCCAGAGTCCTAGTTTAAGTCTAGATACCGCGCTTGTATCTAAATCTCTTAAACCAAGGCTCTGATACCAACTTGTGACACCCTCCCAAAATAGGCACTAGGAGTGGTCACTCATCGGATTTACTCATGAACATATGGCATAAATAGAGACCATAAAGCAGCGAAAACTAATAAAAACATACTACATAATGCCAAATTTAACCTTCAAAGTGAAATACAAACATATAACGATTACTAATGAAACTTCCATCAAACTAAACTAACTATGCCAGCCTGCCGATAGCTATCCCTTTGAGTTGTGCCTCATACCCTACTCACGCATGAGCCATTCCATTGCTACCTGAAGCCCATGCTTCCCCTAACATGCATACTTTAAAAAGTCTGCTTATGCTGGCGAGTTCTAGCTTTTAAAATCCTTTAACCTTTCAAAAATCGTTTCATAACACCCGAGTCCCACAGGACCCCTTTTTACATTCCTCTAGCCTTTCCCATACAATTTTATATATATACGGTCAAGTCATGCACGTTACAAATTCCTCAGCACATTTATAACATAAAACATATATAACATTCAAAAACATTCATCACATTTAAACTTCTCATAAATAACCAACGGTCCTGTAGCTAAGTATTGTCTAGTTGGAACCACATTATTCCCTCGGGTGACCGTCGTCCCCCGAATTCCTCTCGAGCATCTGTCGCCACACCGGTGGATCGTCATCCACTGCTTGACTTGTACAACCACCTTATCCTTCCACACCTTAGACAATATTGCTTACAAAATGTCAGGTTATCCTTCAAAAACTCATTTTCGAAGTCCTCTTTCCTTTTACCCTTTTAAAACCTCTTTTTCCTTTTACTTTCCTTTCCTCTGCTGGGTTTACTAACCCAAACTAAGACATTTACACATTGGACACGCATGCACAAAAACCTTTTTGTTTTGACCTTAACGACAAAACATCATTTCCCCATAGTTCCTCATCCATTTATAATTTAAGTAACTCATAAACGTAATGTTATTGATATTGCTAACAACATTAATCAGTGATGTTGTACCTTAGGTGTTTATATATAGGAAGTATCGCAGCGTATCCACCACACCCTTAATACAGCAAAACATGCACCGTTAGCAGACCGGTGCAAGACGATACCACTCAACCACGAAGATACCAATAAGATTACATTTACCAGACACTTGTTCATATAAACAAGCTTAAACCAGACCATTACCTTACCTTCACCCAAAACTGTTTTAAAAGATCTATCCTCGCATTACCCATTTATCATAACCCTCCCGGAATTTACTTTACATAACAGATGATCATATAATAACAGTTATAGGTATAAAAACATTCACGTATGCACATCAGCCCAAAAACATTTAAAACATCTAAAGAGGGCTTCTAGAACTCGTTGGCTTAGCGTAATAACTCGGTTAATCTTCTGCTAGTCTACTATCTATCTGCTTTAGCCATGATGTCCACATCTTGACACTCTAGGGCACAATAGAGATATCAGATTAACCCCTCATACTCGAACACGACCCTACGGGCTCAATTTCCAAAACTAAAGCAACTTTCACATTCTGGTCACCCTGGATAGGGTCGTATCATTTTTACACAATACGGTCGTATCGTGGGTCTTTCGAATTCCTAACTACATGTTTATCCCACATGCAATACGACCCATAATACCCTTTCTGATATGTTTAGCACATGAATACGGTGGTATCAACATAACCCAATACGGGTGTATTCATCTCTTCCCATGAATACGGTCGTATCACCCAAGCTTCATACGGGCATATACATCCCATCGAAACCCAAATCTTCCAATTCTGGCCATTTTCAGTGGTCCTTTACCCGATTCTTGTTACCAGAATCATTCCCTACTCAATTGAGCATATAACTCCTTAACCAAACCACTGGAAACCTCCAGAATCACCCTTGATCTTGCGTTCAACTCAAAAATTTCCAGTTATAGTAATTATGCATGCATTTTGCAACTTACCTCAAATCTGATCTCCTTTGATGATCATATACACTCTAGCATTCATAGATCATCCACCACTATCCTTGAACTGACCAGAAATCACAGATTTCATGATTAAACTTCTAAACCTTCCAAATCATGAAATTAAAACAAAAGTTCACTTACCTCTTGTGATTTTGATGCAATCTGGCCTCCCACCTCGTCCTACACACACTCAAGGAACACCACAGAAGCTCTCAAAGTCGGAGAGCTTGAGAAACACCCGAATTACGACCAAAATTGGTCAAATATGAACTTTTATACTTGTGGGAGAATACGGGCGTATTGCCTAATATACAATACGCCCGTATCACGGCTCGTAAGCATGTCGGCCAGGATCCGATCCACCAGATACGGGCGTATCCACTTATCTGAATACGGCCATATCCCCTCAGGAACTTAGAAAATTACCCAATTTCTAATTTCATGATCCGTTCTGACTTCCCGACCCTTCACCTACTTACATACTCATTCATAATCATTCGTAATCATGATGCACATGATAATATGAGAAGAGAAAAATCATTGTCAAACAAAGTTTCAGAGCAGTTAATTGATTCAGAAAAAGCCTTGGGTGAAGCACAGAAGAATATATCAGATTTAAATGTTGAGATTCTAGATCTCAATCGACAATTGAATAATCTAAAGAATTAACATTCATTTACGAGTTATTTGTGCAAAGATGAGAATTTCAACAAAGTTTTTGTAGGAGAAGAGCATAATCAAATTCCACAACAGGTTATTCAAATTGATCCTCTGGCTGATGTCAAAACTTCTGATGCCAAGCAAGATTATTCTGAATTTGCTACTGAGAAATTTGACAAGCAGAAATCCAAGTCATCTACCAAGAAGATGGAAAATAAGACAAATGGTGATCATACATCAGTCAAATTTGTGTCTAGTAGAAATGTGTTAGATGATGAAGCAATTTCAGTTGGAAAAAATGGCTGAGAAAGATGACAATAAGTTATCTGAGGAAAAAGTTACTGCTGAGTTGGTACAAGCTAACAGCTTAAAGGGTATTAAAGCTAAATTTACTCAAGTTGCTCAAGTTGGATCTTCTGGTTCTCAAGTGGAATTATCAACGCTATCAGGTTACAAACGGTCAGGTTTGGGTAGTGACAATCAGAAATTTGCAAAGAAAGATAATAAAATATGCCATAGAAGGTTCCAAAACAGACAAGGTGAAAAACCGAGGTGATGACCAAATACCTTGGTTGCGGAAGCGGATCGAGTCTTTGTGTAACTTGTTTTTGTAGAAACAAATGAACACTCGGATATGAACAACGAATGGTGTTTGAGATGTGATGATGATGATGAGCAAAGCTAGTAAAACATGGACAGATGAAGAACAACATAGATTGATAAACAAGGTGAAGTAGGATAATCAAATATAACCGAATGATTACAATTTACCTACTCCACGCATCCCGGGTATCATGAACTTACTAGGTGAGTTCATGAACCCTTACAAGCTTCAAAGAACCATGACTAACTCTCTCTCACTAAACATACATCATCAAGACATTCCTCCTTGGGATATGTCTCTATATATAGTACAAGACTCACTAAGGGCATAATAGTAAATACTAACTAGTGACAATATTACAACAATAAATAATTATCACTAGAGCCTCTTCTTTAGTCGAGACGTGCGTCTTGAGTCGTCATAGTCTTCACCGTATTGTAGGGATTGTATATAATAAGTGGCCGTTGAGTAGTAATCACATCTATCCAAATCTTGTTGGCTCGATCTCGATATTCCCAACAATCTCCCCCTATTTGGTAGATGGCATACTCAACACTTGTGACATTGATTCTTGTATTCTTGCAACTTGACTTCAAGGTAATCTTCATGTAGTTTTAATTCATTTCTCATTTGTGAATCTCCCCCTATAATTAACATACTTCTAGCCCAAAACCAAAGGCTATAAATGTATAGGGTGTTTACAAAACTCAACACAATGGCTACTTAAAGATTCAATCATAACTCGAAAGTGCCAATCTTGTTGGAAGTAAACATCTTAAAATACTTGGCCGAATATGTTTTCCACATAGACACGCCACTTCTTTTGTGCTATTAACCTTGCCTCGATCTTTACCATAACCCTACGGAATGAAGTTATATTTCACTTTACTTAAGCATATTTTAGTTCTCTTGTGTATTGTAAGTGTTTGATTGCATAAGAATAGTAATAGCAAAGTAGAAAATACTCGGCACTATTTGCATTAACTCAAGTTTACACTATTACAAGTTGATCGAGAACTGTGTATAAAACTAAGAGCTAACTACGATATATATAGTGCTGATGAGATCAATGACAGCCATTGATCTCAAACGATTTCATCTAAACCGTTAAACAAAAAAGTCAAATACAACTACCAAAAGAATAAACCTAGACAGATGGGATATCTTGCGTGTTATCAACAACATTCTACTTTAGGAGAGCGGATAGATTTGGAAGCAACCAAGAAGCTTTTGGTGGATAATCGAGTTCACCCGGAATATTCGCTATATGACAAAATTACTTCTTCCAGTTGAACTGCATGTTCCGCTTGAACTTGAGACTTCCGCTCGAACTTTAACTTCAGCTGGAACACTTCAAAACTGGCTTTCAGCTGGAAATCCTCAAAGCGATATTCCTTACACAAGGATACCAATCTTGATCAAATTTATCATTTGGCTCAGGTTCTTGTATATACAATGGAGAAAGATTCGGGGGTAAACAACAGAAGAAGAAGTCCTTTGAAAGTTCTTCCAAGGTTGGTCAACAATTCAAATATTCTTCTTCATCTAGTTCAAACACTACTCCTCGAAGTCCTACTTCAAAATGGATGCATGCTAACCAATTTCAAGCTTTTGATCATTTTTATGATGTCATACATTTCAGGACAAACTGTAACCGTGAGACGGACCTTACTAGAGGTTTGCTCGATCGTTAGAGTGAGAACAAGATGTAAACACATAGTTAAGATCTGGTCTCTCAAAGTTCTCTCCCAATTGCTACTGAATTACATGACAAAACATCTATATATACTTGACTATCCGAACTCAGACGAACTAGTGGTTCGTTTGATCTGAACCTCATCCAAACTACCAGTTCGGATGACCTTGGTTCATCCCAGTTCGAACCACTTTTTGTAATGTCTTTGTCTTGTTTAGATCTTCACACTGTCTTGTTCAAATACTTCACACGAGGCACATATTATGTATCAACAAACTCCCCCTCGACGTGTGCAGTATCTGTTCACCAATTAGAAAATATTCTTCCAACAAACTCCCCCTCAACTTGATGGTAGCTTGAACTTGAAGATTTGATGATGCACAGTGTGCTTCTTTCATCCTTGTCAACAGCTCCATAAGACTTGAAGTTGTGATAAACTTTTTCCTTTGAGTACCTGGCCAACATAAATAATCTTGGCACTAAACGTCTCTTTGAGTCTCCAAGATATATGTGTTTAAAAATGTTTTTCGTCACATGTCGATCAATCGAAAAGAAACCAGAAACAAAATCTTTTTGACTTTTCAAAAATTATAATCAAAACACACCTAAAATCTTTTTGTATTTTAACAACTTTATGCTAAAACACACTGAAAATCTTTTTGATATTTTCTGAAATGAAATGTAAATACAATACTAAATCAGACACTATTTTTGTCTTTTGCGAGAAAGATCACGTCGCGAGATCATATCAGACATAACGCATCTAGCACATTTAAATTTCGGCCTTAATCAGCATGCAAGCCAATATAATCGCAAATACAACATTTATGTTTATTTCAGCATGCACCAATCATTTTTATCATTTTCAGATATGCTTAAAGTAATATTATCATGCAATGATAACTCGGCCTCCACTCTATCAGAAATATCGGCAAATCATCATGTTTATCATATAGAAGAAAATTTTCTTAGAGATTTAATCATCATTGATGAGTCATGCAAAAATAAAGCAGAACCTCAAATACCTAGCAATCAGGTCGGTCTTGTGGACACGCAGAGAAAGCCTAAGTATTTGAGAAAATAAGAAGCAAAACAAGTTGAAGTTGTATAATTCAACAACAATCCAATTGGCCTTATGGGCACGCAGAGAAAGTTAGATGAAATATATGAAACACCAAGAAAAATAAAGCAGAACCTCAAACGAACAACAATCGGGTCGATCTTTCGATACGCAGAGAATGTCTAATCGTTTGAGAAAATAAAGAAAGCCAAACAAGTTTAAATCTTTCAAAATGAAAACATGCATTCATCAAGAAATCTCTTATTCTATTTTTGTAAGAATCATCACACAACATTCATCTTTTTTGTAAGAATCATCACACAACATTCATCAAGAAGCAAATAACCAAAGACCATCAGGCAAGCTTTTATGTTTATATCTTACTTGTAGATATCAGATTAGTCATGCACATTTACAGATTATGCAAGTACCTACAGCCTCTAGACTTAATCTATCCATGGCAGATAAACGTATATGATGTTGTACTATCATTTCTCACTTTTGTCGAATCGATTTCTCAATTTTTCATTTTCTTTATATTTTCCAATTTCTCCCCCTAAAATTCAAACAAACACAATTTTTTACATTTTCAAATTTTCTCCCCCTAAAAATATGAAATAAAGAAAATGAATAGCAAAAATAAAAATGATCGATCAACACTTGACACATTTTTGAAAATGATATTTTTGAAAATCAATTTTTCAAAGATAGGAACGATTCAGTTTAACTTATAACAACCACAAGTATCTCACTGTCAGCAATCTCTCGATTACTAGTAGTTCTTTTTGAAATGCCTACAAACACAGGAAAATTATAAGTTTATAAAACCCCGACCCTCATCCACAACGATGGTAGGTCGTCTAGTGTCTTCAACAAAATCTGTGTTGGCCGTATAGACAACTTTTGGTCTCCATTCCTATTTTGGTATTATGATTTCTAGTGAACCATTGTCAACTGATGAGTGACAATCGGAACTCTTACCCAACTTTTCCGAAGTAAGATTCTTTTTTCAGAAAAATGTAGTGTTGGGCATTGGTTCACTATAAATAATGCCATCATGATCAACATATTTTGTATTTTTGGCATTTTGATGATGAATTGTTCGTAGTCATAGGGCAATTTTGTGCAAAATGACCTTTCTCACGACAAACATAACACAATCGACGATTAGTTTTAGTGATTGAAATTGGTTTTCCAAACTGATCAGTCGAAAATTTATCATAAACGTTTGAAATCACAGATTTAAGTTTCTTTGGTTTCTGAAATTTTGGAAAACATTTTGGAGAATCATAAAAACCAGAATCATCTCCATAACCAAATAATGTATCTTGATGAGAAAACCTGTTAGATGTAGCGGAATAAAATAAATCTGAAGTTTTACCGCCTGGTGGTGTAGCATCAGATTTGCAAGAAGACTCTTCAGAATAAATCTTTTTATCTGCGGATGGAGTAGACTCTTTCCTCTTCCAAAAAGGAGACTTCTTATCTGTAAACACCTTATGTTTCTTTTTCGCTCAGCTTTGAACTTTTTCTTGTTGTGATCCTTAATTGAAACCTCTTGTCCTTCATATCCCAAACCACCATTCTTTTTCTTAGGATATTCTTTCACAGAATGCCCTTATGAAGCTAGACGAGAAAATTCATTTTTGATAGCTTTAACACCAACTTACTTATTCAGTAAAGATTCATCAATCACACTTTCAGAAAAATCAGGAATCTTCAGATGTTCAGGTTTTCCTTCAAAAAAATTTCTCAGTATCAAGAAAAACAAATTTTGAATCAAACTTTGGAACCTTGTTTGAATCAAATATTCTTTCATCCTTGTTCTTCTTTTGAGACTTTTGATTTCTTTGATTTTTCTAACTTAATACCATCTCCTGCTGGATAATCTTGCAACTTCTTATTTGAATTATCATTAGATGTCATTTTCAAATCAACTACTGGAGCAAGAACTTCATGATTATCAACATCTTTGCTTGGTTTGCCATCTCGTTCAAGATGATACAAATAATTCTGAAATACACTTGATATATTGAAATTTGCAAGTTGTCATTGCAAATCAAGCATTTCAATCCTTATTTCAAAAATTCTAGTATTAGCTTCCTGTAACTCCTTCTGTGAAGCGATAAATTTCTCAGACAATTTCTTATACTTGTGCTTTTGACCATACATTATGTCACATTCATCAAGCACTTCATTTGTAACCTTTTTCACTTTTGTCTGAAGATCGGCAACATCTGCTTTCAAGATTTTATTCTCTATAACTAACTCGGTCTTTTCAGAAACTACAGCTTCATTTTCAATTGAAAATCTTTTAGCTTTTGCAACAAGTTCAACACTTTGTACTTGAATATAATCAAGCTTTTCCTTTGATTTAACAAATAACGCGTCAAAATCTTCATTAACTTCTTTTTCTTTGGCTTTAGCTTTCTCGCATTCCTCAATCAACACTTTCTTCTCTTTCAACCATTCTTCCTTCATCCTAGAAAATTCAAAACAGTTTGAATATGATGCAGACACATCCTTTTGAATTTTGCAACTAAACCATCACAAACTTTATTTTTCCACTCCTCCAATTCTTTTCTCAAAATACTATTTTCCTCAGATAGCTTCACTTCTTTCCTTTATAATTCCTCAATTTTATCTTTAAACTTCAAACCTTGTTCAACAGTTTCTGTTTTTTGAAAAGTTTTAGACATATGTTCCTCAAGTTGTCTCTTTACAATATCCCATATCTGCTTTGCTTTGCGACAATACTTGACTTGACTTACAAGAGTTGTAGGCAGAGCTATCAGAAGAAGTGCAACAGCCTTTTTATGTTGATCATACAAGTTTCTTTCTTCAATTGAAAAAATCCCGTCTCTCCTTAAAATCCCCACCATAAGTTGGGTACTTATATTCATTTGTAAACCGATAACCTCAATGTTTTATCCAAATCAGCAATATATCCTCTAAAATTTGTTGCCCAACTATGTTAATCTTCAAGATTTATTAACTTTGGTACATTCTGATGATGACCCGCAATAAATGTATCAATTTCATACATTTTGAAAATTGTGAAATTGGATATCAAAACTTCAAACTCGAAAACGAAGGTCTTAGAAATGGATTTTGGGTATCGAAATGGAGGGTACTGGCTGTTAGGCGAGTAAAAGTGTAGATCTCTCCGAGATGGTCGTTTTGGTTGGTATTAGCTCTCGTAACTCTTAACGGTTCTCAAGTTACTTCAGCTTTCGTGAAACAACTCAAAAATCCCAATTTAAGCCGAACTGAGAATCCTTTATCCGAACTGAAACTTGTCCAAACTTTGCCGAACAGGAGACGAACTCAAAAATCAACCGAAATTGAAATGAACTGAGAACGAACTGTAGTCTTCCAAACCTCAGCCGAACTGTATCTGAACTGAATGATTTAACCGAACTTGTCCGAACTTAATACAACGTGACTAGTATACGAACCTATCCGAACTTCAACCGAACTCCATCCGAACGCTATCTGAACCAGAGATTTAAACTGAACAGGAAACGAACTTAAACGAACTTGTGGTTCGGAGCGGTTAATCAGCCGAACCGACACTTCAGACGACGATTATTTTCAGTCACACGAACTCAGATGAACTGAACCATTTCCAACACAATTTTCATGATTTTCAGTGTTTTCGAATGAGATTTTCAGCAGTCAACAAGGTTCTAGCAACAGAAATGTTTCAGAAATGTATTGGAATCGAAAAGCTCAAGAATTGACTCGTTTTATTAATGAAAAAACTCGGTTTTGTCACGAAAACGAAAACGATCAAAGCAAACGCAATAGAGCAACCTGGATTTGCTCTGATACCACTTGTAAAACCATGAGACGGATCTTACTAGAGGTTTGCTCGATCGTTAGAGTGAGAACAAGATGTAAATAATATTTTATTTTATTGAAATCAACAAAGACTCAATTACAAACTCTCCAATCAGCTCAAACAGAGAAACACACTTAAAATCACATAGTTAAGATATGGTCTCTCTAAGTTCTCTCCCAATTGCTAGTGAATTACAAGACAAGACATCTATATATACTTGATTGTCCGAACTCAGACGAACTGGTGGTTCGTTTGATCCAAACCTCATCCGAACTACCAGTTCGGATGACCTTGGTTCATCCCAATTTGGACCACTTTGTGTAATGTCTTTGTCTTGTTCAGATCTTCACACTGTCTTGTTTAAATACTTCACACGACGCATATATTATGTATCAACATAAACAGAAATCAAAGCGATCATATCGCTTGTACTATCAATGTCGCCGAAAAGGTCACATGGCATAAGATTGTCCTGAATCTGCAGAAAGATCTTTTTCTGATAAGTCTGCCACTTTCATTGATGTATCTGGCAGAGTTTTTACTGAGTCAACAGCTTCACAATTTAACTCTCAAAAGAAACGTTTTTTTTTAAATATGATTCAAGTGTTGGTGGTTCATCACTGATGATAACTCAGTTCAAACTGAAAAATCTAAAATGCAGTAGTGACCTAAGTTGGTTTGCATGGCTGCAAATGATTTTACTGAAGACATTGGTCGACCAGAAGCTGTGTGCTTTGGGTCATTTAAAAAAAATTGTTTTCTCAAGTGCGCAGGTTTATTTAAGAAGACATCTCGGTCATTGTGAAGTCCATGCTTCAAGCAGTTGCTGATAGTGGAGTCTCTTGCATAATTTAAATTCAATGCTTCATATTACAAAACTGAAAGTTTTTTTGAACGCTTAAACTGAAAGGTATCAGTATCGATTGGTCAATTTTCTTTTAATTTACATTCCGTATGTAGTTTAGGGGGAGAAAATTTAAAAATAAAAAATAGTGTCTTTGTGTTTTTGTTAAAATGAAAATTCCAAAAATAGAGCTTTCATTTTAAGGGGGAGCAAAACAGAAAAATACAAAAACCATGAAAAATAAGAAATTGTATCCGAAATAATTGGGAAATGATGGTACATAGTTAGATTGTCTGACTCATGGATAATATAGATGAAAAAGCCATAAGATCATTGTTCGATGTGCTTGGTAGGCTCGGCATTAAATCAGAAAGTATTCAGATGTGATATACATTAAATACTAATGCTTGACTAAGTGGACAACATCTTGATGCATATCTCAAGATATCAAAAAGATATGTGAAAAAGAAAATGAGAATTCACTGTGTATACATGTGTTTATTTTGTAAAGATTTAAACTTGTTTGATTTTCTTTATTTCTTAAATGATCGGACTATCTTTGCGTATCCACAAGATTGACCTGGTAGTTGTTCATTTAAGGTTCTGCTTTATTTTCTTTGGGGTTTCGTATAATTCATTGGACTTTCTCTGCGTGTCCACAAGACCGACCTGATCATTGTTGAATTATACAATTTCAACTTGTTTTTATTTTCTTATTTTGTTAAATCTGAGGCCTTATCTGCGTATCGAAAGATCGACCTTAAGGTAGACGATTTAACATTCTTATTTCCTTTTGCATGGAACACAATTGACTATATCATGAATACAATCACTATGTGTTAAATCACAAGTGAAACCACAAAGTGTGATATAAAAACATATATGAATATGTCTGATAGTGTGGGGTACACTGGTCAAAGCAATTTAAATCAATACACTAACATGTCCAGATGTTATGAGTATGATTTCTGCCTGAGTTTAAGATGGACAAATTATACTAGTAATCGACATGACTTATGTGCTGAAGTAATTGAAATTGAAGTGTAGTTCAACATGTTATGTTCAATATGATCCCAAGTTGTGATCTTTCTCGCAAAAGATAAAAATAGTGTGTGATTCTGTATTGCATTTATGTTTCATATCTAAAAAATTCCAAAAATATTTTAGCTGTGTTTTAGCATAAACTTAGAAAAATCATAAAGATTTTTGGTGTGTTTTGATGTAAAGTTTCAAAAAGCCAAAAAGATTTTGTTTCTTATTTGTTTTCGACCGATCGATACAAGATACAAACTCATAATCTCAAAAATATATCTTTGATTCTCGAAGAAAAATTTTGCGCCAAGATTAAATTAATTTTTTATAAAAGAAAAAGAAAGCCGTGTTTCTATCTTCTGAAATTGCAGGTGCTGTGTGACAAGACTCAAGCATGGTGAAAGGGGGAGTTATTGAAGTATCTTTCACAAGTGGATCTTGAAGTTCAAAGATTGTTCAAGTTCTGATCCAGCCATGCACGCTCAATTACTGACAAGAAATTTCAAGTTGAAGATCGGATGCAGCAATGCTGAAGATTGAAGACTGGAATTTAGTTAGCATAGATACACTACACGTTAAGGGGAAGTTTGTTAGAGCATATTCCTATGCTGCAATGTGTCTCGTGTATTGTATCTAGATCAGAGCATGTTAGTGAGTCTAGTGTCAACTTACCAAGGGCAACATACCAATTGGTATGTTAATGGTACGCTGTAGCATACCAATTGGTACGCCGGTTGGTATGCTGGTTAGTAAGTTGCTCACTATAAATACTTAGTGTTAGAGAGAGTTACAACTTCTGTCATTTCTATCATCTTAACTGTGTGTATGTGAGTGTGTTTCTCTCTCTAGATTCCTTGTAATCTCTCTTAGTAAAATCAATAAAGCAAAGCTTTATTTATGTTGGGAATCGAGATTCCGACCCAACATGATTTGGATAGATGTGATCAATACTCAACGGCCACTTAACATTTACCGTCCCGACAACACGGTGAAGAACATGACAAATCAAGACACAAGACTCAACTAAAGAAAATGACTCTAGTGAATATTATTTATTGTTTAAATATTGTCACTAGTTGGTAGTCTTACTATTATGCCCTTAGTGAGTTTTGTAGTATATATAGTAAGTCTTTCTCATGTGAAAGACTTGATGATGTATGTCTAGTGAGAGAGAGTTAGTCATGGTTCTTTGAAGCTTGTCAAGGGTTCTTGAACTTACCTAGTAAGCTCAAGAAACCCGGGAATGCGTGGGGTAGGTAATGTAATCATTCGGTTATTGTTAATCATTTGATTATCTTTTGTTATCTATCTTTGATGTTGATTATCATAGATCTATCTTGTTCTTCATATCCATGTTTCTACTAGCTTTGTTCTTCATCATCATCACATCTCAAACACCATCGTGTTCATATCCGGGTGTTCATTTGTTTCTACAAAAACGGGTTACACAAAGACTCGATCCGCTTCCGCAACCAAGGTATTTGGTCACCACCTCGGTTTTTCAATTGGCATCAGAGCCATGGTCGAGATTATGCAACTTCACGGTTGATATCTCAACTTTGTGTTCATATGCTTGTTTTTGTAAACAAATGGAAATGTTTTTGTTTTTAAAGAAAAAGGTTCTTGAATTTCTCCTCCATAGAGTAGTCAAAACCTATTTGTTCTTACTTTTTCTGCTGTGTTCTTCAAGAAATTTTCTTGGGTCTTTGTATGTAGATCCGGTGAACACAAAATGGATGTATGTTTCTCCCAAATTAAATCAAACACTACCCAAATCAGGTCCTTTTCATGTCTTAAAATTCTTTGCTACTTTTGAGATACATCTAGAGTTTACTAGCAATACTTTTTATTAAACATTGTTTAAAGAAGGCATATTAGTACAAATTCTTTTTGATGGTCTCGAAAAAGTGTTTCAGCAGAAATGAAAGGACCATGCTTTCTGTCACCATCCATTCTTTTGCCATTGACTCTTCTTTCACATGTCACCCTACCCAAGTTTTGTCTCATCCATAACCTTTATCTCTCCTCAAAAACCTACATCCAAGATCTACAACTTTGATCTTTTTTTCTCTCTCTTCAAAGGGAAAAAGGAAAAGAACAATATGCAAGGATGATTTACAGGTTGTTATACGTGAGGATGATATCAGTTGATAGAAAAAACTCAGAATATCGAATACGAGAATACGAGACTGCTGCTCGTCCCTCGTTTTTGTTTGTTCCAGGTGGTTGAGGGTGATAAATCGAGGATGTATTCATGGTTTTTGGTTGTTGAAGGTGATCGACATCTGGGTTTACGATGAAGTCGTCAATGGTAATGCTGATAACGAGTTTGTAACAGATGGGTTTCCATGCAAGCTCGAGCTTCGGGTTTCTGCAACAAAGTCGATGATAGTTATGAGGTGACAAGCCGATGAACACGATGATCTCCGATGGTGTTATCGGAAAATTCATATGAAAACTGTATCATCTGGGCTTGCATTCATCTTGATGGCCGATGATAACTGATGTTACAGCTGGGTAACCGACTAAGTTGTGATGACGAGGCACGTTATGGGTGATGAAGGAAGAAAACGATGCTTCCTGTTTCGAATTTAGGGTTCCTGAGGAAGATGGTAGTAGCTGGCCTTCAACCGAAAAATCTCGATCAACCGGAAGTAACCCCAGATTCCGGCTCAACTCAGGTTCAGACGGAAAAACAAAGTTCAAACGGAACTTCATGTTCAAGCGGAGAATTCAACCGGAAAAACTTGATCCGCTCCAATCACGTTCCGTTCGAACTTCACGTGGAGAATTCAACCGGAAATCGCTTTTCCGCTTTAACGTCCAACCGGAAACCCACTTGAACCGGAAATGCCACTGTTTGGGTCTCAAGTCTCCAGCGATGCTTGTAACCACCGGAATCTGCCTCCGTTTCACGACCAGTCACCGGAAAACATTACCATTCAAGTTTAGGTTGCCAGAGAAGCTCCAGATGTGATCGGTAAATAGGTTTCTGTTCGAAGTCAGTCGCCGGAGTTTGCCTTGCTCGCCGAAAAATTGATTCTTTGATCGGAAACAGCTAAGGTACGTCGGGAACCATAGGGTAACAACTCCAGGTTAATATTATTTAATATTATCTTGTGTTGTGTGAGCTTCTGTTCAAGTTTACGGATATCAAAGAGGTAGACCATCGGATATATATCTTTCATCTCGACAAAGTTTCCGTTCGAGATTTCGGTTACGGGTTCGGGTTCGATTATTCACTTTTGTTACAAACCAACAACCACAACAATTTGAAGCCATAATTTTGTAGAAATCTCATCAGGTACATCAAAACTATACTCCTATATCAGATTGCTTCGATATATAGCAGACGTGTTATGAGGTAATATTTGATTATAAGAGTTGTGCACAAGTTTGATATGAGAGATTATTGGCTACTGTTGGATTTCAAGAATTTGTTGATGAAATGGTTGCTATATGGGTTTTGATCAACAGAAGATGCTTATTTATTTTGCTTGGTTGCAAAAGTCTAGGGGGAGAAAATGTGATGATTTGATGAGACTTTTGGCAACGGGTTTAGCAAAAGAAAGCAACGTGATTTTTAATCTTCGAAGCGTCCTCAAGCCGTAACAGTTGCGACATTGCCATTGCGGTAAAAATCGAGGCAAGGTTAATAGCACAAAAGAAGTGGTTTATCTTCGTGCAAAGCATTGGTTTGGTATTCGGCCAAGTATTTCAAGACGGTTGAATTGTGGAGTTAATTCTCGAGTTTTTCATAGATCCTTTATCTTGTTTACTTTCAACAATATTGGTACCTTGAGTTATGACTCAGTCCTCAAGTATATTGCCATTGTGTTGAAGTTTGTAAACACCCTATGCATTACAAGCCCATGGTCAGGGGGTTGAAGAATGTTTATTGTAGGGGGAGCTTCACAAAGGAGAATTGAAGAACAAAAGACTTGAAACTACATGAAGATTTTCTTGAAGACAAGTTGCAAGAATACAAAGAACCAATGTCACAAGTGTTGAGTATACCATCTACCAAATAGGGGGAGATTGTTGGGAATCGAGATTCCGACCCAACATGATTTGGATAGATGTGATCAATACTCAACGGCCACTTAACATTTACCGTCCCGACAACACGGTGAAGAACATGACAAATCAAGACACAAGACTCAACTAAAGAAAATGACTCTAGTGAATATTATTTATTGTTTAAATATTGTCACTAGTTGGTAGTCTTACTATTATGCCCTTAGTGAGTTTTGTAGTGTATATAGTAAGTCTTTCTCATGTGAAAGACTTGATGATGTATCTCTAGTGAGAGAGAGTTAGTCATGGTTCTTTGAAGCTTGTCAAGGGTTCTTGAACTTACCTAGTAAGCTCAAGAAACCCGGGAATGCGTGGGGTAGGTAATGTAATCATTCGGTTATTGTTAATCATTTGATTATCTTTTGTTATCTATCTTTGATGTTGATTATCATAGATCTATCTTGTTCTTCATATCCATGTTTCTACTAGCTTTGTTCTTCATCATCATCACATCTCAAACACCATCGTGTTCATATCCGGGTGTTCATTTGTTTCTACAAAAACGGGTTACACAAAGACTCGATCCGCTTCCGCAACCAAGGTATTTGGTCACCACCTCGGTTTTTCAATTTACATCGTGTTTGATCGAATCATGTAGTAGTAAGATCATTTCGTGTACGTACACTTAGAAACATCTTGAGGCTTTTTAGGAACCTCTATGTCCTTGACCGAGCCATCCCAAGCATACCGTCTTACTTGCTAAACGATCGCTCACAGATGGAAATCCAAAAGCACACTGACGATTCTAAAGATGTTACTGAGCTTATGTTATCTAGCATGACACAGGATTATCGATACAACTTTATCAACATTGGAGCTTATGATATCATGAGGAAACTCAAAGATCTCTTTGATTTAAGTCAGAGGAGTGAGCGATGTGGTGTACTTCAAACTTTTGTGAACTGCACTATGTCACCTGATTCCTCACCTTATGATCATGTAATGAAGATGAAAGCGTATCGCGATAGACTGATCAACCTTGGCTACACCATTCCAGATGGAATGGCCTTTGATGTAGTTCTTGGATCTCTGCCGGAGCATTATCGCATGCGATTAATTGTTTGCCACAGATAATTGAGGAGGACATGACATTGTTTCCCAATGTGCGGATCAGGACCACATCGGGTGTGCTCAGAGTTGCTAATACAGGTATATCCAAGTCCAAGAACAAGGGTAAAGAGAACAAGGGCAAAAATCATTGACGCCACCTCCACAGGAATGTCAATGCTTTGAATGCAATAAAATGGGCCACTGGAAACGCAACTGCTCCATTTATTTGGCTAAGATCAGGATGACTAGAAACTCCAGCAAGGGTTCCACATCAGGTATTTCAATACATGTTATTGTACTTTTCATTGTTTCCTCCAATACATGGGTATTTGATACTGGATGTGGTTATCACATTGTTAATGTTTTGCAGGAGCCTGAGAAGTGGAAGAAGATAGAACAAGGTGGCATGGAGCTCATCATTGGTGATGGGAAAAGAGTCCTAGTCTTGGCTACCGGCACATATTCTCTTACATGTCTTTCTGGCCTTGTATATACTTTAGTTAACTGTTTATATGCACCTGGCTTGTCCAGAAATATTATTTCTGTCTCTTCCTTATTTGAACAAGGTTTTAAGTACATGTTTGATGGTAATACCATTTTAACCTACTTTAACGATATCTTTTATTTCGAGGCTAGACCTCGACATGGCATATATGAGATAAATGTTCAAATAAATGACCAACTCTATCACGTTTTGAAAGAAACAAAGTTCAGAGAATGATTCATCTCTATGGCATCATTGGCTTGGTCACATAGGCAAGGCTCGCATCAAGAAGCTACAATCTGCTGGGATTCTCAAATCCACTCACGCAGAAATCTTCGACGAATGCGAATCTTGTTTATCTGGTAAACTTACCAAGTAACGCTTCACCCAGGTTGGTGAACAGGCTGAAGGTTTGTTAGGATTGATACACACTGATGTGTGTGGACCTTTCGAACTTAAACGATAAATCATGAACGCTACTTCATGACTTTCATAGATGACTATAGCGGATATGGTTACGTTTATCAGATGAAACACAAACATGAAACTTTTGACAAGTTCAAAGAGTTTCAGAAAGAATTAGAAAATCAACAAAGTCGAACTATTAAAATACTTTGATCGGATAGAGGAGGTGAATATCTTAGCACCGAATTCCTCAATCATCTTAAGGAATGTGGAATCATTTTACAACCCACTCCTCCTGGAACACCACATTTAAATGGTGTGAGTGAGAGGAGAAATCAAACCTTGCTAAACATGGTTCGATTGATGATGTGTAGGACCAACTTGTCCCACTCCTTTTGGGGTTATGCTCTCTTAACCGCCCTCGCCTAATTAATCTGGCACCGACCAAGAAATTGGATAAGACCCCATACGAGATATGGCATAGATCTCTACCAAAGTTATCCTACCTCTGGGTATTTGGATGTGAAGCTTATGTCACTAGTGATTCTAACAACAAGCTTGATCCTCGAGGTGAAAAGGTAATTTTCATCGGATACTTGGTAATACCGGTTATTACTTTTAGCATCCTCAAGAAAACTACGTTTTCATCAAAAAGAAGGGTAAGCTCTTCGAGAAAGAGTTTCTTAACAAAGGAACCAATAGTGATCCAGTGGATCTTGAAGAAATTCGAGAAACACAAAACCTTGAAACGATCGCTGCGTCTGACCAACAAATTGT
Organism: Deinandra increscens subsp. villosa; assembly: GCA_039602395.1. Lineage (NCBI taxonomy): Eukaryota > Viridiplantae > Streptophyta > Magnoliopsida > Asterales > Asteraceae > Deinandra > Deinandra increscens. The sequence goes on along the minus strand of JBCNJP010000007.1, from coordinate 52,166,445 downwards.
TATCGCACCATCAGACCCAAACACAAGCGTTCGCAGAAGCGAAAGGATGCGTAAGGAACCTGATAGATACCTTGGTCATCTAGAAGCTTCCGATGTCCTGTTAGTAGCAGATACAAATGACGAAATTACTAATTACAAAGTTTTTATATCAGATCCGGAATCTGACAAATTCTTGAAGCCATGAACACTGAGATGCAATCCATGCGTGATAATCAAGTCTGTGACTTGATTGAGCTACCCCCCCCCCCCCAGTTCTCGGGCAGTAGGGAGCAAGTGGATCTTTAAAAGGAAAAACTGACATGCATATATGGAAAAGTCCAAACCTATAAGGCACGACTTGTAGCGAAGGGATTCACTCAAACCCAAGGGGTTGACTATGAAGAAACCTTCTCACCCGTGGCCATGATCAAATCAATCAGGATATTACTTGCCATAGCCACATACCATGACTATGAGATATGCCAAATGGATGTCAAAACCGCATTCCTGAAAGTACAACTCACTGAGGATGCCTACGTGGTTCAGCCCGATGGTTTTGTCGATCCAAAATATCCAAATATGGTTTCTAAACTGAATAAGTCCATCTATGGACTTAAACAAGCATCTCGAAGGTGGGATCTTCGTTTCGACCAGAAAGTTCAAGGAATTTTGCTTTGCTCAAAACGAAGATGAGCCTTATTTTTGCAGAAAGACAAGTGGGAGCACTATATCTTTCCACATCTTGTATGTGGACGATACACTGATCATTGGAAACAACATACCTATGCTTAATGAAGTTAAGAAATGGCTGCCATCTTGTTTCGCTATAAAGGCTCTTGGGGAAGCCGCTTTTATTTTGGGAATTTAAATTCACGGAGATCAATCTAAGAAACTTCTAGGTCTTAGTCAAAGTACATACATTGACAAAATTATAGCACGGTTCAACATGAGGAACTCTAAGAAAGGAGGCGTACCTATGACAAGGGGTGCTATCTTGGACAAATCTCAATCTCCTAAAACGGGGAAAGAGATCAACCAAATGGCTTCGATCCTATTTGCTTCTGCTATAGGTTCAGTTATGTATGCCATGCTCTGCACACGACCGGATGTCTCGTTTGCCCTAAGCTTGACTAGTCGATACCAATAGACTCCAGGACTAGCTCACTGGATGGCTGTGAAGAAGATCCTGAAATACTTAAGAAACACACGTGAAATGTTTCTAGTATATGGAGGAATTGAAGAAGAGCTCACTATAAGATGTTACACTGTTGCTAGTTTTGCAGATTAACCGAGATGACTCTCGCTCGCAGTCAGGATACGTATTCACTCCCAATGGAGGGGCTGCTTCGTGGAGAAGTTCCAAACAGCCAGTAGTGGCTGATTCCACTACTGAATCCGAATACATAGCCACCTCAGGAGCTGCTAAAGAAGTCGTGTGGATGAAGAAATTCATCAGAGATCTCGATGTGGTCCTAAGTGTGAGGAAACCAATTGAGATGTTGTGCGATAACACGGGCGCTATAGCTCAAGCCAAAGAGTCGAGGTCTCATAAGAAGGCCAAGCATATCCTGATGAAATTCCACTACATCAGATAAGTAGTCGAATGAAATGAAATAAAGATTTGCAAAGTGGACACAGATCAAAACTTAGCCAATCCTTTTACAAAGCCCATGACTCACGAGACTCATGATCGTCACAGAGAAGCGATAGGGCTTAAATTAGCTAAAGACATGTTTTGATTTAGTATTTGGGTGTATGAACGTATAACAGTTATCTTTCTTATTCATATTCCATCAGAAAATGCAATATCTCATAACTGGTTTCGATGTTAATACGTTTAATTATCCATGAACAATTGTTATTTGTTCTAAATGTTCGTAGTCGATTAGAGTCATGGGAACGACTTTAAATTAAGACTATTCTGATTTTTAATCTTAAAATGGTTTAATGTTCAAAGTCACAGACCTCATTACAGAATGACGTTGGACGTAACTCACATCAAGCAATGCAATCATGGAAGTCTTGTTTGCTTGATTAAATGGTAAACTCTAATTTTTCCTTAGACCTGAGACGTATACTAGAAATATCGTTAACTGTGGACTGTTCTTTGATTGTAGCCTAACGTTGTCATGTAACTGCCAATCATAACGGCTATTTTGGGAATGGATCTAAAGTTCAGTGGGTGTTATATGCCTCAATATGGGATTATGTACTCTTGCTTCGGCAACAGCTAGACATTATGGCACCCTCATTGATTCCAAGTGACAAGTGTGAGGCCTCACCCAAACTTACTATGCGTTTGATCAATTCACTTCGAATCTGTAGCGAGACTATAATCGATGATTTAAACATGAGAGTCCATGTCTCGTCATTCATCTATGTCTTATACAGAAAGGAACATATGACAATGATTACCATAAGTCATCAATCTGCTTGCTATTCAATCAGATATACTTTGGCTGACGACTTAAAGTGTCAACATTGGTTGGTGTCGCGATCAGTCTAAGTGGGAGACTGTTGGATATTAAGTGTCTTGACCCGACAACTAACGTAACCGACCTAGTGTTTACCCGTAAGAGTTACACCGGGGTCAACGAACTAAGTACAAATTATTATTTTATTAGTAACTGAACAAGAAAATAAATAATTAAATATTATTTATTGTAACGAAACAAAAGTTATTCATAAAACCGTTTATGATGTCATGACGAAACATTATTTAATTGTTACTACATTAACAATTTAATATAAATGGGTTAGCGTGCGTTGGGCTCGTGATTGGGCTTTTACCAGTTAAAAGCCCGTGAAGGTTTTAAAGGTGATTAGGGATAATGATAAAAAGAGACACAAGAAAATGAAACCCTAATCCTCCTCCCTCCCACGTCGTCGTCGCCCCCCTCTCCTCTCTCGTTCGGCTTGCGTCGTCAAGAACCGCCGGAGCACCACCTCTCGTCGCCGCCACCATGAACCCGAAGGACCCTTGTATCGCCACCGCCGCGAGCACGGCTCATGCCCGAGCCACCGAGGAGAATGCCGCCGCCGCTGCCTTCGTCGATCGAGAACCAGCCGACCACCGCGAGGTGGTCCTGTCCTTGCCGGCGCCGCTGAAGCCAATGTTTGAGGCTTCGGTTTCTGCCGTTGTGAAACCGAGCAGGTACCTCGCGCCGCTCTACGCCGCCGCTACCAACCTACCTTCGCCGCCTCCACGCGCCGCTAAGATCTCGTCTTTGGGATGATACCGGTTTCGCACACCGCGGAGATCTTGGATTCGGATGTCGTGATACACGACGTCGTTTTGTTACCACCACCACTGTTGGTTCACTTGTTGCATGTGACGTCGATGCCGAAATTGCCGTCTTCCCAAGTGGTTGAAGATCTGACTCAAAGATTTGAGTCAGGCGTTACCGTTTAACCTAGCGCCAGTTCCTCGAATCCCAGTGTCTCAAACGGATGTTCGGATTCCGCCAAGGTATATCTAACTCAGTTTATTTAGATATATGTTTTATTTATTTTCTATATTTACGCGTACACGGTGATCAGATCTTGTCTACGGTTTTATATTATTCGCGTTGTAAAAGTTTATCCGTTGCGTATCTGATTTAGATAAATAACCCGTTAGTTATTTTGTAATAAAATTTTAACGGGTGACCCGGATGTGCACTATAAAACCCAACATATTCATCCTATGGATATGCAACCAAAACAACAAAATCCTACCAAATAAGCAATAATACCTATACAAACTACGAATTTAGCGTCTCCCAAGACACTATATACATGTAGAAATCACAAAAACGTGCAAGAAAGAAAAATTTTGCAATTTAATTTCCTTTAGGAGCATGATTAATCTTTGATTTTTTACACACACATCATCGCTTCTCTATCACTTCTCAAGTATTTTCTGATGGACGACTACGGTAGCTTTTTAACTTTTGGATGACAATGACGACGCTACGACTTTTCCTTTCGATATTTCTTCTTTTGTAGATGTTATTTTAGGAATCACATCACCTACATCATTTTCTCCTCAAATTTTGTGTTGAATTTTTACTTTTGTAGGCTAGACTTACCATCATAAAATAGTCTCTCACTTCTTACAAGAAACCCATGACATTTTCTTTGATCTTTTCACATCTAAAACCCTCGACTTAGTTAGGAGCTTGTACACTCTATCATGTGAGCAAGCCTCCTATTCTAACCTTTCTCTCTCTCTCTCTCTCTCTCTCTCTCTCTCTCTCTCTCTCTCTCTCTCTCTCTTTCCCTTTATTCTTCTCGCAACGCGCTACATTGTGAAGACGATTTACACAACACCTGAAGAGCAACCACGGAGGAACAATGACTTTTACATGCATTCTCACACCGGAAAGACTAGAGACTACAAGAGAGACTACAAGACCAACACATTAGGTGTTGGGATGAAACCTAAACCTAGATAAAATTTCTTAGGCTTTTCGCCGCAACAATATTCTTTTCTTTTCCACCTTCCTTTTTCTTCACGACTACCACTACGGACTTTGACGTCCAATCTCTTCTCAACTTCATCTTTCTTCTCATTTCCTCGTGAACATTTGACTTGGCGTCAAATGAGCACTTACGTATCTCTTCTCGTTTATTGATCTCTCTCCCTTTTCACTTCTTTTCTTGTCAAAAGTAGGTAGGTCAAACCTCTTAACATGGGAAGCCTACTTTTTCACATACTCACCTCTTTAGGATAACCTCATCAACGACGTACGACGACTACCAGCGAGGAAGCTAATAGATGAGCTAGTTGCATTCTTCGAAGGTAACAATAACGACACAAGAGAGGTGTTCGTAATCTTCACAAGAAGGATGAGACAACTTCCTTCATCTCCACTATCGACAACGACAAGTGGACCCATAACCCATAGGTCCCAAGGATTCCGCACGATAACAAAATGCAAGAAAGCTAATAATGAGATAAGTTATGATGGAACTGAGAGAAATGTATTAGGAAAACACATGGGAAGATTATTCACAAGCGGAATTGACGAAGAGCACAACAACGGAGGACAATGCAAGATGACGCCGACAAAGGAGTAAATGGGAAATAGAACTCCCATATCAGAACTGTCAACTTCATCATTTGGAAATTCGTTTGAGTAAGTGACAAAGGTGGCTACACAGAGATTCATAAGACTTGAATAAACAACAAGCTAGGACTGCAACCTTAAGATCAATGCCAAGCTTGGAGGATTAAAGCGTTTTACTTCCTCAACTTACTTAGAATACCTTCTTCTTCACCTTCGTCTTCTTCTACATCTACAACGAGCACTATTGTTATCATTACTCCCCCTCTATGACGACAACACATTAATTCTTAACTTTTATGATTCACACATAGCCATAAATATAAATATCTGTACATATATATATATACATATACATATGAGTACACTAGAGTCATATGTTTTGATGTTAGTTCACCATTTTGATTTGCTTTAGTTACACTAACTCCTTGAAGTCACAAAACTTTCCTACACTTGTTCCACACGTTCGAGAAGAAACTGCCTTAACATAGGGAGAATGTAACACCCACACACTACACGTCATCATTTCACTACACAAAAATACCGTTAACTTTTTTCGCGCAATTTTTACAATTAAATATACAAAGCAGTATACAACATTTTCATATAAACACAATTGACACCATTACATATTTATAAACATATGTAACATCTAGTATCTTGACCAAATCCAAGACCAACAGTTAATGCAATCTAAATCATCCAAGGAGATTAGGCCCAATAGTTTAGTAAGCCCACTAGGACAAACCTTTGACTCAAACCAGTTTGTGCTTAGCTAAGTGGGACAAGCCCACTAAGCAAGCCCAAAACCTTCGGCCTAAACCTAAACCAAACCCAATACATCAGGCCCAAACCTTAAATTGACCCAATAGGCCCAAACCTTACCAGTTCTACTTAGCCCAAAACCCTTCGGCCCAATAGTTAAATAAAACCTTATGACACCAACCCGATAGGCCCAGTAACCCTAAATCCAGCCCAATAAGCCCAAACACCTATTCCACTTAGGACGCCACCATAAACCGGATAACCCACAACCGGTCTAGCCATATCCGCGGGTTATAACCCGAATCCACCTCCCTAAGGACCGGCTTGCAACTTAGTACAACCTTGGAGGACCCAATGTGTAAACTTGCATGGAGGATGGCCAATAGAATCAAATGCATGACTCTCACCGGTCAAGTGAGGTTACTTGAACCACCCTTACATATAAACCCATCCGCCAATCACCCTCATTCACCACCTACCACCAATCAGCACCCTTGCTTGTTCCCCACTCTCGAGACCTCCTCATTGGCTCCCTCTTCGCAACGGTCACCTTCTCTCCTCCATATAACAACAACCGAACACTACTCCTCCACGCTACACCTCCACTACGGATCCACATCCAAATCCACACCTATAGCCAGCCACCACCATGCAACCTCACCAACACTACCACCAACCACCATATCACTACCAACAACTTCCAACCCAAACATATTATTTTTTATTAACCATTTCCAACCCAAACATATGTTTTTCTGAAAAACCAACACCTTCTAATCTAAAGGTTTAAACAAGATTTATAAACTATACTTCACTAATCGGTTTAACCATATGAAATACATGGACCAAGGAATAATCATTTTGGATCAATCCCAACCGAATACTTCACAAAATCGGTTGGGCCAACCAAGCCCAATAACATGCATAAAACATAATGGATCAGGTACACATGTGGATGGACCACAGCTACGGGTTAAAATCCATTATATAAAACTGGGTTATATCCATGGTTTAAATTACTTTACATGTTGCATGACCACGGGTCGGGTTCAAAACCCAATACTATGTTAGCATCCGGATTAGCCATTCTACAAAACCCAACTCATAAGAGAACGAGCCCTAAGGCCCACTAATTTTTTTAAACGGGTAAAAGGGCTACGACCAAATGTTTTTTAGATAAAAACGATAAACTATTTTGGGCCTTAAGGCCCACTGTCTATAAAAAAATATACGCATTACGACCCAATGATTTTATAAAAACAATAAACTGGGTTGGGCCGAAAGGCCCACTGCTACTTTTTGAATAACTCAGGTCGGACCCTCTTGACGGGTCAGATCCATTTAACCTAAACCAAATACTAAGGAAACCCCTTTGTGACCTAAAACCGAGAACCCGAAACCTCTGTTTCGGATGTAACCAACTAACCAAGTGCGTTAGGCCTACAAGCCCACTGTGATCGGGTCAAGGTTAACCCCTTGGGTCTAGTTCTACAAACGGGTGTAGTATTTATAAAACTAAACAAAACCATTTCTAACATTTGGCTAAACCCATTCGACACACCTTTCCAAGATAAAACCTAAAGACATGCAATAAAGTCCTAACCCATTTGGGCCTACGGCTCAATAACTCAAGATCCAACCCGAAGGTTAGAAGCCCAACTGTTTTGTCCATGAGATGGGGCCTCCGGCCAATAAGCATCCAATGTAACCCATCTCATGATGAACCCACGAGAAACCCAAAAATACTAAATTAGACAAAATCCACAAACAATAATCTTAAAACGTATCAAACTCCACTGAATATCCGCAATGCAAACCATTGGTCATAAATCTAAATACTTTATGATACTTAAAACAGTATATAAAAATCTTTAAAATATGTGTACGGTACTTCCACAAGGCAAAGCAAAGGATGAAGACGCTTAGGTGAGTTTCCGAAGCTCCTCTCACCGTTTTTATATGTTTTTGGGGTGATACATGCTCCCTTTTTGCTTTAAATTATATTTCTTGAAATATCTTGTATCGTACTTTGAACAATGGACACATGTGTGTATTTCGTTGGATGCTCTACTATTTGATCACGCATACATCATTTGGTCTAGTTGATATACCCCACTAGATGCGCATGTACACAATCTTAATTTCTTGGTTTAAGGAACCGCGGGTAATATGGGTAGCGCTATTTGGGGATAATGTGACACCCGGTCCAAAAATCAGGTCTACTCTCTCTCCGTTGACTTTTGTTGACTTTTATTACATTATAATTATGTGATCTACTATTTTAAACCGCATGATTAACTGTGTTAATTAAATGATTAACTGATCGCGCAAAACAACCGTGAAATATGAACGTTTCATACTATTGTTAATGGAACTTTAATAATAAGAAATTAAATATAAAATTTGATATTTTATATTTTATCAAACTGATTCAAACCGTTAAAACGTTTCATGAACTCAAAATGTAATCAAAAGCATTACATTGTCAAGACTTAGCCAAACGAGTAACTCGTTTCACCTATTGGGCCCGGTAAGCCCAATAAGCCCAATTCAACCCGGATTAACCCAAAAATTTAACTGATGACTCGCCTCGTCACACTGAGTATTTTCCCTGAACCGGATACCCGACCCGCGGCCTGAAGCACATTGGGCCGAACCGGCCCAATCCTTTTCTCTTTTCTCTCTCGCGGCCCGGTTCCCTCTCCTAAACCCGAAGTGGGCTACGGCCCATCTCCAAATATTAATGGGCTTCGGCCCGTTCCACCATTCAAACCAAAATGGGCTTCGGCCCATAAGCCCATTTTATTTCCGATTGGGCTTCGGCCCAATTGTTAACAAAGTGATTAATTTGTTTTAAACGCACTTGTTTTATAAAATATAACCCACTAATATTTTTATAAAATTTGGATCAATAACTTTTATAAAAATAAAAACCACCATTCTATTGGATTAAATATACTTGGATGTTATTTTAAAAAGTTATGATTTTTATAAACTCCTAATCACTTTATATTTTATAAAAGTGTTAAACTTTTATAAAACACATGAAAGTTTTATAAAACTAATCACCTACAACTAGAGAAGTTGGGAGGGCTTGAGAACTTGACAACACATAATTACCCAAGGTAACCCCACACCATGTTCCCTTGCACCCAAAACACCAACACTTCCACTCTCCCCCCTCTCCTCCTTGTTTCGGCCGAGAGCCACCACCCCACCGCCGACCGCTGCCGGCCAACCACCCTGCCGCCGCCCTGCTGCCACCGCCGGCCACCGTCAACCACCGCCACCCTCCACCGATTTTCTTCTTTTTCTTGTGAGTTTTCTAACTCATTTCTCACATACTCACCACCCCATGATAACCCCAAGTCTTGACAACTAAAAACCAAGTCTTTACTTATTTATTCTTGAATGCTTGTGTTTGTTAATCAATTAACAAAAACTCACTTCTTAATCTCCTTTCTTCCAAGATCAAGCACTCATCTTGGTGTCTTAGAGACTTAAAGTTAGCCAAGGAGTGTGGTGAAACACATTTGTGAAATCTAAGGAAAGTAACAAGTGTGCACCATGAATCTTGTATATATGAAACCTTGGTTTCATAAGTTAGTTGATTTCAAACAAACCTCCAAGCCTCTTCATATAAATCAAATCATAAAAATTAACTAACAATCTACACATGTTTATATTTATTGTCCTAACACCAATGTGTTAGTGATTGTTATATATTTTCTTGTCCTAACACCAATGTGTTAGTGATTGTTATTTATTTTCTTGTCCTAACACCAATGTGTTAGTGATTGTTATTTATATTTTCTTGTCCTAACACTAATGTGTTAGTGATTGCATTTTATTTAATCATTGGTCCTAACACAAGGTGTTAGTAGATATGAACTTATGATTATGTTATAAAAATGCTAGAAAATGAAAGAATATAATAAACATGTTTATGGACTTATTTAAATCAAAGGAATTAAATAAATGTTACATATGTAACCTATGACTAAAACAAAAGAATAATACTTGTTTTAGTAAAAGTGACACATTAAATGTGTTATAAAAAGAACTCAAGACAAAAAGAATGTTACTTGATTTGGAGAAATAAACATATTAAAGATGTGTTATAAATGTTGGACAAAAAGAATATATTAAATTCTTGCTAGATTTAGTAAGAATAATATTTATGTCAAATGATTGGTTTGACATAAATACTTGGATTTATTACAAGTTTTAACATTTCTAAGGCTTTTATATAAATAGACAAGTTTTCTATAAAAAGTCACATGTGAAGAGAAATATTTTTATAAAAGGATTTTTATAAAAATAAATCAAAGGCAAGTCATTGACTTTAAATACTTATATGGATTTTAATGTTACTTTGATGAAATCAAAGTGACCAAAAAATGGACTTACGTTCGTTAGAGATTTTAAATAAAATCAAGTTTTTATAAAGACAACGTTATATAAATCCAAGCGTCGTTACAATGTTTTGAAAATATTTAAGAAAGAAATATATATTTCATGCAAATGAAATATTAAACGCGTTCGAAATATAAATGATTGAATGCTAGAAACTTTGAATGCTTTCTTTAAAGATTCATGTTTTAAAAAAAATAAAGCAAACATTTAATAATTATTTTTGACAAATAATTATTTACAAAAGATATAAACCATGTTTTATTCACCAAAGTATTGTTAATCATAATTATTTAATATAATTATAACTTGCAAGATTAACAAATCAAATATGTAATTATTTAATTAAAAATAATTATACGAACTTGTGAAAATAATAATAAACATTATTATTCTTTTAAACTCAATATTCAAGACTTGGTTGACTTATTAAAAATGATTATTATTAGGTTATATTTATTTAACATAAATATAAATCATCACCAAATATATTTATTTAATAAGTACAAGTTAACGGGTTTTCAAAAATGCAAACGGATTAAAATGTCAAGACTTGACCGGTATCACTTGGGTGACTTATGTTACTCAATTGATCATAGACCTTATGCATATGTTTATTTAATTATTTAGGACGTTACGCGCTACCGTTCCTATCCTGCTAAATTTCTGCTTATCTGCTGAATCAGTGAGTTTCACGGCCCCTTTTCCTTTTAACTATTTTATACTTTGGGGGAGAAATCATGAAAACTGTTAAATGCTTTTACTTGATATTATGGTTTATCTGTTAGCCGTATGACTACTTGTTTTCTTACTGATTGCCCAACATGGTACATTAACGTTATGAACGTTTGTACAACCATAATCCCACCATTAATTGATTTCAATTAGTTTTGTACGAAACGATAGCTAGTGAATAGATCTATTTGGGTTGACAACCCTACCCTAACTAGTAGCTCCAGTTCTGACTCCGGATTGTCTGGGGGTACACGTCAGTTGTTCTGCTCTGTTTAACATCTCTGGGCAAGAGATGCTGGGTGGGTAAACCGTTAGTATTTGAAATCAAGGTTCAGGTGAGCTCATACATCCACAACGATAAACCCTTGTAATATTTAAGTATACCGAAAACTGATTTATAAATGTTAAACTGATAAATCCTAAACCTGTGAACCTCACCAACTTTATGTTGACCCGTTTTAAATTCATGATTTCTTAGGTAATTGATGCAACTTCGTGAAGACATGCAAATGGGGCTTATCAATGCTATCGGACCTGCTTTTGGAGTCATAGTCCCAACTATCCTAATAAACCGTTAATGTTTTTATTATTAATTTAAGACTTATTTTCAAATGTAAGACATTATCATTGTCCACTATCACTTTCCGCTGCAATACAATGACGTAATGTTTTATGAAGTTTTAAATATATTAGATGTTGTTCCATGTATCCTCGACTATGATTCCATTCTCGTTCACACCCGATACCGTTGACCGGGGTGTGACAGATTGGTATCAGGGCCGTGGTTATAGCAAACCAGGATAAACAAACAAAACAAAACGAAAGCCAAACCTGGACTATAACCCACTCCGAAGCTACCATTTGCATGCAAGGCCTCATCCTCGATATGTTTACTTATGCTAGTTTAAGTGTTACCTATGCATTGCCTTCTTTCTTTAGTTACTACACCATCATGATGTTACTGACCACTGTTCTTGTTGGAATATTTTCGCAGAGATGGCTTCCAAGGAAGTCATTTGCGTTGCTGATTCCAAGGAAGAACCAGTGTCGAGTATACCCCATCTCCAGAGGACCCCGCACCAGTAGACTACACTCCTTCACCGGAGGACCACATACCGTCTAGCCCTGAGACCGAGGGGGCCACTGTGGGCACCCTTCGCCAGACCCCCATACCCCCTTGTTTCCTGAGCCCTATCAGGCGTAGGACCTCTGATGATCCCCCCGACCACCATGCTCCCACCGCCACTGCTGGCGGTGCGGCCTCTATGGATGCTTCCAGCTCCACCGACCCCTTCACAGGCCGAGATCGGTCTGGGAAAACCTTTGTCGCCACACCTGGTGGCGGCAGACGGGGATTCACCCCAGGACGGGTACCTGGCCCTTCCCGGACACGGGAGGTTCGACGCACCCCTGATGAGCCTGCGCCCAAGAGGCGTTATGTATTTCAGTTTCCCCACTTAGCTGTTACGCTCTTGGGGAATCCTCACTCCCCGACCCCTCTCGCCGTGTGCCTATGGGTATTTCACCCTTCACTGACGAGCCCATCTCTGACACTGTACCATTACTAGTGGCTCGTCTGAGGCGCATCGAACCGATCTGGGAGAGCTGGATGTTGATGTCCGCCAGCTGCCGACTACCCCTGAGGTGACCTTCCTGAGGAACCAGATGTCCGAGCTGATCGGACGCATGAGCGCTACTGACGGCGACATGGAGTCCCTTCATGCTCACCTGACTGGAGTTAGCATGGCCACTACTGATCTGCTCCTCTCACACGAGATCTTGCAGAGGAGGGTCTCAGCCCTGGAGTTTGTTTCTGGACGACTCCTCGCCACCCTCCAGGCCATGACTCGGGGACCGGCCGTCTATTTCATGCCTCCTAGACCTCCACCACCCCCACAAGCATTCTAGGTAGATGTGACCTAGTATCTTTTGATAGCCGTTTTATAGATGAAACATGTTAGCTATGATTATGATTGGGACTACGAGCCCACGATGCAAAACTTGTTTATTTTGAATATGTTTCGTCTGTAATATGGTAACAAACAATGGTTGATGTACGACTTCAGTTAATATGCTATGGAAATCTTTTGGTATGATTATGGTTAATGTTATATGGTTATGTTATTATCATGTTATGGTTGTGTAGTTATATTGTTATGATTGCTATGACACGCTATGTTACTTCGTCCTTCCGTTCATCTCATGTTTCTTGGTTGTGTTTGCGTGAAAATGTTTTGGCAATTGATGTATGTCGTGGCAGTTATTCTCGAGCATGTAATAACCCCATTTACATATTATCTAAAATTTTCTTTATGTTGTAACTTAAAGAGAAGTCATGCCACCGAGACGTCGAGCCACCAGGAACGCTTCACCTCCTCCGCCCCCTCCTCCCATGACTGCCGAGGAAATCGAGGACATGATTGCTAATCGCGTCGCAGAAACTGTTGCCGCCGCTGAAACCCAACGTCAAAACGACAATGGGACACGCGGTAAGAACGAACTAACCAATGTTAGAAAAACACTAGACTACAATTTTCCTAAATTGTATTCAACGTTTCAACTTAACAATTGCAGGCCCCCGTGAATGTTCATACAAAGATTTTATGAACTGCAAACCCGCAAATTTCAAGGGTTCTGAAGGCGCTGTTGGTTTAGTTCGCTGGTTTGAGAAAATGGAGTCCGTCTTCCGCATAAGCAACTGCCCTGAGCAGTACATGGTCAAGTATTCCATATGCGCACTGACTGATAGCGCACTGACTTGGTGGAATTCCCATGCTGATGCTATGGGAACTAATTTGGCTTACGCCATGACATGGGACAAACTCAAACAACTGCTTCGCGATGAGTATTGTCCTAGAGAAGAACTTCAGAAACTCGAAGCTGAGTTCTGGAACCTATCCATGAATGGAGCCGATGTTGCTGGCTATACCAAAAGGTTCTGTGAGCTCGCTCATCTCTGTCCGACCATGATCACTCCCCTGTACAAGAAGATCGAGCGGTACATCTGGGGACTTGCACCCCATATCCAGGGGAACGTCCTCTCCTCAAATCCTCAGACTTTTCAGGATGATGTGCGCCTGGCACACAACCTGATTTACCAAGCTAACCGTCAAGGTGTGAACCTTGGCAAGAAACAGTCTGAGAGCAAGGCCCCTGAAGCTAGTACCACTCCCCTTGCAAGCAAGAAGCCTGACAACAAGAGAAAGCGCGGATTCTGGAGGAATCGCGAAGAAAAGACCCCTGCTCAGGAAACCGAACCAACGAAGGTCTATGCTGCTACAACCCCTACCCATGTTGTCCGAAAGACCGGTTACACCGGTGGTGCACCCCTGTGCAACAAATGCAACCTCCACCACACACTCGATTGTGGAAATGTCTACTGCAACATCTGCAAGACCAAAGGACATGTGGTGCGTGACTGCCCTAAACGCACGTGCTATGGTTGTGGAGCCACCGGACACTACAAGAAGGACTGCCCTAAGGCAAAGAACCAGGACGCTAATCAGGCTAGGGGAAGAGCCTTTGTGATCAATGCCGGAGATGCTCGCCGTGATCCCAACATGGTGACAGGTACGTTTCTACTAAATAATCATTATGCTTCTGTTTTATTCGATACTGGTGCTGATAGAAGCTTCGTGTCTATCGAATTTGGCCAATTACTTGAAATTACCCCTGTTGCCTTAGACACTAAGTTCACAGTAGAATTAGCAAACGGAGAATTAGTAGAAACTGGTATAATCTATCAAGATTGCTCACTAGAACTCTCCGACCATTCCTTCAGCATTGATTTGATGCCTGTAGAACTAGGAAGTTTTGATGTTATCATCGGCATGGATTGGTTATCAAAGAACCATGCGGAAATCGTGTGCCATGAGAAAATAGTCAGAATGCCACTCGCAAGTGGCAACACTCTAAACGTGCAAGGCGAAAAGAGTGGAACAAAACTAAATCTCATATCTAGTATGAAGGCACGGAAATTCCTTCGTAAATGATGTCATGCCATCCTCGCACACGTAACGGAGAAGAAACCAAAGGAAAAACGCATGGAAGATGTTCCCGTTGTTCGCGAATACCCGGAAGTCTTTCCCGAAGACTTTCCAGGTTTACCACCAACACGACAAGTAGAGTTTCACATCGACTTGGCACCCGGTGCCGCCCCCGTAGCCAGATCTCCGTACCGTCTGGCACCTTCCGAAATGCAGGAGTTGTCTAGCCAATTACAAGAATTGCTAGATAAGGGCTTCATCCGTCCAAGCCACTCTCCATGGGGAGCACCCGTGCTATTTGTCAAGAAGAAAGATGGAACTTTTCGAATGTGCATCGACTACCGGGAACTGAACAAGCTGACCGTGAAGAACCGTTACCCGCTTCCTAGGATTGACGACCTATTTGATTAACTTCAAGGATCGAGCTTCTACTCCAAGATCGATCTGAGGTCAGGATACCATCAACTCAGAGTTAGAGATGAAGATATTTCGAAGACAGCGTTTAGAACACGCTATGGCCATTATGAGTTCCTCGTAATGCCATTTGGTTTGACAAATGCACCAGCTGTGTTCATGGATCTAATGAACCGTGTATGCAAACCTTATCTGGATAAATTTGTTATCGTGTTCATCGACGACATCCTTATCTACTCCCGTAGTAAGGAAGAACACGAGCAACATCTGAGAATTATCCTGGAATTATTGAAGAAGGAAGAACTCTACGCGAAATTTTCCAAATGCGACTTTTGGATTCGCGAAGTTCACTTTCTGGGTCATGTGATCAACGATCGAGGAATCCACGTGGATCCCACAAAAATTGAAGCAATCAAGGATTGGAGCACTCCCACGACTCCAACCGAGATTCGACAATTCTTGGGTCTCGCTGGCTATTATCGTCGATTTATCGAGAACTTCTCGAAGATAGCCCAGCCACTGACCGCTCTGACCCACAAAGATAAGAAGTTCATATGGGATGCCAAAACTGAAGCAGCATTTCAGTTACTGAAGCAGAAGCTAGGTGATGCCCCGATTCTATCACTACCCGATGGGATCAAAGACTTCGTTGTTTACTGCGATGCCTCGCATCAAGGTCTAGGTTGTGTACTAATGCAACGAGAGAAAGTCATTGCCTACGCATCACGACAGCTAAAAATCCACGAAAAGAATTATACGACCCACGATTTGGAACTCGGAGCCGTTGTCTTTGCTCTCAAGATCTGGAGGCACTACCTATATGGTACACAGTGTACCATATTCACCGATCACAAGAGCCTCCAGCATATTTTCAATCAGAAGGAATTGAATATGAGACAACGCCGATGGGTGGAACTGCTAAATGACTACGAATGCGAGATTCGTTATCACCCGGGCAAGGCTAACGTTGTAGCCGATGCCCTGAGCAGGAAAGAGCGTGCCAAGCCACTTCGTGTTCGAGCCTGGAGTATGACCATACACTTGAATCTCGTTTCACAAGTGCGTGACGCTCAGATTGAAGCCCTCAAACCGGAAAACCTAACCAGAGAAGGTTTACATGCAAATGGGGCTTATCAATGCTATCGGACCTGCTTTTGGAGTCATAGTCCCAACTATCCTAATAAACCGTTAATGTTTTTATTATTAATTTAAGACTTATTTTCAAATGTAAGACATTATCATTGTCCACTATCACTTTCCGCTGCAATACAATGACGTAATGTTTTATGAAATTTTAAATATATTAGATGTTGTTCCATGTATCCTCGACTATGATTCCATTCTCGTTCACACCCGTTACCGTTGACCGGGGTGTGACAGATAATGCCCCTACATCCTCGTGCCCAGTTATTTCGGGACTCCCTCACGATGACAACATACTACTTTTGACACATCGAGACCCCATGGTTAGGTCCACATTTATATTATGATCGGGAAGACTCTATTGGCGAGTGGTCACGCGCACATAACAATCGGGTAAGGACCATGACGGATAGAGTATGGTTGATTGTAAAACTTATATTACATCGATTCCATAGCATCCCATGGTCGAGGGGCCATCACAACAACGAACATATCTTTAACCACATACGATAAACACATTTTCGTTAAATGACCTATTAACCATACTTTTTGGCAAACACTTTGACAAACTCTCTTTCTGGGCAATTGCCCCAATAAAACTATTTTCCTACAAACCTACAACTACATTTTTACAACTATTGTTTCCAACTAAAACTCGTGAACTCACTCAACTTTATAGTTGGCACGAATCTTTTTAAGCATGTATCAGGTACCTAGCTTTGAAGACTTGGATAGATGAACCAACCTTAGTCAAGCTCGCGCGCATGGAGAAACTTAGAAGACCTTGAGCTTTCGCCTTAGTTTATTTTATTTCATTATTGTACTTATGTTTTCCTAAATTGTAACAAACAATTAGAAATTAATAGAGTATTCATGTTTGATAGTTAAACGTATCAATCTTGGCTCGTCCCGACTCCCGGTCAAACGGGGACGGGGTGTGACATCACCTAACTCCGAAGTGGTTCCTTCGGAGCAAATGGATGATCACATATCCCAAGGATCCACCTTTCATCATCAATCTGAACAACCATTTCAAACACCCACAAACTCTCCCCATAATTCACCAAACTCCGTTTCATCACCATAATCCTCATACCAAGAAGCCTTCACCAACTTCCAAACCCATCTTCACCACATTCCACAAATTGATATTCCAACCATAACCACACATCACAAAATCTTCTCTGACTCGATTAGTGAAGATGATGTAAACAAGTAGAGACTCTTCGAGTCAAGGACACTTGGAAATGAGTGATAGAGATGTGGTGTTTACTAACTTATCTGAGGCCTCTTCTCAGAAAATCATGAAAATTATTTCATAGGAACTAGATCCTAACACAGGACTTGTGAGGAATGAGGAAGCCTATACTCACACAGTCTAGCTGTGCTATCAGGCACTAACAGATATCCCAAGGGAAATCTGTTAGTTTAACAGAGGGACATTTTTTGTCCCCTGGCATGTTACCCGAAAGGGCGGCCTCGAAGTCTGACTTTGAGAAATTCTCCAAAAATTTATCATCTTTGTTTAGAGATTTTACAGAAGACCAGAAATCCAAAACTACGGAACTCTCATAGAAATTCTGTAATGATCCTGTCAAAATCAGCTAACTATTGGAGCAGTCAACCAGCAACTCAAAAATAATTTCAAAGCTGGAAAAGGAAGTTGATGAAATCAGATCTGCAAACAATCATGAGCTTGAAGAAATGGCAGATCAAATCAAAGTACTACAACAGAAGGATTGGCAAATGGGAGTTAGAGGGTCACAAACTGTGGAAGATAAAATTAAAGATCTTGCTAATAACGTTCAAAGGGCATATGAAATCCTCAGCTGCAACAATAGCTCTAGAGAAATCAAAAGAGACATCACCACCAGTCATTAACCTCGATGACTCTCCCCCAAATAAGCAGACGAAAGAAAAATATTCGTCACAGAAGATGAAACCTCACCAAAGAAGAAGAAGATGGAGCAGTGCAAACCTCATTTAAAACCAATAGATTCAATGCCCCCTCCTCCTCCTATACACCCTAAGACTAGACATCCTTCTCCATCTTCTCAACAAACAACAAAGGGAGGAGACAGCAGTCAGCCTGGGGGCTCTTCCAAGTTCCCCAAAAATTCAGACAAGGGAATAGGAAAGGCCATAGATGTAGGGGGAGTGCTCAACATACATGAAATGTCTATCCTCTCCAAATCTCTCTATATAGACAGTCACATATAAGAAAAGAGAAGAGAATATGAAATATGGCATGAAAACGGGACTTTTCAGACATGTTTCTTCAAAAAGGGGAAGAACTACCATCAATGAGCCCTATGTCAAGAAAAGTCTTTCGTGAATCCATCCTTCAGGAGCCATTTGAGAAAAGTTGGCTATACTTATAGGCAAAAATCAGAGAACTAATAGAAATAAAGATCAAGAAATGCAAAGGAGTATTCGGTCTCATCCAATACAACACGTACCACACTGTCACAACTGACAATGATGGTAAACCTATTTCTTCTATGACAATGACTTATATCAACTAAGTCCAATGCATATATTTTCCCTTCTCAAGACGTGCATGCAAGCCAACTCCAAAAGTCTGAAAATTCGAAGGGTTATTCACATACTTAGAGAGGCAAGAGTCAAAATTTTCACAAGATATACAAAGGTTGACTTCGAGCTTGGGCGACATATTGGCTTAGAGAAACTTCTGATTCACCCATTAAACGAAAGCTGTCTGCTGGACTGACATGGAAAGGTTTAAAAACGATTGGGGTAACAGGAGAAATAGGCATTTGCTTCAGAAATTATGAAGGCAAAAAGAGCTACTTCCGATTGGACCAAAGCCACACGTATTTGAATTTATCTCTGGAAGTTATTGTACACCTTATCAATTCTAACAACGATCAAGGTCCACAAGTTTAAGCAGCAAAAGCATTAATGATTAGGTTAATCAAAAAACTTAAGAAACACAGGGCATTTTACAAAAAAAAAAATCTACCAAGCATGATAGAACAACTACCTGAGAAACTGACTATCAAAATAGATTATCTGACTCAAGAACTCTCTAAAGAAATGTTTGTGAATTTCTATGTTTTTATATCGATCAATAAAAATAATATGTTCTCTTTCATGTACTTTCTTCAAATACTTGGGAGGAGATTGTTAGGACACTCCTATGTAATAGACTATGTCAAGTATTAGAAGAAAACATTAGAAACACCCTACAAAGAGAAAAGATGGCAGAATCTGTCGAACTTACTGATTCTGTGATTTCACAGATAAAATATAGAAATTCTGTATTTCATCTGTGAAATCCAAACTTCACAGAACTCCCCTTCCCGTGAACAGCTTTTGATGGGAAGCATTCCAAGTCTTCAACAAAGAGTCTTGAAGGAGTTCAGGACTTTTAGAAGATAAAGATTACGAGAAGTAAAGAAGGCTATCAGAAGAACAAATAAAGTAAAGATCCATTTGATATTCAATGCAAATACATTTAAAGACGGTTGAAAAGAGATAAATTGAATACTCTCAATTTATCTCTATATACTCTGACACACTCCAAATTCAACCAACCTCAACCACTTTATTCCTTTACAACTTGCTATAAATAGCAAACGTTCTTCACCAAGATGACCAAGACATTCACTCATAATTCACAAGCTTCTCAATGTGCTTATCACATACTCTTATAAAGAAGTTCTTGATGTTGATTTATAAACATACTATAAACTCGTGTAAACCATTATTTACATTAGAGATATACAAAAAAAATAAAAGAAATTTTTTTTTATGAATTGTGGTCTTCCAGTCTGATTTATTATTTTTTGCAACATTATTAACTTACTTAAATCAAACTGTGCATATACTGTTGAAGAGCCCCTCATGGGACACAACACACATTTGTAAATTTCTCTCTTTTTTTAATCAATGAAAATGATATGTTTCTCTTTCATTTACTTTCTTCAAATACTTAGGGGGATTGTTAGGACACTCCTATGTAATTGACTATGTCAAGTATTAGAAGAAAAACACTAGAAACATCCTACAAAGAGAAAAGACAACAGAATTTGTCAATTTTACAGATTCTGTGATTTCACAGATAAAATACTGAAATTTCTGTATTTCATCTGTGAAATCTAAATTTCACAAAACTCCCATTTTCTGTGAACGGCTTCTGATGAGAAGCATTCCAAGTCTTCAATAAAGAGTTCTAAAGGAGTTCAAAACTATCAGAAGATAAAGATTACGAGAAGCGGAAAAAGGCTATGAGTGAAGAATAAGTAAAGTAAAGACCCACCTAATATTCAATGCAAATACAGTTGAATACGGTTAAAAAGAGATAAACTGAATACTCTCATATTATCTCTATATACTCTGACACACTCCAAATTCAACCGACCTCAACCACCTTATTCATTTACAACTTGCTATAAATAGCAAGTGTTCTTCACTAAGACAACCAAGTCATTCACTCACAATTCACAAGCTTCTCAACGTGCTTATAACATACTATTGTAGAAAAGTTCTTTCTATGAGTTATATACATACTATAAACTCGTGGAAAACATTATTTACATTTGAGATATACAAGAACCCTTTTTATTAATTGTGGTTTTCCAGTCTGATTTGTTTTTTCCACAAGATTATTATCTTAATTAAATCAAACTGTGCCTATATTGTTGAAGAGCCCCTCATGGGACCCAATATGTACTATTATAAAATAATCTAGTGCTATTAACTGAAAATGCGATGTTTTCAACGGCAACTATATAGAAAATGAAAAACAAAAACTAGAGTTAAGAACACGAATAGCTGAAGATAATGCAAGTGCGGAAGAATGAAAAATCTTGACAAGCGATAGCAGCAACCTCCTGGAACCTATCCATATAGAACTCGAAGCTATTGGATTCCTTATGTGAAACTAAATTTAGAAAAAAAATGATGACGTAGTATATATCCCTTTACCACAAGCTACAATCAAATGACATTTTTTAACAACTGCATTTTATAAAAAGCCAGCAAGAAGCTAGAAAAAAATGTTACATGATAATACAAAACAAAAACATCAAAACGAAAAGGTAGTACACCAACGATCCTAATCTAACAGGTTATTCTTGCCCCTAAATTTCAACCAAAAGTAAGACGTAGATTTGATGTTCTCCACGATAGAATCTATGTTCCTCCTATTATTAAAAGCCATATCATTTCAATTTTTCCAAATGCACCATAACGTCGTCAAAAAGATCCACGAGTAGATAAAATAAACTTTCTTGTCACTACCCCACGTCTTCCAACCTTCATAAGCTCCCCTCACACTGCCAAAATTTTGGGTCGGACCTTTGCACCACGAGATGATCTTCGACCACACAATACTAGCTAGGTTGCAATTGAGAAGAACATGGTTGGTGGATTCTTCGAAGAGCTGATAACCCAAGCAAGTGGTATCAACATGTAAGCCCTTTGATCAAGGTTGGATTTAGAAGGAATCATGTCTTGAACAGCACGTCATCCGAAAGCATTTACCTTTAGTGGAATCCACTTAATCCATTTGAACTCCAGTTTACCGAAGGAAATAATTTTTTTTCTTGAAACGCCACATGAGAAACGTGGACCTCGTACTCATCCAGGTCTCCATACCTCATTTCTAGCTGCCTTTAAAGTGGTTTAAGCGGACTGCATCCATCCAGCTGCCACAAGCTGTAGCCCATTCTTCTAACCTACAAATATCAACATCACAACCCAACCCCCCACAACCAGACTATGACCATTTGACATCTTGAACATGTCCGCAATCCTACAATCGGTGTCCTTGTCATATGAAAAAAGGTTTAGGAAATAAAGAAGTTAGGGGCCCTTTCCAGTCCAGTTGTCCTTCAATTATCGTCCCTTTGCCCCATTGCCAACGACACATATGCACCACTCATTGATGTTGAAACTCAAGTTTTTCACATCCTCCAAACTTTTCATGATCCCGCTCCAAGGGCCTCTTAACATTTTTTTGGAAGGAAACATACCGGTGTTTTTCGTTTGTAATGAAGAGCCCTTATAGACTTTACCCATAAAGCATTGGGTACATTTTTTAACTGGAAACCCACTTGACATTGAGAGGAAGGTTGAAAGCCCGAAGCGAGCCTATGCCCATTCCTCTCCTTTTATTTTCCACTAACGCTTATCCCAAGCAACCCAAGAAATTTTCTTTATACCTTCCGCACACCTCCCCAACAAATTGCCTTCTCTTCGCTTCTAGCGCTTTCAAAGCCGCCATCGGAGCACGGGAAAGAGAGAAGAAATAACATGGGATAGCTCCTAGTGTTTGGTTTGGCCAGTGGTATTTGGGTTACCGGGTTGTAATTTTAATTTTACTAAAACCCGTTTACAAAGTATATGTATTGAAAATATAGTTTTATCTGATTAATCATATTAATCTTATCAGAGCAACGGAAATGTTTATTAAATTGCAAGAGAAAAACCAATGACAAAATTACAGCAAGATCAAATCACCAAGACACGCAGACAATAGTATTCATTTAAATATATATATATATATATATATATATATATATATATATATATATATATCCTGTATATATTTAAATACATGTATAATATAAACCAGATATAATTGTGATAACTAAATATAACAATTATATATATTATAACAATGATTATATCTACATTAAAACCAGAATTTAGATAAACCTGAGCGGTATGTCAAACAATTGTTCGAGACACCGAGGTTCACCTAAATAAATGCTAGTAATCGAAAACATACAGGGAGAAAACAGTCTCACGAAAGCGTGAAAAAGGTCACAACAAAAAACAATTTACAACCGGCAATGGATCGGCGGTGGTCGACGGGCAGGCGGCAGCGGGTCGCGGCTGGTGTTGACTCGCGACGTGGATCGGATGGAGGGCAGCTATAACACCCCACATATACATGTCATCATTTGACGTTATCCAAAAATCATAGTAACTTTTTTACGCCCTCTTTTACAAATTACTGCATAATAAATGGACACGATACATGATGTATCTATGAACTCACACATGCTTATATGCATGTAGATGCAATATAGACCATAGACTATTGGGAAACTATAACCATGAGGCTTGATCACAAACAACATAATTGGATATAATAATAATAATCGTGATGCATGGAATCTATCTTATTAGATGTTAGAGCATAATTCTATGCGTTAGTGTGTCTTGTGTGTTGTATCTAATAAGAGCAAGTATGTAAGTCTTAATGTCAATGAAAGAAGCCACAAACAAATGGTTCGTGACCAGTGAACCATTGGTTCATTGCTGCTTGGTTCGTTGGGCAATCAACTACTATAAATAGTTGATGTTTTGGTCAAAAACTGCCTAAGCAATTAGTTGATCAAACTTTGTAAATGAGGTAGAGTGTTTGATGAAATTAACAAGAAAAATGCAAGTTTGAGTGTTGACACGAGGATGTAACGAGGGAAAATCCAGGAATCCTTGAGTATCCTCAAGGAGCCTAGCAAAAAACCTCGGGGGCCGGTTCAAAGTACATGCCTCCTAAACCTTTTATATGACAGAAGTTTTTGGTAAAGTGAAATGAGCTCGTATTCTAAGTGTTACAGAGAATGCTAATCGTAAATCAGGTGTGTGTGTGCGTTCTCCCGAATGAATGACCTAGAGCTCGTTTAAATAGTCAAAAATACATTAACTAACTAGGCTAAAAACTAGGGATTGAGTCTTCAAGTCTTTGTGAACGTTGGAGTCAGTTACAACACGTCCCATAAAGCCTTGACCGAGTCTTTAGCCATCATTTACATGTCCCTTAATACCTGCAATCAATTAAGACATGTGGACAATTGTAACGGTTAATCGATAACTGTAGTTCAGGATCCTTTGAGCTTCTGGCGAGCATCCTGAAATAATATAACCAACTGTCCTATATTTTAGGGATTCTCCCAACTAAGCCAATATGAACGTTGTGGACCACTTAGTCCACGTTCTATATCATTTGTCCGAGTCTTTAGGCTTGTCTACACGTTTCTTTGACCCTGCAATTAATAAGACACATGGGAAAAACAAACGGGTTAGTTGATAAGTGTAATTCAGGATGCTCAAACCTGCCAGGATCCTGAACTTGCGTAAGGATATTGAACCATTTGAGCTTCCGGCCAGGATCCCGGAGTATCAGCCCTAACAATTGCCCCCTGAATTTTAACAGTTGTCGACCAAGAAGACGGCTGTAAAAATTCAAACTCAACGTCATCTCTTGAAATAATTACGAAGGTGACTCGTTAGCTCCTGATTTGATAGCAACGCAACTTCTCATGTGATTTCCCCATAAATAACTCCAAGTTGTTGTCTTCCCCATACATCAGTCGGAACCCTGTCGATTGCTCTTTTTGTATTTCCTGCAAACAATGTTAGTGTAACAGATAATGATCAAGGATCCGGGTGGAGGGATCTTGTAGTTTACAAGACGAAACCCCGATTCCTGAATTAACTTTTGACCTCTGAGCTTCCCAAGCGGAGGGATCCTGAAAAGAATTTGTTAATATGCTGGGGATAAACCCAGGATTCTTAGGACTAAGCCAATTCTGGGGACAAGCCCGATAAACTTGGGACTAAGCCAAACTGGGGACAAGCCCATAAAACTTTCGAGACATGAATATATCCAAACCTTAGTTAATGTGAAAACATTGAAAACCTTTGTTAAACTGAGGTCAAGCTCAAAAATACTTTGGACTAAGCCAACTGGGGTCAAGCCCATAAACCTGAGAGACACGAAAGTGCCTAAACCTTAGTTGACATGAAAATGCCATAAACCTTAGGACCTTTTCGAGATGACACGTCTGCCACCCACTTTTGAGATGCGCTCTATGGCCAACAGTGATGAAATTATCAGCCACCCGTGGATGGACTGGTCGCACCACCTCGAACCATAGGCCACCATCGTGCGCTCCTGGCGAGGGTCTTGCGCTCCTGGCGATTCCCATTAGTGAACGAGGAGGTGAAAACCTCCTAAACCTTTGATCGCATTCCGAATGCTTTTTACTTAGAAGAGGTGATTATCCTCTAACGTATGACAAAGTGCTTAGAACATCTGCAAAATACTTCAAGGCTTGGTGAGGGGTGGGTGTTAGCTTGGCTAACACCCCTCCGATGCCTAAGTCAGTAATCATTTCACGAGGGTAATGATATGAAATTGAAATGAGAATAAAAATCATACCTGATGTTTTTGGAGTTTACACAAGGATATTTGGATATGCTCAGAGGATCCGGAGAGCACTTACATAATATATAACTTTAAGTGAATTGCATTCCAAGCTCTTGGGAGCAGCTCACCTTCCATAGTAGCTAGCATGTATGCTCCTTTTCCAGCTTTTGAGTCTATTAGGTAAGGACATTCCCATTTAGGTGCAAGTTTTCCATGTGCTGGATTGGTAATATTTTGAAAAGCTTTCCTGAGTACCAGATCTCCTACTTGAAATCTTCTGATCCTGAGGTTTCTGTTGTAAGACTTGGCTATCCTTTGCTGGTATGCTGCCATCCTGAATTTTGCGAGGTCTCGGATCTCATCAATTATTTCAAGATCTTCAAGAAGTTCCTGTCTATTTGCTTCAAAATCCCGACAGCTTGTTCTGGCAGTTGGCATCACCATTTCAGTGGGTATTACTGCTTCTGAGCCAAACACTAAGGAAAATGGTGTTCGACCAGTAGCATTCTTGGAAGTCGTTCTGTCAGCCCATAATACGAGAGGTAGCTCTTCAGCCCATTTCCCTTTCTTATCTCCTAGCTTCTTTTTAAGATTATTGATGATAATCTTATTGCTCGATTCCGCTTGGCCATTAGCTTGTGGATGTATGGGAGTTGAAGTTACCATCTTGATGCCCCATGCCTCACAAAAACTAGTCGTTCTTTTACCAATAAACTGAGACCCGTTGTCACAAACTATTTCCGAAGGGATTCCAAATCTTGTTAAAATATTCCTTTTAATGAAGGAAATCACTTCCTTTTCTCTAACTTGAACAAAAGCTTCGGCTTTGATCCACTTAAAAAATGGTCCGTCATGGCCAGCATGAAGACTTTTCCTCCAGGTGCTACGGGCAGCTTACCAACTATATCCATGCCTCATTTCATGAACGGCCATGGAGATGATATTGAGTGGAGCGGCTCAGCAGGCTGATGGAGGATATTGCCGTGTCGCTGGCACGCATCACACTTCTGAACAAAGGCCATTGCATCCTTCTTCATAGTAGGCCAGTAGTATCCTGTCCTCAATACTTTGGAAAATAGTGATCTGCCCCCAGTGTGATTGCCACAATCACCTTCATGAATATCCTGGAGTACTGCAAGTGCTTCAAGCTGCTCGAGACATCTCAAGTATGGTCCTGCAAAAGATTTCTTGTATAAGATACCATTTATTATTGAATATGGGATTACCTTTGTTCGAAAAATTCTGGAGTTCTTGTTTTTGGGGATTTCTCCTTCTTGGATAAATCTCCTGATAGGGTATGTCCAGGATTCTTGAGGATCCTGAGAGTTTATCGTTTCCTGATCTTTATCAGCTGTGACGTCAATGAACTCCTGTTCTTCTATTGCTGGGGTCAGGATGTGAGTTATGGGAATCTTGACACCTTCTGGGATCCTTAAAGATGATGCTAAATTTGCCAAAGCATCAGCTTCTGCGTTTTCTTCTCTAGGTACCTGTGATATGCTACAATTTTCAAAAGATAATGCTAATTGTTTTACAAGGTCTAGATATTTGGTTAGCCTTTTGCCTTTCACTGCATAAGATCCATTAAATTGGTTAGTCAATAACAAGGAGTCAATAAAAACTTGAATGTGTTGGATACCCATATCTTTAGCAAGTTGTAATCCTGCAATTAAAGCTTCATATTCGGCTTCATTATTAGTAGCCTTGAATTCACAATGGATAGATAGAGGGATAATGTCCCCCTGTGGCGATTTCAGTAGCGCACCCAATCTTGTTCCTCTAACGTTAGATGCTCCGTCTGTGTACAAGGTCCAGCTGCCTGAAGCTTCTTCGAGCTGCTTCACCTCTAGTTCAACTTCTGGCAGTATGTCGCTGCTGAAATCAGCCACAAAGTCAGCAAGGGCTTGTGACTTGATTGCTGTTCTTGGCTCATATATGATGTCATAGGCACTTAATTTGACTGCCCCCTTCGCCATTCTTCCTGACATCTCTGGTTTTCTTAAGACACACTTAACAGGATAGTTAGTTTTCACATAAATAACATGAGTTTCAAAGTAATGTCTTAATTTTTGAGAAGCCATGACAAGAGCTAAAATCAATTTTTCTAAACAAGAATACCTGGTTTCAGCGTCTAATAATGTTTTTCTTACATAGTATACCGGATGCTGATGTCCCTCATGATCTTTCACAAGTACAGCACTTACTGAGCTGCCTGAAACTGCTAGGTAGAGAGATAGTGGTTCGCCCTTGACTGGTTGCATTAGAAGTGGAGCAGATGATAAATATTCTTTCAAGGAGCTTAGAGTTGCTTCATGTTTCTTGCCCCATTCAAACTTTTTGTTCTTTTTCAATATGTCATAGAACTCTTTGCTCTTCTCGGATGATCTTGATATGAATCTGTTGAGTGCTGCCACTCTTCCAGTTAATCTTTGAACTTCCTTGACGTTTGTTGGAGATTTCAAATTTATGATTGCTTGGATCTGTTCAGGGCTGGCCTCTATTCCTCTTTCAGTAACCATGAAGCCCAAGAACTTGCCGGCTCTTACTCCAAAATGGCACTTGGAAGGATTCAATTTCATGTTGAACTGGTCCAAGATATCAAGAGCAACTTCAAGATCTTTAGGGTGGTCCTTTGCTTTTTTCGACTTTACCACCATATCATCTATGTATACCTCCATGGTGTCCCCCAGTTTGTCTTTAAACATCATGTTGACTAGACTCTGGTATATGGCACCTGCATTTCATAAACCAAAAGGCATTGCAATATAACAATAAATACCTGTGGGTGTCATGAAGGCCGTATCCTCCTGATCTAATGGTTCCATTTGTATTTGTTGAAAACCCGAAGATGCGTCCATAAAAGTTAGCATCTCGTGTCCGACAGTTGCGTCCACCATAGAATCGATGTGTGGCAGAGGGAATGGATCTTTCGGGCAGGCCTTGTTTAGGTCTGTGTAATCTACACATACCCTCCACTTACCGTTTTTCTTTTGTACTACCACCACGTTGGCCAGCCATCGAGGATATTTAACTTCTCTAATCATTTTTTACTTAAGCAGCCTGTCAACTTCTTCTTGGATTATGATGTTTCTCTCAGGAGCGAACTTCCTTCTTTTCTGATGTATTGGCCTGAAAGATTCATCTATACCAAGTTTATGAGTAATAATATCTTTAGATATACCTGTCATGTCTTCATGTTTCCATGCAAACGTTGTGATTCTGGATTTTAAGAGGTTCACGAGCTGCTCCTCAGTATCCTCAGGAATATTGGTTCCTACCAGCACTTTGATTTCAGGATCTTCAGTATCGAGTTGAACTTATTTGATTTCCGATTCCTTAGTCATCTGAATTCTTCGTGTTGGTTTCTTTAATTGCTATGCTGGCTTGGGCTTGATGGTGTTCTTCATAGCAGAAGTATAGCAGTCTTTGGCTTCTTGTTGATCACTTAGTATTCTTACAACTCCCCAAGGTGTGGGAGGCTTCACACATTAATGATAGGTAGATGGAACTGCTTTCATGTCACGGATCCATGGCCTTCCCAAGATTACATTGCAACAAGGAAGGGAGTCAATAACGCAAAATTTCTGCATGGAGTTGACTCCTTCAATGTAAACAGGAAGTCTGATGTCTCCAACCGTATGCTTGGTTTCTCCGTTGAATCCTACAAACACCGAGGATCTTGGAATTTTCTCTTCTTCTGGAATGCTCATCTTTTTAAGCACGTCCAATTGAATGATGTTGACCGAACTGCCATTGTCTATCAGAATCCTGCGAACATAATGGTTAGCAATACATAATGTAATTACCAAACTGTCGTGGTGAGGATCCTGGATATCCAGCTTATCAGTTTCGTCAAAAGAGATGACTTTGTCTTCAGTCAATATCGCGTTCTTCTTTGGCCGACTGCCTTGATCCATTTTGGCCTCCTTGGCATGTCTCTTTGCTGATGAGAAAGAGGCTCCGCATATGTCAGATCCTCCTGAGATGAAGTTGATTACTTTAGCATCTGCTAGCACGACTGTGCTCTTTTGGGCAGCTCAGCAGCTTCTTGAGTTTTACTCTTCTTTCTGCCAAACAATTCTTTGAGATGCCCCTTGCTAAGCAGGTAACTGATTTCTTACCGAAGGGCTATGCAGTCATCTGTTAGGTGCCCAAAGTCTTCGTGGTAGGCACACCATTTAGACTTATCTTTCCACGATCCTTGTTTCTCTGATTTTCTTGGCCATCTGGCTTTATCACCTAGATCCTGCAAGGCACATAACAAACCACTTATGTCAACCGAAAAACAGTAATCAGATACCTTTGGAAAGTCTTCCTCGTCGTCTTCATCTTTAATTGCATTGACCCTGGAATTATCATTCCTGTAATAGGGTTTGGTTCGTTGTTACTTTCCGGGAGAATCTGTCCTTCTGCCTAATGATTCATCACCTCTTTTCTGGACCTTCTTATCATCTTCCAATCTGATGAATCTTAGTGCCCTTGTTTTGACTTCATCAAGGTTCCTGCAAGGGGTCATAACCAGGTCATCATAAAAGCGGGAATCCCCTCTAATTCCCATTTTGAAAGCTTCTACAGCAGCTGCCATATCTAGGTTGGGGATATCCAAAGCTTCTCGACCGAATCTGGCCACATAATCCCTCAGGGATTCGCTGGGCTTCTGAACTATTCTGTACAAGTCACCCGTGAGCTTCTCAAAGTTCCTGCTGCAAGAAAACTAGTTATTAAACAGGTTAACTAAATAGGGAAAAGAAGTAATGGTATTAGGAGGGATACTGAGTAGCCATTTCAAGGCTGGTCCTGTTAACGTTGAGCCGAATCCCTTGCATAGGCAAGCTTCTTTGATGTTTACAGGAATGGGGTTGATTTGCATCTGTTCCCTGTATTGTGCCACATGCTCCTCAGGATCTGTGGTCCCATCGTAGAGTTTCATGTTGGGGGTTTGAAATCTTTTTGGTATCTCCACGTCACAAATGGGCCACGCAAACCTAGAAACTTTGTGGCTGTCGGCTGGCACTTCAGGGATTGGACGAATAACACCAGGAACACTTGAGATCGTGTCCTTTAACCTCTGAAGTCCCATAGCGATAGTAGGGTTGATACCTGCATCCTGCACAGTTCCTTGGTTAGGGTTTACATAAAAACTATCAAAGTTGTTACCAGCCCTGGAAGTTTGAAGATGGATCTGAGGTCCATATTCAGCATCTCTAAGGATGGTGGGCTCAGTTGTGGTTCCCACTTGGGGATGAAGTCTTCATCATGCATGTCCTAAGATGAACCTGGGAATATGCCTGCAGAGACAGTAGGATTAGAAAACAAGGATCCTTGAGGATCCTGAGCAGCTTGTAAGCGGCTCCGATATTGTTGGAATGGCTGAGATGAAGATCCTTGTAGCATCTGAGTAGTAGGTGCTGCTGACTGCTGACTCCAAGGCTCGTGAAGGTTCGTCATCGCAAACCACTGTGGTTGAGATATAGGTTATTGTATCGAGACTGTCGGCACCTGATGGCTTAAAAATCCGGCTGGTTGCTGACTTGAGCATCTCGGCGGCTGCTGACTTCCATATCCACTGTAATAAGATTCTGGGGGCTGCTCGGAGTAGAATCCAGAGTATTCCAGATCTATCACCCTGGAAGTCTTCTGATGTTGGGAGCCTGAGAATCCTGCAGTAGTAGCTGTTGCAATACCTGACTTTGGAGCAGTAAAGGGATTTACTTTCTATTTCGGCTGCTCCGATACTTCCGGAGAGTCGAACCGAAATGATTTTGGCATCAAATGGCTGATTTCCTCTACCGGTTTCTTTGATTTCTTCAATTCCATGATCTCCTTCATCATTTTCTCGTTGGTTTTGGTTTGTTCATCCGCATGGGCCTTCATTTTCCAGATCAAAACATAGAGATCGTTATTAGAAATAGCAGAGTCAGTGGACGTACCTTGAGATCCAGTAAAATTGGGGTATTCCACTCTTTTAGCATCGGTATCAGTCACTTTCTTCATCATTGGGGGGAGACCAGTGCTGACAGTGGGCTTAGAGGATGAAATAGATTTTGAGGTGAATTTTGGTTGGTTCGACATTTTCAAGAGTAGGTTATGGGAAGGAGATCAAGGCTCTTAATCGAATTCAAACACCGTTTGCCCCACGGTGGGCGCCAAATTGTTTTGGTCAAAAACTGCCTAAGCAATTAGTTGATCAAACTTTGTAAGTGAGGTAGAGTGTTTGATGAAATTAACAAGAAAAATGCAAGTTTGAATGTTGACACGAGGATGTAACGAGGGAAAATCCAGGAATCCTTGAGTATCCTCAAGGAGCCTAGCAAAAAACCTCGGGGGCCGGTTCAAAGTACCTGCCTCCTAAAACTTTTATATGACAGAAGTTTTTGGTACAAGTGAAATGAGCTCGTATTCTAAGTGTTACAGAGAATGCTAATCGTAAATCAGGTGTGTGTGTGCGTTCTCCCGAATGAATGACCTAGAGCTCGTTTAAATAGTCAAAAATACATTAACTAACTAGGCTAAAAACTAGGGATTGAGTCTTCAAGTCTTTGTGAACGTTGGAGTCAGTTACAACACGTCCCATAAAGCCTTGACCGAGTCTTTAGCCATCATTTACACGTCCCTTAATACCTACAATCAATTAAGACATGTGGACAATTGTAACGTTTAATCGATAACTGTAGTTCAGGATCCTTTGAGCTTCTGGCGAGCATCCTGAAATAATATAACCAACTGTCCTATATTTTAGGGATTCTCCCAACTAAGCCAATATGAGCGTTGTGGACCACTTAGTCCACGTTCTATATCATTTGTCCGAGTCTTTAGGCTTGTCTACACGTTTCTTTGACCCTGCAATTAATAAGACACATGGGAAAAACAAACGGGTTAGTTGATAACTGTAATTCAGGATGCTCGAACCTGCCAGGATCCTGAACTTGCGTAAGGATATTGAACCATTTGAGCTTCCGGCCAGGATCCCCGATTATCAGCCCTAACAGTTGACTTGGTTAGTTGGCATTAAAACTCTTGTCATTTGTGTCATTTTTGTGTGTGTTCTATAGAGAGAGAGATAGAGAGAGAGAGAGAGAGAGAGCGAGAGAGAGAGAGAGAACCAGAGCTTTGTAATTGTTTCTCCTTGTGAATCAATAACATCAAAGCTTATTTACCTTTCTTATTCGCTAGTTTGATCAATCTACCAGTAGTAAGATCCTTCCGAGGTACTTACAAGTGGTATCAAAGCAATCCAGGTTGCTCTACTGGTCTAATTTGGACATTTTCAAAACTTTTTAGTGAGAGAAAGTGGGTTTTCTTTAATTTTTCATCATTTTCTAAGTTTCTGATCTCAATTATATTGTCAAAGTGTTAGTATTGTCATATTCTAGTAGACTGCTACAAATTACTGTCCAAAACCTTCAAATTCGTCAAAATCAGAATTTTTCACTTTGGTTCGCCAGTTGAATGTTTTGGTTCGCCAGTTGAATGTTTTGTTTGCGGGTTGATTTTTCTTGTTCGTTCCTTAAATATTCATTGTTGGTTCATGGGTTTTTGGTTCGTCCATTGAATTTTTTCTTCGGTTTGTTCAAGCAATCTTCATTACCTGATTGGTGACAGTTATCCTTGGTTCACTACGGTTATTTTACGGACAGTCGGTTCGGCGAAGACACTTTCGATTCGTTCAGTCTATCTTGGTCCATTCAAAATTTTGGTTCGCTAGTGATTCCGGTTCGTAAGAGTTTACGGTTTGTTCAAAGGGTTTTCGGTTCACAGATCTTATTGTGTTGATTTCTTCGGTTCGTATGATTTTTTTCAGTTCGTAGCATTATTAACTCGGTTCGTTGGACAAAATTTCACCAAAGTTCAATATGTTTGATTTTCAAGCTTTTACGGCTATGCAAAACACAATGCAAGCCATGCTCAATTATGATAACGAAACCAGAACAAGTCAAAAAGTTCCCAAGTTGTTGCAACTAGAAGATTATCATAACTGGAAGCAAAGATTTTCGGCTTATATCAGTACAAATGATATTGATCTATAGATTCCAATTGAACATGATTACACTCGTCCAAAGGATGCTAGAGGGGAAGCTAAAGAGTTAAAAGATTTTACATCTGGTGAAAGAAATAGTTAGGAACTCAGAAAGAAAGCGTATGGTTATCTTACTGTGGCATTACCTAAAGAGTTGCTACATCAGTTTAGCACATGTATAAAATATAAACCATTATGGGATGCTTTAGCTGCAAGATGTGAAGGGAATGATCAATACAAAAAGAGTAGAAAAAAGTTCTGAACAGAGAATTCGACAATGCTTAACATTATGATAAAGAAAATATTATTGCTCTAGTGTCACGGTTTTCACATCTGATAAGTGAAATGAAGAGTTGATATTTAAAAGACCGAGGAGGAATTGAAAGAGAAGTTGCTGGAAGCATTACCCGAAAAATGGGAGAATTATGTCTTATTGCTTACTCATGACAAAGAATTCTCAACATTATCTTTTCATACTTTGACAAGCAAACTATAAGCGAGAGAAATAGAAATGATGAATGCTCATAAATCAACTGCTCAATTAGAAAACCCAGAAATATATCATGGTCAGATTGCTGCAAGCATCATTGCTAAGTCTAAAGCAAGTGGTTTTGGTTTAATACCTTCAACAACATTTCTTGCTGGGAATGTTTCTAGAAAGTCTAAAGAGTCTGGTTATTCAAAAGGTTAATGTTTTACTATTCCTAATCAATCAACTGAATCTGCATTTTATGTCAAGACACTTGATGAACATCTGGCACTAATCTCTGGTTTGTTATCTTCATGTTATGGACTTCTGAATGGAAGTATGCCAAATATTGATCTGTATGAAGAGGATTTTAACAAATAGATCTAGATGATCTTGAACATATGGATATTAATTGGTTTATGGCGATGTTAGTGAACAGAGCTAAGAAGTTTATGAAGAAAACAGGGAGACTGGATTTATGTCCAAATGGTAAAGATTGGTTAGACAAATCAAAAGTCAAATGTTTCAAGTGTTCAAAGTTTGGTCATTTTACTCAAGAATGTTCTCAGTTAGCAAATAATAAATCCAATTCTGGTAATCAAGCTCAGATGTCTTAACCTTTAACATGTAATTCAAATAAAAAAGCATTGGTTTCTCAAGCTGGTTAAGGATATGATTGGGGAAAGATTTTTAGTGATCAAGCTACATTAACTGCAATCCATGCTCCATTGAATTCTACTGAATGTCAAAGTGATTCTGAAAAACCTGATGGTCATTATGCTTTTATGGTAAAGGTTGAACAAAGTGATTTGGAATCTGAAATTAGTGGTTATGAATCTACTTATGAATTTTGTTCACAAAAAGATAAGAAGATTCGAGAATTGCTTAAAGAAAAAGAATTGTTGATTGCTGATAACAAAAGGAAGACAGATGAGTTGGAAGAATACAAGAGAAAGTTGGATGAGTTAAAACAAGGGTTTTTATCTGAGAAAGATAAATTTGGTTTCGAATATAAATGCCTGGCTGAACAGTTTATATGTTTTCAAACTGAAACTGCTGAAAAGGAGTTGAAGTTTCAAAGTGAGATTGAGGAATTCGAAAAGAAACTTAAAAAGTTATCTGAAGAATATAATATTTTGACAAAAGAAGTTGAAAAGTGGAAGAGTGAAACTAGAGATGTAGAAGGAGATTTCAATGATCTATTTGAAAAGTCAAAGAATAAGCTTGATGTTCTTAAAAAGACTTCTGATGAACTTGCTGCTAAAGCAGTGGGTTATCAGAATGATAATATCATGTTGCTTTGAGATAAAAAAGAATTAGTTCGTAAAAAGAAGCTACTGAAGGAGAATACTGAAATTAAAAAATGAAATGAAGATAAGGATTAAGAAAGAATTGTTTGATGAGATGTATAATTTGTGATTGCAAAAATAAGAAACGAATAGAGTTGCAAGAAGATTGATAGCAACAGAAAAGGAGTTGTCTGAAGATCAGCAAAGGATTTCTGGTCTGAATATTGAAGTCATCGATGTCAACCAAAATCTGAACAATATCACAAATTTGCAATCTTTCACAAGCTTTTTGTGTAAAGATGAGAATTTTGAGAAAGTTTTTGAAAAGACAGTTCCACCTCCTGCTATAATTAAAGAATCTATCAATGTTCTGCAAGAAAAGATAGAAGACTATGATTACTCAAAGTTTTCTAATTCAAGT
Organism: Deinandra increscens subsp. villosa; assembly: GCA_039602395.1. NCBI lineage: Eukaryota > Viridiplantae > Streptophyta > Magnoliopsida > Asterales > Asteraceae > Deinandra > Deinandra increscens. Next base: position 52,130,579 of record JBCNJP010000007.1, on the reverse strand, counting down.
TCTGTTGAAGAGAAGAATATGAAGAAAAAGAAACTCAATAAGAATGGGAAGAAATCTCAACAGAAATCTGCAATTCCTAAAGTGTCAAAGTTTATGTCTGGGTCTTCGTCATCTGTAGAAGAGAAAGCACCTATTCCAATTGAGAAGATCAATACTCATACTTATATTAATGAGACTATTTGCTACGAGCAAAAAGATGTTAGTGAAGTAAAAGCTGAATTTTCTTGTCTGGCGAAGAAAGGACATGGATCATCTGATTTGAAAGAGAAGATTTCTGGAAAACGGGTTGGTTTGGGTTTCTCAGAGCTAGAAGTTGATGATCGAAGAGCAAAGCGTCAGCAACAAGTAAAGAAACTTGACATCAAACAAGTCAAGAAGGATGTTTTTAAAGCTGAAAAAGTTCAACCTGATAGGTTTTACAAACGCAAGGGTTCAGAACAAATTTTTTCTGACAAGGAATTTTCTTTACATTGCGTAGATGCTTAGAAAATTGCTGAAGTATTTGTGTTGCATGGTGGTCAACAGCACAAGAAGAACAAATCACCCAAATTTTCTTCTTGTGGTTCTAATTCTACTCCATGAAGCCCTACTTCGAAATGGTGCATGATCATAGGCATCAGTATATGATACTTTATATGGTCATTATGGAACTAATGATTTTTGTGAAGCTTTGCAGAGGCCGAAAAGTAAGAATATAAACGATCAGTTGTGCTACCAATGTTTCCAGAAAGGGCATATGGCAAAAGATTGTCATACCACTGCTGCCTTTACACATAGAAAAAGAAAAGTTTCATTTGTTGGTAAAGCTGTCAAATACAAATTTGCTGATGAACATGGCAGAGTGTTTGATGGCCTCCATCCTACATATTTTCAAACTCAGGGAAATTTCTTTCTAAATTTCAAAATGTAGGTGGAACTTCATATTCTAATGTGATTGGTTCATCAAATGCCAATTTACCACAATAGCAATGGAAATCTAAGGTGGTTTTGAAAGGAAACGTAGACACTAGTCGACCAGAAGCGATTTGCTTCGTGTCATTTATAAACTAATGTGTTCACTGACACCTAATGAACCTTCAGCCTTTTCATTTGTTGTGCAATATGCCTGTCTATTTCAACAGTAACAACCACACCAGAAACTTGTATTAACAAAACCAAAATGGGCTATGGCCCACTACCTCTTCACTGGCCCAACGATTTTGATAAAACCCTTGTATCAGCCATAAGGCCCAATACACTTTTCATGAACCAAACAATCCACAAAAACTACAACGGACCAAAGCTTACTATTTTACTTAATCTAACCAGCCCAAACATGTTTAGGAACTGTATGCTAAAACCCAATAATCTTATTAAACGAAACCGACCCATGAAACCATTTAAAACCTAATGGGCCAACGACCCAGTTTTAGATTACTAAACTGAAGCCCACAAAATATTTTAAAAACCCATTGGGCCTACGGCCTAATCTTGACCACTTAACCCGAATCCACATTATGTATGGGCTTAAGGCCCAAAACCACATTTTATCCATAACCCATTATCACAATACTTAACTCAAACACAATTTGAAAACTATATCGGGTTTTAATCAACACATAAAGAACACATATGAACTTAACTCACATATCTCCAAGCTAATCAATCGAATCATCAAACGTTCTTAAGACCAACTAGAATCTCAATTCGAACATGGAAATACAAACTATGGGTTATATACCCGGAACCTATAATTTATCTGGTCTAGTGATTACTTTAGGTACAAGGTGTTGGAAAGAAAAAAAACTACCTTATTGCCTTTACTTATTTATCGTACATAAATTCTATTCGAATACTTTGTTTGATACTTTATTTGGACGCTCACGAAACGATTACTACGGACTAGTGATACTTACCCCGGCTAGTCACACATGTACACAATCTTAGTTTCTTGGTATAGAAACGGCGCGTAGAATGGGTAGCGTTATTTGGGTATAATTCCCCCACGTCTTTGTGCCCTAGAATGGGACTCCCTCACAAGAGACGACATTTTGATCTTTGACACATCACAACCACATGGTTGGGTTCACTATTTATATTAATTTATTTATTTGCGGGAAGACTCTATTGGTGAATCGTACGCGCATAAAAATCGGGAAAGGACCACGACAAGTAGAAAATGGTTAATTTTGGAACATATACTTATATTTGATTCCATAGCATCCCATGGTCGACGGACCATCGAAACGATAAAACACATTTTTGGTAAACGTACGATAAAACTCATTTCTTTGTAAACACAACAATAAACTCATTTTGGGCAAACGCAATGATAAACATATTTTTGGCATACGCTACTATAAATACACATTTTTGTGAAGCGTAACAATAAATATAGTTTTGACAAACGATACGATAAACATATTTTATACTCAACGATTATGTCTAACTAAACTCATGAACTCACTCAACTTTATAGTTTACACAAAATATTTTTGAGCATGTATGAGGTACCTAGCTTATTGAAGACTTGGATTAGAGGATGAAAACGTATATTGGCTCGCACGCGCATGAAGAAACCTTAGAAGACCAACAACTTCCCCCTAGTTTCCAATTTAATTAAAAATGTTGTATTTTATTTTCCTATTTTGTAATTTGAACCTTTAAATATAAATAGATGTATTCATTTTTGCTTGTTAAACGGATACAATCCTTGACATCTCGGCCTCCCAAGGGCCGGGGTGTGACAACGCTGAGACGAGAAGGTCGCCGGTGGTGCGACAGTGTGAAGCCGCAAGTTGAGAGGGACCGGGAGTTTGAGAGAGATAAAAAATGTTTAACCCAAAAATCTCAATTGTGATCCTCTTTTATAGCCACAAACCAGTTATAAATAAACTACATGTGGTTTAAACATCTCATTTATCCATTCCAGTCTAGGATAATTATCTTTTAAATAAACTAAGTTTATTTAAAGTGCATTATCCATCCACCATTTTTATAAACTAATTGAAAAAACTAGTTTATTTAATTAACCTTTATTTAGAAATAATAATAATAATTTATTATTTCCGCCGACAATTATAATTAACAATTTAATAATAATATTTTCTGTTAGTTATTATTAATAAATTAATAGTAACATTTCTTGACTAAATAAATATTCATAATCATATAAATAATATTTTACGTCAATTTCATTTTCGTAGAAATCTGTTAACAATTTAAGCGTATTCATTTATCGTTGTCCTTAGTGTAACTCTTACAGGTCACAACCGGGTCGGGTCTGTGATTTTGTCGGGTCTGGATATACAATATCCAACTCATAGGACCGATTTTAACAAAGTAACACGAGTGCCGAAAGATACGGTTTTGAGCTTCCAAGAAGAAAGCTTTTTGGAGATCTTGTCCATCACAGTGGTCCAATTCCGAATTCCGTTCATATTAGCACCAAAAGGAATCCCCAAATACGTGGTAAGGAATTTGCCCACATTGCACCTAAGGTTTTCCCACAAAAGAGTCCATGGTTGATCGATCCACATTAATTCCTAAGAGAGAGCTTTTGTGATAATTAACCTTTAATCTCGATAGGACATATAAAATCCTTAGGATTCTAGCAAGGTTATCCAAATTGGATGGGGGTTACCTCGCCCAGGATGATGACGTCATCAGCATAAAAAAGATGGGTAATCAGAGGGTCCCTATTGGGAAGAATAAGGTCCCGAAAAATACCCGAACTAACAGCCCGCAACATGAGATTATTATGACCCTCCATAACAATCGCAAAGAGCATAGGAGAAAGCGGGTCACCATGTCTCAATCCTTTAGATAGATTGAATTCCCGTGTAGGAGCACCGTTGACAATGAAGGTATTAAAATGATTATTTTTTGAAATATATTTCAGGCATGTTTGGGATTGCTTATTTGAGTGAATAATTGTTTTTTTTTTTGTCAAAAGTGCTTATTAGTAGGCATGTAAACGAAACAAAATTTCAGCGAAATGTTCGTGAAACGTTCGGGCGGGAGTTCGTTTGTGTTCGTTCGTTAAGCTTAATGAACAAACACAAACAAAATATTTTGATCGTTTAGCTTAACAAACGAAAACGAAAAAAAGTCTGCATCCGTTCATTTGTGTTCGTGAACGTTCGGTAAACGTGTTCGTGAACGTTCGTTTGTGTTCATTTATATTGTTCGTTTGTGTTTGTTTGTTAACATTAATATATGAACATCAAAGCTTTTGGCTTTCTCCAATGATCTTTAGATGAATGATTTCTTTTTATGTAAGAATATATGTGTTTGTTTGTTTGGTTCATTTCTGTTTGCATGGTTCGCTTGGTTCATTTGGCTGGTTTGTGACTGTGTGTTTGGTTTGTTTGGTTTGTTTGATTCGTTTTTCTAGAAACCTACAAAATTAACAAACAAACACAAAAAAGTTCTGTTGATACATGGTTTCTGATCGACATGTGAAGTATCGAGTACAAGATGAAGTTACACAAGTTTGCTAAGGTCCGAACTCCTGACGAACTCCAGGTTCGGACAAGTCCGAACTTGTCCGAACTGGAGGTTCGGCCAGTCGGGTTTCAGCATGTATAAATAGGATGTCTTGTATTCAGATTAGGGATCTTTGGGTCAGATCTTTCATCTGTGTACTCTGTGGTTTAATACAAGTCTATTGTATTTACTCTTTGTGTTCATCCGTGTTTTACATTGATTTCATTACGACTAAGTAGACGATCTACCGCTCACGCATTTTCAAGTGGTATCAGAGCTTTTGGTTTGTTCCACTGGAAGTCTCTATTTTTCGGATATTTTAGTCAAATGTTCACGTTTTTACGAAAATGAGTATCATTTTGGAGTTTGTTTGATCTTCTCGAGTGTGCTTTTCTTCAAAAATCCTCTTCTAGATTGTTTTCTATCAAGTTTGCTTGATTTCCTGTCGAAAATCTCATCCAAAATCACAGAAATTTAAGAAAATGATGTCGAGTGAATTAGGTCTCATTTGAGGTTTGGACAAGTTCGGAATAACCGCTCCGAACTTGAAGTTCGGATGGAGTTCGGCCATTGTACTAGTTCGGTCAACGTTCGGTTCATTTTCGGACTAAGTTCGGAGATAGTTCTGCCATTGTTCGGGCAACAAAGGTTCGGGTAAGGTTTGGAGGTAGTTCGGAAGAAGTTCGGACTAAGTTCGGAGTGAACAGTAACCTAATTTTCATAATGTCCGATTTTTAAGCGTTCGCGGCTATTCAGAATTCGGTTCAAGCAACGATGCAAACAATGATGAATTATGATAATGAAATTGGAACAAGTCAGAAAGTTCCCAAATTGCTTAAATTGGAAGATTATCATAGTTGGGTTAAAAGATTCGAAGCGTACGTTGACACAAATGACATTGATATGTGGTTGGCGTTTACTGAGCAATATGTCTATCCTAAGGATGAAACAAGTGAACCCATTCTGCAAAGAAAAATGTCATCTGAACAAAAGAGAGCTTATCAAGCTGAGAAGAAAGCTTATGGTACTTTAACGATGGCTTTGCCCAAAGAGTTACTACATCAATTTTCCGGTAACTACACATCAAAAAGTTTGTGGGGTGCATTGGAAAAGAGATGTAAAGGCAATGATCAATATAAGAAGAGTCGTCAGAAAGTTTTAAAGAAGGAATTTGATAGTTTCAAGCATTATCAAAAAGAATTAATTCCAAATTTGATTGCAAGATTCGCTCACTTAATGAGTGAAATGTGTTTGGTGAGTCTTACAAAGGAAGAAGCTGATATGAAAGAAAAGATTCTAGAAGCTTTAACTAAGAAATGGGAGAATTATGTGATGATGATTACTCACGACAAGGAGTATCCGGGATTATCATTCAAGGATTTAATTCAAAGAATTCAAGCCAGAGATATGGAGTTGATGGTGAATAAATCACTTTCTATACAAATTCAGAATCCTGCTGTGTATAATGATTCTACCATGAATGCCGGAAAGTCTAATATTATTAGTCCCGCTCCTCCCACAGCATTCATTGAAGCAAATCTGAAACTCCTAGTTATTCTGCTGGTAGTAATGTTTCCGTTCCGAGTTCTTCAACTCAAAATGCATTATCTGCCCAAACCACCGATGATTATAATGCTTTAATGTCTGCGTTGGTATCTTCATATTTTGGTGTTATCACGGGTGCTGTGAGTAATGTTGAGCTGACAAATGAAGATTACGATCAAATTGATTATGATCATTTGGAAGAAATGGATTTGAACTGGCAGTATGCTATGTTGGTCAGAAGAACGAAGAAATTTTTCAACAGAACTGGCAAGAGAAGACTGAATCAAGAAGGCAAGACTGGTTTGGACAAATCTAAGGTGAAATGTTTTAAGTGTTCGGTATATGGTCACTTTGAGAGATAATGTCCAAGTTCAACTGAAAACAAGCTGACATCTGGTCAACATGCTCATATGGTTTTTCATTCACCAAGTGAAAGTTCAAATATTGAAGTAAAGGTTGTTTCTTTTGATGAGGGATTAAATGAGGTGTATTGGCATCCAAATGAATTTGCCTGGAATACGGATTCTGAAGCTAAAAGGAAAATTGCTCCATTTACAATTGCTTGACTGCTCAACATGATGATGATGATAACATTCTGACTTGTCACACCCCTAAAAATCCCACGCGCGATAACGTGCCGCAGGGAGCGTGACAAACCAGGATCGCCGTCCATTAGTTACACCAAACGACCAGTAATTAATAAAAAAAGATTGTATATTTCATTAAAATATAAATACAGAGTTTTACAAATGCGGAAGCGTAAATGCAATGAAAGTATTAATGTAAAAACACCATCACCCAAGGTGACGTGGCTTGTTCAAAGATAATAAAAGGGTTTTCAAATACTCATGCATGCGTACTCGTGATACTCGAACATCCGCAACCTGAGAAATAACATGCTAAAAAGTGTCAACACAAAGGTTGGTGAGTTCACAGGTTTAATCAGTTTATCAGTTGAATGTAAATCGACTGTTCAACAACAGTCCCAGTTCAGTGTAAATCAACTGTTCATCGACAGTTCAAGTTCAGTTTAAAATTGATTGTTCAACAACAATCAAGTTGAGTTTAAGATTGACTATTCAATAATAGTCAAGTTGAGTTTAAGATTGACTGTTCAACAACAGTTAAGTTGTAAGAGCATAATCACTAATATATATCAAATAGCTAGCTAGGCTATATACATGAAACTTCGCACGTTGATGGTCACCGAAGCTAACAGTTGTTTACAGTTTATGCAGTTTGCCTTGTTGTGTTTAGGAAGTATATAACACCCGTTCGATATCCAATCGTGCCAGAGCGACTGACCCGGGTGGGGTTTGTCAGACCCAGTAGTATTACAATATATTTCCCGCTATCGTCATTAATACTAACGGTACCATAAGATGGACTTTGTTGTATCAGTGTGCTTCAAGTACTTCGAGTGATATATAAAAGTCTAATTATCTCAGTTGTATAGTTCATGCATGTTAATCTCCCCAACAGGATTTAAAACAGTAAAATGGGGCCGTGAAACTCACCTTAGGGTGCACAGCAAGTCCAGATAATCAACAACAGCAAATATAGCAAATAGCAGCTTGTTCTACCAAACACCTAACGAGCATAATGATATAAGTAGGTGTTCAATCGAAAACGACTATGTCTAACGTAAATGATGAAAAGGAATGATCGTGAAGTCCAGAACAAATCGAGGATGACACATTTGCCGAATCTGAGCGATTATCGAAGTGACGCGATAAAATATATTATATAACTATAATATATCTATTTTCTATATTCAAAGATCCAAAATAAATAAATAAATATATATATATATATATATATATATATATATAACGTATATAACCAAACGCGCAAACGATGTTAATAACGAGTTTACAAACGAGATTCATATATGTAGTCCATAAAACAATCCCATGAGTTTCAATAGACCAAATATATATATAAATATGTTAAACTACGACGATACGAATAATTATTACAAATCTTTAAGAAAACTACAGTTTAGATTAAATTATTTATCAAACCGTTTAGTTTATGGTTTAGATTAAAAACGACGCTTTAATGGATTTTCCAATCCATTTACAAGTTTACGTTTTTTTTCCACCAAGAATCATCATAAATATGTTTTACTTTTTAGTTCCAACCATACACATAAATTCCAAAAATTCCTCAAAATAAAAGAAACAGAGGTCGCTAGGGTCGAACCCGCGACCTCATCTTCCACGCGCACATAAGATACCACTCGGCCAAACTTGCTTTTTGTTTAAAATCCGGAAATGAAATGTTTTTCCAGCAAGGGGCGGCCAGAATTGGGTTTAAAGGAAAAAGAAAGTAAAAGAAAACGCAAAGGGAGGGTTTAGAACCCGTGACCTCAACTACAAGATGCGAATGATCTACCCACTGGGCTACCCAGGCCTTTGTGTTATAACTCCGAACTGAAAAGTTATAACTAATAACAGTCGCGAGTCTTCTTCTTCCTCTAGAACTCCGGTGATCGGAGTTTTATTCCGGTCACCGGAAAAACGCGAAATACAACCAGGAACGATAGAAAGGTGCGGTTAACCAAAATAAAGAATTACCTTGAACCGGAGATGAGAGATTGCGGTATTTAGAGCCGAAAACAATCCCGAAACTCGAACACGAACTCCAAATCGAACACGAAACTCGACTCGGTTGATGTTGCTTGCCTCCTGGTTTCTCGCTGATGCTTGTTAGTTACAGAAGGTAATTCGATGGTGAGGTTATGGTGTAGCAACGGTGGCTGAAATCTTTTCATGGTGGTGGTGTGTGTGCGTCGGGAAGGAGAACGAGAGAGAGATGGAGTTCGAGAGGGTTATGATCGATCCAAATGAGGATGGAATTGTGGTGGTGATTTAGTTAAGGCCACAATGATGGTGACCGATCAAATGATGGTAACCGACGTGAATTAATTGCGACTGGGTTGATTGCCGGTTTTAAGAACGGTAATTGGCAAGATTATGGTCGGCAGTTTCAAAATTTTCATAAACACCACTTATGGCAATTGGCAAGATTAGCCCCTTCATAAGTTACACAAAGGGAATTGAGTTTAGCTAATGACGGCGCCGGTCCCCCTAGGATTGAATAGGTAAAATAAAGTTTACGAAATAGTAAAACTGGTCCCTCGAGGTTTATAAGCCATTAGTGAACTCTAACGGGATAAACAGAACTAACTTCAGAATGACTAAACATGCATATGTCTAACGTGTGACGTCTGTAAAATATAAACCTTGACTTATATTCACACATAAAATCACAAATATAAATCTATAAATACATACTTTAAGTTCACATAAAATCATAGAATAATACATTGGTTATATGACATTTGTCACATAAAATCATAGGATAAATCATGTGAATATATATATATATATATGTATATATAAGTATCTCACATAAAATCATAATTCCAGTTGTCACATAAATTGACAAAATGTTCACATGAAATCACGACATATGATTTACATAAAATCATAGAATATCAAACGTCTAGACTCAAGTGCATGCTATTATAGTGATGGTTACACAAACCCTAGTTGCTATGGTCAACATAAGTCAATCACATACATGTTCACACAACATTTATAGCAATTTACGTTTAAGTTGAATCAAGAAAAGACCTGAAAAGGCGGATTGTCACATGACTGATTCTGATTCCAATTCGACAATATCAATGATTAAAGAAGTTAAAGTCGAAGAATCAAGATGTATTGAATGTAAAGCTAAGTAACAAGATTGCAATTTTTGAGGAAAGATCTAAAGTGTTAACTGAAGAGATTGTTGATATTAAGAAAGAATTGGATGATTTTCAAAAGAAGTATTATGAATTGGTTCATGTGCATGAAGATGTTTTGAAAGAAAAGACTCAATTGACTGAAGAATATGAGAAAGCTAAAGTTGAAGCATTAGATGCAACTCAAGATTTTGAGAATCTATTTGAGAAGAGTTATCCGATTCAACAAAAGTATGAAAAGGCTAATGCTCTTATTGTTGAAACTGCTGCCACTATTGAGAAGCTTCAAAATACAATTTCTATGCTTCAAGATGAAAATGTTATTTATCGTGACAAGAATGAAGTATTATCTAAAGATGTTGAGATTTATAAAAAGAAGAGAGAAAGTATGCTTGAAGAGTTGTTTGCTGAATGTGAGATTAGGAAATTACAAGCTTATGAATATGATGATCTCAATGCAAAATTCATCAAGTCACAAAAGGATGTGTTTGAAGCTCAGCAGAAAATTAATGAATTACAATTGGAAATTTTGGAGTTAAAACGGCAAGTAAAGAACTGCAATTTGTCACCGACATTGCTGAATTTTCTATACAAGCAGGATAAGAGTGAGGAGAATTCTAAGAAAGATGATATTCACATGGTTCCTCAACCAGTGGATTTCATTGAGGTAACATCTGCTCCGCTTGATACTAAGAGTGAATTGCATGATTATTCGAAATTTGTTACTCCATCCCAGAAGAAGAACTCAAAGTCTAAGAAGAAAGAAAAGCCTTTGGGTGATGCTCCAAAATTTACTTCAAAGTCTGTTTGTTTTGGAGAATGAAAAGGTGTTTGATAAGGTTGCTTCAAGTTCTTCATCTGGAACCGAAGAAGAAAAAGCTTTAGTTGAGAAGAACAAGCTAAAAGATATCAAAGCAAAATTCACTAGTGAAGCTAAGGTGAGAAAAGTTTCTGGTTCTTCAAGTTCTTCCAAGACCTCAGGTTTAAAGCACAAAGGCTTGGGTTATGAAGTGAAGGAAGTACCTGTTCAAGCAAAGAAGCCAGAAAAAGCTGAAAAAGTTTCAAAAGTTAAAGATCAAAGAAAATCACATCCTAAGAAAGATTCTTATTATTATGGAAGGTCATCATCTTCAAGGATTCAATCTCCTAGGTATGATTCTTCTGATGATTTCTTTGATACTTTTGATTCTGACAATTCATCTGGTTTTCAAAACTTAAAGAATTTTCTAAATATTTTTCGAGAACGACTTTGTTATGCATGTCGTCTACCAGGACATCTTGCTGCTGATTGTCCAACGACTGCATATATCCATAACACTACAAATATATGGATAACAAAGGTCGATTTTTTGATGAACCATGGTCTCCAAAGATCAAATCAACTCGTAAGTCGTCATGGTCTAAACCAAGTACGCCGGTTAAGTCTGATTCTGGTTCTGATCAAAAATCAAAAGTTTTTCAAATTTGGAAATCAAAAGTTGTTTCCAAGGCCAACAACGACTATGTAGAAGACACCGGGCGACCCGACGCTGTTGAATCGGGTCGGTCCCAATGCGACTAATGTTTTATTTGGTGTCTAACAGGTGTTTCAGGAAGACCTATCGGTAATTGAGAAATTGCTAATTGTGAAATATTTGTGATAACTTACTTTGAGTTTCAATTTCAATCTGTTTTTCAAAAATACTTAATTGAACGTATTCGTGTTGGTTGATCAATTTCTTTGTTTTAGACTCTGTCTCATTTTGAGGGGGAGCTTGTTTTTGCAAAAATACAAAAATAGTGTGTTGTTTTTCAGAATGTTAAAAAAATGAAAATCTATAAATAGAGTTGTCATTTTTAGGGGGAGAAATTTGAAAAAGACAAAAATATTGAAAAATGCAAAAATCCAAAAATATTAAAAAATGAGAAATTGTATCCGACATGATTGGGAAATGATGGTACATTGGCTTACATCGTATGACTCATGGATAAAATAGATGAAAAAGCCATAAGACCATTTGATTGATGTGTAAGGTAGGCTCGGCAAATCATAAAGTATTCAAATGTGATATATACTAAAATCTGATGCTTGACCTAGTGGACAACATCTTGATGCCTATCTCAAGATATATCAAGAAAAAGATATGTGAAAATATAATGAGAAGTCACTGTGTATACATGTGTTCTTTTTGCAAAGATTTAAACTTGTTTGATTTTCTTTATTTTTGTCAATCGATCGGACTTTCTCTGCGTGCTCACAAGGCCGACCTGATTGTTGTTCGTTTGACATTCTGCTATATTTTTATTGGTGTTTCGTATAACTCATTGGACTTTCTCTGCGTGTCCACAAGACCGACCTGATTTTTGTTGACTTATACAAGTTCAACTTGTTTTTATTTTCTTATTTAGTTAAATCCGAGGTCTTATCTGCGTATCGAAAGATCGACCTTAAGGTAGACGATTTAACGTTCTTATTTCTTTTTGCATGGAACACAATTGACTATATCGTGGATACAATCATTATGTGATTAAATCACAAATGAAATCACAAAATTGTGATAAGCAAAAGCATATCTGAGTATGTCTGATAGAGTGGGGTACACTGGTCAATGCAAATATAATCAATACCTTAACATATCCAAATGTTATGAGTATGATTCTGCCTGAGTTTAAAGTTAGACATATTATATCTGCAATCGACATGACTTATGTGATACAATAATCGAAATTGAAGTGTAGTTCAGCATGTTATGTTCAATATGATCCCAAGTTGTGACCTTTCTCGCAAAAGACAAAAATAGTGTCTGATTATGTATTGCATTTACTTTTCATTATCAGAAAGTTCTAAAAAAAATTTAGGTGTGTTTTGATATAAAGTTTCTAAAAGTCAAAAAGATTTTGGTTCTTATTTCTTTTCGATTGATCAACACGGAATACCAAATCAAATTTCAAAATCAAATATCTTGGAGTCTTAAAGAGACATTTTGCGCCAAGATTATTTATGTTTGGCAGGTTTCTAGGTGGAAATAGAATTTCACAACTTCATGTCTTCTAAAGATTGTTGATAAAGAGATTACACACAATACAATATCAAGTATTCAAGATTAAACTCATCGTCAAGATCGAGGAAGAGTTTGATTAAAGATACGAGATACAAGGTATAGATGGGAGATGATACTGCACATGTCGAGGGGGAGTTTGTTGATACATGGTTTCTGATCGTCATGTGAAGTATCAACTACAAGATGAAGTTACACAAGTTTGCTAAGGTCCGAACTCCTGACGAACTCCAGGTTCCAACAAGTCCGAACTTGTCCGAACTGGAGGTTCGGCCAGTCGGGTTTCAGCATGTATAAATAGGATGTCATGTATTCGGTTTAGGGAGCTCTGGGTCAGATCTTTCATCTGTGTACTCTGTGGTCTCTGTGGTTTAATACAAGTCTATTGTACTTACTCTTTGTGTTCATCCGTGTTTTACATTGATTTCATTACGACTAAGTAGACGATCTACCGCTCACGCATTTTCAAGTTCTTTACTTAACAAACATACACAAACTTGAAACTTTGTTTGAACTTTTGTTCGTGTTCGGTTCGGTTGTCCGAAAAAATGTTAACAAACGAAAACAAACATGTCTTGTTCGTGTTCGTTTGGTTCGTTTACAGGCCTACTTATTAGCTTCTGATTTTTTTTGAAAAAATAAGTTTTTTAAAAATTGTTTGGATTAATTTTTATGGTGGGAAAAGTTAATATACTAGTAAGTTGTTTTTTAAAAAGTATTTCTTTTAGCTTTTTATATGTAAAATGACTAAAAGGGTCTTAAGTTGGTATAAAGTTAAGTAAGTATAAAGTTAATGAGGGGAATTCTAATAATTAAACACTCAATAAGTCATAAATAGTTTTAATAAGCCAGGAAACATTGGCTAATAAAAACGATTTATTAAAATATTCACAATAGGCTTAGTATAATTATGTGAGTGTAGTCCTTAAAATTTAAAAATGGTTGTTAGTGGATGAGAGAGAAAGTGTTATTGTTTATCTGTATATTTGCCAAAACACTGTTCATCTGTATCTTTTTTAATATATTTTTAAAGTGGGTTTGAATGAAAACGAGAGAAAATATAATGATAAATGTATAAACAATTATTATTTAATTGAAAAAGTGAGAAAATGTAATGTTTTTAGTTAAACTATGATAGAATCTGTGTATTACACGTGTTTAATTATTAAAAATGTAATTCATAATTCACGTTAAAGGTTCACGTAAAAAATACTTTAATAGATCTTATTGTATATAATAATCATCCACTACGAGGAGCACAAAGAAATCAGTGCACAAGTTCTTTAGTTGATTGTAATTTCATACCCGAGGAAGTGAAATTATCTGATTTTTCAAACTGTTATTGACAAAAAGTAGAAACATATGTTATAGGTACAACCATTATGTACCATTCAATATAATATTATCACAAAAATAAATCCAACAATTCACATTTTTGTTAAAAATATATATGATTTTGGTGCACATCCATACAACACAACGTGCCATTTAGAGATATGATCAAATAAGGAATATAAGCAACCAAAATTTTAAGGTTTTAACGGGCTTAGAAAACCTAAAGTTAAAAGTGTTTATTAATGTTTACTAGCCACTTACCCGGGTAAATACCCGGGTCTGAAACGTAAAAATAATTATAGATATATATACTATCAAAAAAAAACTTATCGGTAAAACAATATTCAATAATAATAAAAAAAAATTCAATAACAATTACAAATTTAAGAAGATAGATTTATACACTATATTTCTTGTTACATTTGTTGGACGACCGTCTTCATCCAAAATTAGGATCTTCAGTCCCTTCTTGCTCTTCACCCTTGATAAAGCAACATATAATTGACCATGACAGAAGACGGGATCTTTCAAGTACAATCCAACTCTCGAAAGAGATTGACCTTGGCTTTTGTTTATCGTCATTGCAAACAAACAAAGATCGGAAACTACCTTCTCTGAAACCGAAAAACAATTCTTTTATCTGTTGGAACCAAGGAAAGTCTAGGAATAAAAGTCTTGAATCCAATGTTGTTTTCAGAGATAATAACCGCTTCAATCACGTGCTTTCCTAGAGATACGATCTGAAGGCGTGTTCCATTACATAGGCCATTCCTTTGATCAATAAGCAACATAATAGGAACACCGACTTTCAACACAAGTCGATGATTTGGAATGCCAGATATATGTAAAGAATTCAGGACGTTTGGTGAGTAAATGTTACGATCATAGCTGTCACCTACCATCTCATCTTAACATACAGAGTACGAGCTTAAATACTCATGCTCTTCACCGGGAACCAAAGAAAGTAGACGATTGTTGATATCATCGACAACTTCATTAGTTGGTGCGAGAACAACTCTTTCTGACCAAAAATCTCGATGACCGAAGTTGTCAAGAAGCGAAGGGTAAACAAACTCAATAAGATAACTGACTGGATCCAATGAATCATGAATAAGAAGATCAGGAGGAATATCTATATTTGACTCACCATCATTATCTCCATCGACTTTTCCTTCTCCAATATCCAAAAGCCATCGAGCAAAATTAGTTGTTTCTTGTATCTCCGATGGATCGTTACCTTGAAGAAGACGCATGTTTTTTGTTAACTTTAAAACCTTACACTCTCTCCAAATGTAAGACGAAGTAAGGCATCAAGTAACAACATCTTAGTTTGAAGCGCCTTGAAGGACGGGAAGAATCTGTTTGAAATTTCTATCGAAAACATGAAATGAAATATAACATAGAACTAAATTCGAAATAAAAACTAAAAGGAATAATACATAAAACTAAAAATGTAAGAAATATTAAATAAGAGTAACTTACAAATTTAAAAAAATAAACTTAAATGTTTTTTTATTGCATTTGTTTGTCGATCGTTTTCATCTAAAATAAAGATTTAATACATTTTTTGTTCTTCACTCTTGATAAAGCAACGTATAACTATCCATGCGAGAATACTGGGTTCTTTAAAAACAATCAAACTTTGGAAAGAGATTTACATTGCTTTTGTTTATAGTCATTGCAAAACAAACTGAAATTATGCAGCAAATGATCCTGGAAACCAAAACCAAAATGGAGATTGATCTAATACATCACCATGCCCACATGATATTGTACAACTGAAAAGAGAGTGTCATTTATATTATGCAGCAAATGAAGAACCTGCAAAGAAATAAATAGAAGAAACGATTAGGTACACCATTTAAGAACTAAATCTACATATTTAACCATTATTTGGCAGCAACATTTATGAACAAATTGTACCTAATCAAGCATTTTGACACACAGTGACACAACTGAATAAAATATAAAACAACCATATGTTCATATCGCCTGCTAGAGTCGGTTCAATATATTCAGCTACAACTAAAGCAAAAAGTAAAAACATTTATAAATTAGCTCTATACTTACGTTACATTTTTTATAATCAATAGCATACCACTCTAAAAAAATCATTGCAATTATACAACATGTTATGGCATAACAAAGTTGTGATTTAGATCAAACCGTTAAGTCTTAAAAACCTCAAGCTATAACTATGGAGATTGATGTGTGTACTAATTTAAAGCAGCAATAATTAATAATTAATTAGTTGAATGTAAATAATATTAAAACTGAACCACTGGTACGCCTACTAAAATCGACATACCATCCATCCAGAAATTGAAACAACATGTGAATGAAGAATGCAACTTGTCTACATCCACATCAGCATAACCTGCAAGACTACAAACACCGCTGGCTGCTGTTAAAGATGATATGTACCTCGTGTTCTTAGACCGCCTTTTGTCATTTAAGTCATTGATGAAAAACATTTTTAAGTTATCATCTACTTGTAATTCTTACCTGATGTCTTTTTCCAAGCCATAAGCTAATGCTTAATCAATTTCTGACCCCAATAAGATGGAATAAATCTCTCTGTAGCAGCAAAAGCCCCTCTTAGATCCCCTAGCTAGCGTGTTAACCAATCCTGGAAATGAAATATGAATTGAGCAAAGGAAAGAAACCGAATATGAGTACTCACAGCAAATGTCAATGTGAACGTTATCCGATAAAAGAAGCAACGATCAGATTCTAAGTTGAATAAAGAGATAGAGCTTTTGATGTATTGCTAATGATGTACGCAAATACTAACTGGAAATAAATATATTAACAACAAAGAACCCCCAACTAAATGTAATATATATAATGCCCAACTTAATAAATTTATTTTTTAAAGATCACAAAGTGAATTTAACAATAGATATTGTTATACAGATGTTTTGAAAGGGAAAATAAATTGCACACCTGCAGCTCTGCATTTAAGACGTGAATTTCTTGAAATTACCATCTTTGCTCATCTTAATCTAAAGAGAATAAAACAAAACCAACATCAAATGTTAATTTAGTCACCAACAACAACAATGAAGGAAGTAAATCTTCAATTTCTCGAACACAAAGAAACAAATATTTTGCATATTCATTGAATATGGAAGAAGAAAATTAAAGCGCCCGGGGTTGTCTCTGCATGAAAACGACCCGCACAACCAAATCGTACATAATTTTATAGAATTTAACCTACTGTCCAATCCTTCTATATACATATCCAGAAGTTGGAGCATTGTCCTCAATAGAAGCACCTGAAAATATGATATCCCTTTTAAAAATACTTGTTTACGACTCAATGACATTATAATCAATGGATGAAATACTTGAACATGACATTAACATAGATGATAGTTTCTAATGTCTTAAAGGAAAATCATAGGTTTAGGACAAAATGATTGTCATATTTTTTTCATCTACAAAAACCTAAATGAAGACACCATGAACAGATACAAAATCTAGCACTAAATCTTTACTTATGAGTTATGACCCAAGAATTCAAAAATTGTTTATCTAAAGAAAACAATGTTCATGCAAATCAAAAGATCGTTTAATATGTACAGACTTAAGAAAATTGATTTAAGATGTAGAATTACTTACTTTCCAAGCTAGTAAGAAACAATTTTGTAGGAAACTTAGTATTAAAAGCAAGTATTGGATTAAAATTTAGTCAACCAAATTTATGTAAACTTAAATTTCAATCTTAAATGGAGAATTAATTTGACTTTCTTAAAAAAGGTAGGTATTCATTGCTCCGAAGATCATTCCCTATATTTGAAGTTTAATACTTTAGATTTTAAAATATATCTAAAGAACTAACAAAATTACACCTAGGATTTTAGTGTCATTAGAGGGTGCTACATTTCCAATTGATGATGTGAACACACTTATTATGTACCAACTCAACCCAATATGCTTTGTTTAATGTATAGGTTGATTGATTTTTAAATAAATGAAAACCAGTTTCTCGAAAGTTTCATACACATACCACCGTCGTAGTCATGAGATTAACTTTATATCTTAATCCGTCTCTCAAGCAACATATCCTCCATGCTTTTCTCTCCCCAAGAAAAGAAATCAACGAGGATTTCATTCATTTCGGAAGGTATGTGTTCCCCAATTTCATTCACAGATTTCACTTTTTTGTTCGTAAATTTTCACTCTTGTTACAACTTGTATTTATCTTCTGTAATGATTAGTTTGTGTGATATGATTCGTGGTCCTAATTTTTTAGGGTTTAAATTGATCACCGACTGATTTCATCATCCTCAAGCGTAGTGCGTAAGGTTTACGCATGCAGTTCATTATTCATTTCAGCTCATGCTTTCTGTTGATCTGAGTAGTAAATGTTGCGATTACTCAGGTCATAGATGAATGTTTGTGGTTTCTGAAATCCTAGATTTATATTTGATGTGATCACAGTCCTGAATGTTCTCTAAATGCTTAGTTTATACTTACTACTTATATGTCATACATATTCATGCGAGTTGATTCTGCACTTATATATTGGGGTAGCAGTTCTTTTCATTAATGATGCATATAGAATTTCATGGGATCATTGTCTGGAATACAATGGGTTCGTGATTCCTATACTCTATTTGTTCTTCTTATTTCATAAGATTAGTTGGGTAGCAATTCTTTCTATTAATTGGTATTTACCTTTAACCTTTAGTACATATAAGTAGGTGAAATTGTTATTGAAATCTACAACTATAGGTTATTTGGTTTGTCTAGAGTCTTTCAGGGTAATACTGCTGTGAAGACGGATACAATGATTCATGATTCTAGTACTCTATTTGTTCTTCGCCTTTCATAAGATTAGTTGATTAGTAGTTCTTTCTATTACTTGGTATTTACTTTTAACCTTTAGTACAAATAAGTAGGTTGAACTGTTATCTGAAATCTACATCTATAGGTAATTTGGTTTGGCTAAAGTCTTTCAGGGCAATACTGCTGTGAAGATCTAGATCACGTACAATGGGTGATTCAGAGGGAAGTGAACCGAGGGATGTTGGGGGTTTCTTGCCCACCTTCATGCAAGACAAATCTTATGGTGCCGTGATTGCAATTCTAGTTGCAATTACTGTACCATTGGTTCTTTCTTCATGGTTTGTGGGGAAGAAGAAGGTGAAACAAAGAGGGGTTCCCGTTGAAGTTGGTGGTGAACCAGGTCTTGGCATGCGTAATGTCAGATCAAAGAAATTAGTTGATGTCCCCTGGGAAGGGGCGACAACCATGGCTGCACTATTTGAGCAATCTTGTAAGAAACATTCACAGCATCGGTTTCTTGGCACAAGAAAACTGATAGATCGAAGCTTTGTTACTGGTAGTGATGGGAGGAAATTTGAGAAACTACACCTTGGTGAGTACCAATGGGAGACATTTGGACAAATATTTGAACGTGTTTGCAACTTTGCATCTGGACTTATTCAGCTTGGTCATGATCCTGATACTAGAATCGCCATTTTTTCTGACACACGAGCAGAATGGTTAATTGCATTTGAGGTAGATGATGTACTATTGATACACCCTTTTAGTTTTGATATTTGGTTTATATGTTTACTAATTAAAAGTCTATTATCGTTTCAGGGGTGCTTTCGTCAGAATATCACTGTTGTGACCATATATGCATCTTTAGGTGATGATGCCCTAATTCACTCTCTTAATGAGGTGGGAACACCGAACACATATGAGCATGTTATGTTTTTGTTTTAGTATAATTTCTATAAGTTCTTCTAATGGATTAAGTTTTTTTACAGACGAAAGCTTCAACTCTGATTTGTGATTCCAAACTATTGAAAAAGGTGGCTACAGTTAGTTCGAGCCTGAAAACTGTGGAAAATGTCATTTACTTTGAAAGTGATAACACTGAAGCTTTAAACAATATCAGTGATTGGAAAATTTCTTCTTTTTCTGAAGTTGAGAAAATGGGACAGAATAATCCAGTTAATGCTAGACTACCTATTAAGAAAGACACTGCAATCATCATGTATACAAGTGGCAGCACGGGTTTACCAAAGGTTTGATCGTGCCCTTATTTTCTTATTTATTTAGTTATTGCATTCGTATTTCTACGGGGTGTTTGGTTTTGAGTTTTGACCTTTTG
Source organism: Deinandra increscens subsp. villosa (assembly GCA_039602395.1). Taxonomy (NCBI): domain Eukaryota; kingdom Viridiplantae; phylum Streptophyta; class Magnoliopsida; order Asterales; family Asteraceae; genus Deinandra; species Deinandra increscens. The sequence goes on along the minus strand of JBCNJP010000007.1, from coordinate 52,110,310 downwards.
GAACTATTTATCTGGGCCGTAATCAGTATATAATGTTTGGATAAACAGATTCTACTTTTGATTATCCATTTTTTTGCGGATCCCCTAATCAATTTTCGATACTTAGTTTCAATTTTCGATACTTATTTTCATAGCATTTTTAGGTTGTTACTTGTTAAATGTTACATGGTTAAACATTAAGGTTGTGCTTGGCGCACTAGCTGAAAAGCTAGTTGCTAGCTGTTAGCTGATAAGCTAGCTGACAAGCTGATAAGCTAGCTGACAAGCTGATAAGCTAGCTGACAAGCTGACAAGCTAGCTACTAGCTGACAAGCTAGCTACTAGCTGATAAGCTAGCTGCTATCTGATAAATTATAAGCTAGCTGATAAAAAATAACGTTTGGTAAAAACTAGCTGATAAACTAGCTTAAAAATATAAAATGACATAAAAGTACATGTCATAAATGTAAATAAAGATATTTATTTATAAGTTAGGGAAGGGTAAAACTGGAAATATTATAAAAGCTAGTTAAAAAGCTAGTTGAAACGCTACTCCAACTAGCTTTTCAAAAGCTAGCTTATAAGCTAGCTTATAAGCTAGCTTATAAGCTAGCTTTTTGACGTTACCAAACGGGGCTTTTAAAAAAGCTAGCTTATTAAAAAAAGCTCCGTTTGGTAACGTCAAAAAGCTAGCTTATAGCGCGCCAAACACAGCCTAAGTGAGTAGTGCTTAAATAAAAGAATAGCTCAGTCTCTTATATGCTGTTGCGTTGACTTTCTAGGGGGTGATGATGACTCATGGGAATGTAGTAGCAACTGCTGCTGCTGTTATGACTGTTATCCCAGGAATTGGGACTAATGATGTCTACTTGGCTTATCTACCTTTGGCTCATATATTTGAATTGGCTGCTGAGGTAACATCATGCACAAACTCTCATCATATATGATAAAGAAACGGACTTTAATTTTCTTTTTCCTGATTTTAGCACCAAACTTAAACTAGGTTCAAAGTATGCATCAACCTACAATTCATTACTGATTTCATTTGATGTGATTTTACCAGTAAAATGCTGATGTGGCTCTGGTTATGATGCATAAAAATGGCTTCAGTTAAAAAATAAAAATAATTTATCTCCCAAGTTTGAAAAGTTATCTTGTTTTTTTTTTTAATTCTTTTATATATGATTAAAGATGTCATGTCAGTAGGTTTTGAAAAATCAGATTTTTGCCGTTTGAACTGGTCACCTGACGCTACAACCGGTAATAAAATGTAACTTGCCAACTTGGTAAAAAATTGGTAATAATCATGAAAAACTCGAATTTTATATTTATCTTGTGCAACTATATAAACTACTCATGATTTTTTGTTTTTAATTTTCATGCAATGTGTTGTGCAGACTGTGATGATAACTGCAGGTAGTTCAATTGGTTATGGGTCAGCATTGACTTTAACAGACACTTCAAATAAAATACGAAAAGGAACCATGGGAGATGCTTCGGCTTTAAAACCGACTTTAATGGCATCGGTTCCAGCTATTTTAGATCGTGTTCGAGATGGAGTTGTAAAAAAGGTATGTATTAAACTTGTGAAAAAATGTAAATTGTATTTTCCACGTTTCTTAGTGTTTTTTATAATTCCAAATTTTTAGGTTGAGGAAAAAGGAGGCTTGACCACCAAAGTTTTCAATATTGCCTACAAAAGACGGTTGTTAGCGGTTAATGGAAGTTTGCTAGGGGCATGGGGGCTAGAAAAGCTATTGTGGGATGCCATTGTTTTTAAGAAAATACAGTCTATACTTGGTGGACGAATTCGTTTTATGCTATGTGGTGGTGCTCCTTTAGCTGCTGATACACAACGATTTATTAACGTCTGCATAGGGTAAATATTTTTTTATCCAAGCTGACAATTTTAGAGTTCGTGTCTAGTAATGAACTCTATGAATGGAATAAGTTACTAATATGATTTTTTTGTATTATATCACATAAAGACTATAATTTTTATGTACAAATTATACAATTAAAACACAATAAAAGCTTATTAACATGTCAATTAGGATTATAACTAAAAGATATATTTTCAAGTTATTTTGGAAATTAACAAAGTAATTTAGTTGAGGTTTGTTGGTGAAGAAAACCCTAACCCGTAGGATGAGAATCAAAATTTTCGTTCCATCAAATGAAGCGAAGTTTTTTTTCTATTTCGTTTTCTTTTCTTTTTCATCCAATGGGATGGACCATTTCATATCTCATCAAAAAAGCTTTTCTGGAATGACTTAGATATGCGGTTCATATGTAGATTGTGTTTAATTTAAAAAAAAAATACTCAATTTTCAGGGCTCCAATTGGTCAAGGATATGGGTTGACCGAAACCTGTGCTGGAGCTGCCTTCTCTGAGGCAGATGATAATTCTGTTGGGCGTGTTGGTCCACCTCTTCCCTGTGTTTATATTAAGGTTTTAGAAATTATAAATCCTAAAATCAAATAAATATTAGGAAAAATGGATTATAATAATCCTACCTATTCCTATTTGGCGGATAATAATCCCAGGTAAATTTTTGGCCAAAAACGGTCTTTCCTTTACACCCTGTTATTTTTAATAATCCTTTCCGTTAAAAAACTAACACCGTTAGTGTGGAGGATTAATAATGTCATTATCTAAACTTGTTTTATTTAAATAAACTTCAAGGGTAAATAATGTAATTTCCATAAAGTTTATTTAATAAAAAAACCCAAACCACACCCCCACCCCCCTCCGTCTTCTTCCCCCTCGCCGGCGGCCGATCCCCTCCGACGACCTCACGCCGACCTCAGCAACCTTCACCGACCCTCCCGAACTCCTCTCCTCTGTCGTTCAAGCCCAGCACGACCACAAAAATGCGACTCAGGTCACCGGAGCATGGCTATGAAAACGTGAAGGAGCCCAGCCGCCACCATGAGCCCTCGAGGCTGGCCGGAATCGCGAGTGTCAAGCTTTGGTTTCCGCTATTTGCGACCAACACGAGCACAGAAATGCGACTCAGGTCATCGTACCACGGATGTGAACGATGTCAACCCTAAGTCGTCGCCACTGTTTGTCAATCCGAGGGGAAAGATCGAGGCCAGATGCGAACAGAACAGAGAGAGAGAGAAACGATCACAGATTTTCGAGGTTCGCCGGGGGTCGCCATTGTGACCGGCCGAAGCAGGTCGCCGTCAACGAGGGGGAAGAAGACGGGGGTTGGGGGTGTGGTTTGGGTTTTTTTATTAAATAAACTTTATGGAAATTACATTATTTACCCTTGAAGTTTATTTAAATAAAACAAGTTTAGATAATGACACTATTAGTCCTCCACACTAACGGTGTTAGTTTTTTAACGGAAAAGATTATTAAAAATAACAGGGTGTAAAGGAAAGACCGTTTTTGGCCAAAAATTTACTTGGGATTATTATCCGCCAAATAGGAATAGGTAGGATTATTAAAATCCATTTTTCCTAAATATTATTACATAACCATGGTTCATTTTTTTTTTTTTTAATTTTAGTTTGCAATTTTTGTTGCAGCTTGTTTCATGGGATGAAGGCGGGTATTTAACATCTGACAAACCAATGCCACGTGGCGAGGTTGTAGTTGGTGGGTTTAGTGTAACTGCTGGTTACTTCAACAATGAGGAGAAAACAAATGAGGTTTTTAAGGTTTGCATTTCATGATTTCTGTAGATTACTCGTGTTCACTTTAATTATAAGTTTGTCGTTTCATGTTGACTTTTTGTTTGCAGGTTGATGAAAAGGGTATGCGTTGGTTCTACACTGGGGACATTGGTAGGTTTCACCCCGATGGATGCCTTGAAATAATTGATAGAAAAAAGGATATTGTAAAACTCCAACATGGAGAGTACATTTCCTTAGGGAAGGTATGTTTTAAACTGATTATCTGATTATTATTATTATTATTTCTTCTTCTTCTTATTCTTACTCTTATTTAATTGGGGGTTAGATAGTTTAGTTTTGGAAGATCAAAGGATATTAAATATAGAATTGCGAGAACCGCATAGTTGGTTGTTTAACCACCTCGGAAGATTTATCTTCCTTCTTGTTAACTTAAGTGTGTGTATATATTAATCAGTAATGTGTTCTAATTGTAGGTTGAGGCAGCACTTGCATCAAGCAAGTATGTAGAAAATGTAATGTTACATGCAGATCCATTCCACAATTATTGTGTTGCCTTGGTAGTCCCTGCACGTCAGGTTCTTGAGCAGTGGGCGCAAACTGCGGGTATTAGTTACAAAGATTTTGCTGATTTGTGTGATCAAAAGGAAACCCTCTCTGAGGTTCAGCAATCTCTTACCAAGGTTTGTTAGAAGTTACATTTTCAACCCTATACTTGTTTACATGTTCACAATCACCCCCCTCAAAAAAAAAATCTTGGCCTTTGCAACATGAATGATAGATGCTGCTAACAGCACTTATCATCCCCCCCTTTTGAAATAGGCGAATTTGATGATCCAATCATGTGATGACTAGGGTTCTTGCTTATGTGTCACTTTTTGAGGCTTATAAGAAATATTTCCAAGTTGTGTATATGATATTTCCCAAGTTTATAGGGATATATAGAAATTCTCCCAATAAATGTAAAAGTCGTAGGGGCGCCATAGGCATCAGGTGCATAGCATAGTACATGAATGCTACATACAAAACTGCCCCTGCCCCACAAACATATCCGCTCAATGCGGAAGCTCCTGGCAAACTCATCCGTGAGTTCACCTAGCCGACCATGGTTCTCACAAACGGCCCACTGTAGATGATCTAATTATCAAACTAACCCATTTCTGATGAGGTGGCTTGCCATGTCATTTTTTTCTTCATTGATTAAGCCTCAAAAGTGTTCTTATTCAAGAAAATATAAAAAACTTCTTCTGCGAGCGTCAACTTTGTCAAAGTCTTCTTTTTATCGATGAAATCCTCAAGTTTGCGTCTCTTAAAGAATTATTTTAATTACAGGTAGGCAAAGATGCAAAGTTGGACAAGTTTGAACTTCCTGCAAAGATAAAGCTAATTCCAGATCCATGGACTCCTGAATCAGGGTTAGTAACAGCGGCTCTTAAGTTAAAGAGGGAACAATTAAAGGCCAAATTTAAAGATGATCTGCAAATGCTATATGGGTGATTCGCATCTCTTTTTTCTTTGTTTTGTTTCGTGTTGTAACAAATTCTTCGCCTTTATATTTTTCAATTTCTGGTTACTGCATTCAGCGTAACAAGATTAACACATGTGCTTGCTAGTTTTCACTTATAGTATGTTTTTCCATAAGTTGTTTTAAACGCCTTTGGGTATATCACTCATCATATTTAGCTAAGCAGATTATAGTCGTTTGTAAAGAGAGTTTTGGATATACTATTTTGCTTTCTTTGTTACATTTTTGTCTCGCCATTGAAGCACTTATTAGACAATTTAGCATGTGGTATTATGTATTAGCGGATATATGCATCATACGATTTATGTAAAGTTAGCGAGAGTCTTGGGTTGGGTGTCATGTGTAACTATGTAATCTATATATATATATATTTTAACGGCCAACAAACATAGAATTGCCTAGGTACTCCGTACGGGGTGACCCAATAGCAAAAGGCCACTGCCAGCTGGCCCAACCCAGCCGTACGGAGCCCTTAAGCACACCCAAGTTATCTCCAGTTCCGGGAAAAACCCACCCGCCCGAAGGCCCACTAGTGGTAAAACCCGGTCGCTCTCGGGATCGAACCAGAAACAACAAGGTCCTGGTCTTCCTTCATAGAGACCCCCATGCCTCAAAACAATATTGCTGGGAGCAAAGATAGAACATGGGTCACTTGGAAACAAGGTGATCACCTTAACCATTCCAACAACATGCCATTGGCTATGTAATCTATATATAGGGTGATGTAGTTTCTTATTGACTAATGAAAATACCGAGTGCATAAACACTTTTATAGCATCAGAGCTAAATTAAGATGAACCTTAAAGATTACTTATTGCTGCCTGCCTCTCTTCTCTTGTTTCATGATTTTTTTTCTGATCCCTATCATCTCCGACGCCAAAATAATCACCGAAAAATATGCTACGGCATCTAACTCTAAACCAACGCATGTTCATCTTGCTTATATGTTTATCAGTCTTCACCAAAAGGTTGAGATACTTGATGGAACAATATCACATACTCGCGTTGGGTCAAGTTGTCTAAGATTCATGTTACAGCTCACAAAGTCATGCACCATATTGATGGCATTGCTCCTCCTAAGGAGATGAGCCCAGATTCCAACAGTGGAGAGATCAATGCTCTGGTCTTACAGTGGATACACTCCACGTTGTCCGACAAATTAGTGATTTGTGTGATTGCTACCGTGCTACGGCTCACGCTACTTGACTAAAGGTACAAAATATTTTTTTAAGCAATAAGGGCCTCGTGCCTTGGTAATTGAACATGAGTTTTCCAAACTCTCCCTGCTTGCTCATCCCTCGATAATTATTGTTAAAAATTACGGGATATCTCCTGTCAATTAGCTGATGTGGAACGTACCGTGTCTGAGGACCATCTTGTTCTTCAGATGGTTCGGGGTTTAACCCCTGAATATGATACGGTTGTGACTCTAATCAATCAAAATCCCGTTATATGGGATATTGCAAGAGGGATGCTTTAACTTGATATGCACAGTCTGTCGGAATGTCAACCCGACAAAACAGTTTTGGTCTCATCTAATGCTATGACAGTCGGGTCTTATTCTTCCGCACGTCTGTCATCCGGATCTCCTTCACAGAACCACCCATACGAGCAAAACATGCCCTATGACCCTACCTTCTTTTCCATATGTGGCCGTGGACGTGGTCGCAACTCCGACGCATGGGGTGATGATCGTGGATGGGGCCGAGGTCGTAATTATGGATCATACAATAGTGGATCTTATGGCAATTATGGGCAACCAAACTATGGTGGGCAAGCTACTAGAAATTAACAATATGGTAGGTAAAATTATTGAAATCAAAATTATGGTGGAAGTCAAATTTGGGCTCCACCCCTTGCTCCATACCCTATGCAAAATTATCAACAGTGGCCGAATAATCCCCCCCCCCCCCCCCCCCCCCGGTAACATCCCGAAACTCGTTTTGGTGTAGTTGGGTGAAGATGTCTTGTATGATTTACCCATAGTTGCTAATTATTGGATTTACTATACATATAGATATAGTAGTTCCCAAAATTTTAAGTGGCTAATAATAATTCATGAGAATACAAGAGGGTTGGTTGTAAATATGGACTTAACGACCAGATTTGATAACTAGAGTAAATAAAAGGACCAGAGTTGTTATTCCTTGATTAAAACAAAAGTGTCTGAACCCCGGGAGAAAATTGCGACCAGAGATAGAAGAAGGGGGAAAACCCTAGTTCTTGAAGAAATCACTAAATCAAGCTAGTTGGTGGTGGATTTCGAGGGGGGGGGGGGGGGGTCGAATTAGGTTTGGAGAGACTCATATATCACGAATCCTTCTTAGATTTCTAATTTCATTGTGAAGTAAGCCACTTTCTAGATGTGTGGTTAATTTGGTTTCATCCTCGTGGCCAAATTGATGCATGATTTTAGTTGTATATGTAGTATAATGTATGGATGAGCCATGGATTTAGCTTGCATGTTTGATTTTGCCATGACTAAAGTCAAGTTGTAGGATGGGTTAAACCTCATTGCTAGAAATAAATGTATATACATGGTGATGGGTTGGGTTTGCTCAATTTAACCACAAGGATGCTTGCTTACGTGATAATTATTGTTAATCTGTCATGAAGTTGTGAATTTATGCAAGTACACTAAGTTGGGACTAGATGGATTGTTAAATCCCAAGGCATTCGTTAAAATATCTAAATGAAATGTTAAAGTTTGAATGTGGGCATTCTTGGCCAAATTTGATATGTGTGGAGTACTTGGATGTTTTGAATTGCTACGTTATGAATTGTTATTCTAAACGACCAAGTAAATTATAGGTGGTGGTGTTAGAGGCTCAAGTCAACAAGGAAGTCCCAGTTTGAAGCTTAAAGATAACATGTAGTTGTTTATATGGTGTTACAAGTATGCTTATAGTTGAATCATAGTTTAAAGTATGGGTGGAAGTTAAATGGAGATAAGGTTAATTGCTAAAGTGTTAACCAAACATCAAATTGTGAAGTGTGCAGCAATATAAATTCTGGCCATGTGGGTATGGTTAGGAATTGTTGAGTTGTGATCTGTCACACCCCACTCCGCGGCCGCCACCGCTGGGAGGGGGTGGGACCGGCTGCCTGTATCAGAACACGCGGAAGCAAACAGATACCTTATCTTAGAACGAGCTGACCAGTCCAAACAATGAAACGACGGGACATACCCAAGCGTCAACCACCTATAAGGGGATTAATTATATTCAATCTCATTGGTGCACTATTGTATTCTCTGCGTTTTATTAGGCCCAGGTTCTCTAAGACTGGTACAACACCGTAGAACACGAACTTAGGCTACCCCAACTGCTAGGTCTTGCACACATCAAGTCTAGCCCATCCCCGCCTATCCTTCAGATCAACCCAATAGTTACTTACCTGCATATGAACCAAAAACACGTCAATAACAAACGTTGTCGGTGAGTCGTAGCAGTTGACTCCAAAACAGTCTAAAAACATTTCCAATACACAGTGCATGTGATAAATACCATTAGGGTCAAACCATCAATCGGAGGAAACTCGGAGCGACTTTCCCGAGCCCCTCCTTATGTTTCAAACATATACGACATCACCCGTTCAACCAACACAAGTAACCAAAAGGGGCCCAAAACAACGGGTATGCGACACCTTGATCTACCTACACAGCTGTGAGGATACGCATATGCCTCGTGGCCTTGCTCCTCAATTCCAGGAACGAAACAAGAACGGCCTAAATTGACCCTACGCTTCCCAAACGCGGCAACACCGCAGGTACCAAAACATAAACGCGGTAGGATTCCGCCGGCACCTCAAGTCATGATATATAACACAACACAGTATTGAACAAAAAAATAATGTTTAGACACGGTTCATATGCACCCCAAAAACATGATAAGTAAAATAGGGGAAACTACAACTCACAGTCGGTCCAGCATCCAAATGGAAGGTTAGGCAATTGCTCGACAATTCATCAAGCTCGGAGAATCTGATGACCTAAACAAACATAGGTACCTTTAATTTAACACAACAATAATACTGGTTAGGCTCGGTTGTGCTTCGTGCCCAAATATATACGATACGTCCGTAGGTTGAAGTCCCGATACGACCGGATGTCCCAATACAGTCATACGGCTTAACCTGGATGCAATCACATTTATCTGTCTATTTCTAAATAGACAGTTTCTATCGGACACGGTGGTATTGCCCTTAGTGGCAATACGACCGTGTGGCTTTATTGACAGATTAATTATTCTAACGAAACTCTCGGATTTCGAACGATTACATTTTATTATCCTTAGAATATTCCCTGAAGTCATAACTTAAATATCTATACATAGATACTTATTCGATTACGTTTCTCATGATGTTATGACTCTTATAACGGTGAAAGCGTAACTTTTGTCCACATAAAATCATAAACTTGTTTACATAAAATCATAAATTTGCTTACATAAAATGATAACTTTTGTAGCATAAAATCATAGTTTTGTTTATATAAAATCACGACTTCGTTTAATGGAAAATCATAACTTATATATTCTCCGAAACCGGATGTCATATATTTATAAAATCTCTCGTTTCCATTTGGTTTTATCTTCTATAAAACCTTATAGATTTTTACATAAAATGATAGCTTTTATATATAGGTTTACTCAGTTTATATTTCACATGAAATGATAGGTTTCATTAACATAAAATGATACATTTTATTCACATAACTCCATAACTTTTATTGTTATAAAAACCATAATTTTTGTTAAATAAAATGGTAACTTTATTATCATATATTATATGATTTTTACTAACATAAAATGATAACAAAACTTATATATATATATATATATATATATATATATATATATATATATATATATATCCTTTTCTTATTTATTTTTATATTAATAACAATAATACTTTCGGGTTTACAATCGTTCCTCACACGACGCGTATACAAAGTTACTAATATGATAACCAAGTAACGAACATGGTTATACCTTCCGGTCGGTTTGCGAACCCGGACTCGGTTAACCGTAGTTCTCGCTACAACTCCGAATCAAACCCATGAGTAGTCCATTCCAATCAGTTTTTCACCACGATCATTTCTCCGGTGTTGGTTTTCTGTGTTGACCTCGTTTGACCAGTCAAACCCGTTGACCATAATCGTTTACTGAGTCGACTCAGTGACTCGGTACCGAGTTGACTGAATTCTGTCCAAATTGCATCCAAACACAACCCAATCAACATTTCTAGCTAAACACCACCTCACCATCATCATCCGTCACTGGCAGGCGGCCGGAGGCCATGGCCGCCGCCGGTTGGTCCTAGAACCGGCGTGATCATCACCAAATCGTTCGGATCTAGACATGCATGGAAGAATCGGAGGGTTAGAAGGAGGAATCAAGCTAGAATACAAAGAAAAATGGAAATCGGACCACCACACTACATTATCGTCGCCGGAAAAACGAAGGGGAGCAGCGCCGTCGTAGGTGCGGCGGAACCCTAGCTGCCGCGTTTCCGCCACTATCTCTCTCTCTCTCTTTCTGCCGCCTTTGTGAGATGGTTTGGCCAGAAATCACGACACAAATGCCGTCGACTTCGCGAGGAGTAAGCCACCGCCGCCCCTGCGGCGGTCCCCTAAAAGCATTTGCGGCTGCCATCGCTTTTACTTCCTTTTGCGACCGGATCTGAGCACGGGAACCAAGGGAAAGCCAACAGGGAAGAAGGAAACGAAAAGGGGACGAGAAAAGAAAATCGCCGCCGGTCGTCCGCCGTAGTGCCGCCGCGCGCCGCCGTGGTTTGGCCGGAGCCTGCTGCCGGAAGCGAGGAAGGGGAGCCCCCCTAGCTGCTGCTCTCTCGATCACACACACATGTGTGTGTGGGTGTTTGGTTAAAATGAGGAAAATGGGATAAAATCCCTTTTTATATCGATATTATATTTGAGTGGTTCACAACCAAACGATCAGTCATATACCGCTTAAACTGAAACTTTAACTGTAAAGGTTTCATAAATTATCCGTGATAATTCCATAATGACTGAAATACTATAAAAGACTCATAATTATTATCGGAATACTTAAGACGTCAGATTAAATCAAATCTGGTGAATATTCGGTAAATCATGCGGTATAAAGCTCGTATACGACGCGTATACCGTTTACCTCCGTTTCGCGAACCGAACACATCTCCACGACTGTAATTCTCAGTAAACACTCAGAAAAATATTTATAATTTCACAGAGTCATTAAATTCATCTTAACCAACTAAATAATCAATTTTGGTTATTCTCGCGTAACCAAACGGTTTTCCAATCTCATTGTTCTTGCGCCGATTCCTATGGTTATTCTTTCTAACGACCAGAACATCAATGATCAAGAACTTCCAAACACTTTAATTCAACCTCAGTGAATATTCTGTCACTGCCGGTGACTTACGCGCGTTAAGCGCCGTTTTCCGTTTCCGTCCGTACACACCTCATGTAAATATCGGAACACACTTTCTGACAAATATTAAACCCCATCTCAATATATCCATTCTCATAATCACTCGAACCAACGTACTTACATTAACATCCGGTTATTCGGCACTTTTACCGATTAGACAGAACTTAGCCGGTTTACACCGAGTTCAACTTTCATCGCTCCATAACATTTCCAATTGCATAACAATCACCCAGAATACTTTTGACAACTTATTTGGACATTGGGTATTTGAATTGGGCCTTTACTCGGCCACAAATCCATAAATGGGCCTAACGGGCCTAACTGGTCTCAATAGTCCAGTTTAATTACCAAAAAAATTTCCCTCCGATTTACCGGAATTAACCAGGTGTTACATGACCCAGGTTGACACATTTGGGTGAAGTGGACAGGTTAGGGTCTTATACCCCATGGTCACCTTCGGGTGAAGTTGAGGCAATTGGTTGTTGGCCATTGCTTAGTTATGAGTAGAATTACCACATATGGAAATAAAAGTAAATTGGTTCTAACAAGTATGTGCTTAGATGAAAATTATGATCTACATGATTCTTGTTGAATTGGATTCATATGTTCTGTGTTAGTTGTTTACTATGTTGATCATAGATGTAGAAGTGGGTAAATTGTAGGCTTAAGTGCACCTTTAAGTTGTGGATGTATGTTGGCCTTCTATGTATGAGTTATGAGCTAATGGGTTAATGAGTTGGGGTACTTAACCATTCGATACGTAAGAATGTTAGACTTGTAAGAATGGTTAGATTGTATGTTAAAAAGGGTTGTAAATATGTGGGAAGTCATTGTTTATAGTATGTTTAAACCATGGTTGGAAATTTGGACCAATATTCTGGTGAAAGATGAATATTTCAAAAAAATTGGTTAAGTCCGAATTTGGAGTGAAACTAGGTAACTTCATGTCATATTGGGTCCTCACGCCATGCGACGGGTTTAGAAACGCGATAGATATCCACCTGGATCCTCGCGACACGCGAAGGATCCCAGGTTGCTTAATTTTTCTTTTTTTCCTTGTTATTTATTAAACGTAGGGGATTAAAATGAGTTGTAATGGACTATGACACATTTACTAATTGTGTTACTAGTGTTGTGATAGGTTATAAATAGGTACCGGTCGGAACGCAAGTCAGTTTTGAATTTTAAATTTTAAAGAACCGACATTGTCGTAGTCCGTTTTGAAATGTCATTTAATTAGAAACATAGATGTTGGTGTGTCAACTTATGGTTGTAATGGGCTACATGTTTAACTCTTTTGGGAATCATTTGTGATGAATTCATGAAGTAGGTTGTTTTTAAATCAAAATTTCCTGGACCTAATGTTGCAAACATGTTATAAACGCGTAATAATGGGACGGGTGTTACACCACCCCCACCCCACCCCTACATCGACCGGCACAAGCCCACCTCGCACCACCCATAACAACAACCCACAACCCAGTACCATGCAGAAGCCCCACCCATTTGTTTGGTTTTACAGTGGTATTTGGGTTCCCGGTTACATGTCAAAATTTTACTTAACCGATTAGTTAATAGTTTACATAATCAAAGTTAACTAAAACTGATCATACTAATTAATTAGCAGCGAAATAGTGTATATTTTAAAACGCGAATAACCAGTATACGAAAACCAATTCAACGAGATCATGACTACCATAATTCGCGCTAATACAAATTCATCAATATTAGATGACTCAAATAATTAAACTAATCAGTGACTTTAGATATACCTAGGGTGTTGAACAAACTCTCAAGACACCATGTGATCAACTAGAGGATGCTAGTTGCATGGAAATCGAGACTGATAAATCTGTCTCTCAAGTTGGTTGCGGGTCGCGAGGATCCGGAAGCTAGAGGGGGAGGGGGAGAGAGGGGGAGAGGGAGAGAGAGAAGGAGAGGGAGAGGGAGAGGGATGGAGGGAGGGAGGGGGAGGGAGAGGGAGAGGGAGGGCGGGAGGGAGTGAGAGGGAGGGGGAGGGAGAGGAAGAGGGGGAGGGAGGGGGAGAGGGAGAGGGAGAGGGAGGGAGAGAGGGAGAGGGAGGAGAGGGAGAAAGAGGGAGAGATAGAGAGAGAGAGGGAGAGAGGGAGAGATGAAGAGATGGAAAGGCAGAGAAAGAGAGAGAGAGAGAGAGGGAGGGAGAGGGAGAGGGAGAGAGAGAGAGAGAAAGGGAGTCTTGAAACCAATTTTAGTCCCTCTTGAATTCCTTTGTCTCTCTCTTATCCCTTCGCGTTTACGTAATTAGTATTTAAATAAAACAATTACCTTTAAACACTAATTATCCGCTTAATAATAATATCAGATAAAACTGGTTTATCTATATTATTAAAACCCGAAAATAAAATTAATCATATTAATATTAGTTGTCTGCTAATTATTATTAATCACAATGATAATAATATTTATTAATTATTAATTATTTATAACTAATTATAAATAACACAAAGTATTAATTTGTTTCCATTAAACACCGGTTAACTATTTAAGCGGGTTTATCACACGTTATACCCGGTGTAACTATTATAGGTCTTAACTGGGTTGGGTTTGTGATTTGCTGGGACTGGACATACAATATCCAACACCAAAGCCCACAGCCCACTCCGCGCTTCAGAACATGCAGTTAAATTACAACGAGCCCACATGGTACATGGATTCAGTTGCGTCGAATCATATTATTGCAGATTTAGGTAAAATAACAACCATGCATCGTTACCTAATACCACTATATTACTGAGAATGGATACAACTGCCAATAAATGGATCTGGGAATGGTTTTTACAAACTTCCAAACAAATCAATTTTTTTTACAAATATCCTCCATTTACTACATGTCATCATAAATTTATTATATGTTCGTCAATTTACTTGTGACAATAACGTTTCTATTGAACTTGATCCATTTTTGTTTTCTTTTAAGGATCTCAAGAGTGTCACCCTACTTTCCAGACACAATAGCTCGGGGACTTGTACCCGTTCACACCGTCATCCGACAATGTCTTTGCGTCATCTCATCCTCCGTAGCACAATCGACTTGGACATCCCGGGGGGGGGGGGGGGGCACTATCCTTGATTTTTTTAGTCGCAATTCTATTTTTTTCTTGTAATAAGACTCTATCATCTTTTATTTGTTAGTCTTTTCAATTGTCAAATAGTAAACGTTTACCTTTTCTGATTCTAAATATGTTACCTTTGCACCTTTTAACATTATTCATTCTGACCTTTGGACATCACCTGTTTCTAGTAATTTCAGATACAAATATTATAGGTATTATTCAATAATCTCACTCAATATGTCTGCATTTACCCATTAAATTTAAATCTGAAACGTTTACCAATTTTGTTACATTTCACACTCTTATTTCTACTCAATTAACCGCAAACAAATATTTCAATGTGATCTCGATGGTGAATTCAACAATAACGAGTTCAAAATTTTTACCAATAACCACAGACTTGTCTTCCGGTTCTCGTGTCCCAAAGTGTCCCCTCAAAATGACAAAGCCGAGCATATGATCCGTCGCCTAAACAACATTATATGCTCCCTTCACATCCACGACTATCTTCCATTAACCTTTTGGGTGGAGGCTCTGTTGGGTTACGACAGTGGTATACGGGTGCCCGGTGACGTCACAAAAAAACTTTTACATATATTTAAACATTACCGACCTGGCTTTAGTAAATCAGAGATTAACCGAATTAACAAGTAATTCGTTACGCAACGGAATAAACGATTTAAACTAAATAAACACGTAAACCTAAAATATCGTAAAAACGTCAACAGGATCATAATCACCAAAACGCACACGAACACCAATCACGTTAAAATTGAACTTGAATACAATTACGATAACATGATCGAAATTAAACGACTAATCTAAAAGCGAGTTTAGATATACCTGAGCGGTGTTCTAACAAACGTTTGAGACACCGAGGAACAACAAGCAAGTTTCTAGGGTTTCAAGAAAAACACGATCCGACTGTTCGGATCTAGACTCTTCACGTATCGCGAAAGCGTCTCCAAATGATTCGTCATGTACCGCGATGATTCAATCGATGGCGGTGAATCGCTTGCGCCAAAAGGAACGGAGACGGCGACAGCGGCGCCTAGGGTAAACGGTGGGGGCAAAGCGGCGGAGGATGGCGCTGGTAGCGTCATTGTGACAGCGACGTGTGACGGCGGTGGCGTGACAGCGACGTGTGACGGCGGTGGCGGTGGTGTCACAACGGCGGCGGTGGCTATGGCTCGGGCTCGGGTGGTGCGGCTCACAGCGGTTCGAAAGGAACGCGCACGGTGACCGCGTGGTGGAGGTCCGGTGGTCGTCGGTTGGAGGGGACGACGTAAAGTCGTCGGTGGCTGGGGCTTCACGACGGAAGGTGGCCGGCGGGAGAGGAGAGGGTCAAGGGAGATGGAGGCGCAACAAAGAGGATTAGGGTTTTCTTAATCCTTAGTCGGATATTTATATGTCCGACTAATTACGTCTTAAGTCCCTCATCAATTCCTTAACCTAAACGAACCACACATATTTACGACTAATTAATAAATCAAGTTTATTAATATAAAATTCGTTAACCTAAGAACCGATAAACTCCAATAACAATTTATTTAATTTATCAGATTCACCGTAAACGTTAGTCGATAAATAGTAATGTTATATGCCGCACTTTCTCGCGAAGATAAATATGTGTTTATTAATCAAGAATAAACAATAATTAATTACTGATTTCCCTTATTTACCGGTTAACAATTTAAGCAGATTTATTTCTCGTTTCTCTCAGTGTAACTCTTACAGGCCTTAACCGGGTCGGGTTCTTGGTGTTGTCGGGTCTGGACATACAATATCTAACAAACTCCCACTTGGACATAGCGACAACATTAGAAGTAACAGTCAGAGGTGCTCTAGCTACAAATGGTTGTTCGAACCAGTTATGACACTTCATGTCAGTAACCAAGGTATATCTATAAACTCACGTTATAGCTTAGACTTATGGTAATTCAAAGTCAAAATTTCCCTTCTGTATACGACATCAATTGAACAAGAGACATTGATTTAATTCATTCTCTTTAACGTTCAATCATTGTATTTCTCGTTTCATCTGTTCTAAGTGTTCCATGCAAACACATAGTAAGTTTGGGTAAGGCCTTACACTTAATACTTGGAACTAACGAGAGGGCCCATGACGTCTAGTTGTTGTATGATTAGTGAAAGAGTACATAATCCCATCTTGACTACATACAACTCCCACTAAGCTTCAGATCGATTCCCAAAAGTAGCCGTTAGGACTGGAAGTTACGCGACAACGTTAAGCTACAATCAAAGAACAGTCATAGGCAAACGGGAGGTAGCATATGAATCTCAGGTCGAAGGATACTATTGAGTATATCATTTAATCAAATTTGTCTTATGATTTAATCCATGAAGACAATTTGATACGAGTTACGTCACAACGTTATTCCTTAATGAGGTCTGTGAGTCTGGATTGTCAACCATTTGAGTCCAAACTCAGAATAGTCTTACTTCAGAATCGTTCCCACAATTCTGATCTACTACGGACAGTTTAGAATATTTCTAGATATGCATGGATATTAAAACGTATAAAGTTTGAACACGTTGTGCAGAATTCAGACTCTGCATCTAACCATTTAGATCAGGTCAAATGATTTTGTGCAAACGTTAAAGTTCGAAATCCCAACACCAAGGTAGAACATTATTGTAGCGTAGAATTTAGGTACTACGTAGTAGTATTAACTCATTGATCAAACTTGATAAAATAGAACTGTGAATTCTATGCTACGTTCTTAGTCTGCATTTTGGTATTGCCTGTTGAGAGTGTTTCATTAATTCTAGTGTTTATCTTGAAAGGTAGAATTACTTAAGTGAATTTGAATGTGTGATATAACTTGTGCCCTTAGTATGCACATGGATTACTGTGTTATCACGTGAGCATATTAATGGATTATTTATAGAATCCAATTAACTTCCTGAATGTACCATTACATTCATGATTCAAAATATCACTCAAGGTGGCTTTATTGTTCAGTGAGTACTAGATCGTACTCATCATGAACATTTTACATCAACAGAAAATGTGATGATGCGTTTTTCCAGCTTATGTCATTGTGTAACCTTTTACAGTGACATCAATGCAATATCCATATATTGGATTACTTTCGTTTCATATCTAGTATGATACGACTCGTTTTAAGAAATTAATCAAGTATGTGGATGCTCTTCCATAAGCGGTTTTAATTATGGGTGTTCTTGAAACTTGGAGATAAGTTGAGGTTTCATTTGAGTTTAATCCAGTAAACTTCAATGAGCATTGGATCAACACATAATCGTTATCCTGATAAGGATTAGTGCTAATGCTCCCACTTGCTTTATGTAGACCAGGCATTCCTTTAATCATCTTTCTTTCAAACCATATGGATATTTAATTTGCAAGAGAAATCTTTAAGCAAATATATCTCGTTTCCTAAAACGAGATCATTTAGTTTCATAAACAAGGTATGAATCTAAATTGATTAATATCCAAATGTCATGTTATATACATGAGATGGTAAGATAAAATCAAACTGCTTGAGTTTGACGGTATTCTTGATACGATCATCTTTAAGTTTGAAAGGAGTTACGTACTTGACGCAATGATGATTACTTCATCAGAATATATAGTCTGATTTAAGATCGATAGATCAATCGAATGACTAACCAATGATCGAAGATTTTAAAAGAGTAGAATCGTGATCAAGTTTCGATGGGAGTTGTTAGTCATTCAGAATGCCAACATGTTTTCATTACAACATAAACCGTTTGTTGTGAAAAGATGTTTGTCTAATAAGTCTTGAATGTTCTCAAGAGTTGATTTACACAGTCCAATAGTTTCTATGGAAAACAATCATCTTTTATAGCAAATCAGATATATATTGATTTGATGATGGAAGTGTATTACTCAAATTTAGTCTATCGCAATATATTATCTTGGAACTAACATCGAGTATGCAAGTGATCAGTGAAGAGGCATTTTCTGGGTGTGATGTGTGCATGGCGATTATTTTCATTTCGTTAGTCATGTGTTTATTGGTTTCTAACTTGAAACATAATCCTAAAGATGTAAGCAACAAGTGCTTAGTAGGTTTTTAACACATATGAGTACAAACTAGTTGTAGTCATTGACTTTCAAAGTGATGCTTGGGTATATAAATTTTATGACTATTATAGTCATATGCACAAGACTTAGTGCATCCATATTATAATCATCCAAGTGATTATATAATATAAGCACATTTGGTAATTTGAACTTTATTAAACATGCATTTAAACTCAGCAAAGGTCCTATTGCTTAAATCGGCGAAATCAAAAAAGCAATTTCATAAAAGTTCAATTCGATTCAATGAATTTTGGAGCTAAGTGATTCTAAACCATAAGTTTTTATGAATCACAATGAATCATCAATTTTGTCGTATCGAGTACGATGAGAAAGAAGGACGTCATGTCCTTAATGGGAATTGAAAGAACAGTCGTCCTTTTATTCACATTAGGCCAGTGTCCTATTCATTAAATCAAGTGTACCAGGTATGGTGTCATGTTATATAGGTTTGAATCTAATCTAACAACCAAGTGAAACCAATTCCAAGTGTAGATAAAACTCATGCATATCAAGCTAATTCAAACAGAAATTCAGTGCATGTCATGATTCAAACCAAAGCAAAACGTATTCATCCTGGACCCCGCCAGGAAAAAACAAACAAATAAGTTCTTTAAGAATACTACCAAGAATTGTTTTAAAAAACGACATGATCTTTATTAAAGTTTGCAAAATGCAAAGTGTCATGTTCTCTTGGGTTTTGCCTTCACCAACTTCATGTTCCCACAAAATGTAAAGTCTATCAAGCATATATTTTGAAGGAATCAAACGAAGTGGTTCATACCATGAGGATATATTTATATACCTCTATAAGTGCTTTCATGAGCCTTCTTCCTTTTCACCTTGGAAAGATATTCAGGGCAGTTGCGTCTCCAGTGCCCCAACTTGTTGCATTCAAAGCATTAGCGCTGATCTGGCGGCGGTGCTCTTGATGCCTTTGACTTGCCCTTGCCGGTGTTACTAGAGCTTCTAGTAGCAACATACTTTCCTTTCTTCCTCTGCCCAGGTTTCCTTTTGTTAACCACAGGTTTCTTGGCACTAGTAGATTGGATCGCGATCACATCAGGGGCTTTGGTCTTTATGTTATTGCTAAGAAAATTAACCTCAGCTGTTGGAACTTAAAATCTATGTGACTGACGCCATCAAATCTGTTTACCGAAGCATTCCACTGAAGAATCCATGTGAATTGATTCAGAGACGCGGGTTGTGATGCTCGAGGCTTGCGAGATTTGACAGAAGACCGTTTTCTGGAAAAGTCAACCGTTCGGGTCAACGGTCAACGTAAAAGTCAACGGAAGATCGGTTCGAGCGAGTCAAGCTTCGGATTAATTTAATCAGCTTTGATTTAATTATCAATTTATGTTATTTACTTTACTTGTAATTTCATTTATTCCGTTATGTTTTTCTGTCGTTAGTCACCCTCACTATATATAGTGAGGGTGCCCATTACAAGTAAAGGAGTCTCTGAATGTGGAGATGATGATTTTTCTTGTAGAGTGTGAGATTTCCATTCTAGAGAGAGAGTGAGTCATGGATTCTAGAGAGAGAGAGTGTTCTTCATGATTCATTGATTGTAATCTTTCGATTAATGAAATCATTCGACTATGTTCATCATCTTTCTATGTTATGATTTCTTGATTCATCATCATCATCTTCTTCATTTGTTTTGAGTTTTTGAATCCGAACTCGTTCTTGCTCAAGATCGGGATTCTTGTAGTGAAAATCGGTCCTAACAAATGGTATCAGAGCGGGTACCGATCAGATTCATCTCACCGTGAATCTGGTCACTCGAATCTGGATTTTGAGCTTGAATGGTGAAGATGAGAAAACTTATTTTTAGAGACTTTTTTTATTTTTTCTTCATTTCTGGATGTTTTCTGATGATATGGATGTTTGATTCGTGTTTGGGAGTGCATCTGGATGTTATTTAGTGCTTTACATCTTCAGATCTGGTGGAAAAATGAAGATCCGAAGCTATTTTTGGAACTTTGAAGTTTTTCCCGTATTTGAAGATTTTGAAGATTTTTAGCTTTGATTCTTCGTTTTCTGGGCATTTCTTCATGGATTTGGATGATATGAGGTATGATTCTCAGTGGAAAACGCGTTCCGGATCCATTGGAAGCATACGTTTCGTCTGAATCTCATCAGTTTGGGCAGATCTGGAAAAACACACACTTAGTGCGTGTTTCATGGTGTTCTTCGTGTTCTTGAAGATTTGCAGATTTTGAAGACTGTTTTTGATCCGATTAGCTACTGTTAATGAAGTGTTGGTGGCCACAACATTGTCGTGGATGGTTTAGCTTCTCATATCGTGCATCATTACGGGTTTTCTTATCGTTTTTGGGCAGATTCGAGTTCATCAAGTAAGTTCTTCAAGTTCATCATTTTCCAGATTTATTCAACTGTTCTTGAAGGTTTGAAGATTGCCTTAGTGAACTTGTTGAGTTCTTTAGCGGACTTGTATCAGTTCTTAGCGAACTTGACGTCGTTAGCGAACTTCTTCATGCTTTAGCGAACTTCTCGGAATGCTTAGCGAACTTCATTATGGTTTAGCGAACTTGAAGCTTGTTAGCGGACTTCTGGTCGTTAGCGGACTTGTTTTGAGGTTAGCGAACTTGTTGCTGGGTCTTCGTTCGAGTTCATTTCAACGAATTTTGGTCGTCCAGATTTGTAGAGAATCGAAATACGAGTTCATCCATATAAGATTCGTCGAAATTGATTAAGTTTTGGCTGAGATATGCTCATTTTACGTTTTTCCGGCGGCCCTCGCATTTCCGGTGGAGTTTTTCCGGTCATTAGGGTTTCGCAGGTATGGGGTAGAAGACGCCTACATGGCAGCGTGCCATTGGACAGAAGAGAATTACATTCTCTCTCCTGGTCGGTCAACATGTAGCTGTTGTCTATTTCTGATTGGCGCATGAGAAAAGCGTGGGACCCGCTGGCTGCCAAAAGAACCGTTGGAGAGATTTTTGTTGTTGCCTCCTCTTTGGCCAGCAGCTCATCACACGGATTGACCCCCTGCCAGCCGTTAGATTGCACTTTCGTCCGCCGTTGGATGTAAAAGTGTGTTTTCTCTGCTGAAACCTCATTGGTCAGCCGCCAGAGCACACGGATCCAGATCCCAGCCGTAGGATTACTTTAATTCCAGCCATAGATCAGTTTTTAAAAGTGAACTCTAATTGGTTCTTGGCTTTTGACATGGATTATGGCTTTTTCTAGAGGAATTTAATTACACTAATGATATTTTCAGCATTATTCGTCAATCACGGGGTTTTTCTTGTCGGTCTTTTACGAGACGAACGAGATAACGCCCGAACGAAATTGCAGAATTTTTTTATTAGTCGTGGATTTATTCTGATTTATGGGATTCTCGGTTATTGGCGTCGCGCAACGTTTGCTATCGACCACTGACGGGTTAGCTTTATTGTCCGGTTAATTACGAAGCTTTCTCGTTATGTCTTACGAGTTTGTTTGTAGCTGATGCAGCGCGGATGTCAACTAATCGGATTAACTGGAATCTCAGTTAATTATGGAATTTATCGGTTAAATCTCTCGGAGAGCCATCACTTGACGAAAATTGATGAAATTTTTCGGATTGAGCCGTTTTCGCCGATAATTCTCAGAAATTTTCATGGAATTTTATTCCGAGCTCATTGTTCTTCGCCCAAAATCACGAAGACTCCGGTTATCATTATTTTACGCTCGGGATCTCAAATTTCACAGATTTGACGTTTATCTTTATTTTTCGCATCCAACCTCAGTCGAGCGGATTATTCACAACTGTCAGCATCCGACTTCCGGTTTTTTACGAGATTGTCCGATTTCAAGATTGTTTATCCGGTTTCTCTAGGCAACCGATCGCGACGGTTCGACTCTCCGCATCTCATTTTTACGCTTTCGACTTGATGTTTTTGGAGAGATTTAGAGAAATAGGAGGAATTATTATGGAACTGGATTATCGGGTCGATTATTCGGAGTTGGAGCATGTTCAGTGTTTGATTGGTTTATCTGATTCAGTTTGTTGCGGTTTGGACTCCGAGATGTAGCATTTTCTCAGTATTGTACCCGACCGTGTGAACCGAGTGAGCGGAACACTTGGATCTCGAACTGGAGAAACGAGAACAGAAGAAGCTTACTCAGAGGGGGAATTTCTACATCAGATTGTCTCCGGTTTATCAGTTTTTCATTGAAGATGTACGACAGAGCGATTCTTCAGCAGTTGAACAGATTTGAAAGCATCAGTCAAGGGGGAATTGTTGGAAATTAAAATCTATGTGACTGACGCCATCAAATCTGTTTACCGAAGCATTCGACTGAAGAATCCATGTGAATTGATTCAGAGATGTGGGTTGTGATGCTCGAGGCTTGCAGTTTGGACCGAAGACCGTTTTCCGGAAAAGTCAACCGTTCGGGTCAACGGTCAACGTAAAAGTCAACGGAAGATCGGTTCGAGCGAGTCAAGATTCGGATTAATTTAATCAGCTTTGATTTAATTATCAATTTATGTTATTTACTTTACTTGTAATTTCGTTTATTCAGTTATGTATTTCTGTTGTTAGTCACCCTCACTATATATAGTGAGGGTGCCCATTACAAGTAAAGGAGTCTCCGAATGTGGAGATGATGATTTTTCTTGTAGAGTGTGAGATTTCCATTCTAGAGAGAGAGTGATTCATGGATTCTAGAGAGAGAAAGTGTTCTTCATGATTTCTTGTAACTAATCATTCGGTTATATGAAATCATTCGATATGTTCTTCATCTTTCTTGTTTATGATTATTCATGATTCATCATCATCATCTTCTTCATTTGTTTTGAGTTTTTGAATCCGAACTCGTTCTTGCTCAAGATCGGGATTCTTGTAGTGAAAATCGGTCCTAACAAATGGTATCAGAGCGGGTACCGATCAGATTCATCTCACCGATGAATCTGGTCACTCGAATCTGGATTTTGAGCTTGAATGGGTGAAGATGATGAAAACTCATCTTTGGAGATTTTTTCTATTTTTCTTCATTATTGATAGATTCTGGACAGATCTGATGTTGTTAGATGTTAGGTTATTGTTCATGGAGTCTATCTGATGATTGTTTATCTTCTATATGTTGAAATCTATTGGAAAAATTGAAGATCCGAGCTGTTTTTGAAGCTGTTAGAGTTTTTCCCGTATTTGGGATTTTTGAAGATTTTGAGCTTTGATTCTTGGTTTTCTGGGCATTTCTTCATGTTTTCGGATGAAATGAGGTATGATTTTCAGTGGAAAAGGCATTCCGGATCCATTGGAAGCATCCATTTCGTCTGATTCTCAACCATTTGGGCAGATCTAGAAAAACACACACTAGTGCGTGTTTCATGGTGTTCTTCGTGTTCTTGAAGATTTCCAGAATTTGGAGGCTGTTTTTGATCCGATTTGCTACTGTTTATGGGTTGTTGGTAGCCACAACATGGTCGTGAATGGTCTAGCTTCATTTCATGCATCATTATGTGTTCTCCTTACGTTTTTGGGCAGATTCGAGTTCACCAAGTAAGGGTTTCTTATGTTCATCATTTTCCAGATTTCTCTAAGTGTTTGAAGGTTTGAAGATTGCCTTAGCGGACTTCCAGTGTTCTTAGCGAACTTGAAGTCTCCCTACCGGACTTGTTGCAGTTCTTAGCGAACTTGTTCTCCTCTTAGCGAACTTCTCAGTTTTTAGCGGACTTGAAGCTTGCCTTAGCGGACTTGGTCCTTAGCGAACTTCTCTATATGCTTTAGCGGACTTCTGGTTAGCTAGCGTACTTGTTTCTTAGCGGACTTGTCAACTGGGTTTTCGTTAGAGTTCGTTTCGATGGATTATGTTTGTCCAGAGTTGTAGAGAATCGAAGTACGAGTCCAGGGATATAAAAATCTTCAATTTTCGTTAAGTTTTGAAGGAGATATGGTGGTTTTACGGTTTTCCGATGGCCTTGCGATTTTCCGGTGATGAATCCGACAATGCTAGGGTTTTGGATGTTGAGGACGAATTTGAGGGAGACAGGGTGACGTGGCAGTTTTTTACTCGTTGAGAGGGAATGTTTGTCATGAAAAGTCAACTGCAGTGTCTCTCTCCTCTTTGTCGTCATTCGGTGTCAACCTTTTGGTTGTCATCAGCCCATTGGCTGGCAGGAAAGCATGTGGGCCCCAGTCAAGAAAGAGAGCCGTTGAAGACCTTGGGTTGTCGAGCTCTCATTGGCTCCTCCCCTTCTCACGCGGATCTTTCTCCTGGACCATCAGATCGATTTAATCTCAACCGTACGATCTGTTTTTGTGTTTTCTCTGCTGCTATCGGATTGGTCTACAGTAACTCACGCGGATCAAGACTTATAACCCTTAGATCAGTTTATTTCTCACCGTTGGATTAGTTTCTAATCCTAAATCTGATTGGTTAAGGGCTTTGCACAAGGATCATGGTCTTCTTTGAGGGAGTTAACATTTCTAACGGATTTTTTAAGAGTTCCGTTAAGTCTGGGTGTTTTCTCGTTAAGTCCTAACTGAACTAACGGAGTTAACGCCTCTAACGGATTTTTGATATATTTTCCGTTATTAAATGGTTTATTCCATTTATTTTTATGGGGGTTTCTAGTTTTTTGTGACTTCAGACCACGTTAGCTAACGATCACTGACGGGATAGTATCGTTTTTCGGTTAAGCATGCAAACTTTTTCCGTTATATCTCACTCTAAGTTGTTTAGCTGACGAAGTGCCGATGTCAACTAACCGGATTAACTGGAATCTCAGTTAATTATGGAATTTATCCGTTAAATCTCTCGGATGGCCGTTACTTGTCGAAAATTGACGGAATTTTTCGGATTGAGCCGTTTTCGCCCGTTTAACTCAGAAATCTTTACGGAATTTTATTCCGAGCTCGATTTTCTTCGCCCAAAATTACGAAGACTCCGGTTTTGATTACTTTTCGCTCGGGATCTCAATATTTCTCCGATTTGACACTTATCTTTATTTTTGCATCCAACCTCAGTCGAGCGGATTATTCACAACTGTCAGCATCCGGCTTTTGGTTTTTCGCAAGATTGTCCGATTTCAAGATTGTTTATCTGGTTTCTCTAGGCAACCGATCGCGACGGTTCGACTCTCCGCATCAGATTTTACGCTTCCGACTTGATGTTTTTGGAGAGATTTAGAGAAATAGGAGGAATTATTATGGATTTGGATATCGGGTCGATTATCAGAAGTTGGAGCATGTTTGATGATTATCTGGTTCATCTGATTTAGTTTGTTGCGGTTTGGACTCCGAGATGTAGCATTTTCTCAGTATTGTACCCGACCGTGTGAACCGAGTGAGGGCAGCACTTGGATCTCGAACTGGAGCAACGAGAACAGAAGAAGCTTATTCAGAGGGGGAATTGTTGGAACTTAAAATCTATGTGACTGACGTCATCAAATCTGTTTACCGATGCATTCGACTGAAGAATCCATGTGAATTGATTCAGAGACGCGGGTTGTGATGCTCGAGGCTTGCAGTTTGGACCGAAGACCGTTTTCTGGAAAAGTCAACCGTTCGGGTCAACGGTCAACGTAAAAGTCAACGGAAGATCGGTTCGAGCAAGTCAAGCTTCGGATTAATTAAATCAACTTTGATTTAATTAATATTTATGTTATTTACCTTTCTTGTAATTTTCAGTTATGTTATGTGTTTCTGTTGTTAGTCACCCTCACTATATATATAGTGAGGGTGCCCATTACAAGAAAAAGTCTCTGAGTGTGGAGATGATGATTTTCTTGTAGAGTGTGAGATTTCCATTCTAGAGAGAGAGAGTGAGTCATGGATTTCCATGAGAGAGTGTTCTTCATGATTCATTGATTGTAATCTTTCGATTAATGAATTCATTCGACATGTTCATCATCTTTCATGTTTATGATTATTCATGATTCATTATCATCATCTTCATCTTTGTTTTTAGAGTTTTTGAATCCGAACTCGTTCTTGCTCAAGATCGAGATTCTCGTAGTGAAAATCGGTCCTAACAAATGGTATCAGAGCGGGTACCGATCAGATTCATCTCACCGATGAATTTGGTCACTCGAATCTGGATTTTGAGCTTGAATGGGTGAAGATGATGAAAACTCATCTTTGGAGATTTTTTCTATTTTTCTTCATTATTGATAGATTCTGGACAGATCTGATGTTGTTAGATGTTAGGTTATTGTTCATGGAGTCTATCTGATGATTGTTTATCTTCTTAAGATTTTGTTAGATGTTAGGTTATTGTTCATGATGTTGTTAGATGTTAGGTTATCTTAAGATTACTTTTAAATGTGTGATTGAATCTGAAAAGCTACTTGACGTTAGGTAGAATACTGTTAACTTCCAACCAAATAAGGACCCCACAAAATATTTCTCTGAATCGGACCAAAACATGTTAAAAACAAATCACATGAGAAAAGTTGAAAATTACCATGTTTGAGCTTAAGTGGATAACAATACCGACAATCTGACTTAGGTTACCTGATAGGAGAGGTGATTTGAATTATAAGTGTTATTGATCACGTAAATGATCGGTTTGATTCTAAACATGTCTGACCACGACCATTCAAAATTATGTGAATATTCAAAAGCCAATGTGCTTAAAATTTCCAAGTTTGGTGAAAAATTGACCAACTTGTGCTAGAATGAATCTTGGATTTGGTTTGAAATAAACCAACTTGAAAGAAAGTGTATTTCTGAGCTTGGGTGGAAAATTGACCCAATTCGGTTAAAATAGGAAATCTTGAGTTCGGGTGGAAAATTGACCCAACTCGGTTGAAAATGAAATTTTTTAAGTTTGGATGTGTTTTGAACCAATAAAAGTCAAATTTAGGTACTATGAGTGTCATTATCAAATTTGTTGAAATTAACAAGTACTTGTCTTATAAATTCAAAATGTTATCTTCCTGGTAGGTTACTGGTGTCAGGCATGCATTTCTGTGTTATTTTTTGTACAATTTTGCAAGATTTAAAATTTTGGTAAATTTTTAGTAAATTCTTCAAATCTTTGAATTTTACTTAAGAATTTCAGATTTCCGCTCTTAGCGTACTTGACTTATACCTTAGCGAACTTCTTCCTAGGATAAGTCCGCTAAGAACAGTCCATTGCTCTTATCACAAGTTTGCTCTTAGCGAACTTGTTTAATGTCTTGTAAATTTCATTCATGCATTTCTTTAAGTCCGCTAAGAACAAAGTGTTCTTAGCGAACTTGTTTCCTTATTGTTTTCTCTTTTGAGTGAGAAGTTCGCTAAGTTGATTTTATCCTTAGCGAACTTCTCCTGAAATTGTCCTTTTTGTTTAAGTGTTGATGAAGTACGCTAAGATGTTTCTTTTTGCCTTAGCGAACTTCTCCACTTTCATTTAAAGTCTCATGAGGCTAAACTGTTCTTAGCGAACTTGTTTATGCCTTAGCGGACTTCTTTTTACTTAGAAAAATTTATCTTGTTTCAAGTTCAAATTGGCCTTAGCGTACTTGTTTAGCCTTAGCGAACTTCATTTAGGCTTAGCGTACTTGTCTTGGGCCTTAGCGAACTTGTTTCCCTTTAGCGTACTTGTTCAGTTTGCTTTCACTTAGCGAACTTGGAGCATATGTTAAGCGAACTTGTTTAAAATCTTTAGATATTTTCAAGTCCGCTAAACCTAACAGTATATAAAGGGGACTTAACCTTTTTTTTCTTCACGCGTTCAAACATTTACACCCCGCTCTCTCTCTCGAACCGATGACTCACACTCACTGTTTGATCGAAAACACCACGACACACTCACTAATCTGTGATTTCTTCTGCAATTTGGGTTGATTCGCACACTCTCATTGCCACCACAGGTTTGATTTTATGCGTTTGTGTTGATTTTTTGGTTTCGGTGATGTTCTTGAGCCGTAGGTGTGATTCGAAGAATTTCTAGGGTTCTAATGTTTTAATGTGATTTAATTACAGATTTGTTACAATCTTTGCTTGATTCTAGTTCACTTGTGATCAAGTTAAAGGTATGTGACTTGAATCTCTCAATTTATCATTGTGAATCCGAGAAGTTTGGTACAGGGGGTTCGGTTGAAATGTTTGAGCATG
>JBCNJP010000007.1:51922172-52080981 GCA_039602395.1 Deinandra increscens subsp. villosa | reverse complement strand
CAACTGTCTACAAAAAGTTGTTAAAGAACAAAACCATGTCTTTTTATGATCCGGGTGGCGATATATTAGGGTTTTATTATTCCAACTCTGCTCAGGATTATAGGCTTCTACATGTAACACGTTGCAAAGAAGAGATTGTTTGTTATGTTTACTCAATGTCGATGGATACATGGAGAGTGATACCTTTTTTAACGGAAATGGATTATCATCCTAGCAGATTGAGTTTGTCATGTGCGACATTATCCGGAGATGCCCTATTTTTCTTGGCTAGCGTTTTTGGTTTAGGGTATTATCTTCAAACGGTCCTACGCTTTGACGTAAATTCTGAACAATTTACGAATATCTTAATACCTGAGTTCAGATATAATGGTGGGTATAAGTTACACATTGTTAATGTCCATAATGACATTCGACTTTTTGTTGTTCATGGCCTGCATGAATATGTCTATTCCTTTGATGTATGGAAGATGATGGGTGATGAGTGGTATTTGGAAGTTTCATTATCAAAGGTAATGCCCATTCGTCTTCCTATAGAATTCAACGTCAAGTATATCGCGAATGAAGACAAGTGGCTTCTTATGACGAATTATGATGATGCTTATGTGCTGGACTTTAGTATGAACAAAGTCATTTACTCATATCCTTCTAAGTACTTTAATGCAATGCAAGGAGCAGCATACACCGAGACGCTTCTATCCCCAGGTATTTAGTGTACATTGGATGTTTTGTTTGAATATGTGGTAAACTACTAATATTACTTTGTAAAATATGTTAAAATATTTTGTTATGTTTAAATATGTGTGTATCCCGAGGTGGTATGTGGACATTAGATTATTATTTCTCTAATGTTAAAATACTAACATATTTGTTTTTTTACATTAATTAGAAACTTTCTAAAGATGTCTGAAACCTTTTTACAAGCATTTCCAGGTATCTTATTTTATCCTTTAAAAACGTTTTAATATGTATTGTGGTTATAATAAAATCAATGTAATATACATTTCAATGTTACATTTCAGTGGCAGATGCTGTTCCGGTTGAGGACAATGAGGAATTTCCTGGTATTCTTAGCGACGAAGAGTGGTGGGCACTTTATGGTGACGAGGTCATTGAAATGGTGGAGTTTTATGAGGCCCTCTTCATGTGACCTCATCTAAACTATTATGTTTATGTATTCAACTTAAAACACTGTTTATGACTGATTCTGTTTTAAATTACTATGGATTGACTTCCTCACCATTTCAATTCATTGACCATCGGATTTTTGATTTGCAAAGTACTATGTTATTACCGATATCTTAAAACTATGTTGATGACTTCTATCTTACAACTCATTTGGTTTTAAATTACTATATTTGTGACCAATATATATTTCAATTCAAGTGTTTGTTGTTATTTGTTTGAGTTCTAAAAAAAACAAATACCTCGATGTAAATTGTCGTGCCGCCATAACAAGCGAACAAAAGACGAAAAACGCCCTATAAACTGTTGCCGCCGCAACGCGCGGGCACACGGCTAGTAGTCATGAAAGAAGGTTTATCATGATTTCATGACTGTATCCATGAAATGAGTCACTTAACACTAAAGAAAAGGGGGAAAGATTACTTTTAAATGTGTGATTGAATCTGAAAAGCTATTTGACGTTAGGTAGAATACTGTTAACTTCCAACCAAATAAGGACCCCACAAAATATTTCTCTGAATCGGACCAAAACATGATAAAAACACATCACATGAGAAAAGTTGAAAATTACCATGTTTGAGCTTAAGTGGATAACAATACCGACAATCTGACTTAGGTTACCTGATAGGAGAGGTGATTTGAATTATAAGTGTTATTGATCACGTAAATGATCGGTTTGATTCTAAACATGTCTGACCACGACCATTCAAAATTATGTGAATATTCAAAAGCCAATGTGCTTAAAATTTCCAAGTTTGGTGAAAAATTGACCAACTTGTGCTAGATTGAATCTTGAATTTGGTTTGAAATAAACCAACTTGAAAGAAAGTGTATTTCTGAGCTTGGGTGGAAAATTGACCCAATTCGGTTAAAATTGGAAATCTTGAGTTCGGGTGGAAAATTGACCCAACTCGGTTGAAAATGAAATTTTTTCTTTTTTTTTAAGTGTGGATGTGTTTTGAACCAATAAAAGTCAAATTTAGGTACTATGAGTGTCATTATCAAATTTGTTGAAATTAACAAGTACTTGTCTTATAAATTCAAAATGTTATCTTCGTGGTAGGTTACTGGTGTCAGGCATGCATTTCTGTGTTATTTTTTGTACAATTTTGCAAGATTTAAAATTTTGGTAAATTTTTAGTAAATTCTTCAAATCTTTGAATTTTACTTATGAATTTCAGATTTCTGCTCTTAGCGTACTTGACTTATACCTTAGCGAACTTCTTCCTAGGATAAGTCCGCTAAGAACAGTCCATTGCTCTTATCACAAGTTTGCTCTTAGCGAACTTGTTTGATGTCTTGTAAATTTCATTCATGCATTTCTTTAAGTCCGCTAAGAACAAAGTGTTCTTAGCGAACTTGTTTCCTTATTGTTTTCTCTTTTGAGTGAGAAGTCCGCTAAGTTGATTTTATCCTTAGCGAACTTCTCCTGAAATTGTCCTTTTTGTTTAAGTGTTGATGAAGTACGCTAAGATGTTTTTTTTGCCTTAGCGAACTTCTCCACTTTCATTTAAAGTCTCATGAGGCTAAACTGTTCTTAGCGAACTTGTTTATGCCTTAGCGGACTTCTTTTTACTTAGAAAAATTTATCTTGTTTCAAGTTCAAATTGGCCTTAGCGTACTTGTTTAGCCTTAGCAAACTTCATTTAGGCTTAGCGTACTTGTCTTGGGCCTTAGCGAACTTGTTTCCCTTTAGCGTACTTGTTCAGTTTGCTTTCACTTAGCGAACTTGGAGCATATGTTAAGCGAACTTGTTTAAAATCTTTAGATATTTTCAAGTCCGCTAAACCTAACAGTATATAAAGGGGACTTAACCTTTTTTTTCTTCACGCGTTCAAACATTTACACCCCGCTCTCTCTCTCGAACCGACGACTCACACTCACTGTTTGATCGAAAACACCACGACACACTCACTAATATGTGATTTCTTCTGCAATTTGGGTTGATTCACACACTCTCATTGCCACCACAGGTTAGATTTTATGCGTTTGTGTTGATTTTTTTGGTTTCGGTGATGTTCTTGAGCCGTAGGTGTGATTCAAAGAATTTCTAGGGTTCTAATGTTTTAATGTGATGTAATTACAAATTTGTTACCATCTTTGCTTGATTCTAGTTCACTTGTGATCAAGTTAAAGGTATGTGACTTGAATCTCTCAATTTATCATTGTGAATCCGAGAAGTTTGGTACAGGGGGTTCGGTTGAAATGTTTGAGGATGGAGAGCCTTTGTGTGTGTGTTCTTGGTGTATTTAGTACGTGTTCTTGAGTTTCAGAGATCTATGGGGTGAAATCAACCAAGATTGATCATCACACTTGTTTTCCGCACCTGTGTGATGAATCGAATGAGAACATTGTGCTCAAATCAGGTCCTAACATCAACAGTTCTCAACATACCGTGAAACTCGATCACAGTCTTAACTAGACTGTTCATGTTAAAGTTAATCCTGAAAGGAGTAAATGAACTGGAAAGAGAGTGTAGGATCAAGTCTGTCGCCATTTCCTAAAGAATGACGTAGTCGAGCTTCACGAGCCGCTCAATGTACCCTTTCATCTTAAGGAAATGGACGCTAACAGGAGTGCCTTCAGCCATTCGACATGTGATTAACCCGACAACGGTCTCATAGCGTTCCTGTCAGGCCTGTGTTTCAAACAATGCCCTTAAGTTCCCCGATCATCTGAAAGGCTGTTCTGTCTACCATGCTCTTCTGATTCTCAGTAGACATGGTGGCCAACATGAGACACGTTACTGAATTGGCATCCTTTTTTAGTGTCTCATGTGTAACACGAGTAGCATCTATGTGATTCGCAGGTACTTCGGGCACTTCTTGTTCAAACACGTGGAGTTTTTTGGCCATTTGCAGGACAATTTCCAGATTACGATGTCAGTCGAGGAAATTGGTGTCAGCAAGTTTCTCTTTCTTAAGGAAAGACTTGAGCTGGAAAACCTTATTGTTTGTAGGAGGGTTAGCCATCTGAAACAATAGGCAATTAGCTTTAGTGTTTCGATGTAATATTCGTATTCATAGATGGCAAGCAAATCTTGAATAGGAAATTGGGAACCCAAGTAGTAGTTGACAAATAACGACAACGTTAAGTGCAATCAAAGCACCTAAGTAATTGGATGGAAAATGATTGTCTCTTGTGAATACCGGTCACAATTCCCGTTTATGAGGCTTTCGCCTAATAATTCACGAAATACGTTTAGCCTCATCTATACTGATTTTGTTTACGAGTGACTAGATGTACGGTGTTGAAATACTACAATACACAAAGTACTTGCAAAGAAAATGATAGATGTCATCAGTAGTCAGTGTGTATGCACGGTGTTGAAATACTCCAATGTACATGTTTTGGCTAAAAATTACTTAAGCAAAATTAGTAAGAATTGAACCAAATAAGATTGTGAGGTTTGGATCCTAGGTTTAATATATGAAAACAGTTTGCAGAAATCCTGGGACAATAGTTAAATTCCAGGGACAAAAGATAAAATCCTGGGTAAAAATGTAAGTTAAATCAGGAAATTGGTCGATAATTTAGATAACACAAATGAAACCTTAAATGGGAGTAAGAACACCGAGAATTTTACTAGGGAAAAGCCCTTAGCCCTTAGATGTCTCTAAGGCGCCGCCGGCATAAAAACCCCGGGTAGCGATAACACACGCTACCAATTTATTGATCACGTAAATGTCTGAGTACAATGAGTTTGCAGAGAAATGAGTACGAGAATATATTCGGTAAAGCTCGAGTGAGCTGAAAACAAGTCTAAAGGTCCTATTTATACTCCTAGGTCTTCAACAACTTGTCTGATATTCCAGGGATCTTCTCCTCAACGTATTTTTCAGTTAGTTGACCGAGTTTCCAGTTAACAACCTTTGACCACGTGCGAAATAAGTCTTCAGCTTCTCCTATTCGACCGTTGGTGGACTCCGTCAACCTGTTCTTGATCAGATATATGTACAAAACGCGTTAATAACAATGTCCTAGCATGCAGGGTCATTTCCACATGCAGGGTCATTCGTAAAATAAGGGTGACCCTGGATTAGACTCATCCTGGGTCATAATAATGTATAACCAAAATAAATAAAGTAAATATGGACTTCCCTGGATTACAGCGACATCCTGGGACATTACCTTACTCCTGATACATTCAGGGTCATTTGAACTTTACCTGTTAAATTCTGGGTCATACGATTCCTGGGTCAATCCTGCCTTAAGCCTATACATGTACCCTGGATTACCAGCTAAAAATTTAGGGTATAACAATTGCCCCCAAATTTTCGTAAGTTGTAGATAAGTTTTACAGCTGTGAAAATTTCAAATTGAGGTCTAATCCACGCCTATTCCAATCGTGTACGTCAATTTAGCATCCACGATGCCATGTCTTGGGTAACCTCCCATCACCTCTGTAACTTCTACCTCTCTTTAAATACGCCATTAATCATTTCCTTCTCTCACATTACCTTTTCCGAGAGCAAGAGTCTACGTTGACACCTCCGGCCTTCAAAATTTTCCAATCAGGTAACCTTCCTCTTGATTTCATTCTTCTTTCCCTTTTGCTACCATGACCCGTAAGAAGATTCGGTCGGAGACAACAGTCAAAAAGACCAGGATTGAGGATTTCCTCGATCAAAAATACTTTGCAAACTCCGGAATCGGAAACCTGCAACTTCACCGACGCTGACATTACTTGCTTGTTAGCGTCCGGTCTTCTTCCTCCTGATGCCGAGATTAGGCCCTTCGACAAGAGAGTTAGGTCAGATTTTAGCTCCGAAACGTGGGTTTGTTTTCCGTTCACTCCTTTCTCCATGGGTTTGTCTTTCCCTTTCACTGGTCTCTTGGCCGATTTAATTCAGGCCACTGGCCTTGCCTACGCCCAAACTCTCCCAATCGTGTGGAGAATCCTGGGCACCCTTGATCGTCTCAATAGGGAGTTCGATTCCTTGGTTGGGTTGTCTAAATTAGACCTGGGTTACGAACTTAAATCCCATGGTAGCAATCGATTTCTGTTCAAGGCTCTGAACAAGGAGGTTCAAATGGTCCCCCGAGCTTCATTTCACAAGGAGTGGAAGGGGAAGTTTTTCTTTGTCAAGAGGTCAACCATCCCAGGAGGGATGGATCTTCCGATTAGGTGGAAAGTAGATGGTAGGTTCTTACCTGCCTTAGGGATTAGGGTTTTCTTATGATTACATATTATTCAAACACTGACCTTGGATTTTCTTGTTTTGCAGTGCCTAGCTTGAGTTCAATTGGCCCAGCGAATCCAGGGGCATTTGAAAGATTTGAGACGTTTCTGACCATCACTAAGGAGGACTGAGAATTCAAGGCCGAGCCCTATCAAGCCGCTTCTTCCACCTCCCACAGCATGTCTAGTTGTAAGTATTCAACAATTCTATCTTTTGGTCCTTGGACTCTGTTGGCTTCTTATATTTATGTCTTTCAGCTACCGCCACTCCTGTCAACCTTGAGAATGTGGACCTGGATGACCTTCTGCTGGGTGAGTCTGATCAAGACATCCAGGTCTTGGCCACTGTGAAAACCAAGCCCAATTCTGCCCCCAAAGCTCCTTCTTCAAGGGCTTTCGCACAAAGCGTAAGACCAGGGCCACTGCTGCCACTCCTGCCCTGCAGCCCCTAGAGAACATGGATGCCGCTGAGCTGCGTTCTCATGCTGATGCCTCTTTTCACCAAGTAAGTTAATCCTTGGTACCCCTGAATTCTCTGCATAGTTAAACCATTCAAGATCTAAAATGTCTAACTGATTTACCTTTTCTTGCAGATTATTGGGCGATTCTTTGATCTGGTCTGGGCTGCTGATAAGCGTGCCCAGGATGCCGACTCTTCAGCTAAGAAAGAGGTGGCTGCTCTGAACAAGGAGCTGAACTTGACCAGGATAGCGGCTAACAAGAACCTGGGGCTGGTGCAGGATCTGGAGAAGAAGGCAGTGGATGCGCGGGCTGCTCATGAGGTAACCAGGGACCTGGGGTTTCAGAACCCCAAATGGGGTGTGACCGAATGGGTAACCAAATTGCGCGAACTAGGCGCAACCATCCCTGCAGGGTGTGACCCAGAGGCCGACCCTGAAACCAGCAAGGGCACCCCCTCCAAGGGTTCCGCCGAGCATGCCATGGACGTCGACCAGCCCAAGGTTGGGGATGCGCCAGCCCAGGGGCCCAAGGCAGCAGAGAAGGCGCCTGTGAAGGAATCTAAGGAGATGACCCAGGGTGAAGCTTGAAGGTTGGGGGTCATTTCCTTGTTTTTTGTGGTTCTTTGTTAAAAAACAATTTAAATTTCATGTTTGTGATATAATACCGTTTGATGTTTCCCGGTTTTTATTTAAGACAATATGCCCCACCCCTGGATTATGAATCTAGGGCTTTTGACATGTCCCCATCTTGGGGTGGCCGGAGCTTTTCCGGACCCAGGGTGGGCTTTTGAATATAACTAACCTTAGTTACATCCTTGTGTTTAATGTTTTTTGAACGATATTTGCTGATGTATGAAATCATTCCAGGGTTTATCTTGATGTTCCTGGGTTGCCCCCAGGATTTAGGAGTCCTCGTAGCTTTGGTAATCTTGTGAATGTCCCCTGTCATATGAAGATAAAGATTAGAATTAACTAGCTAAGTAGTTAATTTGCTTAGGTTTTAACCGTCATGACCATGGATTGATAATCCTGGGCCACTAGGCAGTCTCTTGAGTTATTTCTGGGGTCATGCCCGGTGTCGTACTGGCGAACTAGGGATTTCCTCTTAGTCGTACTGACTGGCTAGGGCATGTCATCGGAGTCTTAAGTTGGTACGTTAGCACCAATCCATCTTGAAAACGCGTTAATCGTTTTAAACCTTAAGAGATCCGCATATGTCCCTAGATTGGGAGGTTGCCACCAATGCTATCAACACGGATGATCCCACAATCCCAGGGTTTCATACTTGGATCACGTGCGTCTCGGGTGAGGCAAAAATTGCCACGTGCATCCCGGGCGAGGCGTGATAGCCCATATTCGGGTGGAGGAAGCTTAGTCCTCAAACCTTAGGATTGGGTTTAGGCCTTACCCAATACGGATGTGAGATGGCCAGTCTCAAACTTAGGAGATGTAGGCTGATTATTCTTGGCTTTATGCATCACGAGTATACTTTGTTCCATGTACCTTGGATTTTTGAATGACCTGCATCTCGGGTACCCTGAATCCTTGGATACCCTGGATTCTGAGTAACCCAACTGCCAAAACATAGACCTTGGTGTATTCGTTAGTTTAGGGTAATGAATGAAAACTTCGAATACAATGTGTGACTGATGTTATAAAATAAAGACGATAAAACATATAAAGAAATAAAAGGAATAAGTTGAGTGAGAGAAAGTGACCTGGATTTCCAGCATGGATTTAAAATCAAACATATACCTGGGGAGCTGAATCCTGGGACAGGAAGCCTTACATGAACTATGCCTTCAAGTGTATCGCATTCCAAGGTCGTGGTAGTAGGTCTCCTTCCATATTAGCTAGCCAATATGCCCCCTTACTAGCCTCAGAGTCAATCAAGTAGGGACCTTCCCATTTAGGAGCAAACTTTCCATCCCCTGAATTTGTTGTGTTCTGAAATGCCTTTCTAAGGACTAGATCTCCCACCTTAAATCTTTTGATCCTCACATGCTTGTTGTAGGTCTTAGAAATTCTTTGTTGATATGCTGCCATCCTCCAGGCTGCTTGATCTCTTAGCTCATCCAGGGTATCTAAGTTTTCAACCAGGGACTGATCATTCAAATCATAGGTCTGAGCACTGACCCTGAATGTTGGGACCACAATTTCAGTTGGGATAACAGCTTCAGTACCAAAGACCAAGGAAAATGGGGCTTGGCCTGTGGCGTTTTTGGAAGTAGTCCTGTCTGCCCATAGTGCCAAGGGTAGCTCTTCTGCCCATCTTCCCTTCTTCTCTTTCAATCTCTTCTTCAAGTTGTTTATTATAATCTTGTTGCTTAATTCAGCCTGACAATTAGCCTGGGGATGTATTGGTGTTGATGTTATCATCTTTATGCCCCAGGACTCACAGAATCATGTGGTTCTTCTTCCGATAAATTGGGACCCGTTATCACAAATAATTTCAGATGGTACTCCAAATCTTGTTAAAATATTCCTTTTGATAAAGGATATGACTTCTTTCTCCCTGACTTGAACATATGCCTCGGCTTTAATCCATTTTGAGAAATAATCTGTCATAGTTAGCATGAATACCTTTCCTCCAAGGGCCTTGGGTAATTTCCCAACAATGTCCATCCCCCATTTCATGAAGGTCCAGGACGCTGGAATAAGGTGCAATGGTTCTGCAGGCTGGTGAGGTACATTGGCATGTCGTTGACAGGCGTCGCATTTCCGGGAGAAATCCTGGGAATCCTTCCTCATGGTGGGCTAATAATACCCTGTTCTCAAAATCTTGGATATCAAGGACCTGCCCCCTGTATGATTTCCACAATCACCCTCGTGGATATCCTTGAGCACTTCTTGGGCCTCATCCTTCTCCAAGCATCTTAGATAGGCGCCTGCAAAAGATTTTCTACAGAATATGTATTTAATAATTACGTACCTGGCTACTCTTACTCTGAATCCACGGGCATCCTTCTCGTCCCCTGGAATAGTACCATCCTGCAAATATTGAATAATTGGTCTGGTCCGGATTCATTCTAGTAGAAGAATTCTGGGTACTGGATACCAGGATTTTATCTGCTGTATCAGAATCCTGGGTATATGTACCTTGGTCTATAGTTGGTGTTAGTATATGATTTATAGGAACATGAGTGTCTTCAAGTGCCTTGAATGCTGAGCCTAGGTTTGCCAATGCATCTGCTTCAGCATTCTCCTCCCTTGATACTTGTTGAATATTAAAATTTTAAAAATCCTGGGACATTCTTTTTACCACCTCCAAGTATTTGATTAATTTCTCTCCTTTAGCTGCGTAGGTCCCATTAAAATGGTTAGCTAAAAGAAGAGAGTCAACATATACCTGGATGTGCTGAATTCCGAAGTGTAATGCTAAGTGTAACCCAGCAATTAGGGCCTCATACTCAGCTTCATTGTTAGTTGCTTGGAATCCACATCTAACTGCCTGGGGTATCATGTCCCCCTGTGGCGATTTCAGTACGATTCCTAGGCCTGTCCCCCTTGATATTTGATGCTCCATCAGTGAACAAAGTCCAGCACCCTGAAATTTCTTCCTGCTGAAGCTGCTGGAATTCATGGTCTGCCTCTTGAGTATATCAGTACTGAAATCATTCACAAAATCAGCTAGAGCCTGTGATTTTATAGCTGTTCTGGCCTCGTAGATCAGATCATATGCACTCAGCTTCACCGACCACTTAGCCATTCGACCTGACATTTCTGGTTTTCTCAAAACAGACTTTATAGGGTAGTTAGTTCTAACATGAATTGTATGAGTTTCAAAATAGTGTCTAAGTTTAGTAGATGCCATACTTAGGGCTAATATAAGTTTTTCAAAGTGTGAGTACCTGGATTCAGCATCAAGTAAACTTTTACTTACGTAATAGACAGGGTGTTGCTGACCTTCTGCATCCTTGGTCAGGACTGCGCTTACCATATTCCTGGAAACTGCTAAGTACAGGGACAAGGGCTCCCCTAGATTAGGCTTCATCAACAAGGGTGCCATGGACAAATATGTCTTCAAATCCTGGAACGCCTTCTCGTGCTCTTCTTTCCACTCAAACTTCTCGTTCTTCTTTAGGATGTCATATAATTCCCTACATCTTTTCGAGGATTTTGATATAAATCTATTTAGGGTAGCAATTCTACCTGTAAGTCTTTGAACGTCCTTGGTGCTGGATGGTGATTGTAGGTTGGTAATTGCCCTGATTTTCTCTGGACTCGCCTCTATACCTCTCTTGGTTACCATATACCCCAGGAATTTGTCTGCTCCGACCCCGAAATGACACTTTTCTGGATTTAGCTTCATGTTGTATTTATCTAGGATGTCGAAGGAATCCTTAACATCCTGGACATGGTCATTAATGACCCTGGATTTCACCACCATGTCGTCGATATACACCTCCATCGTGTCCCCCAGTTTTTCTTTGAACATCATGTTAACCAATATTTGGTACGTTGCCCCTGCATTTTTTAGTCCAAAGGGCATAACTATATAGCAATATATACATGTTGGTGTTATGAATGCCGTATCTTCCTGATCCTGGGGTTCCATCTGGATATGCTGAAATACTGAGGTAGCGTCCATGAAAGTCAACATCTCATGGCCCGCTGTTGCATCGACCATGGATCTATGTGAGGTAGTGGGAATGGATCTTTTAGGCATGCACGGTTCAGGTCCGTGTAATCCACTCATAGCCTCCATTTACCGTTTTTCTTCGCAACTACAACCACATTGGCTAACCACCTGGGAAACTTCACTTCTCTGATCATCCTTGCCTTTAGAAGTCTATCGACCTCCTCCTGGATTATGACGTTATTTTCTGGTGCAAATTTTCTTCTCTTTTGATGTATGGGCCTGAAAGAGTTATCAATTCCAAGCTTATGTGTAATAACAGATTTAGAAATAACTGTCATGTCATCATGGGACCAAGCGAAGGTTGACATTCTGGTCCTGAGTAGATGTATTAATTGTTCCTCTATTGGCCCTAGAATATTTATTCCGATATAGACTTTCTTCCCTGGATTTGAAGGATCCAATTCAACAGCTTTGACGTCTTGCTCCCTCGCCTCCAGGATTTCCCGAGCCTTTTTCTTTAATTGCTATCCTTGTCTTTGTTTGGAGGATATTTTCATTGATGTAGTGTAACACTCCTTGGCTTCTTGTTGGTCGCTGTGGACTGTGATCACACCCCAGGATGTTGGCAGCTTCATGCATTGATGGTACGTCGAGGGTACATCCCTGTTGTCGTGAATCCAGGGTCTTCCTAGGATTACATTGTACCCTGATGGTGCATCCATCACACAGAAACGCTGAACTGAATTGAGCCCTTCTACGTAGACCGGAAGCTTGATTTCACCCAGGGTATTCTTTGTTTCGCTACTGAAACCCACGAGTACCATGGATTTTGAGATGATCTCTGAATGTGGAATTCCCATCTTCTACAAGGCCTCCAACTGGATTATATTTACTGAGCTGCCTCCATCAATCAAGATTCTCTTCACAACGTTGTTGGCGATGTGAAGTGTTATCACCAACCCATCATGATGAGGGTCTATGATATCGCGTTTATCGTCTTCCCCGAATGTAATTTCCTTGACATTAGGTTGAACATAGCTCTTCCTAGGTCTTCCCTCTCTCTCTGACTTGGATTCCTTGGCATGTCGTTTCGCTGCAGAATAGGAGGTACCACAAATGTCAGAACCACCAGAAATAAAGTGTATTACCTTGGCATCTGGAGGCGGTGAGGATGCTCTTTCAAGACGACCATCAGAATGTCCAAAATCCTGGGACCTTGCACCACTATCCCTGGATTTTGGGTTCTGTTCCCCGGACTTATCCTTCTTCTTTCCCAGAAGCTCCTTCAAGTAGCCTTTGCCAAGTAGATAGCTTATTTCTCTTCTCTGGGCCATGCAATCCTCGGTCTGGTGACCAAAGTCTTCATGGTAGGCACACCACTTGGTCTTATCCTTCCAAGTAGACGGTTTATCGTTCTTCTTGGGCCACCTTGCTTTGTCTCCAAGGTCCTGCATAGCAAACATAACACCAGAAATATCAGTAGTAAAGCAATAATCATTAAGGGAAGGATATTCTTCTTCCTCTTCATCCTGGTCCAAACTATTCACTCGTCGTTCATCGAGCCTTGAGTATGGTTTAGATCGCTGTGACCTAGGATGTGAGGATTCTGATTTCCTGTTGGAGCTGTTGATTCCTGGGGAGGATTCACCCTTTCCCAGGCTTTGCTTGTCCTCCTCCAGCCTGATGAAGCGTATGGCCCTGTGACGAACTTCGTCCATGTTGTGACATGGGTTCATGACCAGATCTTGATAGAATGGTGAGTCTTTGTTAAGTCCCATCTTGAAGGCCTGAACTGTAGTCGCCATGTCCATGTTTGGTATCTCCAAGGCTTCTCTGCTAAACCTGCTAACGATATCCCTTAGGGTTTCACCTGCATTCTGGGTCACCCTATACAAATCACTTGTTAGTTTTTCAAAGCTACGGCTGCAAGAGAACTAATTGTTAAATAAATTAATTATAAGCGAAAATGAAGTAATAGAGTAAGGAGGAACATTCAGGAGCCATTTCAAGGCTGCTCCTATCAAGGTAGATCCGAATCCTTTGCATAGGCATGCCTCTTTAATTTCAGGGGGGCATATAAATAACCTCCATTCTTTCACGATACTGTGCCACATGTTCTTCAGGGTCTGTTGTGCCATCGTAAGGTTTCATGCTGGGAGTTTGAAACCTTTTGTGTATCTCCACGTCATAAATTGGTGGAGCAAACCTGGACACTCTATGACTTTCTGGTCCAACTTCAGGGATAGGCTGCACAACTCCTGGGACACTTGAAATCATTCTCTTGAGTTTTTGGATTTCTCGCTCCACTGATGGGCTGATCCCTGGATCCTTCACTGAGTTATTAGTGTTAGTATAATGAGCGAAAGTTTGGGGAGTGTTACCGACATCCTGGGGTATGTTTGTCCCAGGATTAACGACTGGTTCTCTGATGGTAGTCATTCTGGATAAATCAGCATGGGCCATTTGAGCAAGGAAGGATATTGATCTCCCGTTTAGTGGGGTGACACCTTCATGTACCCTGGAATTGCTTCCAGGGGTATTGAAATTCAGAATTATGGGGTCGAGTGGCGACGGCTGAACCGACGTGGCCCTGGGTAACTCTGATCTTTAGCTCGTCAATTGGGCCATGAATTCCTGGTTCACCTTCTGTTGGAGTTCCATGTGGCGCTCTAACTTACCGAATATGGCTAGGATATCAGTGTCAGATATCAAGACAGGGTCATCTGTGATGATTTCAGTTTCTATGACTTCATGGTTGACTATCGGTCCGTCACTGCGCGTAGCTGAAGTTGAGGCATTAAACCCTGGAGCCGATGAAGTGACTCCACTTGTCGAAATACTGGTCCTTGGACCCGATTGAGCAACTCCAGTTGTTGAAGTAGTTACAGCAGGAACCGAGACATTCGAGGTGTTCATTTGTGTCGACATTTTTTAATAGAATTTGGTAAGAGTCAAGTTTAGGACAAATCTGAAAAGGGTTTGACAAAAAATTGACACCAATTGTCCCATGGTGGGCGCCAAATTGTTTTGGCTAAAAATTACTTAAGCAAAATTAGTAAGAATTGAACCAAATAAGATTGTGAGGTTTGGTGCCTAGGTTTAATATATGAAAACAGTTTGCAGAAATCCTGGGACAATAGTTAAATTCCAGGGACAAAAGATAAAATCCTGGGTAAAAATGTAAGTTAAATCAGGAAATTGGTCGATAATTTAGATAACACAAATTAAACCTTAAATGGGAGTAAGAACACCGAGAATTTTACTAGGGAAAAGCCCTTAGCCCTTAGATGTCTCTAAGGCGCCGCCGACATAAAAACCCCGGGTAGCGATAACACACGCTACCAATTTATTGATCACGTAAATGTCTGAGTACAATGAGTTTGCAGAGAAATGAGTACGAGAATACAGTCGGTAAGGCTCGAGTGAGCTGAAAAATAAGTCTAAAGGTCCTATTTTATACTCCTAGGTCTTCAACAACTTGTCCGATATTTCAGGGATCTTCTCCTCAACGTCTTTTTCAGTTAGTTGACCGAGTTTCCAGCTAACAACCTTTGACCACGTGCGAAATAAGTCTTCAGCTTCTCCTATTCGACCGTTGGTGGACTCCGTCAACCTGTTCTTGATCAGATATAGGTACAAAACGCGTTAATAACAATGTCCTAGCATGGAGGGTCATTTCGACATGCTGGGTCATTCGTAAAATAAGGGTGACCCTGGATTAGAGTCATCCTGGGTCATAATAATGTATAACCAAAATAAATAAAGTAAATATGGACTTCCCTGGATTACAGCGACATCCTGGTACATTACCTTACTCTTGATACATTCAGGGTCATTTGAACTTTACCTGTTAAATTCTGGGTCATATGATTCCTGGGTCAATCCTGCCTTAAGCCTATACATGTACCCTGGATTACCAGCTAAAAATTC
This sequence comes from Deinandra increscens subsp. villosa, assembly GCA_039602395.1. Taxonomy (NCBI): domain Eukaryota; kingdom Viridiplantae; phylum Streptophyta; class Magnoliopsida; order Asterales; family Asteraceae; genus Deinandra; species Deinandra increscens. The sequence continues at coordinate 52,065,644 of JBCNJP010000007.1, read as the reverse complement.
AGGGTATAATAGTACACACCTTGGAAGATACCCTGAACACCAAGTACGGTGTTGTATACTCCAAGTATCGGTAAATATGTTCCAAGTTAGACTTGACTAGGATATCATAATCTATTCGTTTTACGACTTACCAGATAGGATTATTAAGTAAATTTTTTTAATAAATTAAACGTTTTGACAAAACATATATAAATCCCATCTCACTCGGGACAGTCAATTAAATAACCTCATTATTAATGACTTATGTGTCGCGAGGTAATAACCAATTAATTGATAGTTCAATTTAATTGATCGAAAAATTCGAGATTTAGTCGAATAAAATTGGTTATATAAATTCGAGTATTAAATAATTTTTAGGACTCAATTCAATTGATTCAAAAACAGTTTTAACCTTTTAAAACTTAGTTTGGGGTTTTAGTTGGCGTGTTTAAGCGAGTTAAAACAAGCAACCAAAATACATCATGCAAATAAACACATATTCGGCTTTTGGAGGTTTCGATATTGTCAGAGCGTTATGACAATATCGAAGAAGTTCTGGGACAATAAATAAAATCAACCACAAGGATGGACTAAAAGGCATCCGGCCGACCCTAATACTCCAACTGGCTTCACGAGCTCCTTTGTCTTGATTGAAATTTGTCAGTCTTTCGGTCGTGGATACTTGCCATGCTAGGAAGCGTTCTTTGACAAGAACACTTGCCGAGATGGGGTAGTCGCATCAAAGCTCGTCACGTTCGTCTAGGGCGAAGGTCAGCATTTACAAGAAAATAGAAATGTAACCTATATCTATTTTAGATACAACATTCGAACCCAAAACATGTGGGCCAAACCAAAACCAAAATACAACAAATGGGCTAATATGGGCCATAACATGACACGACAATCAATCATAATGGGTCGAGCCGAATATGCGTATTAAATCAATCAATTTGACGAATTGAGTAATATTTGGTAGAATTAAATCAACCAAATATAATAATAAAAGCAATTCGTACAACTTTCGCGACTTTCGGGTTTTACCCCAGTTCACAAAATCGACCGGTTTAAAAATCGACCGGTTAGGGTTTGCGTGTGGTGATCAAGGCTCTGATACCACTGTTGGGTTATGAAAGTGGTATACGGGTGCCCGGTGACGTAAAAAAAATCTTTTACATTTATTTAAACATTACCGACCGGGCGTTAGTAAATCCGAGACTAACCGAATTAACAAGTAATTCGTTACTCAGCGGAATAAACGATCAAAAATAAATAAACGCGTAAACCTAAAGTATTGTAAACACGTAAACAGGATCACAATCACCAAAACGCACACAAACACTAATCACATTAAAATTGAACGCGAATACAATTACGATAACATGATCGAAATTAAACGACTAATCTAAAAGCGAGTTTAGATATACCTGAGCGGTGTTCTACCAAACGTTTGAGACACCGAGGAACAACGAGCAAGTCGCTAGGGTTTCACGAAAAACACAATCCGACCGTTTGGATCTAGACTCTTCGCGTATAGTGAAAGCGTATCCTAAAATGATTCATCGTGTTCCGCGACGATTCAATTGATGGCGGTGACTCGCTCGCTCCAAAAGGAACAGAGACGGCGACAGCGGCGCCTTGGTAAACGGCATCGGTTGGCGCTGGTAACGTCGCTGTGATGGCGATGTGTGACGCCTGCAGCGGCGGTGGCTACGGCTCGGGCTCGGGCTGTGCGGCTTGTGGCGGTTCGAAAGGAACGCGCACGGTGACCGCGTGGTGGAGGTCCGGTGGTCGTCGGTTGGAGGGGACGACGTAAAGTCGTCAGCGACTAAGGCTTCACGGTGGAAGGTGGCTTGCGAGAGAGGAGAGCGTCGAGGGAGAGGGAGGCGCAAAAAAGAGGATTAGGGTTTTCTTAATCCTTAGTCGGATATTTATACATCCGACTAATCACGCCTTAAGTCCCTCGTCAATTCCTTAACCGAAATGAACCACACATATTTACGACTAGTTAGTAAATCAAGTTTTTTAATATAAAAGTCGTAAACCCGAGAACCGATAAACTCAAATAACAATTTATTTTATTTATGAGATTCACCGTAAACGTTAGTCGAAAAATAGTAACGATATATTTCGCACTTTCTCGCGAAGATAAATATGTAATTAAATATGTGTTTATTAATCAAGAATAAACAATAATTAATTACTGATTTCCATGACTTACCGGTTAACAATTTAAGCGGATTTATTTCTCGTTGCCCTCAGTACAACTCTTACGGGTCTTAACCGGGTTGGGTTTTTGGTGTTGTCGGGTCTGGACATCAATATCAAACAGACTCTCCATACGACCATTTATCTTCATAACATTCTCCCGTCCAAACGGCTTAACTACCCCATCCCCACCTTTGCCCCTTTTCAACGCTACCCAACTTATGATCACTTACAGGTCTTCAGGTGTGCCTTCTATCCCAACATGTCTGCCACTCAACCTCACAAACTTGCCCCCCGGTCCACACGTTGCATCTTCCTCGGCTATGAGGACAATTTTCACGGATACCGTTTCCTTGAGCCAACCACTTGGAAGGTCCACCTATCCTGACATGTAATCTTTGATGAACACTCCTTCCCATTCACTGAACCGCTCCAACCTAATACATATTCCTTTTTGGATGACGAACCTCACCCTCTTATTACACATTCTTCTGATAGATCAATTGCTCACAACTTATGCCCTTCGGCTCCTCAATAAATCCATTAACCCATATGTCCAAACACCAAAGTACCAACCCAAACTCCACATGCAGCCCAATCACTCTCACCTATACTAACTTTCACCCATAATAGCTACCGGGTACTTCCGGCCCAACTGTTAACCCATCCATCCCTTCCATGTCTGGCCAAACTCCCTCACCGATTGACTCCAGCCCATGGTAACCCGATTAAAACCCTACTTAACCTATAAATGACCACCCCATGGTCACCCGAACAAAAGCAGGAATTTCCAAACCTGACCTCTGTTTAACCTTCACGTCCATTCCGAATCTCAAATTTCCCCTATCCCTACATCTTATCTTAAATAATTAACGGTCATCACTTTCTATGTGCCATAAACATTGAATTTAAAGCGTTGCAAGATAATAACACTTAGGAAGATCCTAGATGTCACACCCCCAATTTCCACCTAACGGAGTTTAACCGCGTGAGGGTATGATCCAGACCAGGATCCCAGACTTCAGTTACAACCAAACCGTAACAGAGTTTAATTTAAGTAAATAAAGAGCAGTTATTACAGACCCATAATGTATTAACGGTTCAGCGGAAGCATAAAACGGGTTACAGACATTGTTTACAAAATGTTTAATTCAACTGATTGGAAACATAGATTTCAATTCAAAAGGTAACGTTCAGTACTGCCGCTGCCGGTGCCTTCGATGATCCTCCTAGCGACCTGAAAAGCATTCAACAATCAAGTGTCAGCCAAGGCTGGTGAGTTCACTAAGCGGTCTACCCGTCACAAGTAGACCAAAATTTTATGATCAAAGAAAGGTAGAACACAATCCATATCATAAGACTAGTAAGTTTTCCATATCGTAGGTAGCTAGCCTAAATTATGCACATTTTGAATTGTTCGCAACCGAAGCTGACAATGTATAGGTATTACCTACGGATTTTGCCTTCCCGTGTCCTGAAAGACCACGGAGGGTAGGGTAACATTGGTCCCAGTCCGACCGCCAGTCGGGTTGGTGCATCACGTGCACCGCTGGGCGGGGGTGTCAATCCCCAGTAGTACTACTCAACATCACCTAGCTATTCTATATTAACGGCCCGAATGTAAGGACTTTTTAGTTTATCAACCAATTCAATGATACATATGATATTTGGTCGGAAAAGTTTACTTAGTAAGAAATACCTTACCGCTGCACGTTATCATCCCTGAAAGGACATAACAACATATAGTAATGAACTCACCTTAGGTTGCTCAGCTTATTCTTCAAATAAACCCGGTTATGATTGTTAACGAGGACCTAATAATCACATTAAGGTCTTAGGTGTTAGGTTGTTTAACTTTTAGCTATACCACTAAGACCATAACACTAGCACATTGGAAAATACGACACGACATAACGACACACGACACCGATGGTTGATCATACACAAGTGTTTATATACATCAGGAGTCCAAGCAAGTATTATCATAGTATAGAGCATGCAAGTCATGGCATATCATTCAAGCAAATTGTACAAGTTTGGATTCTGGTCACAGTTTCGCTAGCAGTTTCGCTAGACAGTTTCGCCGTGTACACGGGCAGCACTTTCGCTAGGCAGTACCCGGTGACGCAGTTTCGCTAGGCTAGTTTCGCTCGAAACTGTTGGCACAGTTTCGCTAGCCTAGTTTCGCCCGAAACTGGTTTGAACTTTCGTTCAGGGAATTTCGCTCGGTAATTTCGTTCGGTCAGGTTTGGTCAGTTTACCTAGCGACACTATAGTTTCGCTACTTAGTTTCGCTAGAAGGAGATATACATAGTTTCGCTACCTAATTTCGCCTGATGAAGGCACAGTTTCGCTAGTCGCTAAAAAAACCCGTAAATTTGACTAAAAACCTTTCTAACAGCTTCTGTATCACATGCAAATCAATATCTAGCATACCTAAACGTTTACTAACATCATGGGAGCAATTCTAACACCTTAAACACGGATTCTAGTCATCAATTTGCCAAGAACACAATTTCACATAAAGGAACATAATTAGCATGGATCTTCATATTGGCATGGCAAGTTGCAGAATTGATGTTATGTCTAGCATTCCTAAGTATTTTAACAGAAGTATACACAGTTGCATGCAGATTTAGTCATCTAATTAAGCAAAACACAACAAGAACATAGAAGGAGTGGTCTTGGGGACTCACGGGTGATCTCCAAGCTCGAATGGAAGAAGACTCGGGGCTGGAATCGCGACGGTTCGTGTCGTTTTCTTGCTGGCCAGAAATCTCAGGAGAGGGAGAGAGCAGATGTGTGTGTTTTGTGTGAGGTGAGTAAAAAATGAGAGAGTTGGCTTGGGTTTTCTATATGTAGGGGCCAGTTTCGCCCGCAATTTCGCTGGCAGTTTCGCTGGCCACGCGAAACTGGTCCAGCAGACCAAGAGTTTTAGCTACCGGGCGAAACTGTAGTTTCGCTCGGTAGTTTCGCTGGCTTCTTAAAAGGGTAAATTTCATTCTAAGTAAGGTAAGCACGTTTTCTCGATAAATCACATAATTTCACAATGAATTAATTAAGCATGTTGCATAACTTCACACAGTGGTGATAAGCAAATAATCATATAACACATATGGCCGGGTTCGGTGATCAACCAAAGGTCGTGGACGTATCCGGTCTAGGTAAGCATTAATTAATTAATTACTACTGGTAATGTGACTAACGGAGTTTGTCTAACGGAACTAACGGTTTTAACGGAAAGACTTAACGTAGTTAACTTGGGAAGTTGCAGTTGTCACAGCCTCCCCATGTTAAGGAATTTTCGTCCCGAAAATTAGCTAGTACCTTGGGTTGATGCGGAGGCTTGATCGAACAGGTGAGGATATTTCTTTCGCATCTGGTCTTCTCGTTCCCATGTGAGTTCCGGTCCACGTTTCGATTGCCATCTAACCTTGACAATTGGGATCTTGCTTCGCTTCAATGCCTTTTCTTCGCGTCCCATTATCTCAACAGGTTGTTCTACAAATCGGAGTTGCTCGTCGATGTGGAGCTCCTCGAGTGGAACTATTAAAGTGTCGTCAGCCAGACACTTCTTCAAGTTGGAAACGTGAAATACGTTATGTACTCCATCCAGTTCAGGTGGCAAGTCCAAACGATACGCCACCGTTCCAATCTTCTCGGTTATTGGGAAAGGTCCTATGTAGCGAGGGTTTAACTTCCCGCGCTTTCCAAAACGGACCACACCTTTCCAAGGCGAGACTTTTAACAATACACGGTCGCCCACTTCGAATTCTAACGGCCTTCTTCGATTGTCAGCATAACTCTTTTGTCGGTCTCTTGCAGCTTTCATGCGGTCTCTAATTTGCACAATTCTTTCAGTTGTTTCGTACACCATTTCGGGTCCAGTAAGTTGACTATCACCGACTTCAGCCCAACAGACCGGTGATCTACACTTTCGTCCATAGAGAGCCTCAAAGGGAGCGGCTCCAATACTGGAATGGTAGCTGTTGTTGTAGGAGAATTCGACCAATGCCAAGTGGGTTTCCCAGTTCTTTCCAAAATCCATTACACACGCTCGGAGCATATCCTCAAGAGTCTGGATTGTGCGCTCTGTTTGGCCATCGGTCTGCGGATGGTATGCGGTGCTCATATCTAAGCGAGTACCTAGCGCTGATTGTAGTGATCTCCAAAAGTGTGAAGCAAATCGGGGGTCTCGATCGGAGATAATAGACGTGGGCACTCCGTGGAGCTTGACGATCTCGTTAATGTAGATTTGTGCCAACTTGTCAGTCTTGTCATTTTCCTTGAGGGCTATGAAATGAGCGGATTTTGTTAGTCTATCCACAATGACCCAAATCATGTCGTTTCCACGAGGTGTACGGGGCAGTCCCGTGATGAAATCCATGGATATTTCCTCCCATTTCCATTCAGGAATTTTCGGTTGCTGCAATAATCCTGGAGGCTTTTGATGTTCTGCTTTGACCTTTGAGCATGTTAAGCACTTACTGACGTATGTAGCGATGTCGGCTTTCATCTTTGGCCACCAGTATAATCCTTTCAGATCTTGGTACATTTTATCCGAACCGGGATGGACCGAATATCGAGACTTGTGAGCTTCGTCCATCACCAGCTCTCGAAGATTTCCATGAAGAGGCACCCAAATACGATCCTTGTAGTAGCGGAGTCCATCTGACTTAACCTCCGAAGTTCCATCTATGCCATTTAAGGATTCAGACTCGAAATTTTCCTCTTTCAAAGCTTCCTTCTGGGCATCCCGAAGTCTATTCGGTAACCCAGCATGAATCGTGAGTTGTAGAGCTCGAACCCTTCTAGGTTTAGCATATTCTTTTCTGCTCAATGCGTCGGCCACAACGTTGGCCTTGCCTGGGTGGTACTTTATCGCCAAGTCGTAGTCATTTAGCACCTCGATCCACCTACGCTGTCTCATGTTGAGGTCTTTCTGTCCCATTATATGTTGGAGGCTTTTATGATCAGTAAATATCGTGCATTTGGTACCGTACAGGTAGTGCCTCCAAAACTTTAAGGCGAATACAACAGCTCCTAACTCCAGATCATGGGTCGTGTAATTCTTTTCGTGAGTCTTTAGCTGCCTTGACCCGTAAGCGATGACCTTACCTCTTTGCATTAGAACACATCCGAGTCCCTGGAGAGAAGCATCACAATAGACCTCGAAGTCGTCAACACCATCTGGTAGAGATAACACAGGCGCGGTACAAAGTTTTTCTTTCAAAGTCTGAAAGGCTGTTTCTTCTTTTTCACCCCATCGGTACTGAACACCTTTATGCGTAAGAGCGGTTAGCGGTTGGGCTATCTGAGAGAATCCCTGGATGAAACGACGGTAGTAACCCGCTAGCCCTAGAAATTGCCGAATTTCCGTTGGTGCTCGTGGTGTAGACCAATTCTTGATCGCTTCTACTTTGGATGGGTCAACATGAATACCCTGCTCGTTGACGATGTGGCCTAGAAATTGAACTTCTCGGATCCAAAAATCACATTTGGAGAACTTGGCGTAGAGTTGCTCCTTCCTTAACAACTCTAATATTAACCGCAGGTGTTGCTCGTGCTCTTCTTTCGTCCTTGAGTAAACGAGTATGTCGTCGATGAAAACAATTACGAACTGATCTAGGTAAGGTTTGCACACGCGATTCATGAGGTCCATGAACACCGCCGGTGCATTTGTTAAGCCGAAAGGCATGACTAGGAACTCGTAATGACCGTAACGCGTTCTGAAAGCCGTCTTTGAAATGTCCTCCTCGCGGACTCTGAGTTGGTGATACCCGGATCTTAAGTCGATTTTTGAGAAGTAGCTGGATCCTTGCAGTTGGTCGAAGAGGTCGTCGATCCGAGGGAGAGGATATCGGTTCTTAATAGTGACTTTGTTGAGCTCGCGGTAATCTATGCACATCCTGAACGTCCCATCTTTCTTCTTGACGAATAGAACTGGCGCGCCCCATGGCGATGAGCTAGGCCTGATAAAACCTTTATCTAACAGTTCTTGTAGTTGAGTGGATAACTCGTGTAATTCGTTCACCGCCAGACGATACGGAGCTCGGGCAATCGGAGCTGCACCGGGAACAAGGTCGATTCCGAACTCGACTTGTCTATGCGGAGGTAGACCAGGTAATTCCTCCGGGAATACATCGGAAAAATCGCGAACTATCGGAAAATCTTCAATTTTCTTTGCTGCGAGGCTTTGATCCGTAACCGTTGCCAGAATGGCCACGTGTCCTTTCCGAAGGTACTTCTGTGCCTTGAGGTATGATATAATTCCGGAAACAGTACCTCCCTTTTCACCCTGAATCGAGAGTACTTCTCCGTTCGCGATGGGTATGCGTATGACTTTCTCTTGGCAAATGAGTTCGGCGCGTTGCGAGGACAACCAATCCATACCAATTATCACGTCAAAACTACCGATTGTGAAAGGCATCAAATCTATGTTGAACTTATGACCTGAGAGTTCTAGGGTACAATCCTTAACTATATGCGTTGCATCAATAAGTTTACCGTTAGCTAATTCAACAGTGTACTTAGCTCCTAAGGTTTCTGTCTTGGCCTTTATCATTTTGCAGAACTTAGTTGAAATGAAACTTTTCTCGGCACCCGAATCAAATAAAACATTCGCAAAATAGTTGTTGAGGAGAAACTTACCGGTAATCACATTGGCGTCATCTCTTGCTTCACCGGAACCCATGACGAATGCTCGTCCGCGGCCACCATTTCCATTATCACCACCATTGTTGTTATTGTTGTTGTTGTTGTGGCGGTCGTTGTTGTTATCGTTCCCGCCTCTCTTTAGTTGGGGGCAGTCTTTCTTCAAGTGCCCAGGTTTTCCGCATTCATAACAACCACGGGGGCCTTCAGGGTTCTGCCTTGCCCGGTTGAGTAGTTCACCCCGACAATTCTTGGCAAGGTGCCCCGATTTTCCACATCTCTCACAGACTGGTCGGCCACATTCACCAGGGTGGTGCTTGCTACACTTGCTGCAGTAGGGTAACTTTCCTTTATACCCACTAGCGCCTTGCCCGCTGCTACCTTGTCGGTTTTGGTTGTTGCCACCGCCACCGTTGTTACCGTAACCCCCTTTGGAGTTATCAAACTTCTTGTTCTGATTCTGAGAGTTTGAGGACCTCCCAGTGTTGTTGCCAGAATTCGTGAGGTGGCTTGGCTCCTCGTCTCTCTGCCTCTTCCCGTCTAGGGCAGCCTTTGGGGTCTTTCTGGGTGGCAAAGTTCCTTGAGCCACTGCCTGATCAGTTAGTTTGTGCGCCAGTCGGATGGCCTGTCGCACATAAGTGGGATTAGATGAGGTCACCATGCCTTTGATCTGTGGTACCAGTCCTTCCACATACAACTCGATTCGCTTGTACTCAGCATCCACCATTGTCGGACAGAGTCGGGAATATGCTTGATAACGGTTGGTATATTCCTCTATCTCAGAACCTTCCCTCTTGGAGTTTCCAAATTCCACTTCCATTCTTCTGACTTGATCACGAGGACAATACTCCTCCATGATCGCTTCTCGGAATTCTTGCCATGTCATGGCGTTTGCCTCGTTTAATTCCAAAATCTGAATCTGAGCATTCCACCATGTCAATGCGGAATCCTCAAGTGTGCCTGTAGCATACTTCACCTTATCCCCGTCTGGGCAGTTACACATTAGAAATACCTTCTCTGACTTTTCAATCCATCTAAGTAGACCCACAGCACCTTCGTCACCTTTGAACACTATTGGCTTACAATCCATAAAGGCTTTGAATGTGCATTGAGGCGGTTGACCTTGGAAATGTTGTTGAGCGGCTGCTAGGGCTGCTGCAACTCCCTGATTGATCATATTCTGAACCTGTGCAGCTGTGAAGGTTCCTGGGTGGGTTTCGGGTTCTCTCCGCGGAGGCATGATTTCTAGCAAATCAATGCAAAGCTTCCAAAGGTTAGTATACCCAATACTAGAAAGTTGTTAAGTTCCGTTAATTGTTACATACTAGTATAATTCACATTAAGGCACTCATTTACATGATTAGTGAAAAGAAAATTTTCCACCCGAAATTTTCAGGTTTTAATACCGTCACAGGACAAGAATTCTAAATGAGGATCATCTTCAGCACGCGGGGCAGTACTTTGCGGAACGGGTTGTAACCAAAGTTTTCAAAAACAGTTACAGTTCAGAAATTTTACTTTTTTAAAAATGTTCTGGTTCGCTGTAACCAAGGGCTCTGATACCAATCTGGCACACCCCTAATTTCCACCTAACGGAGTTTAACCGCGTGAGGGTATGATCCAGACCAGGATCCCAGACTTCAGTTACAACCAAACCGTAACAGAGTTTAATTTAAGTAAATAAAGAGCAGTTATTACAGACCCATAATGTATTAACGGTTCAGCGGAAGCATAAAACGGGTTACAGACATTGTTTACAAAATGTTTAATTCAACTGATTGGAAACATAGATTTCAATTCAAAAGGTAACGTTCAGTACTGCCGCTGCCGGTGCCTTCGATGATCCTCCTAGCGACCTGAAAAGCATTCAACAATCAAGTGTCAGCCAAGGCTGGTGAGTTCACTAAGCGGTCTACCCGTCACAAGTAGACCAAAATTTTATGATCAAAGAAAGGTAGAACACAATCCATATCATAAGACTAGTAAGTTTTCCATATCGTAGGTAGGTAGCCTAAATTATGCACATTTTGAATTGTTCGCAACCGAAGCTGACAATGTATAGGTATTACCTACGGATTTTGCCTTCCCGTGTCCTGAAAGACCACGGAGGGTAGGGTAACATTGGTCCCAGTCCGACCGCCAGTCGGGTTGGTGCATCACGTGCACCGCTGGGCGGGGGTGTCAATCCCCAGTAGTACTACTCAACATCACCTAGCTATTCTATATTAACGGCCCGAATGTAAGGACTTTTTAGTTTATCAACCAATTCAATGATACATATGATATTTGGTCGGGAAAAGTTTACTTAGTAAGAAATACCTTACCGCTGCACGTTATCATCCCTGAAAGGACATAACAACATATAGTAATGAACTCACCTTAGGTTGCTCAGCTTATTCTTCAAATAAACCCGGTTATGATTGTTAACGAGGACCTAATAATCACATTAAGGTCTTAGGTGTTAGGTTGTTTAACTTTTAGCTATACCACTAAGACCATAACACTAACACATTGGAAAATACGACACGACATAACGACACACGACACCGATGGTTGATCATACACAAGTGTTTATATACATCAGGAGTCCAAGCAAGTACTATCATAGTATAGAGCATGCAAGTCATGGCATATCATTCAAGCAAATTGTACAAGTTTGGATTCTGGTCACAGTTTCGCTAGCAGTTTCGCTAGACAGTTTCGCCGTGTACACGGGCAGCACTTTCGCTAGGCAGTACCCGGTGACGCAGTTTCGCTAGGCTAGTTTCGCTCGAAACTGTTGGCACAGTTTCGCTAGCCTAGTTTCGCCCGAAACTGGTTTGAACTTTCGTTCAGGGAATTTCGCTCGGTAATTTCGTTCGGTCAGGTTTGGTCAGTTTACCTAGCGACACTATAGTTTCGCTACTTAGTTTCGCTAGAAGGAGATATACATAGTTTCGCTACCTAATTTCGCCTGATGAAGGCACAGTTTCGCTAGTCGCTAAAAAAACCCGTAAATTTGACTAAAAACCTTTCTAACAGCTTCTGTATCACATGCAAATCAATATCTAGCATACCTAAACGTTTACTAACATCATGGGAGCAATTCTAACACCTTAAACACGGATTCTAGTCATCAATTTGCCAAGAACACAATTTCACATAAAGGAACATAATTAGCATGGATCTTCATATTGGCATGGCAAGTTGCAGAATTGATGTTATGTCTAGCATTCCTAAGTATTTTAACAGAAGTATACACAGTTGCATGCAGATTTAGTCATCTAATTAAGCAAAACACAACAAGAACATAGAAGGAGTGGTCTTGGGGACTCACGGGTGATCTCCAAGCTCGAATGGAAGAAGACTCGGGGCTGGAATCGCGACGGTTCGTGTCGTTTTCTTGCTGGCCAGAAATCTCAGGAGAGGGAGAGAGCAGATGTGTGTGTTTTGTGTGAGGTGAGTAAAAAATGAGAGAGTTGGCTTGGGTTTTCTATATGTAGGGGCCAGTTTCGCCCGCAATTTCGCTGGCAGTTTCGCTGGCCACGCGAAACTGGTCCAGCAGACCAAGAGTTTTAGCTACCGGGCGAAACTGTAGTTTCGCTCGGTAGTTTCGCTGGCTTCTTAAAAGGGTAAATTTCATTCTAAGTAAGGTAAGCACGTTTTCTCGATAAATCACATAATTTCACAATGAATTAATTAAGCATGTTGCATAACTTCACACAGTGGTGATAAGCAAATAATCATATAACACATATGGCCGGGTTCGGTGATCAACCAAAGGTCGTGGACGTATCCGGTCTAGGTAAGCATTAATTAATTAATTACTACTGGTAATGTGACTAACGGAGTTTGTCTAACGGAACTAACGGTTTTAACGGAAAGACTTAACGTAGTTAACTTGGGAAGTTGCAGTTGTCACACTAGATCATGGTTGAATTGTTTCTCATCCTTTATCACCTCCCGAGGATTTTGGGGTAGTGTCTGCGATAGCTCACTTTTTGTGTATCGAAAGGGCTCTCAGATTGTCTGTTTGCTACTTTATGTAGATGACATCAAACTCACAACTTATGATCCCGCTCTTCTCAAGGACGTCATAACTACATTTTCAACAGAGTTTTCCATGTCTGACCGGATTATTTTTATCTCAGTCTCAGTGTGGTAAAGACATTCTTCATCGGGTAGGTATGTCGAACTGTAAACCTTTTCATACTCTTGTGGATACCTCGGGTAAGCACAGTGCTCATACTAGTGAGCTTCTATCCGATTGATAAACACATATACATAAATTATGTAGAAAAATCAAAATACAATAGAAAAATGAAAATTTTGGTCTGTTGTCGGACAAACTATGAGGAAGATGATATAATTCTGGTCTTGCTGATCTAGCAATAGGATAAGATCAATATATCGGTAATTTTATCACTTGATGTGTCGGTAGACTCGTCATACTTAGAAGTAGACAAATTTCTATGATTACACACTAAAGCATTGAAAAATATGGACCTTAAAACTCAAGACAGTGCAAAATTCTTTAAATCTGCCTAAGTTTGAGATAAGTATGATATGCCTACACACACGAATATTTCTTTACCATCAACACACCATCTATTTTGCGAAAGCAAAGACCTTGGTGTCGCTTCATCCATCAATAAATATGTAACATATCTGCTTTGTGAAAGCGATAACCTTGTGATTACGTGACTCCACCGTTCATCAAACTATTATCCGTGACACATCTGCTTTACGAAAGCAATGACCTTATGTTCACGCGATCCATCCATCAGTCCATTCACGAAATCAGCTACTTAACAATAAATAAATAGGGGGAAGAAATTCCATATGCTAAACAACTTTACATATGTGTGTAGGATGTATCCGAAGTGCACAAATGGCCCATGGTAGAATACTGTTGACTTAAGTTGAACAATAGGTTAACCAGAGTTTTCATTAATTGGACTAAAACATGATAAATGCATCATAGAGATTTTGTTGAAAATTAACTTGTATGATCTTAAGTTGACAAACAATATCGACAATCTTACTTAGGTTACCTGATCCAAGAGGTGAATTGAATTATAAGTGTTATTAATCACGTAATTAACTGGTATGGCTCAAATCATAGTCTGACCACGTCCATGCAAAAACATATGTGTTCTGAAGGTACTTTCCTGTAACTTTAGTCTTTAGTGTGCAATAAAAGCAAAGTGCTTGAAAATCTTAAGTTTGGAACAAAATTGTCAAATTTGGTAGGTATTGTACAAATAAGAGTGTGTTTAAATTGGTTAAGTTAGATTTTATGCAAAAATTTAGAGTTCAAAATTTTTCAGAAGTCAAATTGCCCTTAACGATTTTCCTTGATCGTTAAGAACATTCTTGGTCGTTTAGACATAATTGTCTTAACGATCTTGTTTTAGAACTTAGACAAATTTTGGAAGTTCTGAAGTTGCACTTAACGATCTTGTTTTGCTCTTAACTATCTTGTATTGATCGTATAGAACAATCTTGATCGTTAAGAGCCAAAATCTTGACCGTTTGAAATTCCATCATTACGGTCTTGTTTCTTAACTTAGAATACTTTTTTTGTGTGATTTTAAGTCTTTTTGCCTTTAACGACTTTGTTTTGCTCTTAACGGTCTTGTCTTACTCGTTTAAGGACAAAACATGTTCGTTTGAAGTTTGCTCTTAACAATCTTGTTGGCTTAATGATCAACTCATGATCATATAACTTTGAGATGATTGTTTGGAAGAAAATATGATTTTTTGAAGTTGAATTCTTGATCGTTAGAATTTTTGGCTTTAACGATGTTGTTAGCCTTAATGATTTCTTTTGGCCTCAACGATCTTCTTTTAGCCTTAACGACTTTCTTTGGCTTTAACGATCTTGATCATCAGTTTGACCTTAACGTCCTTCTTGGTCTTTACGGTCTTGTTTAGTGATCTTAAGAATCTTGTTTTTCTAACATAAGAAAAATTTAAAATCTGGTAAAAAGTGCTTATATAGGTCAAATAAGCCAATTTGTCTACTCACTTTTTTTTTTCAAAACACTCAAACGAACCCGAACACTCTCTCTCAAGAGAACTCATAAACATCTGACTGTTCATCATTTTCCTTCAAATCCGAGCTCCGAATCGAATTCTTCTATGTTTGTGGTCGATTTGCACACCATCTACAAGAATTACGGTATGCTTTCACTGTTTAATTTCTAGTTTTTGGTTGAAGTTCGGTTCGCGATTTATGAAACCGTAGCAGCCACCATTCAATTTCTCATAGTTTTTGCTCAATTTTCACAAATTCATCACCTCCCCTGTCCTTCGTAAACATCATAGGACTCAATCTAGGTAATGTAAATCAATTCTTGAATTAATTTGAGATTTTGATCTCGATTCTTAATAGGGGTAAACACGTTTGAACTAATAAGTAAAGATTAGGGCTCATAGCTGCTTATTTGAGGGTAATAGGATTGTTTTTGCTCATAGTGTTTGAAATTGATAGCTTGAACTAGGTTTTATTGATTAATCTCATAAGACTTAGATTAAATTTCATTTTGGCACCATTTTAGCTCACTATTACATTAATTTGAGTAGTTATGATTTGAGTAAGTGTTAGAAAATTTTTGATTTCATTTAATTAACAAGTTATCAGATGCTTGATATTGAGCTTGAATAGTTAACTTGATGTTAGGATTAGTCAAAATTGAGTAGCATGCTCAAAACTGATTATCTTGGATCTTTGACTATTTTTTGTGCTCCTTCTTGCATCAAAACCCTCATGTGAGTCTTGTGGCTCAATTTCAAGATTTAAGAGGTTTAATTTGCCTTTGACAATGACTTGATGTTTCTTAGGTTGTGTTAAGATCCATTAAGTACAATCAAGATTGTCAACACTTGATATCAATTGATTTTTTAAGTCAAACTTATTCACAATTCTAATTTGTTCAAATTGATTAACTCCTTGACTGTATGTTGCTTAAGTTTAAGATTTTTAACATAATCTGCCTGTTCCCATAACACATACTGTTAAGATACAAGTCAAGATTATTCCATGTCTCTTTCTGGTCTTAGTTCATATCAGATCATCAAAGAGGTATGTTCATCTTAACTTTTGGCAGTTTCTCATAAAATCAGAATTTTAGCTACACATGAGCTTATCTTTGAACTCTCAGTATCTTTACTTGTTATCTGTTGTATAAAATCTTTATAAATTATGCTTGATCTCAAACAGATTCTACAAAGAGACTGTTTGCAGAACATTTCATTTATTTTAGATCTTAACTATCCTCAGATCTTCACAGAGGTATGTGTTTCAATGTCTTGCATTATTTTAGATTTTGAATCCTGATTCAACAAGTGGGTTACTAATCCTGTGTCTTGCTTATTTGTATTTATTTCTTTTTATCTGAATTAATAATTTTGATGATAATGTGTGTGATCAAGTTGTGACATGTTTAATTAATCAAATCAAAATTAGGATAGAGATCCAAATTTCGAGAAAACTTTTTGCATGACTATTTTTCATCTAAGTGTTTTCATCTGAAATTGTGTATCTTTGATTGTGAAATTCTAATTTGAGATTTTCATGTATACATTGCAAGCTATGGTAATTTGATGATGCTAAGTTAGAAAATAGTGATTATAGGGCCAATTTGAATTTAATTGCTCTAACTCTGCTTTCAATGCTCATCTTTGACTTTGTGTTCATTATGATTTCATGTTTGACTCATGTTTGACTTTTATGTTTTTGTTTGAACTCTTATGATGTCTAGTATGTGTCCTGATCCATCAAGAGTCCTCAAATTGACCTGCTTGTGAAATTACTGTTAAAACTAGCATATAAGTCCAAGTTAGTCAAAATTGAGTATGTTGATCTAGATTCATGCATGAGACTATCATATTGTATTTTAACTTGCTGAGTCTATGTTATTGGAACTTGAATCTTATTTATGTGCTTTGTGTATCACTGGTTTTGGATATGCACAAGTTTAGGAGGAATCAAGTGCCCTTGATTCCAACTTGAATCCCAACATGTCTGCCACTCAACCTCACAAACTTGCCCCCCGGTCCACACGTTGCATCTTCCTCGGCTATGAGGACAATTTTCACGGATACCGTTTCCTTGAGCCAACCACTTGGAAGGTCCACCTATCCTGACATGTAATCTTTGATGAACACTCCTTCCCATTCACTGAACCGCTCCAGCCTAATACATATTCCTTTTTGGATGACGAACCTCACCCTCTTATTACACATTCTTCTGATAGATCAATTGCTCACAACTTATGCCCTTCGGCTCCTCAATAAATCCATCAACCCATATGTCCAAACACCAAAGTACCAACCCAAACTCCACATGCAGCCCAATCACTCTCACCTATACTAACTTTCACCCATAATAGCTACCGGGTACTTCCGGCCCAACTGTTAACCCATCCATCCCTTCCATGTCTGGCCAAACTCCCTCACCAATTGACTCCAGCCCATGGTAACCTGATTAAAACCCTACTTAACCTATAAATGACCACCCCATGGTCACCCGATCAAAACAAGGAATTTCCAAACCTGACCTCTGTTTAACCTTCACGTCCATTCCGAATCTCAAATTTCCCATCCCTACATATTATCTTAAATAATTAACGGTCATCACTTTCTATGTGCCATAAACATTGAATTTAAAGCGTTGCAAGATAATAACACTTAGGAGCTAGTGCCTAGATTGACAGACAACCCGGTTATTTGATGTATGTGGCTGTTATGACACAAATTCTGGGTCGATGGAGCTTTAGACAGGTATAAAGCTCGGTTGGTATGCAATTGCAAGTATCAAATTATTGGAATTGATTGTTTGGATACTTTCAGGCCCGTTGTCAAATCGGCAACAATTTTGACTGTTCTTACTTTAGCTGTCTCCAAAGCTTGACCCATATAACAACTTGATGTAAAGAATTCCTTCCTCCATGACAATCTTGAAGAAACAATATTTATGCACGAAACTTTGAGTTTTATTGACAAAAATTTTTGAAATCATGTGTGCAGGTTAAATAATCTCTCTACGGGCTTAAGCAAGATCCTAGGTCATGGTTGAATTGTTTCTCATCCTTTATCACCTCCCAAGGATTTTGGGGTAGTGTCTGCGATAGCTCACTTTTTGTGTATCGAAAGGGCTCTCAGATTGTCTGTTTGCTACTTTATGTAGATGACATCAAACTCACAACTTATGATCCCGCTCTTCTCAAGGACGTCATAACTACATTATCAACAGAGTTTTCCATGTCTGACCGGATTATTTTTATCTCAGTCTCAGTGTGGTAAAGACATTCTTCATCGGGTAGGTATGTCGAACTGTAAACCTTTTCATACTCTTGTGGATACCTCGGGTAAGCACAGTGCTCATACTAGTGAGCTTCTATCCGATTGATAAACACATATACATAAATTATGTAGAAAAATCAAAATACAATAGAAAAATGAAAATTTTGGTCTATTGTCGGACAAACTATGAGGAAGATGATATAATTCTGGTCTTGTTGATCTAGCAATAGGATAAGATCAATATATCGGTAATTTTATCACTTGATGTGTTGGTAGACTCGTCATACTTAGAAGTAGACAAATTTCTATGATTACACACTAAAGCATTGAAAAATATGGACCTTAAAAGTCAAGACAGTGCAAAATTCTTTAAATCTGCCTAAGTTTGAGATAAGTATGATATGCCTACACACACGAATATTTCTTTACCATCAACACACCATCTATTTTGCGAAAGCAAAGACCTTGGTGTCGCTTCATCCATCAATAAATATGTAACATATCTGCTTTGTGAAAGCGATAACCTTGTGATTACGCGACTCCACCGTTCATCAAACTATTATCCGTGACACATCTGCTTTACGAAAGTAATGACCTTATGTTCACGCGATCCATCCATCACTCCATTCACGAAATCAGCTACGTAACAGTAAATAAATAGGGGGAAGAAATTCCATATGCTAAACAACTTTACATATGTGTGTAGGATGTATCCGAAGTGCACAAATGGCCCATGGTAGAATACTGTTGACTTAAGTTGAACAATAGGTTAACCAGAGTTTTCATTAATTGGACTAAAACATGATAAATGCATCATAGAGATTTTATTGAAAATTAACTTGTATGATCTTAAGTTGACAAACAATATCGACAATCTTACTTAGGTTACCTGATCCAAGAGGTGAATTGAATTATAAGTGTTATTGATCACGTAATTAACTGGTATGGCTCAAACCATAGTCTTACCACGACCATGCAAAAACATATGTGTTCTGAAGGTACTTTCCTGTAACTTTAGTCTTTAGTGTGCAATAAAAGCAAAGTGCTTGAAAATCTTAAGTTTGGAACAAAATTGTCAAATTTGGTAGGTATTGTACAAATAAGAGTGTGTTTAAATTGGTTAAGTTAGATTTTATGCAAAAATTTAGAGTTCAAAATTTTTCAGAAGTCAAATTGCCCTTAACGATTTTCCTTGATCGTAAAGAACATTCTTTGTCGTTTAGACATAATTGTCTTAACGATCTTGTTTTAGAACTTAGACAAATTTTGGAAGTTTTGAAGTTGCACTTAACGATCTTGTTTTGCTCTTAACTATCTTGTATTGATCGTATAGAACAATCTTGATCGTTAAGAGCCAAAATCTTGACCGTTTGAAATTCCATCATTACGGTCTTGTTTCTTAACTTAGAATACTTTTTTTGTGTGATTTTAAGTCTTTTTGCCTTTAACGACTTTGTTTTGCTCTTAACGGTCTTGTCTTACTCGTTTAAGGACAAAACATATTCGTTTGAAGTTTGCTCTTAACAATCTTGTTGGCTTAATGATCAACTCATGATCATATAACTTTGAGATGATTGTTTGGAAGAAAATATGATTTTTTTGAAGTTGAATTCTTGATCGTTAGAATTTTTGGCTTTAACGATGTTGTTAGCCTTAACGATTTCTTTTGGCCTCAACGATCTTCTTTTAGCCTTAACGACTTTCTTTGGCTTTAACGATCTTGATCATTAGTTTGACCTTAACGTCCTTCTTGGTCTTTACGGTCTTGTTTAGTGATCTTAAGAATCTTGTTTTTCTAACATAAGAAAATTTTAAAATCTGGTAAAAAATGCTTATATAGGTCAAATAAACCAATTTGTCTACTCACTTTTTTTTTTCAAAACACTCAAACGAACCCGAACACTCTCTCTCAAGAGAACTCATAAACATCTGACTGTTCATCATTTTCCTTCAAATCCGAGCTCCGAATCGAATTCTTCTATGTTTGTGGTCGATTTGCACACCATCTACAAGAATTACGGTATGCTTTCACTGTTTAATTTCTAGTTTTTGGTTGAAGTTCGGTTCGCGATTTATGAAACCGTAGCAGCCACCATTCAATTTCTCATAGTTTTTGCTCAATTTTCACAAATTCATCACCTCCCCTGTCTTTCGTAAACATCATAGGACTCAATCTAGGTAATGTAAATCAATTCTTAAATTAATTTGAGATTTTGATCTCGATTCTTAATAGGGGTAAACACGTTTGAACTAATAAGTAAAGATTAGGGCTCATAGCTGCTTATTTGAGGGTAATAGGATTGTTTTTGCTCATAGTGTTTGAAATTGATAGCTTGAACTAGGTTTTATTGATTAATCTCATAAGACTTAGATTAAATTTCATTTTGGCACCATTTTAGCTCAGTATTACATTAATTTGAGTAGTTATGATTTGAGTAAGTGTTAGAAAATTTTTGATTTCATTTAATTAACAAGTTATCAGATGCTTGATATTGAGCTTGAATAGTTAACTTGATGTTAGGATTAGTCAAAATTGAGTAGCATGCTCAAAACTGATTATCTTGGATCTTTGACTATTTTTTGTGCTCCTTCTTGCATCAAAACCCTCATGTGAGTCTTGTGGCTCAATTTCAAGATTTAAGAGGTTTAATTTGCCTTTGACAATGACTTGATGTTTCTTAGGTTGTGTTAAGATCCATTAAGTACAATCAAGATTGTCAACACTTGATATCAATTGATTTTTTAAGTCAAACTTATTCACAATTCTAATTTGTTCAAATTGATTAACTCCTTGACTGTATGTTGCTTAAGTTTAAGATTTTTAACATAATCTGCCTGTTCCCATAACACATACTGTTAAGATACAAGTCAAGATTATTCCATGTCTCTTTCTGGTCTTAGTTCATATCAGATCATCAAAGAGGTATGTTCATCTTAACTTTTGGCAGTTTCTCATAAAATCAGAATTTTAGCTACACATGAGCTTATCTTTGAACTCTCAGTATCTTTACTTGTTATCTGTTGTATAAAATCTTTATAAATTATGCTTGATCTCAAACAGATTCTACAAAGAGACTGTTTGCAGAACATTTCATTTATTTTAGATCTTAACTATCCTCAGATCTTCACAGAGGTATGTGTTTCAATGTCTTGCATTATTTTAGATTTTGAATCCTGATTCAACAAGTGGGTTACTAATCCTGTGTCTTGCTTATTTGTATTTATTTCTTTTTATCTGAATTAATAATTTTGATGATAATGTGTGTGATCAAGTTGTGACATGTTTAATTAATCAAATCAAAATTAGGATAGAGATCCAAATTTCGAGAAAACATTTTGCATGACTACTTTTCATCTAAGTGTTTTCATCTGAAATTGTGTATCTTTGATTGTGAAATTCTAATTTGAGATTTTCATGTATACATTGCAAGCTATGGTAATTTGATGATGCTAAGTTAGAAAATAGTGATTATAGGGCCAATTTGAATTTAATTGCTCTAACTCTGCTTTCAATGCTCATATTTGACTTTGTGTTCATTATGATTTCATGTTTGACTCATGTTTGACTTTTATGTTTTTGTTTGAACTCTTATGATGTCTAGTATGTGTCCTGATCCATCAAGAGTCCTCAAATTGACCTGCTTGTGAAATTACTGTTAAAACTAGCATATAAGTCCAAGTTAGTCAAAATTGAGTATGTTGATCTAGATTCATGCATGAGACTATCATATTGTATTTTAACTTGCTGAGTCTATGTTATTGGAACTTGAATCTTATTTATGTGCTTTGTGTATCACTGGTTTTGGATATGCACAAGTTTAGGAGGAATCAAGTGCCCTTGATTCCAACTTGAATCAAATGGGTCATTTTTTTGGGTTGAAATGTTGACTTTTCAATTAAAGTCCTCAAATTTTAAGATTTTGACCCAGAACTCCCAAGACTTGTCTGAATCCACCATCCTATAAGTCTTTTGACGACATAAGTGTGATATTCTCTGATAAGTTGACCATAAGTGTGACTTTTATGTGTTTAAATCACTTTATGTCCCATTTAGTCAATTTTTGGGAAAAATTAAGTTTATCAGATTTTATGACACTCTTTTGAGTTAAAATAGAATTTTGATAAACTTAACACTATTGGATCATCAAATAAGCATCAAACAAGTTTCTTGATTCAAATAACTCAAATTTACAGCATAAGTGATGTGTTTCAAACACATCCTATTTTCCCGTGTATTTTTTATATATTATTTGAGTCGAGTTTGACTCATTTTTGTATAAATTGATGTGAGTTTGAGTCTTTTATTTTTAAGTGTGTTTATTAGGTCAAATGTGTTCAAAGTTGTCAAAATATATTCGATTGTAGGTTTCTTTAAAGGTCAAAGGGATGGTATGACATTACAATTAAGTTGGAGGGCTAAAAGGATTAAGTATAAAAAATGGAAGCTTGAATGGTCATTACATGAAAACATGAGGGCTGATTTTAGAAATATGAAATTTAATATAGCCTTGCTCACTTGCGTTTTTATTTGGAATCAAATAAAAAAAAAGAAATTAAAAGGAATCTCCATCTTCTTTTCACGTGGAGTTTGAGAAACAAAAAGAAAAGGAATTGAAATTGTGTCATGGAATTTATGTAAAGCACAAAACAATTAAAAGGAGTTGGGCCTCCGATATTTGTTGTGGGTTGCGCATCTCACAATTGTGATTTACAAAAGATACATGTAAAGAAAGCTACGTATAGAATTACTTTGGGGGGGGGAGGGGGTGGCGGAAATATATTTACAAAAAACCTACGTATGGCAGAAGGGGGGGGGGGGTCTTCGACATCAATTAAATTCAGCCGACCCTAGAGAATTTGGAGGACGAATTCTGGACAGAGATAGCAAGAAATCAAGGAGAAGGGCTCGGGAATAATCATTCGACTACAATTTTGTGATCCGGGTTCCCACTTTCTTGTTCATTCTTTGTCATTGATTTATCTACACCATGTTCATCACTAAATTCTGGTACCTTATTACTTTTTATGTTAAGAACATGATTGTTGGCTAAATTAATGCCACCACCTAGACCGTATGATTTTAGTACATATGATCTTGTTTGACTTTTGACAATTTGATTGATGCCATGTTTTTATAAAATTCCACTACTTTCAAGATTGGATGCGTATGTGTATATGAATTAGGGTTTCAATTAATTATGTCTATTTCTTAATCTGCGGATGTCTTCCGATTTGGGTTGGATAACTAACTGGTTTGCCTATGTGTTACTTGTTGGTTTGATTAGCTAATCTAGTTGATCATAATATAGATTGTCAATTTGATTCCTAAGTTCATATATGCTGCTTTTTCTGAAACTCAAAAGGTAAAGAATTATTGGGTAGTCGGTTTGGTGAATAACTTAGATCAACTTTATCTCAAAAGGAAAAGCCCTAGGAAATTAGTCAAATTGCTATTTCATGTCAATTTTAAAAGTTAGTGGTAGCTCCTGCTAGCCTAGGGTACCTTAGATTAAGTTCAGGGTGGTTAGGTTTAGTTGAGGTAGGACGTACTCAAAAGGTGAACTCCTGTTCGGGCGTTAGAAACATTTACTAGGAAGGACTTAATAGGTGAACTAGGATCCATCCGAATTGTCATAGTCAGGTAAGGTTATAGGTATTAATTGAGATTCCAGGTCTAGGTGGGGTCTTTCTCGTATCTGGTTATCTTCTCAAAAGTTTCCTGCTTCTGTTCGTTAGTTGATAGTTAATTTAGTTAATCTTAATTTAAAAACCCAATATCAAATTCTCAAAACTCCCTTTCATAGGTTCTAGGTTAAGTCTTGTGTATAGAGTGTCCTAGGTTCGATATCCCGGTCTTCTTTAGCCTTCCTATATCCGACAGGTACACTTGCCTTAGAGTTAGGTTAGTTTTAGAATTTTCGGTAAAATTTAGGTGTGTCTAGGTCTAGGTTTAGGTCTAGGGTTTAATAGTATTCTTTTAGGTACATTCCGAACACATCAAGTTTTTGGCGTCGTTGCCGGTGACACTTGGCAATAACAAGATTAACTTAGGTCATTATTAGGAAATTTTGAGTCTTTTAGGTTTTTCTGTGTCTAGAGTCATAGGATTTCCCTTTTTTGCGTCTAGATTTTTTAGGTTTTATTTTTCGTAATTTTTATTTTATTTTTCTTCCGTTTTACATCTCACCACTTCCATTTTCAATCATCACCATGGCCGCATGCCTCACTGTCCATCAGTAAGCCAGCGTCGGCAATGACGACGCTCGGTTTGCCATCGCACCCACCACCATCGCTGCCACCACTAATTGGCAGATCCCATCTCACGTCATTAATACGCTCACAAATTCGGTTCAATTCAACGGATGTGATGATGAAGACACAGCGTCTCACCTTTTGAGGTTCGTGCGTGTTTGTAACACATTCGGACTCATCGGAGTTACAAATGATGTTATATACCTACGGCTGTTCCCTTTCTCGCTCGCATCTAGAGCGCCCATGATGCTTCCTCCTAACTCGATTGCCACCTGGGTAGATTTGAAGCATAAATTCCTTAAAAAGTACCACCCTCCAGCAAAGGCTTCGCGTACTCGGGAGGAAATCTATTCCTTCAGGATGGATCCCGACGAGGCTTGTTCAGTAGCCTATGAATGCTTCAACACTCTCCTTAGTAGATTTCCGCAACACGGGTTGACGGAGTGGGCCATCATCGAGAAATTCTACAATGGTCTCACATATGAGATACAACGAGAGTTTAACATATTAGCTAGAGGGCACATGATGGAGAAACTCACCATTGATGAATGTAGAAATCTTTTCGAGAGTTTTGCGATAGCCGAGCAGCAGACCCTAGGAGATCGTAGGGCCACCACCTTAGTTTCAACTAGGTCTACACTTTCACCATCTAGGGGAGTTCACCACGTTAGTTTAGATACTGCTACGCTAAGCAGGTAGACTATATTGGAAACCGACCGTAGTTCGGTAATTCGTTCCAGTCTGGGTGGAGGAGCAGTCAGAATTCGAGATGGGGAGACGGAGGAAACCCACCAAACTTTCAACTGAGGTATAATCAAAATAGTGGAGTAAATGAAGGGCTAACGATGAAGGAAATATTGGAACTGATTGCCAATCAAACTCAAATTCTACAACATCTAGTTTTAAAGGAAGAGGCAACCCAGAAGAAGCTGGCCGAGCATGATACAGTTCTTAGAGACCAACAGGTAACTATTCTGGACATCTAGAGAACAGTAGGTGAATTAGTGAAACACGTTAAGGATCTAGCTAACCAAGTGGGGCAGTTTTCCGGTAGTACTTATAAAAACCCCAATGCCAATGTCAATGCCATCACTACTAGGAGTGGGAAGGTAGTAGAGAGTCCATCACCGGCGGTCGTTGAGGAGGAACCGGTTGATGAGGAGTTAGAGCTAGAGATGGCTGACGGGAGGGTGCATCCGAGCGTGAAGCCAACAAGTACTGCACCAAACGTCGGGTCGAGGGAGTTAGAGATTCACCATTAAGAGAGAATCCAATGAAGTGGGAGGATGCGAAGGAGAAGAAAAGAGTTAGATTTGTGTGTCAGCTGATTACAGCGGAGGACCTGAAGCATGTGCCCTATCCTGAGCGTTTAATCCAATAGAAAAATGCACACAAATATGGTCAATTTCTTGATATTCTTAGGCAACTTAGGATTACTTTACCATTTACTGAAGTTTTAAATAAAATGGTTAAGTATGCAAAATTTTTGAAAGATATGTTGTCTAGTAAAAAGAAACTTGAATCTTTGTCTGACATAACCCTTGATGCTAATTGTTCAGCTGTAGTACAGAATAGATTACACGAGAAACTAAATGACCCTAGGACTTTTACTATTCCTTATATTTTTGGTAATTCTTTTGTGACTTTTGCACTAGCTGATTTAGGTGCTTCTATTAATGTAATGCCTATTATGTTTTTCAACACCTAGGGTTATGAGAGTTAGCCCCGACTAGATGACCATCTCTTTGGCTGACAGATCTGTAGTTAGACCTAAAGGAATAGTGGAGAATGTTCTAGTGAAAATAGACAAATTTTTATTCCCTATAGACTTTGTGGTGGTTGATAGTGACTATGATGTGAGGTGCCCGTTGATTTTAGGTAGACCTTTCCTTAGGACTGCCCGAGCGTTAGTTGATGTGTTCACGGGTACTATCACTTTGAGGGTTGAAGATGAGTCGGTTCAGTTTAGAGTTAGTGGATCGAGTCAAGAACAGCGAAGCTGTGTGCTTACTAGGTACATTTATGTCATTTATAGATCTAGTGGTGGTTGGAAATCGGTTAGAGAATGAGGAGATAGAAGAGAATGAGTGTGGGGAGAACACTGGGGGGTTAGATGAATTAGTTGATAAAAATGAAATTTTTGACCCATTGGAGGACTCGGAGAGGTGGAGGACGAGAAAGTAGTTAAATTGTTTAAGGTAGTTGAGAGTGAGGTGTTGGTAGAGCCTAAGTGTGGGGAGGAATCCGGGGAAGATATGATAGTTGATGTGGTGTTAAGTGACCCGTTAGGAGAATCCGGAGGGCTGGAGAGTGTGGATAGTGAATTGGTAGTTGAAAATGTGGTTAGAAGGGCCACACTTGGTGATGTAGGTGTTTTAAATGATGATATAGAGTTTAGGCCAAGTGTGGGGAAGTTAGGAGTAGTTAAGTGTGTCCATGACTCGAAGTTGAGTTTTCTCGGTAAGATTAGATTTATTCCGGGTCGCTTTAAACATTGGAAGGTTAAAAAGATGTGGTTTTTAGTGATTATTGATAGTTGGTTAGTTGGTAGGTTGGTTGGTAGTTGGTAGGATAGAAACCGAGTGCAAACTGGCAGTTTTGTGCATAAGGATGTGAAATCAAAACCTTTGGATGGTTTGGGAGGTTCTTTAAATGTTTTGAGCTATATGTTTAAGTGCTCGGGCTGTATACTTTGTACATTTGTCTTTTATTTCTGCAATTTTTGGTTTTCGTGTTCTTTGCGTTTTTTGGTGTTGTGTTTTTCGGTGTTTGCAGGTGATTCAGAAGGCTCACGATCATTGAAATGAGATGAGGAATTATTCAAGTATAATTTACAGGTCTAAAGTGCAGGTCTTGGCTGGAAATTTCGACCAAAGGAGACATTGGGAGAGAAAAAGAGATAGAAAAATTTTGGGGCCAAAATCCCAAAGTTCCCTGGAAATTCCGTCCCAAGAGTATCGCCTGGAACAGCTAAAAGATGTAGGTGATACGCCTATTGGCTCAACGAACCAGACGGTTCGGAGAGCAGCTCGTGGTACGCGAGAGTGAGGTATGTGCCCCTCGCGATACGCGAGGGGGTCAACGAACCAGAAAAAAATTTAAGTTTTAATTTCTGGTTTGATGGTTTTTTAAGCTTCCGGTTTTTCCAGGTAAACACCATTTTAAATTTTATTTTCTTTTTTTCTTTCGTCCTTGTTTATATTTTTGTGAGTTTTACTAACGTTTGTGTTCAGTCGAGTCGTTTGTGTTTTTGTTTTATCGGTTTGCAGGTTCGATGATATTCACTTGGTATGCTTATGGAATTCGATGGAGGACCTTCGGATGCGAGCTCGCCTGCCATTCATCCAAATCAATAATCATGGGAGTCCGTTCCAGTTTATGTTCTTTTATATTAATTTTTGTTGCATTTTATTTTTATCGTTTGTGTGTTTATTTTTATTTATATGTCATGTTATTCTCATCCACATTGAGGGCAATGTGTGATTCAAGTGTGGGGATGGGAAGATTTGCGCATTGTTTTTATTTTGGTTTGTTTATGAGTCATAAAAAATACAGATTTTTTTTTTTGAAAAATTGTTCAAAAATGTCCGAGAATCTGGCTGCAATTAAATGGAAAATGTTAGTATAACCAGGATCAATTTTCTAACTAAATGTGCATAAATGATAAATTGTTGTTAGTAGTAGTAGTATCTATAGCTAGTTTCGATGTATTGGTAGGCCCAACTAATCTATTAGGTTTAAAAATCCTTATGCAACATAATAAATTAATAAATCATAAAAGTGAATGAAATCAGAATACTTTACTGTGTTCCCATCTTTTTATGAGTGATGTAACATAAACTGTCAAAAATAGATGATAGGTACCTTAGTATTTAAAAGTGTATATGTCTCTTAAATATAAGCACGCCTCTGTCTTTTTATGAAAATAAATACGACTTTGGTGGCGCTTGGAAAAAATTCCATAGTCCATTTCTATTTCTGCTTGAGCTGGGCTAAATACCCTATGTGCTACTAATTGGGTTCACTCTCAGTGGATGCTCCTCTAGGTGAAGCTCTATAAAAGAAAGAGAAAAAAAAAGAGTAAATATATATATATAGCTCAAACTAGCAGACCATTCATCCATCAATTTTTGAGACATATATAATTATAAATACTAGGGTAAGAAAATCTAAATGGTTTAACCTGTGCCTTGAATCTTGAAACGGGATTAGGAAAAGTTGCGATTTTTAAGTGTGGGACACATTAAGTAGAATGATGGTTAAATTTAATAATTAATTTGATGCATTCGAGGCTGAAAGGTTGGTGGTTGGGTTTAATTGGACAAAAATACTGGTAATCGAACTAGGCTATAAGTAAAATGAAAATGTGAATTGAAATTTGAAAAATATTAAGTTAGAGGTTGAGTCCTGGTTATGATTCCATTGCAGTATTTTTCGAGGACGAAAAAGAGTAAGTATGTGGATGTTTGATGTGTTGCAAACACATCCTATTTTCTCGTGTATTTTTGTATATTATTTGAGTCGAGTTTGAGTCATTTTTGTAGAAATTGATATGAGTTTGAGTCTTTTATTTTTAAGTGTGTTTATTAGGTAAAATGTGTTCAAAGTTGTCAAAATATATTCGATTGTAGGTTTCTTTAAAGGTCAAAGGGATGGTATGACATTACAATTAAGTTGGAGGGCTAAAAGGATTAAGTATAAAAAATGGAAGCTTGAATGGTCATTACATGAAAACTTGAGGGCTGATTTTAGAAATATGAAATTTAATATAGCCTTGCTCACTTGCGTTTTTATTTGGAATCAAATAAAAAAAAAGAAATTAAAAGGAATCTCCATCTTCTTTTCACGTGGAGTTTGAGAAACAAAAAGAAAAGGAATTGAAATTGTGTCATGGAATTTATGTAAAGCACAAAACAATTAAAAGGAGTTGGGCCTCAGAGATTTGTAGTGGGTTGCGCATCTCACAATTTTGATTTACAAAAGATACATGTAAAGAAAGCTACAGATAGAATTACTTTGGGGGGGGGGGGGGGTGGTGGGGTGGGGGCGGAAATATATTTAAAAAAAACCTAAGTATGGCAGAAAAAAGGGGGTCTTCGACATCAATTAAATTCAGCCGACCCTAGAGAATTTGGAGGACGAATTCTGGACAGAGATAGCAAGGAATCAAGGAGGAGGGTTCGGGAATATTCATTCGACTACAAATTTGTGATCCGGGTTCCCACTTTCTTGTTCATTCTTTAATTGATTTATGTACACCATGTTCATCACTAAATACTAAAGCTTTATTACTTTTTCTGTCAAGAACATGATTGCTGGCTAAATTAATGCCACCATCTAGACCGTACGATGAACTTTTAGTATTTATGATCTTGTTTGACTTTTGACAATTTGATTGATGCCATGTTTCTATTGAATTCCACTACTTTTAACATTGGATGCATATGTGTATATGAATTAGGGTTTCAATTAAGTATCTCTATTGCTTACTCTGCGGATGTCTTCTGATTTGGGTTGGGTAACTAACTAGCTTGCCTATGTGTTGCTTGTTGATTTGATTAGTTAATCTAGTTCATCATAATATAGATTGTCAATTTGTTTCCTAAGTTCATATGTGTTGCTTTTTCTGAAACTCAAAAGGTAAAGAATAATTGGGTAGTCGGTTTGGTGAATAACTTAGATCAACTTTATCTCAAAAGGAAAAGCCCTAGGAAATTAGTCAAATTGCTATTTCATGTCAATTTTAAAAGTTAGTGGTAGCTCCTGCTAGCCTAGGGTACCTTAGATTAAGTTCAGGGTGGTTAGGTCTAGTTGAGGTAGGACGTACTCAAAAGGTGAACTCCTGTTCGGGCGTTAGAAACATTTACTAGGAAGGACTTAATAGGTGAACTAGGATCCATCCGAATTGTCATAGTCAGGTAAGGTTATAGGTATTAATTGAGATTCCAGGTCTAGGTGGGGTCTTTCTCGTATCTGGTTATCTTCTCAAAAGTTTCCTGCTTCTGTTCGTTAGTTGATAGTTAATTTAGTTAATCTTAATTTAAAAACCCAATATCAAATTCTCAAAACTCCCTTTCATAGGTTCTAGGTTAAGTCTTGTGTATAGAGTGTCCTAGGTTCGAAAAGCTTGCTTCAATCATAAACATAATGGGTTTATATAGTACCCAATACAAGAGACCTAGCCCAATCATAAACATAAAAGCCCTAATCATAATCAATACAAAATCGGCCCACATGGCCCAATACATTAACTAACCAAACCTAAAACAAAGATAAACTAAGCCCAATACTAATGTTCATGCCTTTAATAAATCTAGCCCAACAATCTTCCCCTAGGCATGAACCATTAGTCCACTTACGGCAGCAGCAGATCGAATCTGAATGTGCTTTGAACGTTGTTCGACCACCATCTGTTCGCCACAATCCGGTTTGCCGTTCCATGGAAGATTCCCACCCTCACAACGTTTTCCAAGTCATTTTCATCTACAAGAATAGGCTGTGAGGCGAGCAGCTTGATATCCTTTTCTCCAAACCTTAGCAAATCCACCGGATCGTAAAAGCGAAACTGCCTCAGGGCCTTGCAGAGAACCACCACCTCGTGTGTCGTTGGATCATAACACCAGCAGTCAAAGTTTTTGACCAAGGTACCATCTTCAATTTCGTCCAACATATTGATAACTCTTGTACGTTTGGTGGGTGGTCTCCTTGCTTCACCAATAGGTTCTCCAGTCACTGGGTCACTTTCAGTCTGGACCCACCTTACTTGCTTCAGATCAAAATTTGCAAAGTTATTTTCTAGATGGTTCAGCAAATTGTTTCTGATAAGGTCTCCGTCAGGGCTGTTCCATCTGTTTATGTAGGGGGCTCGAAGTAGATTTCTGATCTCAGGTTCAGTCCAAGAATGGAATTGTGCACGAGTTCTATAATATTCAACTGGACTATAGCCATCACGGATCACAGCAAATAATTTCTTCTCAGCGTCGTAATGCCAGCACAAGATGGGTTCACAACTCCCCTTTTTGTCTAAAGAGCTACTTCCAAGATCAAGAGCATACTGAGTGGGGGCTGGTCCTTGAAAGAATTCTCGGAACCAGTTGTCGTGACCTTCAGGAGCTTTGGAGATCACTCTACCTCCTCTGGCATATTCAGACATCTCAATATTTTCATCTCCATCGTCTTCATTCATTGCATCAGCACCATGCACACCCTGTGATGAACTTTGACCTGGGGCACCTGAGGAGTTGGATCCCACAACATCCTTCAATTCATTATACTTCTTCCTCAGGTCCACCAGCATGCTGTACAGATATTTCATTCTGTCTTTGTCCGCCACCTCCTTCTCTCTCATATATTTGTTTTCAGCTTGAAGAGCCTTGATCTCATTTTCTCTAATTCTGTTTTGAGAGATCAGGAAATTGATCTGAGGATCAGCACTTATCCTCATATTTACTGGAAGCTCCGCTGCTTGAAATGGCCTGAAGCTAAGGGCAGCTGTAGGCTGAGTTAAGACAGGTGCAGCGCTTACTCTCACAGGGCTTGGAGCAACAAAGGTATGATCAACCTCCAGGAATTGAGTTTCTTCCCGAACTGGGCTACGCTCGGTTAGAACTGGAGTTTCAGTTTGCACAGAAGTAGGTTGATCTTGTACATCTTCAGCAGCTGTTTCTACTTGAGCACTGGGACCCTCAGAACTTGCCCCAGCTGAATGTACCAACAAAATGCTTGAGCTAGTCTTTGAAAGCTTGAATCTGATGCTTCTTGGATCTGACCTCTTTCTTGGTGAAGGTTCACGTGCTGGAACAGGTTCTTCAAGAACATCTTCAGCATCCAGATTCAGCTCAGGAGGGGTTGTGTCACTGCCTGACGATCCGATCATGTCATCCCTTGACCTTTTAAGGTTAAGGGGCCCCAGATTCCCATAAATATCATCATCAGTAATGTCCTGGCCAGCGAGAATATCATCCATTACATTCTCTTCATCGGAGGGTATGACTGCATCTTCTTCTTGAACATTAATAGCCGGAGTTGTTGTTAAGTCTTGGTCTTCTGCAACGGATGCATTGACATTTGGCACTGCAGCTTCTGAATCTGAATCATCCATTACTTGTTCCCTTGCAACCTCTGGGAACACACCCCTCTTTCCCCACTCCAGTCTACCTTCAAAAGATTGCTTACCCGGTCTATCTTGGGTTTGCAAGCCAAAAACTCCGATGTCCATTACCTTCACATCCAGTTTCTCAACCCTCTCCTCAATCATTGGATACTTCTTCTTCACCACCATTTGGACGAACCTCGGTGTCATTAGAAACTGTTCTCTGGCACTTAGCATTGCATTGCCTACCCAGTCAATCAGCATCATCTTTGAAAAATTAAAATCCCAATCTAAGGCCAATGCTACGAACGCAGTTCCATGAAGTTGGTTTAACTGATCGAAGCTCGTTCTCTTCCCAAGGAAAGATTTCTGCATATAATGCGCCAGACACCTCCAGTAGTGTGGCAGAAGCTTCTTAAATATGGGTGGAAATTTTCCTTCACACCCCATTGATTGCGCACCTGCCAGAACTACCTCCTTCGGATACTTGATAGGATGAGAAGTATCATCAGTAATGTTCAGCCCCTGCCTTATATCTTCTTCCTCAATAACAATTTGTCTGTTCTGGACCGTTGCTGTAATCCTTGTCTTGTCGGAATTTGCCCTAGCAGTACTCAAAAATTCCCTGACCAGCATCTCATCAATGAGTACATTCGTCCTCAGGGCGTGATTGATTTTGCAAGTGTTCATCCCTGCCACCAGTGAGTAGAATAGCTCCATATGTTTTTCTGGCGAGTCTTCCAGATAAGCAGGCATACAGTGATCCTGCTCATATTTTATATCTTCAATCAGCATTTCTTCTGCCATCTGAGAAAGACAAGACATATGCATCAGACATGTTCGATAAAGAGCAATTAATTTTATTAACCCTTGTCGAAGTTTAATTGAAAAACAAATTTTACTTTTGAATTTCACAAACATTTCAATTTAAATTTTATGGAGAATAATTGATTTAAACACATACTCACCAAAGTTCACAAACACCATTAATTTTTTTTTAACTTAAGTTTAAAGAGATTAAAAAACAAATTAAGTGTTTATGATTTTAATTTTCAATTTAAGTGAGTTTACGAGTTCACTTATGCATTTACGATCATTATTTGGGTTTCCGATCCATCATTTGGGTTTACGATCAGATTAAAAATCTAAGCCCAATCGCAAACATGGTCCAATCGTAAACACTCGATAAAGCCCTAACCCCGATCGTAGACTCTAAGAGTCGTAATCAGGAATCGTAAACAATGGATCGTAAGCTGGGATCGCAAACGCCAATCGTAAACATGTATCGTAAACACTGGAACGTCGTCTTCTTCACACCGAGGATCGTAAACACAGAACACCTCCATTTTTAAACCTGCAACATACTCGTAAACGCGTTAAAATCCATCATTCAGTTAAAACGAACAACCAATACTACCTTTGATGGGATTTAAACACAAAACCGACTTCAACTCTTCTAGAAATGAGTCGAACACAGTGAAAAAGAAGGGGATTACGAGTTAGAGCTCAAAGACACAATACTCGAGACTAGATCGAGAAATCCTCGTGAAAACAGGCGATTGAAATGGGGTTTTTGGTCGGAAGTGAAAGACGAAGGTGTTGGTGAGGATGGATTGCCAAACGAAGGTCGGAGGTGGTCGGAAATGAGTTTTCCGGTGAGCTCTGGCCGGCGGTTAGGGTTTTTCAGGAGGGGATCGTAAACGGAGGAGAAGAGGGGTTAAATGTGGATTGTAAACTGTTTTGGGGTTTTTATACTTTTTTTTTTTTTTAAATTTTCATTTACACCCCTTAAACTTCAAAATTGTTTTAAACAACTCCCAAACCTTTAATTCTCTTAAAAGGTGTTAACATTGAGATAACAGAGAATTTTAACGAAGCTTCCCCTCAGACTTAGCCCCGAGTAACTGATCACGATCATAAAATTTAGAAATTTAAATAGATAAAAAGTTAAATAAATAAATAAAAACATAAAACAATTAAGACCTAAAAACAGAAATTAAACATTTACTTGCCTCGAAGCTGATGTAAATTCATGGATCAAACCAGACATGTCACACCCCCAAATAACCACTAACGGAGTTTATACCGTTAAGGGGTGCGGCTAGACCAGGACCACAACCATTAGTTACAAATACTAAATGAATCAGGGTTAGTTCAAAATCAGTTATAAAGTAAAGTCTCAAATACAACGCAGCGGAATAAAATATTGTCTTAGCACTAACCACGTGCTTTACATAAACATTGTTTTAAAATTCCCAAGTTTAGTTTAAACAGAAATAAATATCTTCTCGTGCCATGCCAACCTCCAGCGGATACTCCTTAGCGATCTGCAAAAGTTTAAACCACGCAAGTGTCAACCTAACGGTTGGTGAGTTCACAGTGGGCTTGTCATGCATTGGCCCGGTCTCATAATCACAATTCGTGTCAAGGTATACTTACAAGTTATTTATTTGTGAAAAGCAATGCTCGTAATTAAATCTCAGTTTATAAATGGTTTGTCCGTGACCTACGTCATCGGGTATGTACTAGTTCCGTAAAGTTAAAGGACTCAACCGATATCGCGGGTAGCTAATCCGTTGTTCCATGCTCCAAGGAAGTTTGTACCAAAGCTGACTATTATTTATTGTAGTGGCCGAGCCATCTAGTACTGCGGACCTACGTCATCGTGGATTTGCCTCCCCCGTGTCCTCTCGGGATCACGGTCAAATAGGCTGATATTGTACCTCCGTGCACTCCCCGTGCCACGGGGCGGAGTTTGTCAAACCCTAGTAGATCTACCCAACATCCCCTCGCTTTACAATTAATGGCACAATTTTAGTTGAGGACTTTTAAGTTATAAGGCATCCTTAGAAAACATGTGATATCATATGGTTCAGACTTTAACCTACACTAGCCATATTAAAACGTTTTCAGTTTTGTTTCAGAAATAGTTTGTTTAAGTCCATAAGTGTTTCACATAAAACACTTCAGTTCATCAAGTGGGTGCCGAGCATTCCCGAGTTCTCTTGTTCATTGGTAGGTGCCTAGCACTCTAGAGTTTATTCAGCATTGTTTTTCGTTAAGTTATTCGGTGTGGCCCAAACAGGCTCACGGTAAACAGGTTAGTGACACTCACCTTGGATTGCACTGCTACACTTGCTAATAATATCCAAGTTTGCTTAATGAAGACCTATGAACACGTTTAGGTCTTAAGTATTAGTTTTGTGTCTAATCTTTACTTAACGTCACTATGGCCCATAACATAGCACGTTGCAACTATGACTCGACATACCGACACACGACACCGATGGCTGATCATAAACAAGGGTTCATATAATTCAGATATCAAGCATGTTTCATCATGGCATAATCATGTAAGTCATGGCATAACACTTAAGCAAATTTCACAAGTTTGGTTTTCAGGTCAGGTCTTAGTTTCGCTAGCACAGTTTCGCTAGGCAGTTTCGCTGGGTGCACGGGCAGCACTTTCGCTAGGCAATGCCCGGTGACACAGTTTCGCTAGGCTAGTTTCGCCCGAAACTGCTGACGCAGTTTCGCTAGCCTAGTTTCGCAGGGAAACTGGTTTGAACTTTCGTTCGGTATTTCGCTCGGTAGTTTCGTTCGAGCTGGTCGGGTTAGTTTCGCTAGCGACACTATAGTTTCGCTCGACAGTGTCGCTGAATGAACAAGTAAATTCGCTGGATAATTTCGCCCAGAGAACACACAGTTTCGCTGGTCGCGAAAAACATACGGATTTGCCTAAAAATCAACCTAACAGCTTCTGATCTTACATGCAATCCATTATTTAGCATACATAGGCATTTACCAACATAAATCAGCAAGCTTTAACACCTTAAACATGCATTTTGTCATCAAATCACCCAAAATACATATAAAACCCTAAAATGGCTAAAATAGCATAAATCTCTATCATGGCTGGATTTCATACGCAAAGTTGTCAACTTTATGGTAGTTCTAGCAATCCTAAGCAACATATCAGAAGATCTAACCATATCACAGAGATCTAGGCATGCTTTATGAAGAAACATATAGAAAAGGCACAAATAAAGGTTTTTGGGACTCACGGTTGATTCTAGAATCGATAGATGAGATGAGATGATGGTCTAGAGGCTGAGATCTTGGTCCTTGGGTGACTTTCTCGGCTGACCAGGTTCCAGAGAGGAGTGTGTGTGTTTGTGATGAAATGAGGCAAATGGAGAAACTAGGGCTTATTAAGTTTATTTATATCAGAGGCTAGTTTCGCTGGCAGTTTCGCTGGCCAGGCGAAACTAGCTCTGGTCACGTTTTAACTGATTAGCTTAGCTGGCTACCGGGCGACACTACAGTTTCGCCCGGTAGTTTCGCTGGCTGCACAACTTAGGCAAATTTTCACGTAATCAAGGATTTACAATTTGTCATGCTATTCATAATATTAAATCATGCATTTAAATCACATTGCACATAATGACAACAATAAATGAACACATAGCACATATGGGCGGGTTCGGTGATCAACCAAAGGACGTGGACGTATTCGGCCTAGTTAAGCATTAGTTACCAAGTTAACACTTATAACGTAACTAACGGAGTTTGTCTAACGGAAGTTAACCTTGGAATTCTCGGATGTCACATCCTTCCCTTGTAATTGGAATTTTCGTCCCGAAAATTATTCTTGTGTCGTGGCGTTCGCAGCCTCGGCTGTCGTCGTTGCTGGGGAAAGAAAGCAAAAGTTTTAGGGTTGTCACATCCTCCTCCTGTTACAGGAATTTTGGTCCCCAAAATTAAATCATACCATGAGTTTCCGTGGACGTTTGCTCGAACAAGTGAGGATACTTTTTCTTCATT
Organism: Deinandra increscens subsp. villosa; assembly: GCA_039602395.1. Classification (NCBI taxonomy): domain Eukaryota; kingdom Viridiplantae; phylum Streptophyta; class Magnoliopsida; order Asterales; family Asteraceae; genus Deinandra; species Deinandra increscens. The sequence continues at coordinate 52,028,350 of JBCNJP010000007.1, read as the reverse complement.
TGATCCTCTCGCTCCCAAGTATATTCAGGTCCATGCCTTGAGTTCCATCGCACCTTGACGATCGGAATCTTGCTACGTTTGAGGGCTTTCTCCTCGCGTCCCATGATTTCTACCGGTTGCTCGATAAATCTCAAATGTTCGTCGATTTCCAATTCCTCCAGAGGAATTATTTCGATGTCTTCAGCCAGACATTTCTTTAGATTGGAAACGTGAAACACGTTGTGAACTCCATCGAGTTCAGCAGGGAGTTGCAATCGATAGGCCACCGGGCCTACTTCCCCAATAATTTCAAACGGACCGATGTAGCGAGGATTTAACTTTCCACGCTTCCCGAAGCGTATCACTCCCTTCCAGGGAGATACCTTCAACAATACTTTGTCACCCACCTCAAACTTTAGAGGTTTTCGGCGTTTGTCGGCGTAACTCTTTTGTCGATCACGCGCTGCAGCTAGCCGTTGCCTGATTTGAATAATCCGCTCGGTCATATCATGGATAACTTCCGGTCCTGTGAGCCCTTTCTCACCCGTTTCGGCCCAACACACGGGCGATCTACATTTTCTGCCATAAAGTGCTTCAAAAGGTGCTGCACCGATGCTTGAATGATAGCTATTGTTGTAAGAGAACTCCACCAGTGGGAGGTGAGTCTCCCAATCTTTCCCAAAGTCAAGAACGCAAGCTCGGAGCATATCTTCTAAGGTTTGAATGGTTCGCTCCGATTGACCGTCCGTTTATGGGTGATAGGCTGTACTCATGTCTAGTCGGGTTCCCAATGCTTCCTGCATTGATTGCCATAACCGGGAAGTAAATCGAGGATCTCGATCAGAAATGATAGTCTTACGCACACCGTGAAGCTTCACAATTTTATCGATGTATAGCTTTGTCAATTTATCCATATTATCACTTTCCTTCATCGGAATGAAATGTGCCGATTTGGTTAATCGATCGACGACAACCCAAATCGCATCCGGTTGATTTGATCGATGAGGTAATCCCGTTACAAAATCCATGGAGATGTCCTCCCATTTCCATTCTGGGATCTTTGGTTGTTGTAGTAAACCAGAAGGCTTTTGGTATTCAATCTTGACTCTTGAGCAGGTTAAGCATTTAGCCACATATCGAGCAATGTCGGCTTTCATATTCGGCCACCAATAAAGATTTTTCAAGTCCTGATACATTTTATCTGATCCCGGGTGCACCGAATATCTTGACTTGTGAGCCTCGTCCATCACGAGCTCACGGAGATTTCCAAACAAAGGAACCCAGATTCTATCATTATAGTACGTGAGTCCATCGGACTTAACTTCAGAATGGCCATCTACACCACGCAGTGCTTCAGCTGCGAAGTTTTCTGCTTTCAAAGCTTCTCGTTGGCAGTCACGGATCCGATCCGGTAATCCTGAATGTATTGTAAGTTGAAGCGCTCGTACCCGTCGAGGCTTTTCGTATTCCTTTCTGCTTAGGGCATCTGCCACCACATTTGCTTTTCCCGGATGATATTTGATGGCCAAATCATAATCGTTCAGTAATTCAACCCACCTTCTTTGCCGCATGTTGAGGTCTTTCTGATCAAAGATGTGCTGTAAACTTTTATGATCGGTGAATATTGTGCACTTTGTTCCATATAGGTAATGTCTCCAAATCTTGAGTGCATGAACAACGGCTCCCATTTCCAAATCATGCGTTGTATAATTCTTCTCAGTATCCTTTAGTTGCCTGGACCCATAGGCAATCACTTTGTCTCGTTGCATCAACACGCAACCGAGTCCTTGGATAGATGCATCGCAATAAACCACAAAGTCGTCAACTCCATCGGGTAACGCAAGAATTGGAGCCGAACATAACATATCTTTAAGCGTTTGGAACGCACACTCTTCTTTCTCACCCCATCTGTATTGCACTCCTTTGTGCGTTAGAGCTGTTAAGGGTTGAGCCAATTGCGAGAAACCCTTTATGAACCTTCGGTAATATCCGGCAAGTCCCAAAAATTGTCGGATTTCTGTTGGCGCTCTTGGAGTAGGCCAATTCTTGATAGCTTCCACTTTTGCTGGGTCGACATGAATTCCATTCTGATCGACAATGTGTCCAAGAAACTGGACTTCGCGAATCCAAAAATCACACTTCGAAAACTTAGCATAAAGCTGTTCCTTGCGGAGCAATTTCAAGATAAGACGCAAATGCTCCTCGTGTTCTTCCTTTGTCTTGGAGTAGATCAAAATATCATCGATGAAAACTATCATAAACTTATCGAGGTACGGCTTGCACACTCGATTCATCAGATCCATAAATACGGCCGGTGCATTGGTTAGCCCGAACGGCATAACCAGGAATTCGTAGTGACCATACCGAGTTCTGAAAGCAGTCTTAGGGACATCCTCATCTCGAACGCGAAGTTGGTGATATCCAGACCATAGATCAATCTTTGAGAAGTAACTTGAACCTTGTAGCTGATCGAAGAGATCGTCGATTCGAGGAAGTGGATACCGATTCTTGATAGTAACCTTGTTAAGCTCTCGGTAGTCAATGCACATGCGGAACGTTCCATCCTTCTTCTTAACAAACAGTATCGGAGCTCCCCATGGAGACGAACTTGGACGGATAAACCCCTTGTCGAGTAGCTCTTGAAGTTGTGAGGAGAGTTCGTTGAGTTCACTTACCGCCAAACGGTAAGGTGCGCGTGCAATTGGAGCGGCTCCAGGAGCTAAGTCGATTCCAAACTCTACTTGACGAAATGGAGGCAAACCAGGCAGATCTTCAGGAAATACATCTTGGAAGTCGCGAACTATCGGGTAGTCGTTGATTCTGCGCTCAGGAAGTGTCGAATCGGTGACGTTTGCAAGAATCGCGAAGTGACCCTTACGAAGGCACTTTTGAGCTTTGAGAAACGAAATAATACCAGTTACTGTTCCACCTTTTTCACCTTGGACCGTTAACACTTTGCCGTTTTCGAGCGGAATACGAACCACTTTTTCCTTACATAAGATTTCAGCTCGATTCTCAGATAACCAATCCATTCCTACTATAACGTCAAAACTACCAATCGGGAAAGGCATAAGGTCAATTCCTAATGTATGGCCAGCTAGTTCTAACTTACAGTCCTTAACTATCTGGGTAGTATCATGAAGTTTACCATTAGCTAGCTCTACCACATATTTAGCGTCTAGGGCAATCGGTTTAGCGTTAATCAATTTAGCAAATTTAGTGGAAATAAAACTTTTCTCAGCACCAGAATCAAATAATACTGTAGCAAAGAAACCGTTCAAAATAAATTTACCATTAATCACGTTGGCGTCATTGCGAGCTTCACCCTGACCCATGACGAAAGCTCGACCTCTACCATTTCCACCATTCCCGTTACCATTACCTCCACCGTTACCATTCCCACCGTTGTTTCCTTGGTTTCCGTTCCCTTGCCTTCTCAGCTGCGTGCAGTCTCTCTTAATGTGGCCTTGAGCACCACACTCAAAACAGCCACGGGCTCCCCCATTGTTGTTGTTCTGGTTCTGACCGTTGTTGTTCCCATTACCCCGATTGTTCCCATAGTTGTTGTTGTTCCTCCTGGGGCGGTTTTGTTGCTCGGGTAAAGTCGCCCAACAGTCTTTTGCTTCGTGGCCTCCCTTGCCACACCTTTCACAGTTCAGATTCTTCCTACAAACACCAGCATGATGCTTCCCACATTTGTTACACAGAGGCAGGTTACCCCTGTAGTTGCCTTGACCATTGCCACCCTGGCGGTAGTTGCCACTGTTATTCCCGGACCTCTTGCTTTGACCTTGGGAGTTATAAGACCTCCCAGTGCTGTTTCCAACACTCTGAACATTCATTGAGTTCTCAGGAGCTTCATCATCAGCTTTTCTCTTGCCACTAAGGGCAGTTTTCTCAGTGGCCTTTGCAGGAAGTGTACCCTTCTCAACCTCCTGATCAGTAAGTTTGTGAGCCAAACGAATGGCTTGTTGCACGGTCGCGGGGTTGCTGGCAGTCACCAGACTCTTAATTTGAGGCGCGAGGCCTTCCAGATAACGCTCAATGCGTTTGAACTCAGCATCGACCATTGTGGGGCACAAGACCTCATACTCATGATATCGTGCAGTGTACTGCTCGACTTCAGACCCAATCATCTTCAGATTCAAGAATTCGCCTTCTAGCTTCTTCACTTGGTCGCGGGGACAGTACTCCTCCATAATCAGATCCTTAAATGCTGCCCACTGCATGTTATTAGCCGCGTCTAGCCCAACCATCTGAATTTCAGCGTTCCACCAGGAGAGTGCAGCTCCTTCGAAGGTACCAGTAGCAAACTTCACCTTGCTTTCAGCTGGGCAGTTACACATGGAGAAAACCTTTTCAGACTTCTCAATCCACCTAAGGAGTCCTACAGCTCCTTCTTCGCCGGAAAATGTCATCGGTTTGCAGTCCATGAAGGACTTGACGTGCAGGGTGTGGTTTCCTGATGCATAAATAGTTGGTTTAAATTAACAGTCAGATATATGCTTTGTGCCTAACCGGCATAATAGTTACCCTGTGCGGCATATGCAGCTTGGACGGCTGCCACCGCGGCTTGCACATGTTCATTAATCATTGCTTGCAGCTGTGCAGGCGTCATGTTTATGTTGCCTCTTCCGTTTCCTCTTCCAGACATCTTGCTGAACAGTTAAAGTAGCCAGTATTTAGTCACATTTATACTTTATACATATCCCATAATATGCATAATAACATTTCCCCGTTATCCCACTATTAGTCCAGAAAATTTTGTGCATAATGGAGGCGTCATCGGAGAACGTCGTATGTCGTAGGTAGCTATCGTCGAAAGTCGGCTTTCCCATAGAAGTCATCGTCGGCGTAGTCGTTGTAGTAGAAATCAGGACGTAGCGTGTGGCATCGTTTCGTTGTCGCTTTCCCCGGCATAGTGCGCGCATTAGCGTTCGCGCTTCGTATTCGTGTGTGAAAATTTTCCCTAAGGTTTTCCGTTAGACTTCCTAGACACGGTCTATATATATATTTATATATATATATATACATATACCTACGTACTAAGCTTTTACTTACACAGCAGAGCGAGTATCCCAGGTTGGCACGTAAAAATTTTTGGTTTTGGGAATTCGTTTGTTCGTTTGTAACTAAGGTTTCAAGTTGCAGTTTCCAAATCGTTTTCAAAATTGATTCCAGTTCTCTGCAACTTATGGCTCTGATACCAATCTGTCACACCCCCAAATAACCACTAATGGAGTTTATACCGTTAAGGGGTGCGGCTAGACCAGGACCACAACCATTAGTTACAAATACTAAATGAATCAGGGTTAGTTCAAAATCAGTTATAAAGTAAAGTCTCAAATACAACGCAGCGGAATAAAATATTGTCTTAGCACTAACCACGTGCTTTACATAAACATTGTTTTAAAATTCCCAAGTTTAGTTTAAACAGAAATAAATATCTTCTCGTGCCATGCCAACCTCTAGCGGATACTCCTTAGCGATCTGCAAAAGTTTAAACCACGCAAGTGTCAACCTAACGGTTGGTGAGTTCACAGTGGGCTTGTCATGCATTGGCCCGGTCTCATAATCACAATTCGTGTCAAGGTATACTTACAAGTTATTTATTTGTGAAAAGCAATGCTCGTAATTAAATCTCAGTTTATAAATGGTTTGTCCGTGACCTACGTCATCGGGTATGTACTAGTTCCGTAAAGTTAAAGGACTCAACCGATATCGCGGGTAGCTAATCCGTTGTTCCATGCTCTAAGGAAGTTTGTACCAAAGCTGACTATTATTTAGTGTCGGTACGCTGCGGCCTCCCCGTGTCCTCTCGGGATCACAGTCAAATAGGCTGATATTATACCTCTGTGCACTCCCCGTGCCACGGGGCGGAGTTTGTCAAACCCCAGTAGATCTACCCAACATCCCCTCGCTTTACAATTAATGGCACAATTTTAGTTGAGGACTTTTAAGTTATAAGGCATCCTTAGAAAACATGTGATATCATATGGTTCAGACTTTAACCTACACTAGCCATATTAAAACGTTTTCAGTTTTGTTTCAGAAATAGTTTGTTTAAGTCCACAAGTGTTTCCCATAAAACACTTCAGTTCATCAAGTGGGTGCCGAGCATTCCCGAGTTCTCTTGTTCATTGGTAGGTGCCTAGCACTCTAGAGTTTATTCAGCATTGTTTTTCGTTAAGTTATTCGGTGTGGCCCAAACAGGCTCACGGTAAACAGGTTAGTGACACTCGCCTTGGATTGCACTGCTACACTTGCTAATAATATCCAAGTTTGCTTAATGAAGACCTATGAACACGTTTAGGTCTTAAGTATTAGTTTTGTGTCTAATCTTTACTTAACGTCACTATGGCCCATAACATAGCACGTTGCAACTATGACTCGACATACCGACACACGACACCGATGGTTGATCATAAACAAGGGTTCATATAATTCAGATATCAAGCATGTTTCATCATGGCATAATCATGTAAGTCATGGCATAACACTTAAGCAAATTTCACAAGTTTGGTTTTCAGGTCAGGTCTTAGTTTCGCTAGCACAGTTTCGCTAGGCAGTTTCGCTGGGTGCACGGGCAGCACTTTCGCTAGGCAATGCCCGGTGACACAGTTTCGCTAGGCTAGTTTCGCCCGAAACTGCTGACGCAGTTTCGCTAGCCTAGTTTCGCAGGGAAACTGGTTTGAACTTTCGTTCGGTATTTCGCTCGGTAGTTTCGTTCGAGCTGGTCGGGTTAGTTTCGCTAGCGACACTATAGTTTCGCTCGACAGTGTCGCTGAATGAACAAGTAAATTCGCTGGATAATTTCGCCCAGAGAACACACAGTTTCGCTGGTCGCGAAAAACATACGGATTTGCCTAAAAATCAACCTAACAGCTTCTGATCTTACATGCAATCCATTATTTAGCATACATAGGCATTTACCAACATAAATCAGCAAGCTTTAACACCTTAAACATGCATTTTGTCATCAAATCACCCAAAATACATATAAAACCCTAAAATGGCTAAAATAGCATAAATCTCTATCATGGCTGGATTTCATACGCAAAGTTGTCAACTTTATGGTAGTTCTAGCAATCCTAAGCAACATATCAGAAGATCTAACCATATCACAGAGATCTAGGCATGCTTTATGAAGAAACATATAGAAAAGGCACAAATAAAGGTTTTTGGGACTCACGGTTGATTCTAGAATCGATAGATGAGATGAGATGATGGTCTAGAGGCTGAGATCTTGGTCCTTGGGTGACTTTCTCGGCTGACCAGGTTCCAGAGAGGAGTGTGTGTGTTTGTGATGAAATGAGGCAAATGGAGAAACTAGGGCTTATTAAGTTTATTTATATCAGAGGCTAGTTTCGCTGGCAGTTTTGCTGGCCAGGCGAAACTAGCTCTGGTCACGTTTTAACTGATTAGCTTAGCTGGCTACCGGGCGACACTACAGTTTCGCCCGGTAGTTTCGCTGGCTGCACAACTTAGGCAAATTTTCACGTAATCAAGGATTTACAATTTGTCATGCTATTCATAATATTAAATCATGCATTTAAATCACATTGCACATAATGACAACAATAAATGAACACATAGCACATATGGGCGGGTTCGGTGATCAACCAAAGGACGTGGACGTATTCGGCCTAGTTAAGCATTAGTTACCAAGTTAACACTTATAACGTAACTAACGGAGTTTGTCTAACGGAAGTTAACCTTGGAATTCTCGGATGTCACAAGACATATCTTTAACTGAGGAACCTTTTTCAGCTTCCGTTACTCGACGTTCTAGACAATTGCTCAAAATTTTGAAACCATATAAACTCACATCCAGTTAAAAGGTTTAAAGTGCTTAAATTGTGGTACATAATTACCGTCATGTTTAACCGTCCCCACACCCAATTGTTCATAGCAAAACCTACCCAACCTCAGAGTTTATTGAGGATTCACAAACCCCCAACTTGAGGAACCATGCAACACCGCTTTGACAACCACTTATTCCTTATTTTCTTGAATTATCGGTTGGTGATCAGGTCGGCCGCATAAGCACGCAGAGAAGACCAACAAAATAATTTTCTTTTCTTTTTCACAATTTGCATATATTTCTTTTAATTCTTTTTCTTTTTCTTTTTCTGTGGTGTTGTCATTTACAGTATAAACATGGCGTGTGAGAGAGTGAATACTAGGTAAATACCACTCTCAACCCATTTTTGCCGGGTCTAAGTTTTTTAAACTATGTAAACTAGGATGGAAACCTAAACATATATAAGAGTTAAGATTACTGCACTTACAATGGATGATCATTGTTTTTGATTTAGCTTACCGAACATCATCTTTGAGACGTCTTTCACTACTGCCTTACACGTGTCAGTCTCCGATCGTCATGGAAATTTATATCACTTCCTACCAACTCAAGGCAAACAAAAGACATCATAAAAACTTCAAACAGATATTTTTTGTATTTTCTGAGACAATTATATTTCTTCCCCTGTTTTTATGAGGCTTTTGAAAACAAACACTATATATATATATATATATATATATATATATATATATATTTAATTTTCTTAAAAACAAATATTGACAAATAAAAATTGATCAGATCATTCCTCGAAGGCAATCATCCGAAGGCCTTCGACACACATTTCAAAATTTGGTCGCGGGAGGGGTTTTGTGAAAATGTCCGACACATTCTGATCGGAGCTTACCTTTTGAAGCTGAATTAGCTCCCGATCATAGCAATCTCGAATGAAATGTACCTTTATGTCTATATGCTTGGTTTTAGAATGTTAGACAGGGTTTTTCACAATTTCCAAAGCAGCAACATTGTCGCAAAAGATAGGAGTGTTAACGAATTCCATACCGTAGTCCGTGAGCTGGTTTTGGATCCATACTACCTGTGAAGTACCGGCAGATGCTGCCACGTACTCTGCTTCGGCAGTTGATTTAGATACGGTATGCTGCTTCTTGCTCTGCCAGGAAATGAGTCGATCGCCCAGATATTGACATCCTCCAGTGGTTGACTTTCGATCCAAGTCACTGCCTCCATAGTCACTGTCAGTATATGCATACAATTGAAAGTCAGTGTTCTTTGGGTACCAAAGACCAAGCCTAGGCCTGCCCTTCAGATACCTAAAAATACGTTTAACAGCATTTAAATGAGAAAGTTTAGGGTTAGCCTGATAGCGAGCACACAAGCAAACTGCATGCATAATATCTGGCCGACTTGCTGTTAAGTACATCAGTGAACCAATCATTGATCGGTACGTGAATTCGCTCACTGACTCCCCGTCTGCATCTGCTGACAAGAGAGGTCGGGATGCCATTGGAGTTGAAATTGGCTTTGAGTCTTGCATCTTGAATTTTTCTACAATCTCATTCACATATTTGGCTTGGTGAATGAGAATCCCAGATTCATCTTGCTTTACTTGCAAGGCTAGGAAGAAACTCATCTCCCCCTGATCGCTCATTTCAAACTTTTTCTTCATGATCTCCTCAAATTCGGTGCACAATTCCTCGTTTGTTGAACCGTAGATGATGTCATCTACATACACTTGCACCATGATTATATCCTCATCCACCCTCTTTCTAAACAAAGTTTGATCAACAACTCCTCTTGTATATCCATTCTCCACCAGGTGATTGGACAACGTTTCATACCAGGTACGAGGAGCTTGATGCAAACCGTACAAGGCCTTATCCAGTAGATAAACATGATCTGGATTTTCTTCATCTATGAACCCTGGTGGTTGGGTTACATAAACTTCTTCGTTCATCTCTGCATACAGGAAGACAGTCTTCACATCCATCTGATGAACTGTAAAATTGAGATACGATGCCACAGCCAGAAAGATCCGAATTGCTTCCAATCTCGCCACCGGAGCGTATACCTCGTCATAGTCAATCCCGTGAACTTGCCTGTGACCTTGTACTATTAACCTTGCCTTGTTTCTTACAATGATTCCTGAGTCATCCTTCTTGTTCTTATAAAGCCACCTCGTGGGAATCACCTTCTTGTCATCTGGACGCTTCACAAGTCGCCACACTCCCAGCTTTGAGAACTGATTAAGCTCATTGTGCATGGCCTCTATCCAATTCGGATCTCTGAGAGCAACCATCACATTCGGAGGCTCAATCTGGGAGATAAAACATGAGTACATGCAGAAATTGATATCCCTTGTGCGGCTTCTAGTTGAAACTCCTGCAGACACTGGTCCAAGAATGTTGCTGACTGGATGATCCTTGTTGATTCTAGATACCTGAACTTCTGGCACAGACACAGAAACAGGCAGATTAGAACTAACAACTATTATCATTAAAATCATTCATACCTGAGCTTTGTGGAATTTCTGAATCATTATCACAAGTTCCTGAAGTTCCCGGAGCATCTGCGTTGACATTTGTAGGAACTGGAACAGGTGCCTTCTCACAGACTCTTTCAATGTGAGGTCTTGATTCAGATGGCTGAGTGATAATCTCTTCTTCTTCCCCTAAATTGTGAAGCTCATTCGAAAACTTAAATCCTTCAAACAGAGACCCGTAATTAAAAATCCAATCAGGTCCGGTCCCTGCATCCGACGGATTGTCTTCAAGTCAGTCCACGTTGAACGCTTCAATGATCAAACCGGTGGTCTTGTTATAGACACGATAAGCACTATTTCCCGAATAACCAATGAAATAACACTCATCAGCTTTTGCCTCGAATTTCCCCACGTCGGACTGTATCAGTACCGTGCACGGACATCCAAATGTCTTAAAATATCCCACCGTTGGCTTTTCTTTATAGACAATCTGATACGGTGTTTTCTCATGACGCTTGTTCAACAAGACGCGATTCTGCACATAGCACGCCGTATTGACCGCTTCGGCCCAGAAGAAGATTGGGAGTTTAGCTTCACACATCATTGTCCTTGCAGCTTCAATGAGTGTCCTATTTCTTCTCTTAGCTACACCATTTTGTTGAGGGGTGTAGGGCGCACTGAACTGTCTGTCAATCCCTTTAGCCCCACAAAACATATTCAACTCAGCGTTCTTGAATTCCGTTCCGTTATCCGATCTGATAGCTTTGACCTTCTTGTTCAGCTGATTTTCTATGAGAGTGACAAACTGTTTCACTAGGGCTGGAGTTTCATACTTGTTTGACAAGAAGTAGACCCAAGTAAAACGTGAATAGTCGTCCACAATCACTAGACAATAGGAGAATTTGCTGATGCTCTGAACTTGCATGGGCCCAAATAGATCCATGTGTAGGAGTTGTAGAACTGATGACACAGAGTTTGCTATCTTCGGACGGTGTGGCAACTTGTGCTGCTTCCCCTTCGCACATGCCACACATTTTTCCACAGTTGAGAAGTCTTTGATGGGTAGCTTTCTGACATGCTCTCCCTTTGCGAGCTTGGTCAGGTTCTTCATATTTACATGCCCCAGACGACGATGCCACAACATAGCCAAATTTTCGTTTTGTTTTGAGATGAGGCATGCTTCTTCTGATGTTGGAGGATTCCCCATGTTGAGAAGATATGAGTTTGAACGTCTTGGAGTACGCATCAGTATGCACTCCTCGGGAATCTTCACACCGGGCTTCAAAATAATGCATTCCTTCCGATTAAACATCACTGAATAGTCTCTGTCACAGATCTGAGAGACACTCAGCAAACTGTGAGACAATTCCTCCACATAATGTACGTCAGAAAAAGACAGATTTCCACTTCTCACAACATATTTCTTGCTAATTCTACCACCCACACCACCTGCAAATGAAACTCCTCCACCATCGAAATCCTCTACATCTTCCAAAAGGGACAGATCTCCGGTCATGTGTCGAGAGCAACCACTATCAACGTACCAGAGATTGTTGATAGATCTTCTTGGCTGTCCCTACAAGAATCAGAAATTAATGAGATCCAGGTACCCAGGCCATAACAGATCTGGGCACACCTTTTGCATCAATGTAGCTAACTAATTGGAGAATCATTTCAGACTTTGATCCAGATACATTCTCATTTTGAATGTTGACTTTTGGTTTCCATGCGGTGGTTTTCTCTGGTTTCAACACAGTTGTTGAATTGTTCACAGTCACAGGTTTCTTTTGTGGTGAAATGACCTTTTTACCAGTCGGCTTTTTAACCGGTGTCCACTCAAGTTTCAGTTTAGTATACACAAGTTGTTTTGTTTGAGTGACACCTTTTTGTTTCAAAACATGTTGCTCGGCTTTCGCTTTGCCATTAGGTTGATTAGCTCTTTTTACTTTAGCCACTTGTTTTTCAACAAATTCTGGTTTTATCTTGTGGTAAACTCCTTTAGATACATAAGTTTGTTTTGGAGTTCTGGTCACATTCCACTTATCAACAACAGGCTTTGTCATAGGAGCCTTTGCATTTGAAACCTTAGACTGTTCAGTCTTCATCGGTTCAAAACACTGCTTCCCCTGAAACACAGCTTGTTGCTTCTGCTTTTGTTTTTGCTTTTCACCTGTCATCATTCTCTCCAACATACTAGTCCGTGAGTTTTGCGGATAGTATGGTTGGTAAGGTCTATTCACACAGTTAGCTGCAAAATGTCCTGGCTTTCCACATTGAAAGCAATTCATGAGTCTAGGCCCATTGACATGACTACAGAGGTATGAACGTCTTGGGTAAGACGACTTCCACTCTGGCTTATCATCCCATTTGTGTATAACACGTTGTTTATCCTTATCAGATTGTGTAATTAAACAAAATTGTTCCGATTTAGATTTGTTTGTTCTATTAAAAGCCGACACAACCTGAGGATAAGCAACAAAATCTTTGGGCTTAGTCTCACGACCGATTTTTGTGTTAGGCACACGAATTTTAAAACCAGACACTTTTTCATTTGATTCTGAAACATTTTTTAACAACGATACAGCTACTTGTTTTGACTTGGATGTTTCTAGTTCTGACACAAGTGCCATTACATCATCCTTAGGTAAACACAAACTAGAGCTACTAGAACTACTAGACTCATGACTCTCTGCCACTCTCTGACACTCTGCATCCTCCTCAGAAATGTCTTTGGTTTCTACTTCATCTGCACAATAAATAGATACATCAGAAGCGCTCACACAGTTATTCAGAGAAGTATTTGATGGACCTGCTTCACATGCGTCTGTCATCACTCTATCCTTATTACCCAAGCCATAAGTCATGTGTTTTTCATTTTCAATTTCCTCTACTGTCATAGGCTTTACTCCAACCAAGACACTATCTAAAGGAGGTCCTTCTTCATGCATTTCCGATGCAGATCTATCTATCTGATCCTCCTCTAAGATCATTCCTATCACATCTCTAGTTTTATCTTGAGGAACAACGTTCTTGTTTGCAAAGCTAATTCCTATTCCACCTTTATCCTTACCCATTCTAACCTCAGTTATGCAAGTATCTAGAGATTTACTAGCCTGTAACATTCTTTTGCTTCTCATAAGGTTCATGTCAAGCTTAACCTGCAACTCATTGTTCTTATGCTTAAGGTCATCTATCTGCTTACTTAGCTCAGCTATTTCTAACTTAGCGTTGTCATACAAATAGGCATTCTCAGTTGCAAGTTTCTTATATTTCACTATATCTAATTTCTGGGCTTTAACTTTTTCTTCATTCTTTTGCCATCTACCCTTAAATGAGCTTCTTTCACATTTTGTCTCAAACAATTCTAATTCAAAGTTTTTGCAAAATTGTCTAAGACCAGTAATTATACGATGACAAACAGGGTTAGAACATACCTTGGTGTGATCCGCTGCCATAGCTTCATTCTCCTCAGGTTCATCTTCAGTGACCACAAAAGCATGCTCTTCCTCATCATCATCATCCAGAGCAGTCATCATAGCATGTGTCAGGCTCAGATCCTTCATTTGGGAGGTCCAGTCATAACCTCCACCTTCCTGCACCATTAAAGCACTTGTCTCGGCCTTTGCCTTCCCATCAGCCGGCTTCTTCATCTCTGCTTTCTCCTTCCTTGGCTTGCTACACTCTCTAGCAAAATGCCCATATTCATCACAATTGTAGCACCTAAGCTTCGTCTTATCAAACCCCATTCTGATCTTGTCTTGATCCTTCCAAACATTTCGCCCTGTAGTAGCCATGAACTTCTTAGCCCTGAACACCGCCATAGCCATTTGCCAAGAGACGTCCAACATCTCCACATCCTCTGGATTAATCTGATTAAGCTCCCCCGATAGGATCTCAGAAGGAATTAGTGTTCCGGCCATTAAAGCATGGTAACTGTTCATGAATCCCATACCCAGTGCAAAATTGGGATCGTTGTTGGCCTCAGAATTGTCACCTCCACTCGAACTAGATTGAGGTTGTGCTACAAATGCATTCGTTTGAGTCACTGAACTTGATCCACTTCCAACAGACTTTCCTTTCTGCTTCACATCTACCTCTTCTGATAACAAAGCTTGATTCAGTTTCCCAGCCAAACTCAAAGAACTTATATGATTCAACTCACGCTGTTTATCATCAATGAGCTTCGACTTCAACTTGTTAATCATCTCATCCAGAGACAGCTCACTCAATTTGTTGTTGTCCTTAATAATTGAGATATTGGTGTTCCATGACTTTGGCAGACTGTTTAGCAGCTTCAAATTCTTATCTTCCAATTCCGGTTCCACACCATAACTTGACATTTCTGCCATCAGAGAGACAAATCGTTGCACTTGCGCTTCGAACGATTCACCTTGGATGTGATTAAACAAATTGAATTTCTGCTTCAACATTTGCTTTCGACTCGCCTTGATGTCAGGATTTCCCTCATAAGCAACAATCAATGCATTCCACAGTTGTTTCGCTGTCTTGCAATGCTTAAAACCTTGAGCAATGTCTGGTGTTAACGCCATGGTCATAATTGCAAATGCTCTCTCAGCCTTGTTGCACCTTTCCCAATCGTCATCTTCAAACTCCTCTTCAGTCTTATCTTTTCCTGCCTTAGCTCCTTCTCCATGAGTAGGCACATGTGGTCCATTCAGCACCGCTCTCCACAATCTCAAGTCAACACTCTTCAAGTGGTTTTCGAACCTATACTTCCATTCCAAAAGTTATCTGCCGAAGTAAGTCTAGGTGGACGTGTAATAGACCCAATCTCGAAGTCCAATTTCTGATACATACTTGGTTCAAAATCCATTTCGAAAGCTTAGGAAACCTAAAACTAAAGTCCAAACGTCCAAACAATGAGATTACGATAAAAAACACTGAATACGATCGGAAACACACGATTACGATCGTAAATACTGATTCCGATCCAAACCTAATCGTAAACACCGATTCCGATTAAAATGTCGTAAACCAGATTACGATCAACGATTACGACTCCGGATGTCGTAAACCCTGATTCCGATTAGCGATGATCGTAAACACCAAATACGATCCAATTAATCGTAAACTTCAATTCCGATCCTGTGGTTACGATGATGCAAAATCGTAAACGCCAATTACGATCAAGAAAAGTCGTAAACACCAAAAAGTACAATCGTAAACGGTTAAAAATTCAATCTTGATGTCGTAAACTCCCAACAAACCCAGAAATGCAATCGTAAACGCAAAGTACAGCAGCAGGAGTAATCGTAAACGCCAAAAACACCTTCAAATCTTCAAAAACAACCCCAAAAACCCAGAAAACAGCTTGAATCAATATCGTGTGAGCCTCGAATCGATGATTCTTGGCTCTGATACCAATTGTAGGTCCGAGATCAAACTGTCAACACGATATCTAATCACAAATGCGTGCAGAAACCTCAAATGCAATCGATTCAAGAAACAAGTAGAAGAAATAGATTCAATCTTTAAGAAAGATTGAATCTTGAATGAGAAACCCTAACTTGTTGAAGCTGATCGTAAATATGGATGAACACAGAAATCGTAAACACCTTGATTGTGTTGAAAAGCTTGCTTCAATCATAAACATAATGGGTTTATATAGTACCCAATACAAGAGACCTAGCCCAATCATAAACATAAAAGCCCTAATCATAATCAATACAAAATCGGCCCACATGGCCCAATACATTAACTAACCAAACCTAAAACAAAGATAAACTAAGCCCAATACTAATGTTCATGCCTTAAATAAATCTAGCCCAATAACTAGGAAGGACTTAGAAGGTGAACGAAGATCTATCAGAATTTTCATAGTCAGGTAAGATTATAGGTATTAATTGAGATTCCAGGTGTAGGTGGTGTCTTTCTCATATCTGGTTATCTTCTCAAACGTTTCCTGCTTACGTTCATTAGTTGATTGTTAATTTAGTTAATCTTAATTTAAAAACCCATTTTCAAATTCTAAAAATTCCCTTTCTTAGGTTCTAGGTTAAGTCTCGTCTATAGAGTGTCCTAGGTTTGATATCCCGGTCTTCCTTAGCTTTACTATTATCCGACAGGTACACTTGCCTTAGAGTTCGGTTAGTTTTAGGACTTTCTGGAAAATTTAGGTGTGTCTAGGTCTAGGTTTTAATAACATTCTTTTAGGTACATTCCGAACACATCAATAAGTCAAGCCTCAATAAATGTTTTGGTAAATATTTGAATTCTTTTAAGAAAGGTAGGTCCAAAGTGTTT
The DNA here is from genome assembly GCA_039602395.1 of Deinandra increscens subsp. villosa. Lineage (NCBI taxonomy): Eukaryota > Viridiplantae > Streptophyta > Magnoliopsida > Asterales > Asteraceae > Deinandra > Deinandra increscens. The sequence goes on along the minus strand of JBCNJP010000007.1, from coordinate 52,011,806 downwards.
CATACAATCATCTACTTTGACTTTTGTATGAAACCTGTAAATCTGAACTTACTATGCTGATTAACCATTATGAGTATATGCACTGTTTTATTTCTTTTATGTCTAAGATATTCAAATGAAAAGATCTGTCACTATCATGAGTTTAGTGTGGCATGATATTCATCTGTTAATAACAAGGTAGATATAATCAAGCTATCTCTTATGTTCTATGACTCCCAGATGAGCTCGAGTAGCAAATGATGCTTCAGAATATGGAATCACTCATTATTTGTTTTGTCAATTTAACATAGGATGGGCGAATACTAATACATTTAAACAGTCCCTGGATATTCATGAAACTCAAACTGGGCCACAAGCATCTTATTGAGACCCAGGATTTACAGGAGAATAGTAGAAGCCTTCTGTAACAATGCTCAAGAAGCTACTGTAGCTGATGGTATTAAGTTCTTGAGGTCTCGTATCTAGAACACAGATGTTAAAATAATTGAAGAGCGCATCCGAAACATCCTAAACTCAAATGATGCTGCTTCTGTCCAATTCGACAAGAGTGAATGAAAAGCGAACATGCGAAGAATGGGATATCAAGGTGCACTCTCAGTAAATGCCAACTAATCTGTGGATAAGTCTATATATCCAGCAAATTGGAGGTGCATCATATCATTTTACATTGCTTCTTTCTCACCTAGAAGGTCTGGGACAGACGACTTCATCGAGGAATCACCTTGGGTGATCCATAGACTCGTCACTGGAGCTGGATTCAATCTGTTAAGACAACTTATGACGTGGATGATTGGGAACCTCACTCTCGCTAGAAGGGCAAAGAAATTTCTAATGTATCTTGATTTGTTCAGGCTATTCTAGATCACTACTATCCTAACCTCGAAAAATTAGAGATACCTATGTGCCAAGGGTGATGAACAGTGGTTCATATTAAAAGTACTTGATTCGTATATGAAAGACCTGAAGTACCTTTCTCCCCAGAGTTGTTAGTGGGGATTGGAGGAAATGAAGATCATGCTGATAACCAAGGGGCTGATGCAGAAGATGCTGAAATGCATGATGCAGAAGCTGATGCTGTTATTCAAGGAAATCTTGACCTTGATCTAAACATTCTTGCCAATCAAGAGCAGATTGTTCCAGGGTAATAGTCCTCTAGTCTCTCCACCACACAATGAGCCTATGCTTTCAGAATATGAAGATGTCAATGATGAAGATGAATCTGATGAGTCTGCTGAGTTTGAATCTAAATCTGGTGAAGGTTCAAATGAGTCTAGCTCAGAGTCCTCATCCGACTCAGATTCTTCTGATGCTAGGGCTCCACCCCAAAGAAGCAGAAAACTAGAACTAACACCACTGGTTCTTCTGGAACACAAAAACAAGATGGAGATTCTACCTCAGATGAATCCTTCGAGCCCCACTCTGATGAAGGCATTGATAAACCTATTGAAATTCCTTATGCTAGAGAAAGGAGATTGAACAAGGATCAGGAAAGGCTAAAACTCCAAGTAAGAAGAAGGCCAGTTTCACCAGTGGAAACTAAGTGATTGTGCAATTACCTATGCAGATGACCACAATAGAGCCTGAAACTGCTGGCTCTACACTACAAGTTAAACAACCCTAAAACCACAGCTGTAAACGTTGTAATGTCTGAGGCCAGAGCTAAAGCTCACACTGAAACATGTAATGTTGAGGTTGGTACCTCTCAAGCTGATGATGAGTATGTCATTGAACTAGAAGCCGAGGTTGATAATATTCAACATCAGAATTCTAAAATGTCTGGTGAGTTGCAGCACACAAACAAGATAATTGCTGAGCAAGCTGCTGAAATCAAAAGACTGGAAGAGCTCTCGGCTAAAGCTCGAAAAGAAAAGTAGCTTCACAAACCTGACAAAGGTGCAGATGGTCAAGGCAACCATGGGTTGGCTGATCAAGATCAAGATATGTCTGATAATCAGAACATTGATCAACTAGGTTAAACAAGCCAAGGTAAAGATCTTTCCAAAGATATAACTAACTCTGAAAAACTGAATGTGTTAGAGCATATACCTATGCTATGAGTGTCTCGTGTATTGTATCTATGTGAGCATGTCTTAGAATGTGTTGTAGTGACTATATCATAGGTGGCGTATCATATGGTCCGGCGGACCATATGGTCCGGCGTACCACGTGGTACGCTGTGTAGTTAGTCACTTAGTATAAATAGGTTTGTGTTAGAATGTGCAGGGTAACCAGTTGAACTCTTCTGTCATTCTACACCTTTTTGTGTGTGTTTCTAGAGAGAGAAACTAGAGAGAACTTCATTGTATCTTCAAGTGATCAATAAGATTTCTCTTATTTACATCCGTTGTTACTATGATTGATTGATACATGCAGTAGTAAGATCGTATCTCGGTTTTACAAGTGGTATCAGAGCATTTGGTTGCTCTACTGCTGTATTTTTTATTAATTTTTGGATTTTTAGAGTGAGAAAGTTTGGGTTTCTTCACATTTTCATCAAATTCTTCCAATTCCGAGTGTTTCTGTGATAAAAAATGATTTCTGAGTGTTTCTGGAGTGATTTTGCACCTTACTGATCCATTTTCTAGCTCAAAACGTCAAAAATTTTAAAAATCCATCGAAATCCGCGTGAAACACGTCTGGTCCGCTCGAAGAACGTTTGGTCCGCAACTGGTCCGCCCAGGCAAGCTTCAAAGTTTGGTCCGTGGCGGTTACTTTCTGGTCCGCTGGCAGTTACGCCGTACCATTTGGTCCGCCGTACCAAATTTGATCCGCTGAAGATATCTGGTCCGCATCTGGTCCGCTGGTGAATTTGATCTGGAAGTGGTCCGTAGGTAAAAATTTGGTCCGCTAGTTAGATTGATCCGGAACTGGTCCGTTGAGTGCAAATTTGGTCCGCTGAATTTGGTTTGGTCCGCTGGCAGAAAAGTGACTTTCACTAAAACTGACGTAACTTGAGAACCGTAAAGAGTTACGAAACCCAATACCAGCCAAAACGTTTGTGTCGACAAGATCTAGGACTTGTACCAGCCCATGGCCAGTAGCGTCCAGTTTTGACCCCCAATATCCGCTTGGAAGACCTCCGTTTTTGAGTTTGAAGTTTTTGAAGTATTATTTTCGGTGAAAAATGTCTGATTTTCAAGCATTTGCGGCTATGCAAAGCACGGTACAAGCTATGCTCAATTTTGATAATGAAATAGGAACAAGTCAGAAAGTTCCTAAGCTGTTAAAGTTGGAAGATTATTAAAATTGGAAACAACGTTTTCTGCATACATCAGCACAAACGATATTGACTTATGGATTCCAATTCAAAAGTTGTATGTACGTCCAACTGCAGATGGCGAGTATAAAGAAATTCAAGATTTTGACAAGGATGAAAGAAAAAGTTATGAGCTTGAACAAAAAGTTTATGGTTATCTTACAATGGCTTTACCTACCGAGTTGTTGCATCAATTCAGCACTTGCAAAAAAGCTAAACAGTTGTGGGATGCTTTATCTGCTCGATGTGAAGGTAATGACCAATATAAGAAGAGTAGACGAAAAGTGTTGAACAAGGAATTTGAAAATTTTCAACATTATGAAAAAGAAAATATTTCTGCTCTTGTTTCAAGGTTTTCACATCTGATTAGTGAGATAAAAGTGGTTAAAATTGAAAAGACCGAGGAGGAATTGAAAGAGAAATTGATGGAAGCATTACCGGAAAAGTGGGAAAATTATGTGTTGTTGTTGACTCATGATAAAGAATATTCTGAATTATCATTTCATGATTTGACCGAAAAGCTTCATGCTAGAGAGATGGAAATGATGACATCAAACAAGTTAACTGCTCAATTCCAAAATCCTGAAGTGTATCATGGTCAAAATTCTGCAAGTATCAATGCAAAGTCTAAATCATTTGGTGTTGATTCATCAAATCCACCTCAAACAGCGTTTGTTGCTGGTCATGGTTCAGGAAATTCTGGAAATTCATCAAAAGGATGTAACTTCACTATTCCAAATCATTCAAGTCCGACTTCATATTCAGCAAAAACACCAGATGAGCACTTGGCATTAATCTCAGCCTTGTTATCTTCATATTATGGATTGTTGAATGGTGGTTTGACAACATCTAATCTGATTGAAGAAGATTTTGATCAGATTGATCCTGATAATCTTGAGCAAATGGATATCAATTGGCAATTGGCAATGTTAGCTCAAAGAGTTAAAAGATTCAAAAAGAAGACAAGATTTCAAAGTTTAAATCCAGATGGCAAAGTTGGCATTGATAAATCAAAGGCAAAATGTTTCAAATGTTCCAATTTTGGACATTTTGCTCGTGAATGTTCAAAATCAACTGCTTCTTCATCAAAGTCTCCAACAGCCTTGGTGTCTCAAGTTGATACACAATATGATTGGGGGTGAACTTCTAATTCTCCAATTGCTTTAACTGCTGTTGCTTCTGAGTCCAATGAAGGTTATGATTGGGATGCTGATGTACTTAAAGCATTTGAAAAAGCACGAACATCGAATAAAGGCTATGATTGGGCTACTGATGAAATTAATGATGAGTCTGCATGGACTGGTTCATCTGTGGTTATTGCTCAAATTGTTCATAATGATAATGAAGAAGAAGTAACTGATTCTGAATCTGAAACAAGTGGTTCTTGAGATAGTGGCTATGGATCGGTTTGTGAGTTCTGTTCTCAAAAAGACAAGAAGATTCAAGGATTAATACAGGAAAATGAATTGTTGATTGAGGAGAATAGAAGCAGGTTTGAAGATTTAACAACTGAAAAACAAAACTTAAAAGCTCTAATTCAAGATTTTTCTTCTCAGAAAGAAAAATTTTCAGATTTTCAAGCAAAGTTTGTTGAGAAAGAGTCAAAATTTCAAAGTGTTAAACATGAGTTTGAACAAATAGTTACAAAGTTATCTGAAGAAAAGGATAAATTAGTCAAAGAAGTGAAGAAATGGAAAGATGAAGCTGAGGATACTGCAAAGGATTTTCAAAATCTTTTTGACAAATCCAAGTTCAGACTTGATACACTTATTCAACTTTCTGATGTCCAAGCTACTAAGATTCAATGTTATCAGACTGATATGGAAAAGTTACTTGATGAGAAGAGGGAGTTAGTTAGAGTGAACAAGTTGCTAAATGCAAATTTGGATATTCAGAAAAGAAATGAAGATAAACTCGAGAAGGAATTGTTGGCTGGATTAGATGAGTTAAGATTGCAAAAGTATGAAACTAATAAAGTGGCAAAGAAGCTCATTGCAACAGAAAAAGAGTTGGGTGAAGCTTATCAAAGAATTTTTGAATTAAAGATTGAAGTCATTGATTCAAAACGTCTTTTGAACAATGTTACTAACTCACAATCTTTTACAAGTTTTCTAGCCAAAGATGAGAATTTTAAGAAGATGTTTAACAAAACCGTGTCACCACCAGGAAGTCTTAAAGAAGGCGTTCATGATTTGAAAGAAAAGGATGAGACTGGTGATTATTCTAAATTTGTTGGTTCCAAATCTGTTGAAGAAAGGAAAGAGCACAAAGACAAGAGTGCTGCAACTTCTGAAGTTCCAAAGGAGTCTAGTTCTTCATTTGATGACAAAGAGAAATCTGCAAGTTCAACTACTGACATTGATGAAACAATAGTTGATGCTCCAAAAGATATAAACAAAGTCAAAGCAGAGTTTTCTCGTCTTGCAAAGAACGGGCATAAACCATCTGATTCGGGAGAGAAGGTTTCTGGCAAATATACAGGATTGGGATTCCAACAGAAACAGGTTAAAGTTGCAGCTTCTCAAGGTCAAAAACAACAAAGCTTGAAGAAAATCAGTATGAAGCAAGTGAAGAAAGAGGTTTTTCGTGCTGAAAAAGTTCAACCGGAGCGATTTTATAAACTTAAAGGCTCAGCTCCAATATTTTCTGATAAGGAGTTTCCACTACATTGTGTGGATTCTCGGAAAATAGCTGAAGTTTTTATTAAATCTGCTGATGCTCCAAAGACCAAGAAGAAACAAACTGCTAAATTTTCTTCTGGAAGTTCAAATGTTACTCCAAAAAGCCCTACTTCGAAATGGGTTCATGATCATCAATATCAGGTATTCGATTCCTTTTATGATCATTTTGGAGATGTTAATGTTTGTGAAGCTTTGCAGGTTCCAAAGAAGAAAAATGTACACAATCGCTTGTGTTACAATTGCCGACAAAAATGGCATATGGCATAAGAATGTTCGGTTTCTGCTGCTTCTAGTTCACGAAAAGGAAAGGTTCCACATGTTGGTAAAGCTGCCAAACAACGATTCATTGATGAATATGGCAGAGTATTTGATGAATATTAACAACCTACATTTTTCAAAACTCAAGGAAGATTTATTCCTCGTTTTCAAAATGTTCCATATGTAGGTTGTTCATCACAATCAACCGTGACTGGTTCATCAAATACTGATTTATCAAAACAACAACACTGGAAACCTAAAGTGGTTTCGAAAGGAAATCAAGATACTGGTCGACCAGAAGCGATTCACTTCGGGTCATTTATAAACTGATGTGTTTGACCAGTGTGCAGGTACTTTTAGAAGACCTATCGGTGATTGAAAAGTTGCTGATGGAGGAGTATTCTACTGATTTAAATTAAATTTCATGTGATAACAATTTCAAAACTGAAATTTTTCTGAAAGCTAAACCTGAAAGGTATCCATGTCGAACGGTCAATTTTCTTTCTTTTTACATTCTGTATATAGTTTAGGGGGAGAAAATTGAAAAACCAAAAATAGCGTCTTTGTGTTTTTGTTTGCATTAAAATGAAAATCCAAAAATAGAGTTTTCATTTTAAGGGAAATTGTATCCAACATGATTGGGAAATGATGGTACATTGGCTTATGTGTCTGGCTCATGGATAAACTAGATGAAAAAGCCATAAGATCATTGTTTGATGTGCTTGGTAGGCTCGGTATTAAATCAGAAAGTAATCAGATATGATAAACACATTAAATACTATTGCTTGACCAAGTGGACAACATCTTGATGCATATCTCATGATATCAAGGAAAAGATATGTGAAAAAGAAAGGTCACTGTGTATACATGTGTTCATTTTGCAAAGATTTAAACTTGTTTGATTTTCTTTATTTTGTCAAACGATCGGACTTTCTTTGCATATCGAAAGATCGACCTGATTGTTGTTCGTTTGGCATTCTGCTTTATTTTCTTTGGTGTTTCGTATAACTCATCGGACTTTCTCTGCGTGTACGGAAGTACCGACCTGATTGTTGTTGGGTTATACAATTTCAGCTTGTTTTATTTTCTTATTTTGTTAAATCCGAGGCCTTATCTGCGTATCGAAAGATCGACCTTAAGGTAGACGATTTAACGTTCTTATTTCTTTTTGCATGGAACGCAATTGACTAAACCATGAGTAAAATCATTATGTGATTAAATCACAAATGAAATCACAAAGGGTGATATAAAAGAAAATACATATCTGAGTATGTCTGATAGTGTGGGGTACACTGGTCAAAGCAAATATAATCAATACAATAACATATCCAGATGTTATGAGTATGATTTTGCATGAGTTTAAGATGGACAAATTATACCAGTAATCGACATGACTTATGTGCTGAAGTAATTGAAATTGAAGTGTTGTTCAGCATGTTATGTTCAATATGATCCCAAGTTGTGATCTTTCTCGCAAAAGACAAAAAATAGTGTCTGATTCTGTATTGCATTTATGTTTCATATCTGAAAAGTTCAAAAAGATTTTAGGTGTGTTTTAGCATAAACTTGGAAAAATCAAAAAGATTTTCGGTGTGTTTTGATTTAAAGTTTCAAAAAGTCAAAAAGATTTTGCTTCTTATTTGTTTTCGACCGATCGACATGTGATACGAAATCAAAATTTCAAAATCTATCTTGGATTCTCGAAGAGAAGTTTTGCGCCAAGATTAAATTAATTTTCAAAAGGAAAAGGAAACCGCGTTTCTGTCTTCTGAAATTGCAGGTTATATGTGTCAAGACTCAAGCATGGTGAAAGGGGAGTATGTTTTATTTTTACAAGTGGATCTTGAAGATTAAAGATTATTCAAGAGTGATCCAGCCATGCAAGCTCTATTTCTGACAAGATTTCAAGTCAAAGATCGGATGCAGCAATGTTGAAGATTGAAGACTAGAGTTTAGTTAGAAAATAGATACACTACACGTTAAGGGGGAGTTTGTTAGAGCATATACCTATGCTATGAGTGTCTCGTGTATTGTATCTATGTGAGCATGTCTTAGAATGTGTTGTAGTGACTACATCATAGGTGGCGTATCATATGGTCCGGCGGACCATATGGTCCGGCGTACCACGTGGTACGCTGTGTAGTTAGTCACTTAGTATAAATAGGTTTGTGTTAGAATGTGCAGGGTAACCAGTTGAACTCTTCTGTCATTCTACACCTTTTTGTGTGTGTTTCTAGAGAGAGAAACTAGAGAGAACTTCATTGTATCTTCAAGTGATCAATAAGATTTCTCTTATTTACATCCGTTGTTACTATGATTGATTGATACACGCTGTAGTAAGATCGTATCTCGGTTTTACAGAATGACAACAACTTTGAGATTAATGCAAATATGTTCATTGAAGATGATCTTGAATTTGATTTCAGAGTTACTCCGTCGAACATACAGAAGCTTAAATGTCTGGTAAGTACTTGGATTCGCAATTTTTAATGTGTTGTGAATTTCCTGTTGCTGACACTTTTCACTTGTATTTTCAGTTCCCAAGTCTAGTTCCGCCTACTCTCTCGAGGATCTGACTTCCGTTTTGGAAGTGAAGGAGGAGAAGGCTAAGCCCGCCACTCACAAGCTGCCGGTCAGCCAAGGCAAGGCCTCCTCGAGCAAAAAAAGGAAGACTACCGACGCCATTGTTTACTTAGAGAGCTTCGAAGGGCTGAGTCCTACTGAAACCAGCAATAGGCTTCTGAGCATGCAGACCATAATGAATCTGGTCAGTTCGAACTTAGGATTCCCATCAAATAATAACTGCTGGCCTCCCACTGAGATTCTCAATTATTTGCAGGGTCTTGAGCAGCTGAGCACCACCTTCATCATGGAGACTGGGGCCAAACTGGAAAGGGTTTAGGGAGAACTTGACGAGGCTAAGGAGACCATCCGCATCCAGGACGAGATTGCTGAGGGCAAGACCCAATATTACGAGCGGAAGCTCGCGGAGCAGCGACTCAGGTTCGAGGCGGCAACTTTGAAAGAAGCTGCCATTGGCAAGCAATCCGCCGCCCAGAGCGTCCTCCAATGCATGCTGAATATGGCAAAGGAAGCTGTGGATGAGGGGTTTGTGAACAAGGTATGGATGGTGGAATCCTAGAATCTCTCCCTAGAAAGGCTAGAAAAGGCAGCAGCTCAAGGTGAGAAGCCGGCTAGCAAAGGGTAGGTTCTTGAACTCGAGGCTGCTGGTGGTGATAAGTTGGTGAAGGAAGCTGGGAAGCTGGTGGTCAAGGAAGGCGATGATGACGGTTATGAGAAGATGGTGGCATCCAAGAAGGCAACGGGTGATAAGGACATTACAATGGTCTGAGCCCAGTTTTTTATTTGAATGGTGATGTTTTTAAAACAATTTCTTTTGTGGCTTGTTTCAAACAATGTTAGGATAACAAACAAGCAAAAATGGTAGGAATCCGGGTGGATGGATCTTGTGGTTTACAAGAAGAAATCCGGATTCCCGGAACAATGACCTAGAATTTGAGCTGCCAAAGTGGAGGGATCCTGAGGTTTGTAGGACGAAGCTTGGGGAGCTCACTTATTTTTTAATAGTATGCTATGATATTTCGATTATTAAATTCCTGTCTTGTCAATGTTTGTTGTTTGTAAGAATTTTCTTAGTATTAGGTTTGTGAAAGCTATGTAAGTGTAAAATTGATCTTCTCAACAAATGACTTAGAAAACTTTAATACCAGATCATACTGTAATTTGTGCAAGGTCACAAACCACAATTAACAAATGTTAAACATGAAGAAATAAAGTCCTGATCTATAAGTTTTCCCTTGGGAAACTTTTTAATTAGTTCATCACCTTTCTCGGTATCCTTACCGGCATCCCAGTTGGGATTCTTGTGAGGATTCTCACCGATAGTTTGGAGGGACTGCTTAGGTATACATCCGATGAGATTCCTAAACTTAAAATAAGTTAGGTAACATAGTTAAACTAGGGATAACCTAGAGTACATGGGACTAAGCCAATTCTGTGGACAAGCCCTATAAACTTGGGTCTAAAAGCCAACTCTGGGAACAAGTCTAAGCCAATTCTGGAGACAAGCCATATAAATTTGAGTGACAAGTAAATTCCAAAACTTTTGTTAACACGTAAGTGTAAAAAACCTTAAGAATCCACCCGTGTAAGGACACTAAATGATCTTACTACTGTATGATTCAATCAATCTAGTGAAACGAGAAGGTAAATAAGCTTGATTTTTATTGATCACTTGAAGATTACAAGAACAAGGCTCTCTTTCTCTAGAACACACACAGAAACATACACTTAGTGAAGACTCAGATGACCAGCTACAATCTATTAATGATTCCACCTATTTATAGGTTACACACTAAGCTACGTACCATCCAACATACCATTGGTATATTGGTTAGCGTACCATTGGTAAGGAGCTTAGTACACTGCCTCTAAGACTCACACAAATGCTCTGATCTAGATACAATACACGAGACACTTCGTAACATAGGAATATGCTCTAACAAACCCCATTAATGTGTAGTGTATCTATGCTAACTAAACTTCAGTCTTCAATCTTCAAGATCCATTGTGAAAGATACTTCAAACTGTCCCTTTCACCATGCTTGAGTCTTCTCACACAGAACCTGCAATTTCAGAAGACAGAAATGCGGCTTCCTTTTTCGTTTGAAAATTAATTTAATCTTGGCACAAAACTTCTCTTCGAGAATCCAAGATATATATTTGAATTTGATTTCGTATCACATGTCGATCGGTCGAAAAAAATAAGAAACAAAATCTTTTTGGCTTTTTGAAACTTTAAGTCAAAACACACCGAAAACCTTTTTGATTTTTCTAAGATTATGCTAAAACACACCAAAAATCTTTTTGGATTTTTCAGAAATGAAAGATAAATGCAATACAGGATCATACACTATTTTTGTCTTTTGCGAGAAAGATCACAACGTGGGATCATATTAACATAACACGCTGAACTACACTTCAATTTTAATTACTTTAGCACACAAGCTATGTCGATTGCTGGTATAATTTGTCCATCTTAAACTCAGGCACAATCATACTCATAACATCTGGATATGATAATGTAAGGAATATTGCGCTTGGAAGATTTCCGGCTGAATGCCAATTTTACTATGTTCCGGCTGAAGTTGAAGTTGAAGCGGAATTCTCACTTCAAGCGGAACTGGCAGTTCAAGCGGAAAGAAGCAGTTTTGTCCTTTAGCGAATATTCCGGGTGAACTCGATTATCCACCAGATAATGAGTTCAACCGGACTTTTCCTGAGATGTCTTTTCAGCAAGTCCAATCCTGCAAAAGCTTCTCGTATGCTTCTATATCTGATTCAAGCCGCTCTCCTAAAGTAGTATGGTGCTGCAAACACGCAAGATATTCCAATTGCCGATGTTTATTCTTTTGGTAGTTTGTATTTGACTTTTTAGTTTACGGTCTAGATTAGATCGCATGAGATCAATGGCTGTCATTGATCTCATTAGCACTATATATAGCATTAGTTAGCTCATAGTTTCACACACATGTACGAGTACACAGTTCTTGAACAACTTGTAATAGTGTAGCTTTGAGTTAATGCAAATAGTGCCGAGTATTTGATACTTTGTTGTTACTATAATTCTGCAAATCAAGCTTTTACATTATACACAAGAACTCAATATTGCTTAAGTAAAGTGAAATATAACTTTAATTCCGCAGGGTTATATTTGCAAGTAAAGGGCTTTGTTTAAGTTTAACTCTAACTTATAACGATCCTACAAGTGGTATCAGAGCTTTGGCTCTTACCTTGAAGACTTTCTGTGCTTCAAGGTTGATACTTTACTTGCTTACTTTACAAGCTTTGCTGTCTTATCTTTCTAAAAGTTTTCAAAATGAGTGATTTCAGTTTAAGTTGCCCAAATGGTTCTTCCAACAAACCACCAATGTTCACTCCTGATGACTTTGGTACCTGGAAACTCAGGATGGAAGGTTTTGTTAGGATTTTGGACCGTCGTATTTGGAAATCTTTCACTGAAGGTCCCTACTCACCCATGGTTTCATCTGCTGACGATGCAGAAGTCAAAATACCTAAGCCACTAGATAAATATGTTGAATCTGACTATACTGCTCTCGAATTTGACCATAAGGCATATTGGACTCTACAGGCTGCACTTCCTAATTCCATTTTAAGTGGGTTCAAAGGATATAAAACTGCATTTGACCTGTGGAATGCCTTAAGTGAAATGTATGAAGGAACCAGTGAAGTTAAAGAAAACAAGAAAGATGTCTTAAAACAGAAGTATGAAAACTTTACTTTCAAATCTGGTGAAACAATGACAAACCAGTACTTAAGATTTGTTTCTTTGCTTGATGAACTCCAAAAGGTAGATGTAAAACTAGACCAGGTAGATGTTAACAGAAAGTTCTTACGTTCCCTGCCTTCTGTGTGGACAGTTTACACTGTAAGCATCAGGGAATGCAAAAACTTGAAAAAGATGAGACTCAGTGAACTTCATGGCATACTCAGTGCCTATGAAATGGAACTAGATCTTAAACAAAACTCATCTTCTGAGTCAACTCAGCTGTTTTCATCTGCACTAGTAACTACTGATTTTAACAGTCAAAGGTCTTCAAACTCATCATCATATCAGTCACCTATTGTCAGTTTCCCTGAGACACCAAGGTGTCAAGATAGTTTTTCAAACGTGTTTGAAAACTCTCACAATGCTCATGTAGCAACTGACTCATACCAAGGCTTCATACCCGAAGATCTTGAGTGCATAGGTGCTGATGATTTGGAGGAAATGGACATTATGACTCAACTTGCTATGGTTTCTGTCAGAGCTCAAAGGTTCTACAAAAGAACCGGTAGAACCTACAAGGGAGCAAAAGGTGCTCACATAGGCCTTGACAAAAGCAAGGTGAAGTGTTATAACTGTCACCAACTTGGTCACTTTGCAAGGGAATGCCCTCAACCAAGAAGAGAAGGACAGAATCAAAGTCATGTTCAAGGGAAAAATCATGGAGGAAGCAATTCAAACAACAACAACTCTGGAAACAACTCAGGTTCCAAACCCACCCCACCAAAACCAACCGGAAGTCAAAACCACCAAAATGTGGTAGCTGCTGTTGCAAATCAAACCTCATGTGTTGAATGGGAAGATTTCGTTGCTGAGTTTGAGCCTGTCAACCATGCTTTGATGGCCAAACAAGACTCCACCTCTGATCAGGTAAACTCTATCCCAGAGAAAGTCCTAGAAAATCTATGCAGCCCTGCCTGCATAGAACAAGTGTCAAAGTACCGAAATCACAACACTGACTTGATTGATGAAGTTTCAAACCTAAATGAGTTAAAGGAATGTTTTAAGAAAACTGAATCTTCATATATCTCAAAAATTGAAAATTTAACCAAAGAATATGAACAGTTGAAACAAACCAACTCAGTGCTTGAAACTCAGCTTGATGACCTGCTTTCAAAACTTGAAAAGTCAAGAAACGAAACCAAGGATGCTAAGGCTGAGGTTGATGTTCTTGAGATCAAGCTGAAAGATGCTTTGTTCACCTGTGATAAATTCCAGGCAGCAAACAAAAAGGCTGAGAAATTATGGATGGGAGGGATGTATGGAAAGGCAGGTGTTGGGTATAACTGTGTTGAGCCACCAATTGAATACTCACCTGTAATCAAACCAATTGATGCTTTAAAATCTGAATGTAAAGTTAGTCTCACAGTTGATGACATTTCATCACAGTCAAGTTCTGAAAACACTGTTGAGTCTAAGAAAGCTGAAGTCACTGTTGCAAGCTCATCTGCTTCAGTTGACCAATCAAACATTTTAAAACCATCAATTGCTGTTCCTCCACCAACTGTTTATGAACCTAAGGATTCAAAAGTTGGAGGAAAGCAACCTGAGCAACCAAAGGGAAGTGAAACTCAAAGGCTTGGTCAACTAAAATTCAACCAAGTAACCAAACTTGAGTCTCCTAGAAAGTTTGAAACCAAAGTTGTTGAATGTATGTGCTGTGGTGAACAAGGTCACCTAGCTGCTGTTTGTCAGTTCAACCCAATGAGTAAAGTCAAACCATTTCAAAAACCAAAACCTGTTTTGAAACCAAAGGCTGATTTTCAAAAGAAGCTCACAGGAAGAATTTCACCTGTGAGAAACCACACTTTGAAGCATTTTGGATCTGATTCTAACAGAGTCTTGATTGGTAATGAAAGAAATGGAAGTTTTACTGTTTTAAAGCAAAATCGTTTTCCGGCTGAAGTTCAAGCGGAACATTTTTCCGCTCGAACTCATGTTCAACCGGAAAATAAGTTTCAACCCAGATCAGCTACTGCTCCAAAGCAGAGACCTCAAGTACATTTTGCTGAAGGGTTTGAGCAATTTGAAGCTCAAGGAAGAAGAAATCCCTCTAGAGGAAAGGTTACCTCTAGAGAAAACTTTTCAAGAAACAGCAAATTTAACCAATCTGAAACTGTCTTTGCTAAAAGTTCAAGTGGAAATCACTATGTTCCACTTCAGGGGGAGAGTTCAAATCAAAACAAACACTTTCCTCAAAGATTTTCAAAGTCACCTGAAAGAACTCAGTTGGTCATTAAAGAAAATGAAAAACTTAAGAAATTAACCAACAAGCAAAGGAAGTTTAAAGAATATAGGGATAGGAAAATTGCTGAAAGAAAGAACACCAAAGGTGAAAGGTCTAGTCAAACAAGTGCTCAGCATGAGAACTTCAGTTTTGACAATGATGATCTACTTAATGAAGCTCCAGTCTTAAATACTTTAGTACTCAAGGAGTACAAGTATAATGATGCTTATGGCAGACCCAAGACCACTCAGGCTTGGGTCCCCTATAGAAATTAATCAATTCTGATGTGTGCAGGTGCTAAATAAAGGCCAAAATAGCCTATGGGTAGTTGACAGTGGATGCACTTGCCACATGACAGGGAATAAGCACATTCTGGAAAACACAAAAAGAATCAATGGAGGACCAGTTGCCTTTGGAAGCACAAAAGGCCATATCACAGCACAAGGTGATGTGACAAATGGACTGGTAAAATTTGACAGAGTCAATTTTGTTGATACATTAAATTTCAACCTGCTTAGTGTCTCACAAATGTGTGACAAGAATTTGAATTTAATGTTTAATGAGAAAGAGGCCATAGTCCTCAAACCTGGTGTCAAAATTCCTGATGAACTTATAATGCTTAAGGCACCCAGGAGAGATGGATTATACATTTTGGATATGTCAGTTGCTACACCCTCATGTGGCACTGCTTGCTTTGTATCCAAAGCCTCAGTTGATGAATCTGATCTATGGCATAGAAGGTTAGGTCATGTGAACTACAAAAACATGAACAGAATTGTGAATCTTGGCTTGGTTAAGGGTCTTCCTAACAAGCATTTTGCATGTTCTGAAAACTGTGTGCCATGTCTCAAGGGCAAGCAACACAGAACCTCCTTTAAGCCAAAAGTTGAGTCTTCTATTTCAAAACCTCTAGAGCTTTTGCACATGGATTTGTTTGGTCCAACTAGAGTAATGAGTTTAGGAAAAAGGTCATACTGTTTTGTGATAATTGATGATTTTTCAAGATATACTTGGGTTTTCTTTCTCAAAACAAAAGATGAAACTGCTGAATTGTTGAAAACTCTTGTAATTAATTTAGAAAATCAATCAAACCTCAAGGTCAAAACAATCAGATGTGACAATGGCACAGAATTTAAAAATCATGTTCTGAATTCATTTTGTGAGGAGAAGGGAATTGTGAGACAATTCAGTGCTCCTAGAACTCCACAGCAAAACGGTGTTGCTGAAAGGAGAAATAGGACATTGATTGAAGCTGCTAGATCCATGTTAGCAGACTCCAAGCTCCCTGTGATATTTTGGGCAGAAGCAGTAAACACTGCCTGTTATGTCCAAAACAGGATCTTAATTGTCAAGGGAAAGAATAAAACACCTTATGAGCTTTGGAGAAAAAGAAAGCCAAATATCTACTTCTTTAAGCCATTTGGTTGTCCTGTCACTATCTTAATAACCAATGAATCCTTGCCTAAATTTGCTGAAAAGGCAGATGAAGGTTATTTTGTTGGATACTCAGGTGTGTCAAAAGCATACAGAGTATACAACAAGAGAACTAAGATTGTTGAGGAAACCATAAATGTATCTTTCAATGAAAAATCTCCCAACAATTTTAAGTCTCAGCCCAGTTGGTTATTTGATATTGATGCACTAACTACTGCTTTCAACATAACTGTTGATAAGCCTGTAAGCTCTTTAGTGCAGGAACAAAATTCTCATAGGTCTGCTGATGAGCACTGGAAGAGTAATCAAACTGCAAATGAGAAGCCAATCTTTTTCTCTTCCATGAGTTCTCAACCTATCTTCCCAAGAAATGACAAGAGACTGACTGAAATAATTCAAATTGAAGAAGAAATTGTTCCGGTCGAAGTTCAAGCTGAACCAGTTTCTCCGGTTCAAGTTCAACCGGAAAACTCAATTTCAGAAACTGAAGAGAATACTGAATCAGGGTCAAATGAAGCTGAAAATTCAAATGATAGCATATCAAATGAGCTTAGTTTAGAGCATCTGACCTACAATTCAGACATCAATTCTCATGAATCAGTTGGAGTCTCAGATCCTGTGTCACAATTTGAAACTGTTGAGTTTGATCACAGACTTCCTCAGCTCAACATACCCTCAAATGGAAGAAGCCATGAATTTCCTATGTTTATTGATAGAAGAATCAACAGAGATCATCCAGCAGGAAATATTATTGGAGAAGCTTCAGCTCCTGTGTTGACAAGGAGCAGATCTGCAAATGCAAACATTTGTTTGCATGCTGCATTTTTGTCTCAAGAAGTACCCAAGAAGGTAGCAGATGCCTTGGAAGACAACAGCTGGGTAGAGGCAATGCAGGAAGAACTATTTCAGATCAACAAGCAAAAGGTTTGGGAATTGGTAGATCTGCCTGATGGAGCAGAACCAATTGGAACAAAGTGGGTTTTCAGAAACAAGAAAGATGATAGGGGAATTGTCATAAAGAACAAAGCAAGATTGGTTGTGCAAGGCTATGTACAGGAAGAAGGCATTGATTATGATGAAGTCTTTGCACCAGTAGCCAGGTTGGAAGCAATCAGAATCTTCTTAGCCTATGCTGCATTCAAAGACTTTCAAGTATTTCAAATGGATGTTAAAAGTGCTTTCCTGTATGGCCTCCTGGAACAAGAAGTATATGTCAAACAACCTCCTGGTTTTGAAGACCCTCACCATCCTAACAAGGTGTGCAAGCTGATCAAAGCTTTGTATGGTCTCAAACAAGCACCTAGAACCTGGTATGAAACTCTTTCTAACTATCTTCTAGAGAATGGCTACAGGAGAGGGGCTATTGACAAAACACTTTTTGTTAAAACTGTTGGTAATGATATGTTGATGGTACAAATTTATGTTGATGATATTATTTTTGGTTCCTCTAATACTGTCTTGTGCAAGGAATTTGAAACTTTGATGCAGTCTAAATTTGAAATGAGCTCCATGGGAGAATTAACATTCTTCTTAGGGCTGCAAGTGAAGCAAACTGCAGATGGTATCTTTCTGAACCAATCAAAGTACATCCAAGACATGCTGAAGAGATTTGACATGCTAACTTGTTCAAGTGCCAAAACTCCCATCTCTACTTCCCACAAGTTAACCAATGACTTAAGTGGCAAGCCAGTGGATGTGCACTTGTACAGAGCTATGATAGGCTCCCTGATGTATCTCACTGCTAGCAGACCTGACATCATGTTCAGTGTTTGCTTATGTGCAAGATATCAGTCCTCACCAAAGGAGTCACATATGCTAGCTGTTAAGAGAATTTTCAAGTACCTGAAGGGGCAACCAAAACTGGGTTTGTGGTATCCCAAGAACTCTGACTTCTCTTTCAAAGCATTCACAGACAGTGACTATGGAGGATGTGATATAGATAAGAAATCAACATCAGGAGGATGTCAATTTCTGGGAGAAAGACTTGTCTCTTGGCAATGCAAGAAGCAAACTTGTGTTTCCACTTCAACTGCAGAAGCTGAGTATATTGCCGCTTCAAGTTGCTGTAGCCAAGTCCTTTGGATCCAAAATCAAATGCTTGACTATGGGATCACATTCATGGAAACTCCCATTCTTGCAGACAACAACAGTGCCATCTCAATCATCAACAATCCAGTGAAGCACTCCAAAACCAAACACATTGACATAAGGTATCATTTTATTAGAGATTGTGCAGAAAAGCATTTAATCAAACTATTCAAAGTTCACACTGATCATCAATTGGCAGATTTGTTTACAAAAGCCTTTGATGAGGCTAGATTCTTCTACCTCATCACAGCCATTGGGATGATGAACTTTGAATAAGACTTTTCACAATTTTAATAAAAGAGAGGCATGTGCTCAAGAGCCCGTCTCTTGATACAAAAAGAAAAAGAAAATGAAAATCTTTAGTGTTAATCAGACAACATTTCAGTTCATAGTCAGTAACTGCTGTTAAAGCTATGGATAATTAACACAAATTTTCAAAAATCATGTGTTTTGGATTTCCGGTTCAAGTTCAGGTACAACCTGAGAAAACAACTTTTGAAATTCACCGGGTGAACTTCAACCGGAAAAATGCTTTAAATATGATGTGGAAAATTATTTTGAAAACAATTCTTTCAAGCGGAAAATTTGTCCGCTTGATGTTCAGACGGAAGAATTTTTGTTTTTAAAATAAAGGAGAAAATGGGTTCCGCCTGAACTTCCGGGTCAACAAAGTCAAAGTCTCATTTAATTACCCGGAAGGCACAGTTTTCTAAGCGGATATACATTTATTTACCCATTAAGTTTTTAACTGTTTAAAATCCGAGGTTTCAGTAAATTTACTTTTGGATAAAGACATGCTTTAACTGGTTGTACCGTATAACCCATAAAGCACCTGTCTAATCAGTCACTGAACCGTCTGTTTACAACCTCTCTCCTCCACGTCAGCACCGAAAAAGGTAAAAAGCCCTAATTTACCGTCATTTTCCCCATTTCTCTCAACCCCACTCAGAAATTACTCCCAAATTTCTCTCAAACCCTCTCCGATAAACTTCCGATTAACCGTCAATACTCTCAAAATCTGTCTCAACAATGGCTCCCAAAGCAAAGGCGAGTGGCAAGAAGCCAATCGGTGATTCCAAGTTCCCCGTAGAGCATAACCTGGTGGCATACCTAGAACCACCAAGCAAAACTGATGTCTACAACGGCATGATTGACTTCATCAAAAGGTCTCATCTTCATCATGCGCTCACTGTTGAAGCCGAAATTTTCGAAGAAGTGATGGAAGACTTTTGGGTTCATGCTAGGGTTACCGAAGGCGAAAACGGTAGTGACAAAATTGTGTCAACTGTTCAAGGGAAGGAAGTGGAAATCGATGAAGCTAAGGTGCGAAAACTGTTGAAGTTAAGGGATGAAGGTGGATATGAAGCGGTTGATCACACCAAATATCTCCGCTTGTTCAGAGATCTTGGATATGGTGGTTCCCTGCAGAGCAAAACCATCAAGAAAGGGCAATTACCATACAAATGGAGGTTCCTAGCACACACAATTCTGGTGTGTTTGTCTCCAAAGAAGGGCGGATTTGACGAGCTTGCCAGTGAACAAGCATCTGCCTTCTATGCTGTGGTAAAAAGTGAAAATTTTAATTTTTCCAAACTCATTTTTCAAGCCCTAAAATCAAATGTCCAACCTGAATATGTTTACATATATCCTAGATTTTTAACTTACATTCTCAAAGAAGAGTACCCCCAAATAGTTTGGCTTGGTACAATTTTGCATCAGAAACTTCTAAATGAGAAAACTTTTTCCAACCTTGCTTTAAACAAGTCTGCATTTCTTGGAAGGGACACTGACTATCCCTTACCAATTCCAAGGCAGTTTCCTGATGAACCTGCTACTGCAGAGGTTCAAACGGAAACTGTAGCAGCAACTGAGCCCCAAGCTCAAGATGACAGAACTGTAGACCTAACAGCATCTGATCCCACATCTGTCCCAGCTTCCTCTTCTCTCAAAACCTTTAAATCCAAAAAGAGGAAAGCTCCCACAAACACTACCACTGCCACCTCCTCATCCAACTCACCTCCTGTCATTTTCAAAAGACAGAGAAATGTGGTAACTGGGTCTCCTCCACCTAGTACCACCAACCAACCCGAAGCTTCTAACCCCGCCCAAGGCAAAAAGCCTAAGCGGAAACTGGTAAAATTGGGATTATCTCTTAGGGATGAACCTTCAGTTGAGGGGGAGTCATTAGAAACAGATGTACCATCCCCATCTGAACATTTTTCACCCCTACAACCCCTGTCACCTAGGAGTGACAGTGCTCTCAATCTTGGCTTAGATGAAGGTGTTATTAACTCACCTGCCTCATTACATGAGAACATCCTGATAAGCCAGGACCCTGTAGCACTGCAACCCCACTCCTCACCGGAGGTGAATCTCAGGAGTGAAGAAGAGATTCATGCAAAAAGGGCTGCTGCTGCCCAAGGATCCCCACTGGATCTTGGTGTCAGTAGTAACATCAATAAGACCCAATTTGCGGCAATCTTCTCTGAATCAGTACCTGGAAGTCCTTTATTGGAACCAAGGGTTGCTGAATCAGATGAAGAGAATCCCGGGTGCCAAGAAGCCATGGGTACCAATGCTGATCAATCTCGGATTGATAGTTTGGTTTTGTCCAAGGATACTGGCAAAAAGCCAGTTGAGGACAGTTATACACTACCTGAATTGACGAAGTTGTACCTTTCTCTGCAAGCACAGGTTGAAACTCTCAACACAACTGTTGCTAAATTGGTTCAAGCTGCTCCTACTGACACTGAAGCAGGTCCTTCAAGCCCTATCAGAGATGCTGATGAAGTTGTTGCAACTGATGAAGCTGATACTGTCAAATTGGGGGAGAAGCTACCCTCAAGACCTGTTATCACAGAAATTGAAGAAGTTCAGAGGATACCGGCTGAAGTCAGAGCCACAGCTTGCCAAAGAATTGGTGTGAATCCCTTCTCAGTTGAAGAAAGTTGGGTGAACATGAGATGCAGTCAACTGATTGCCATTTCTCCTTTTGAGGACCCCAATCTCACTGAACTTGTTCAGTCATCCATGCTGATTGCTGGTGCTCTCCCTGAGCACATCAATTTGATCACGACACTCCTCAAGGATGTCATTTTTCCGGCTGAAAGAGCCAGTGATCAAGTGGCAGGAAATATTGCCTCCACCAGCAAGGTAGCAAATGATGTTGAAGAAAGCACTGCAACTGTTGCAGTTGCTACAATGACCGAAGGGGAAGACGAAAATTTGATCGGTGAAGAAGAAGGAACTGAGGTGCTGGAAATAGTCGACAAAGAACCTGAAGTCACCAAACCTCAGGTGGTGACTGAAGGGCAAATTCATGTTCAACCGGAAGTTCAACCGGAACTTCAACCGGAAGTTCAACCGGAAGTTCAACCGGAAGAACAAAGGAGTGAAGGAGCAGAAGACATAGCCGAAACTTTGATAGCCTTAAGGAGCTCAGAACAAGTTCAAGCGGAAACACCTGTTCAAACTGATATTCCAAAAACCATTCAACAGGTGGTTCAGACTCCTGAAGCTGAGGCTGTAGTAAAGATGGTAGAAGAAGCCAAAAGGGTAGCGGAAGATGAGAGGCTAGCCAAAGAGCTTCAAGAAGAATATGATCTGTATCTGCAAGATAGTGTTTTTGCAAATCTACTTGAAGAGGCAAAGACTAGGTCTTTCAACTGGAGACTGAAGGATTATAATTTGGATGCAGTGTCTGATGCTGATAGGCAGAGGTTAATTTCTATTGCCTCTCAATTGCCTACCAAGCTGGTAAAGAATGATGAGAATTACCTACTGCTGAAAAAGGTAAAAAGGGCACTTGTGGTTAGAAATTTGAAGAAAGAGGAAGAGGTAGCTCAGATGCAAGTTAGGGGACTTTGCAGCTTGATAGATGCAATCTTTTATGAACTGAAAGGAGAAATTGCTGCTGTCAATCCTAACTTGGTGATGCCTTCACCTTCAGAGCTGATCTCAGGTACAACAACTGCTAATGTTAAACCTGAATTTATCGATTTTGCAGATGTACCACCTCCACCTTCCTTTACTTACAACCCAAACCCAATGCCTACAACAGTTCCATCTATCTTACAGTCACTTGCCATCACACCATACAAACCTCCCTCCATCTCCAAGAAAGTTGCCACTAAACTTGCCAATCCCAAGTACAGAACAGACAACTTTACACCCATCATTCCCCTTAAGAAAAAGCCTCCACCTACCATGGATTTCTCTGACATCTTCCCTCCTACTCCACCTTCAAGCCCAACTCCTGAAGCCAGTAAACCACCATCACAAACCTCCCTTCCTCCACTCACCATCAAAGAACCTTCCACCACCACCAAACCTACTCAAGATCAACCTGATCCCTCTTCTCAATCCTCAAAGGGAAAAGCTCCAAAAGTAATAGAATCAACTGATGATTCCAATGAGGAAAACAAATTGAGAAAGAGAAGACTGCTGCATCACAAAAGAAAAAGAGAGCAAAGGCCAAGGAAAAGAGGCCCACCCAGGCAAAACAAAATTGTTGGGTGGACAGTTAATGAAGACACTTTTGACTTCAAATTCCAGTGCCTAAGTGGGATCACCAGAGTAGTGAATGCTCATCTTGCCACCAGAATGCTTGACATCTTCCAATTATCGGATATCTATGCGAAATTGCAAGGGATAATGAGTTTGTCCAGAGCTGAGCTCCTGCTAAGAATGAGCATAGAACCAAAAGTGCTCGAGCATGGACTGATCTCTGAAACTCAGGTTGATGAAGACATTGAAGAAAACACAACCAGTCCGATAAAATTTGTGATTTGGGAAGAAGAAGAAAAACTCTTCTATGTACACAGGGCAGATAGCAGCTTCACAACCCATAAAGAAATTAATGTTCAAGATCAGTGGAATGAACAAGATTGGGAAGCTCTGCAACATGCTAAGGTCACCATGACCAGCATGAGTGATCTCTCAAAAGATGTGAATGCAGGGGATAAGGTCTTTGACAAGTAGGTCAAGGAGAAGAAAATTTTTGGGTACAAGTCAATTTTTGAAGATAAACATTGGAATTTGACAGCATCAGCTTAGGGGGAGATTGTAAGGAATATTGCGCTTGGAAGATTTCCGGCTGAATGCCAATTTTACTATGTTCCGGCTGAAGTTGAAGTTGAAGCGGAATTCTCACTTCAAGCGGAACTGGCAGTTCAAGCGGAAAGAAGCAGTTTTGTCCTTTAGCGAATATTCCGGGTGAACTCGATTATCCACCAGATAATGAGTTCAACCGGACTTTTCCTGAGATGTCTTTTCAGCAAGTCCAATCCTGCAAAAGCTTCTCGTATGCTTCTATATCTGATTCAAGCCGCTCTCCTAAAGTAGTATGGTGCTGCAAACACGCAAGATATTCCAATTGCCGATGTTTATCCTTTTGGTAGTTTGTATTTTACTTTTTAGTTTACGGTCTAGATTAGATCGCATGAGATCAATGGCTGTCATTGATCTCATTAGCACTATATATAGCATTAGTTAGCTCATAGTTTCACACACATGTACGAGTACACAGTTCTTGAACAACTTGTAATAGTGTAGCTTTGAGTTAATGCAAATAGTGCCGAGTATTTGATACTTTGTTGTTACTATAATTCTGCAAATCAAGCTTTTACATTATACACAAGAACTCAATATTGCTTAAGTAAAGTGAAATATAACTTTAATTCCGCAGGGTTATATTTGCAAGTAAAGGGCTTTGTTTAAGTTTAACTCTAACTTATAACGATCCTACAGATAAGATATTGTTTAGACTTGCTTTGACCAGTGTACCCCACACTATCAAACATACTCATATATGCATCTTATATCACACTTTGTGATTTCACTTGTAGTTTAACACATAGTAATTAAATTCATGATACCGTCAACTGTGTTCCATGCAAAAAGAAATAAGAACGTTGAATCGTCTACCTTAAGGTTGATCTTTCGATACGCAGATAAGGCCTCAGGTTTAACAAAATAAGAAAATAAAAACAAGTTGAAATTGTATAATTCAACAACGATCAGGTCGGTCTTGTGGACACGCAGAGAAAGTCCGATGAATTATACGAAACACGAAATAAAATAAAGCAGAACCTTAAATGAACAACTCAGGTCGATCTTGTGGATACGCATAGATAGTCCGCTAATTTAAGAATATAAAGAAAATCAAACAAGCTTAAATCTTTGCAAAATGAACACATGTATACACATCGACTTCTCATTTTCTTTTTCACACATCTTTTTCTTGAGATACGCTTCAAGACGTTGTCCACTTGGTCAAGCATTAGTATTTAGTATATCACATCTGAATACTTTCTAATTTAATGGCGAGTCTACCAAGCACATCAAACAATGATCTTATGGCTTTTTCATCTAATTTATCCATGAGTCAGACACGTAAGCCAATCTACCATCTTTTCCCAATTATATCGGATACAATTTCTCATTTTTTTCAATGTTTTTATATTTTTCTGTTTTTCTCCCTCTTAAAATGAAAACTCTTTTTTGGATCTTTTCATTTTAAGAAAAAACACAAAGACACTATTTTTGGTATCACTACTACAAAAATGGCCTTTCTTGATGCCTTTTGCGCGTCAAGAAAGGGCCTAGATGACGCGCAAAAAAGCGTCAAGGAAGGTAGGGTCAAGAATCCTCTTGACGCGCAAAATGCGCGTCATCTTCTTCTTGACGCGCGAACAATGACGCGCATTTTATGACGCGCAAAGCGTGTCATAAAAAGCGTGTCAAGGAAGCCCGCGTCATAAATATGCTTATGACACGCATAAATGCGCGCCATGAATTAAAACAAAATTTTAAAAAAAAATATTTTTGTAGATTCACTAATTTCCACATTAATGACAATCAACCTCCTAATCAGAATACAATACACTTGTAGCAAAATAATACATTTCATATATAGAGCAAACATTACAAATGTAACATTAGTTTACATTGCACTAACTACATGTAACCTTAGCTTCTTCCATCTCCATACTTGCATTATCAAGCCCATCTACTAAAAGGTAAAAGGATGGTCAAAAGCGATTTCTGAAAACCGTATGCTTCTGCTATGGCGCCTCAGCCTCCCTTGCTACTTCTTCTGCTTCTGCTATGGCGGCTTCCGCCTCAGCCTCCCTTGACAAACAAATATAAACTAGAGACGTCTCTAGCTTTGATTGCATGTTGAGCTTTGATTGCTGCCTTGCCTTGCAATTCAGTAAAGTAGGTGTCTAGATACAAACAAACAACAGCTAAGAAAAAAATATTATCATTTAAATTGCACATATGAGTTATTTTGCAGTACCTTATCGGCTTATCCCTTGTCTTTCTCTTGCAATAACTAGTGAAACCTTTTGTTATAAACTGAGAGAAGTGGTCTCTTCCCGATTCAACAAAACTCTGTTAGTAATTGTTTTAACAAAAAGACCCCAAACACTAATAAATATGTAACATCATAATCTTGGGCGAGAGACTCCTGTAGAAGTCACTTTGTCATTAACACAATTCAATTTTCTCCCTCTAAACGACAAACAAAATGCATTAAAGAAAGAAAATTGACATTTCGACATGGATACCTTCCAATTTTAGCTTTCAAAAAAAATTTAGTATTTGAAATTTGACATCACTTGAAATTTAAATTAAATCAGCAGAATACTCCTCCATCAGCAACTTTTCAATCACTGATCGGTCTTCTAGAAGTACCTGCATACTGGTCCAACACGTCAGTTTATAAATGACCCGAAGCGAATCGCTTATGGTCGACCAGTGTCCTGATTACCCTTCAAAACCACTTTAGGTTTCCAGATTTGATGTGTTGGTAAATCAGTATTTGTTGAACCGGTCATAGTTGATTGTGACGAACAACCGACAGATGAATCATTGTGAAGGTTAGGTAAAAACCTTCCTTGATGTTTAAAAAATGCAGTTGAAATTCATCAAATACTCTGCCATATTCATCAATGAATTTGTATTTGGCAGAGTTACCAACATATGGAACTTTTCCCTTTCTTTGATTACAAGCAACAGTGACAGGACAATCTTGTGCCATATGCCCTTTTTGTCGGCAATTGTAACACAAGCGATTGTTTACATTTTTCCTCTTTTTTCCCTGCAAAGTTTCACAAAAATGAGCATCTCTAAAAAGATCATAAAAAAGTATCATATACCTGAAATCGATGATCATGAACCCATTTGGATGTCGAGCTTTTTGGAGTAGAATTAGATCCTCTAGAAGAAAATTTATCAGATTGCTTTTTCTTGTTCTTCGGTTCACCATTCTTCACAAAAACTTCTGATATTTTCTGAGAATCCACGCAATGAAGCAGGAATTCTTTTTCAGAAAATATTTGTTCTGAACCTTTGAGTTTGTAAAACCTCTCAGGTTGAACTTTTTCAGCTTCAAACACATCTTTCTTTTCTTGCTTCAAATTAATCTTCTTCAAATTCTATGACTTTTGAACCTTAGAATCATCAACTTTAGCAAATTTCTGCTTGAAACCCAAACCAACATGTTTTCCCGAAATCTTTTCTTCCGAAGTAGATGATTGATGCCCGTTCTTCGCAAGACGAGAAAACTCAGCTTTGACTTTGTTGACATCTTTTTGAGCATAGAAGATTGTTTCATCAATGCCAGTATTGGAACGAGTCTTCTCAGTGTAACTAGCTGATTTCTCTTCTTCAGTGGACGAAGACCCAGACACAAACTTTGAAACCTTAGGAATTTTTGTTTTCTGTTAAGCTTTCTTTCCATTCTTTTGATACTTCTTTTTCTTCTTTTCCTCAGACTTAGAATCAGAAAACTTTGAGTAATCACATTCTTCATCTGTTTCTTTGATAATGTTGACAGCTTCTTTAATATTTGCAGGAGGTGAAACTATCTTATCATATATCTTCTCAAAATTTTCATCATTTGCTAGAAAGCTTGTGAAAGATTGCGAATTGGTGACGTTGTTCAATAGACGACTTGCATCAATTACTTGAATCTTCAAATCTGAAATCTTTTATTGAGATTTAGCCGATTCTTTTTATGTAGCAATCAACCTCTTAGCAACCTTGTAAGTTTCATATTTTTGCAATCTCAAATTATCAAGCTCAGTAAACAACTCTTTCTTCAACTTATCTTCATTTCTCTTCTAAATAACAAGATTTGCATTTAGCAATTTATTCACTCTTACCAACCCTCTCTTTTCATCCAGAAAATTTTCCATATCAATCTGATATGACTCAATTTTAGCAGCTTGTTCATCAGAAGACTTGTTAAGCATATCAAACTTAACCTTGGACTTTTCAAACAAATTATTGAAATAATTTTCAGCATCCACAGTTTCAGTCTTCCATTTTCAATTTCTTTAACTAACTCGTCCTTTTCTTCAGACAACTTTGTAAGATTTTGCTCAAGATCGTTTTCAACACATTGAAACTTTTCTTTTTGAGATGACAATTCTTGAATTACACCTTCTAACTTTTTCTGTTCACCTGTCAATTCTTCTACCTTCCTGTTATTTTCAGCAACCAACACTTCATTCTCCCTTACCAAACTCCGAATTCTTTTATCCTTTTGTGAATAAACTTCACAAACTGATTCATAACCACTAGTTTCAGATCAACTTGTTTCAGATTCAGAATCACTCTAATCAATTTAAACCATAAATGCATGATACATTTCAGCTAACTCAGCATCAAATGAACCCGCGGGATTGTTATGAATTGCAGTCAAAGCAATAGGACTCTCAAAATGTTCAATGTCTTTCGACCAGTCATATCCTTGACTAAATTGTGAAACTAATGCCTTTGAATCTGAATTACTTGTTGTATACTTTGATGAAGAAGAATTTGACTTTGAACATTCACGAGCAAAATGTCCAAAATTGAAACATTTGAAACATTTTACCTTTAATTTGTCTAACCTAAATTTATCATCTGGATTTAAACTTTTGAAACCTGTTCTCTTCCTGAACCTTTTAGCTCTTTGGGCTAGCATAGCAATATGCCAATTGATATCCATTTATTCAAGATTATATGGATCTATCTGATCAAAATCTTCTTCAATCAGATTAGTTGTTGGTAAACCACCATTCAACAATCCATAGTATGAAGATAATAATGATGAAATCAATGCCAAATGTTCATCAGGTGTTTTTGCAGAAAATGAAGTCTGGCTTGAATGATTTGGAATAGTGAAATTACACCTTCTTGATGAACTTTCAGAATTTCCTGATCCATGGCTAGCAACAAATGCCGTTGGAGCTGGATTTGATGAATCAAAACCAAATGATTTAGATTTTGCATTGATACTTGCAGAATTTTTACCATGATACAACTCAGGATTTTGCAGTTGAGCAGTTGATTTATGTGAAGTCATCATTTCCATTTCTCTAGCATGAAGCTTTCCTGTTAAATCATGAAATGTTAAGGTTGAATACTATTTGTCGTGAGTAAGCGGCAAAACATAATTCTCCCACTTTTCTGGTAATGCTTCCTGTTTTGGTCAAAAATTCACAAAGGACTTTTGTATTCCAAACTTAGATTGTGAGGTAGTGTGCTTAACGATCAAATGAGCAAATAATCCAAGTTAGGATGGTGACACGATGATTTAGCGAGGAAAACTCCAGAATCCTTCGAGTTGCCTCTAGGAATCCTGGATAAAAACCTCGGGAGCCGGCCGAATAGCTAGCCTCCTAGTCAACTTTATTGATACGAAATGAAGAATTACAAGTGTTGAGCTATTGTGATCGAAATCTAAGTGTTACAGAGAGTATTTGGTGAGTGTGTGTGGTATCCGGTCCCTATCATCGATCACAAGGCTGATATATATAGTTACAAGTCAATAACCGAAAGTGCTAAAAATAAGGGATTCTTCCACCAAGTCTTTGTGAACGTTGGGAGTCAGCTATGGCACGTTCTTTAATGCTTGACCTGGTCTTTAGCCTTCATTTACACGTCCCTTTAAGCCTGCAATTAATTAGGACACATGGACAATTGAAACGGTTAGTCGATAACTGCATTTCAGGATACCGAACCTGTCAGGATACTGAACAACTTGAGCTTCCGGCAAGGATCCTGAAATAAAACAACCAACTGTCCTATATTTCAGGGATTCTCCCCATTAAGTCAATATGAACGTTGTGGACCACTTAGTCCACGTTCTTTAGTCTTTGTCCGAGTCTTTAGGCTTGTCTTACACGTTTTCTTTACCTGCAAACAATTGCCCCGAAATATCAGCCCAAACAATTGCCCCTGAATTTTGACAGTTGTCGACCATGAAGACGACTGTGAAAATTCAAACTCTTGAAATAATTACGAAGGTGAATCGTTAGCTCCTGATTTGATAGCGACGTAACTTCTCATTAGAATTCTCCATAAATAACCCTGGGTTATCGTCGGAACCTTCTCGATTTCTCTTTTTGTCCAGGTCTGCTCCCTCCCTTTTCTTTTCAATTTTCTTCCGCGATGAAGGCCAATAAAGCAGATGCTGAAGGCTTCACCGCTAAGGCTTGGATGCAGCTACCTGAAAAGGAACTCGGGAGAAGCTTGGGGGTGCTAAGAAGCTGGATTTGCCCCTTTTAAATTTCCTGCATGGTTAATATGAGTATCCGACTTTTTTATCATGGTGTGTTTACCCCTTGTTTTTGATTTTGTTCATGAAAAATTTTGAAATATTTAAGTGAGAACCCCATCAGGTTCCTCAGGAAATTTAAGGTAGTAAAAACATTTTAAGTTAAGTATGTAAGTTGACAAACCATGACATAAGTCAGCATGATAAAATGTAATAATTTGAAAGTACATTACCTGAATAGTCCCTTAAGTAGGTTTTACCTTGGGCGCATTTAGATAGATTCTGGAATCCTCTTTCAACATCCTTGAGGATACCTGTGGCAAAATCATAGTAGTTTCGAAATTGAGTTAAACTAGGGACAAGCCCGGGATGCTTGGGACGAAGCCAATTCTGGGGACAAGCCCGATAAACTTGGGACTAAGCCAATTCTGGGGACAAGCCTGATAAACTTGGTACTAAGCCAATTCTGGGGAAAGCCCGATAAACTTGGGACTAAGCCAAAACTGGGGTCAAGCCCGATAAACTTGGGACTAAGCCAAAACTGGGGTCAAGCCCATTCGTAAGTGACATGAAAATGCCAAAAACTTAGATAATTTGTGAGGATAACACGTCTGCTATTACTTGAGGATCCGCCTAATAGCGAATAACGAGCACTCCTGTCGATTCTTAGAAAATGTGAAGACCTTTTAAACCTTAGTTAACACGTAAGTGTTAAAAACCTTGAGAATCCGCCCAACACCCTCCAGTGACAAGATTGTCAGCCACCCCTGGGGTGGACTGGTCTGAGGTTTTTATCCAGGGGACAAGCAGGTGAAAAATCAGATGGATCAGCAAGAAAAGACCAATCAAATGGTGATGAAGGAGATCGTGCAGCTTAAGAAGTCTAAGAAACCTGTGGAGGAACAAAGTCCTCTATTTCCCAGGCACCTTGACTTCAATGCTTCAGGATCCTCAGATCCGGCTCGTTACAATTACAAATCAACTCCAGGCTTCACTGCAGTCCCTACAGTGACATCTCAGGCCGCTGGGTATGCAGGGGGTACTGCTGGAATCTCAGGAGTTGTGCCACCAGAATCCTCGCAGTCGTGCTACAAGGATCCTTGGATCCCTCTATCATTGGGATCCCTAGCCACGCCGTCTTAAGGATATCCTTTCTCTGTTGGGAATCCAAGCCAGAACCCCCAAGGATACTTCTGTTTCTGCAGGAATCTTCAAGACTAGATCCTCAGATGTGCATGATGGTGACTTCATCCCCATGCAAACAGCAGCCACTACTGAGTCGAGCATCCCAACGAGCTATGGATATAATCCCAGGATCCCAGTCCAGAATCCTAGCCCAGGTAATGTGTCCAATCCAATTCCCATCGTTTCTAACCAGGGTGCTCCTTATGATGCAGGTCTTCATCCAAGTATTGCTAGGGAGCTCCAGAAGTTAAAAGAGATGACATCAAGTGTTCCAGGGATCCTGAAACCTATTCCCGAGGTTCCTTTGGAAATCCACAAGATATCTAGATTTACTTGGCCGATTTCCCAAATGGAGATCCCGAAGCGTTTCCAAACTCCAAGCATGAAGCTTTACGATGGAACCACAGATCCTGAAGAGCACGTGGCACATTACATGGAGCGTATGGAGATCAATCCCATTCTGATAGAAATCAAAGAAGCCTGTCTGTGAAAAGGCTTTGGTTCAACCTTAACAAGACCAACCATGAAATGGCTACTGAGCATTCCTCCTAACACTATTACTTCATTTTCTCACTTGGTTAACTTGTTTAACAATCAATTTTCTTGCAGTAGAACCTTTGAGAAGCTCACAGGTGATTTGTATCGAATAGTTCAGAAGCCAGATGAGCCGATCAGAAAATACATCGCCAGATTCGGACAAGAAACCCTTGAGATTCCTAATTTGGATATGGCAGCAGCCGTAGAAGCATTAAAATGGGGCTCTCCAAAAATTCACGTTTTTATGATGACCTTGTCTTGACTCCTTGCAGGAATCTCGACGAAGTTCGCAGTAAAGCCTTGAGATTTATTCGTTTGGAGGACGAAAAAAGGATCCACCAAAGATTGGATATTCCTAAATGTGATCCTAACAGTAAGAAGGCGGAATCCCCCGGGAAGCCGTATAGATCTCGCCCATACTCCAAACCGGAAAGTCACAAAGTCAATGCTGTTGAGCAAGATGATGATGACGAGGAGTATCCTAAGGTATCTGAATACTGTTTTTCAGTTGACATTGGTGTTTTGATGTTTGCTATGCAGGACCTAGGTGAAAAGGCAAGATGGCCCAGGAAGCATACCAAGCAGGCATCCTGGAAAGACAAGACCAAGTGGTGTGCCTTCCATGGAGATTTTGGCCACCTAACAGATAAATGCATAACACTCTGAAAGGAAATTAGCTATCTACTCAGCAATGGGCATCTTAAAGAATTGATAGGCAGAAAGAAGGTCAAGACCTAGGAAGCCGAAAAGGTGCCTCAGAGAGCAGCTTCTCCACCCCAGGATGCTCAAATAATCAACTTCATCTCAGGAGGCTCAGATATTTGCGGGACTTTGTATTCCTTAGCCAAGAAGCACGCTAAGGACTCCAAGTCTGAACAGGATGACAGACATGTCCGGACTTCCACCCTGACTAAGGAAAAGATGATATCCTTCGATGACAGCGACCACTCCCATGTTCAGGATCCTCATCATGATAGTCTTGTGGTTACTTTATATATTGCTAACCATTTTGTTCGTAGGATCCTGATCGACAATGGAAGCTCAGTAAACATAATCCGTCTTGATGTGCTCAAGAAGATGGGGATCCTAGAAACTGAAATAGTTGCAGGATCCTCAGTCCTGGTTGGCTTCAGCGGTGAAACTAAAAGCACCGTTGGGGATATCAGGTTGCCGGTATATATAGAGGGGGTAAACACTATGCAAAAATTATGTGTTATAGATTCTCTCTCTTGTTGCAATATTATTCTTGGCAGGCCATGGATTCACGAGATGAAGGCAGTCCCTTCAACTTATCACTAGTGTATCAAGCTTCCTACACCCTAGGGAGTTGTGAGGATTGAAAGTAACCAGCAGGAAG
Source organism: Deinandra increscens subsp. villosa (assembly GCA_039602395.1). Classification (NCBI taxonomy): domain Eukaryota; kingdom Viridiplantae; phylum Streptophyta; class Magnoliopsida; order Asterales; family Asteraceae; genus Deinandra; species Deinandra increscens. Next base: position 51,978,865 of record JBCNJP010000007.1, on the reverse strand, counting down.
CCAAGAACTGCTATTCAACATCGATGAAGAACGCCACTAAGGTGCGAAGGGATAACAATTACAGAAAAGAGCACTTGAAGTACAGGAGGACAGGGAGCTTGATGTCAAAGTAGTGCCTTTTAACCTTGGGAATCCTGAAATCAAGGTGCTCGTGGGAACAAGAATCCCAGCGAATGTTGAGTAGGAATTAGTTCAACTTCTCAAAGCCAGAACCTAAACATGTTATTACTCATAAACTTGGTTTAGATCCTTCTTTCAGGCCTATACAGCAAAAGAGGAGGAAGTTCGCTCCAGAAAAGAATATAATCATCCAGGAGGAAGTTGACAAGCTTCTCAAAACCAAGATGATTAGAGAAGTCAAATATCCTAGGTGGCTAGCAAACGTGGTGGTGGTCCAGAAGAAGAATGGAAAGTGGAGAGTTTGTATTGATTACATAGACTTGAATAAGGCCTGTCCTAAGGATCCTTTTCCACTTCCCCATATTGACGCGATGGTAGATGCCTTAGTTGTCCACGAGATGCTCACTTTTATGGATGCCTCAGCAGGATTCCAACAAATTCAGATGGAACCATGCGACCAGGAGCACACGGCATTTATGACTCCAACAGGTATATATTGTTACACTGCTATGCCCTTTGGTTTAAGAAATGCAGGTGCCACCTACCAGAGGCTCGTCAATATGATGTTCAAAGAGCAACTGGGGGACACGATGGAAGTCTACATAGATGATATGGTGGTGAAATCCAAGAAAGCTGAAGATCATGTCAGGGATCTCCAAACTGCCTTCGATATCCTTGATCAGTATAACATGAAGCTCAACCCCTCCAAATGCCACTTTGGGGTGCTAGCTGGAAAATTCTTAGGATACATAGTTACCGAAAGAGGGATCGAAGCAAGTCCAGAGCAGATAAAAGCAATCCTAAATTTGAAGTCCCCATCAAACGTAAAAGAGGTACAAAGGTTGACTGGAAGAATCGCAGCACTCAACAGGTTCATTTCAAGATCCTCAGAAAAAAGTAAGAATTTCTATGATATCCTGAGGAAAAATAAGAAATTCGAATGGACTGAGTAGCACGAAGAAGCCCTGAAGTGCCTGAAAGACTACCTGTCAGCAGCCCTGTTGCTAATGAAACCAGAAGATGGGGAGCCACTATATTTATATCTCGTTATTTTCGGAAGCTCAATCAGTGCAGTTCTGGTAAAAGATCATCAAGGTCAGCAGCATCCGGTATATTATGTAAGTAAAACTCTGCTAGACGCAGAATCCAGGTATTCTCACCTTGAAAAATTAATTTTAGCTCTTATAATGGCTTCCACCAAACTTAGACACTATTTTGAAACCCATACTATAATTGTGATGTCTAACTATCCTATCAAGGCAGTTCTCAGGAAGCCGGAAATGTCAGGCAGGATGGCTAAGTGGGCAGTCAAGCTGAGTGCCTATGACATCAAATATGAACCAAGAACAGCAATCAAGTCCCAAGCCTTGGCTGACTTTGTGGCGGATTTCAGCAGCGACGTTGAACCAGAAGTTGAGAAGGAAGTCCAGCAGCTTGAGAAGCTCAAGGAAGACTGGATCCTCTACACTGACGGCTCCTCAAATGTCAGGGGAACGGGGCTGGGAATCCTGCTAAAATCGCCACAGGGGGACATAATACCTCTATCCATATCCTGTGAATTCCAGTCTACCAACAATGAAGCTGAGTATGAAGCTTTATTTGCTGGATTACAGCTTGCCAGGGATATGGGAATCCTATTCATACAAGTATTTGTTGATTATCTTCCATTAACTAACCAATTTAATGGCTCTTATGCAGTTAGAAGGGAGATTCTGATCAAGTATCTTGAATTTGTTAAGAAATTATCTCTATTTTTCGAAAATTTTAACATTTCGCAGGTACCAAGAGAAGATAATGTAGGAGCCGATGCCTTGGCAAACTTGGCTTCATCGCTCAGGATCCCTGAGGATGTGAAGATTCCAATAACTGACGTCCTGACGCCAGCGATAGCTCAACAGGAAGCTCAGGCTGTTGACAATAATGCAGGTGCAGATGTTGAGAACCCTGAACATGCTCACCAATCTTGGACTTACCCGATCAGGAAGTATCTCCAAGATGAGGAGATTCGCAAGGGCGAAAACCCCAGAGCTTTTCGCACAAAGGTAGTACCCTATACTATTATTAATAATATCTTATATAGAAGATCTCTTGCAGGTGTCTACCTAAGTGTTGATACATAATCTGAGCGTCATGTGAAGTATCTGAACGAGACAATGTGATGATTCAAGACAAGTTCAAGTTGCCGACCGAACTAGGTCCGAACCTGAGGTTCGGACCTGCCGAACTTGGAGTTCGGATGGAGATCGGAGTAGACGTCTATATATAGAAACTTGTGCTTTGAATGTTGGGACGAGTGAGAGATACCAGTTCTTAACTATGTGTTTTTGACAGTGTTTCTCTAGAGAGCTTCAGAGTGAGTTTGTAATTGAGTCTATGTTGATTTCAATAAAACAAACTATTATTTACGTCTCGTTTTCACTCTACAATCAAGCAAACCTATAGTAAGATCCGTCTTACGGTTTTTCAATTGGTATCAGAGCAAATCTAGGTTACTCTATTGCGTTTGCTTTGAGTGTAGTCGTTTTCTTGATAAAACCGAGTTGTTTCCATTAAAAAACGAGTAAATCTTTGAGCTTTTCGAGTGATTTTCATTACTAAAACATTTCTATGGGTTTTACCTGAGTTCCTATTAAAATCTCGTCCAAATTTTCTCAAAATTGCGAAAATTATGTCGAGAGTGTCTGAGTTCGTTCGAGGTTCGGAGTAACTGAAAAATAACCGCTCCGAACTCCCAGTTCGGAGAGAGTTCGGACGAAGATCGGCCATTCTTGTTTCGGTGAGAGTTCAGAGGAGTTCGGACACAAGTCTAAGTTCGGACTGTGCAATCGAGTTCGGACAAAGTTCGGAGCAAGATCGGAGGTTTAGTAGAGTTCAGACGAAGTTTGGTGGGCGTTCGGACCAAGCAGAATCTTCAAATTCTCAAAATGTATGAAATTGATGTATTTGTTGAGCGTCATCGTCAGAATGTGCCAAAGTTAATAAATCTTGAAGATTATCATGGTTGGGCAAAAATTTTTAGAGGTTATGTTAATGATCTGGATGAAAAACTGTGGTTACCAATTACAAACGAACATAAGTATCCAGTTTATGTTGATGGTGATTTTAAGGAGATGCATAATTTTTCGAGTGAAGAAAGGAAATCGTTTGATCAGAATGAAAGGGCTACTACACTTCTTATGTTAGCTTTTCCTATAACTCTTAAAAATCAAATCAGGAAATTTCGAAAAGCAAAACTGATATGGGATTTTGTAAAGACACAGTGTGAGGAACATATGTCTAAGCTTTCTCAGAAAACAATTGATCAAGATTTGAAGTTTAAGGGCATAATTGAAAAGTTAGAGAATAAGGTAGGAAAGTTGACTGAAGAAAATATTTCTTTGACAAAAGAAGTGGAGAATTAGAAAAGTAAAGTTTGTAACGATTTAGCTGCCAAAATTCAACGGGATGTGTCTGCATCATGTGCAAATTGTTTGGAGTTTGCTAGTATAAAGAAAGAATGGTTGAACGAGACAACTTTGTTGGTTGAAGAATGCAATAAAGCTCAAGCTAAGGAAAAGGAAGTTCTTGAAGATTTTGATGCTATATTTGAGAAATGTTATCCTCTTCAACAAAAATATGAAAAAATTAGTAAAGTTGCCGTCGAAGTTGCCGATAGAGTAATTCAACTTCAAGAGGAACTTACAAAGTTGCGTGATGGAAATGGTGAGATTCAAAGTCAAAATAACATTTTGAAACAGGATGTTATTTACTATAAGAAACAAGTGGAGAAAGTTAGTGAAGAAGTTCTGGAAGAATGTCGCTTGAGACAGTGTCTTATCAGTGATTATAACAAATTGTCTGACAAGTACATTGCTTCACAGAAAGAGTTATCGGAAGCTAATATGAAAATATCTGAACAAAAGATTGAGATGTTTGATCTGCAAAGGAAATTGAAAAATTGCAATAATTCACCGACTTTCCTGAATTATCTGTATAAGTTGGAGAAGAGTCAGGATAATGGTAAAGATACAAATCTTTATCAAGTTCCTGCTCATGTGGATATTGAGCTTTCTGTTCCGGCTATACAGTCTGGTATTGAACCGCATGATTATTCAAAATTTGCTAATACCAGTTTAGGAAAGAAAGCAAAATTCAAATCAAAGAAGAATAAAAAGGAGGTTGATTACCGCAAAGGGTTGAAGTTTGATTCCAAATCTACATTTCTTGAGAAAAAACAAGTGTTTAATGGAAATCCAAAAAACGTAACGGTGCCAAAGTTTTCTGAAATTGTCATAGATGATTCATTGATTTCTGGAAAGAATGACCTGAAAGGAATCAAATCTGAATTTACAAAACTTGCCAAACAAGGTCATAAGATATCAAATTCTGTTCAAGATAAGTTTAAACAGAAAAATGGTGGTTTGGGATTTAAAGGAACAGAAATGCCGACTAAGGATTTCAACAAAAAGGAATTCAAAACGAAGAAGATAAAGAAGCAGATGGTGTTTTCAGATAAGAAGGCACAATGTTGGAAGCAAAAAGTATCTTTACCAGATGAAAAGCTTTTTTCTGAAGAGTCTTCTTGTATATCAAGGCGGTAACAATTCAGATTCATTTTATTCTGCTAATTCTAACAGGTTTTATAGTTAAGATAAATTCTTTGGTTATGGAGATGATTCTGATTTTTATGATTATCCAAAATGTTTTCCAAAATTTCATAAACCAAAGAAATTTCAACCTGTGTTTTCAAAAGTTGATGATGAATGTTTGACTGATCAGTTTGGAAAACCAATTTCTATCAATTCAACTGGTAAAAGACTTTGTTTTGTTTGTCGTAAGAAAGGTCATTATGCAAATAATTGTCCTACGACAGCTAACAATTCATCATCAAATGCCAAACATACAAAGTATGTTGATCTTGATGGCATTATTTTTAGTGAACCAATGCCCAATACTAAATTTTCATGGAAAAAGAAGTCTCTTTAAGAAAAATTGGGTAGTAGTTCTGATTGTCACTCATCAGTTGACGATGGTTCACTAGAAATCAAAAACCCAAAACAGGAATGGAGACCGAAAGTTGTCTCCACGGCTAACACAGATTTTGTTGAAGACACTGGACGACCTACCATCGTTGGGGATGAGGGTCGGGGTCTTAAGAACTTACTATTTTCAAGTGTTTGCAGGTATTTCAGGAAGACCTGTTAGTAATCCTGAGGTTGCTGATAGTGAGATACTTGTGGTTTTAAGTTAAAATGCATCGTTCTTATCATTGAAAAACTGATTTTCAAAAACATTGTGTCAAGTGTTGATCGATCATTTTCATTTTTTTGTTATCCACTTTTCTTTCATTCATATCTTTAGGGGGAGAATATTTGAAAATTCAACAAATAGTATTTGTTTGAATTTTAGGGGGAGAAATTGGAAAATATAAAAAAAATGATGAAAAAATTGAGGAATTGATCTGACAAAAGCGAGAAATGATAGTACATCAACATATAAGTTATCTGCCATGGATAGAGTAAGTCTAAAGGCTGTAGGTTCTTATATGATCTGTGAATGTGCATGACTAATCTGATATCTGCAAGTAAGATATAAACATAAAGCATGCTTGATAATCTTTGGTTGTTTGCTTCTTGATGAATGATATGTGATGATTCTGAGACAAAAATAGAATAAAGAGATATCCTGATGAATGCATGTTTTCATTTTGAAAGATTTAAATTTGTTTGATTTTTTTTTATTTTGTCAAATGATCGGACTTTCTCTGCGTATCGAAAGATCGACCCGATTGTTGTTCGTTTGACATTCTGCTTTATTTTAATTGGTGTTTCGTATAATCCATCGGACCTTTTCTGCGTATAATCCATCGGACTTGTTTTGCTTTCTTATTTTCTCAAATACTTGGGCTTTCTCTGCGTGTCCACAAGACCGACCTGATTGCTAGGTATTTGAGTTTCTGCTTTATTTTTGCATGACTCATCAAGGATGTTTAAATCTCGAATAAAAGTTACTTCTATATGATAAACATGATGATTTGCTAGTATTTCTGATAGGGTAGAGGCCGAGTTATTAGTGCATGATAAAATTTACCTCAAGCATATCTGAAAACGATAAATATGATTGGTGCATGCTGAAATAAACAATCAATGTTATATTTGAATGTTGTATTTGCGATTATCTTGGCTTGCATGCTGATTAAATCCGAAATTGAAATGTGTTAGATGCGTTATGTCTGATATGATCTTGCGTCGTGATCTTTCTCACAAAATACCAAAAATAGAGTTTGTTTTTGCATTGCATTTACATTTTATTTTAGAAAAGTACAAAAAGATTTTTGGTGTGTTTTAGCATAAGTTTGAAAAATCAAAAAGATTTTAGGTTTGTTTTGATATAAACTTTCTAAAAGCCAAAAAGATTTTGTTTCTTATTTGTTTTCGATTGATCGACATAAGATACGAAAAACATTTTCAAAATTTATATCTTGGATTCTCGAAGAGAAGTTTTGCGCCAAGATTATTTATGTTGGCCAGGTACTCAAAGGAAAGAGTTCATCACAAGTTCAAGTCTTCTGAAGCTGTTGATAAAGATGAAAGAAACTGTTCATCGTCAAGTATTCAAAGATCAAGCTACCATCAAGTTGAGGGGGGAGTTTGTTCAGAGAATATGTTCTAACTGGCGAACTGATACTACACATGTCGAGGGGGAGTTTGTGGATATATAATCCGTGCGTCATGTGAAGTATCTGAACGAGAAGATGTGATGATTCAAGACAAGTTCAAGTTTCCGGCCGAACTAGGTCCGAACCTGAGATTCGGACCCGCCGTACTTGGAGTTCGGACGGAGATCGGAGTAGACGTCTATATATAGAAACTTGTGCTTTGAATGTTGGGACGAGTGAGAGATGCCAGTTCTTAACTATGTGTTTTTGACAGTGTTTCTCTAGAGAGCTTCAAAGTGAGTTTGTAATTGAGTCTATGTTGATTTCAATAAAACAAACTATTATTTACGTCTCGTTTTCACTCTACAATCAAGCAAACCTATAGTAGGATCCGTCTTACGGTTTTTCACTAAGGTGCCTAGAGAAGTCAGAAGCTCTTGAGGTGCTCGAAGACATCCACAGTGGAGATGGTGGGAACCATACCGGGGGAAGGGCACTGTTCTCCAAAGTTCTCAGATTCGGATATTATTGGCCAACTATGAAGAAGGACGCCGCGAGCTTCTCACAGAAATGCGATGCTTGTCAAAGGCATGGCAATATCCTCCACCAACCCGCTGAGCATCTGCATCCTATAGTATCCCCATGGCCATTCATGAAGTGGGGCATGGATATTGTGGGTAAGCTGCCAAAGGCTTCTGGAGGAAAGGTGTCTATGCTTGCCATGACGGATTACTTCTCCAAGTGGATTGAAGCAGAAGCCTATGTTCAAGTGAGAGAGAAAGAAGTGATATCCTTCATCAAAAGGAACATCCTCACCAGATTTGGGATTCCGGCAGAAATCATATGCGACAATAGCTCCAGTTTATAGGCAGAAGAACTACAATCTTTTGTGAAAGCTGGGGCCTCAAGATGATCACTTCAACACCTGTCCACCCTCAGACTAACGGACATGCGGAATCCAGCAATAAGATCATCATCAACAACCTCAAGAAGAAGCTGGGCTCCAAGAAAGGGAAATGGGCTGAAGAGTTGCCATTTGTCCTTTGGGCAGACAGAACCACACCTAAGAATGCTACTGGCCAAACACCATTCTCATTTGTGTTGGAGCAGAAGCTGTGATCCCTACAGAGATGGTACTCCCAACAGCCAGAGTCGACTGCCAGAATCCTGAAACCAACAGCCAGAATCTGCTTCAGGATCTCGAAACAGTTGAGGAGCTCAGAGATATGGCCAGAATCCGGATGGCATCTTATCAACAGCGGATAGCAAAATCCTATAACAAGAATACCAGACTAAGAAGATTCCAAGTAGGTGACTTGGTCTTGAGGAAGGCTTTTCAGAATATTACCAATCCTGCTGATGGGAAGTTAGCACCCAAGTGGGAGGGCCCTTTCCTTATAGATTCTGAAGAGGGAAAGGGGGCGTACCATTTGATGAATATGGAAGGAGAACCTCTGCCAAGAGCTTGGAATGCCGTCCACCTTAAAGCATATTTTATGTGAGAATCTCGCTGAGAATCTAAGACAGAATCCCAAGGATCCTCACTGTCTAAATATTGCAAGGTACGTATACTAATCCTATTTCAATTTATTCTTATTATTCCTATGACACATTACTGACTTAAGCATCGGAGTGGTGTTAGCTAAGCTAACACCCACCCCTCATCAAGTGTTAAGTGTTTTGCAGATTCCGAGAATCCTAAGTGATTTGGGTATATCCCCAGTTAGAGGTTGGCCACCTCTCCTACATTTAAGGTATCCCGCATACCTTCCAAGGTTTGAGAGGCTGATTCTTCTCCTAAGTTTGGGTAATCACCAGTAGCGCATGACCCTCGCCAGGAGCGCACGTTATCCACCAGTATGTTCAAGGTGGCCGGACCAGTCCACCCCAGGGGTGGCTGACAATCTTGTCACTAGAGTCTGCTGTGAGGATTCTCAAGGTTTATAACACTGACGTGTTATCTAAGGTTTTGGCATTTACATGCTACATACGTTGGCCTAGTCCCATGTTTACCGGTCTTTTCCCCAGAATTATATGGGCTTGTCCCTAAAATCGCATGGGCTTGTCCCCAGAATCGCATGGGCTTGTCCCCAGTTTTGGCTTAGTCCCAAGAATCCCGGGTGTAACCCCAGTATATTATTAATCTGTGTAGAAAGTGTCCTTGTTTGTTAGCCGGGATCTTTCTACTTTGTGTTTTACAGGTTTCCAAAAGCAGGATGCCGAAAAAGACTCTACTAACCCGTTCGGTCAGGATTCCAGTTAGAATCCTGAAGTAAGACGCTCAGAAGATTATTAGACTCGAAGTAAGCAGGATTCTTGTCAGAATCTCAAGGCAAATACGCTAAGACCTATAAGGTAACTTGTTAGGAATCCTACGAAGATCCCTGATAGGATTCCCGATTATACAGAGGATGTGGCCTAAGGTATATCTAACAGGTTAGGGTGTTATTATGGTTATCTCATTTAACTTGTTTGACCTTGGCCGTATAAAGATTTCTAATTTCGCTTTAGAGTTAGATGATTCATTCAACTCATTTAAAACTTATAAGATTTTCTTTTTTTAGAATAGCTATTTGAGACAAATTTCTAAGAAGACGCAAAAAAAATATGAAACACCTTTGAAATAAACAAAACACGATGATATTATTAACATACTAAAGCTGGATTTGAGCTTCCCGAAGCTTCGTCCTGAAAACTTCAGGATCCCTCCACTCGGGAAGCCCACAGGTCAAAAGTCCATTGGGAATCCTGGCTTCGTCTTGCAAACTGCAAGATCCCTCCACCAGGATACCCAACCATTGTCTGTTGTTACTTGTTCAGTATTGTTTCAGGGAACGACAAGGAAAGAGAAATTGTTTACAAACATCACCATTCAAAAAAAATAAAATGGGCTCAGACCGTTGCAATGTCCTCATCGCCCATTGGCTTCTTGGAAGTCTCCTGCTTCTCGCCATCAGCCTCCTCCTCAACCTTTTCCTCCACCTTCTCCTCCGGCTTATCCTCACCTTGCACAGCCAGATCACCACCAGCAGCTTTGGGCTCGGGAGCCTTCTCCTTGATGGCCGGCTTCTCAACAGCCTTCTCCAGCTTCTCCAGGGAGAGCTTCCAGGCATCCACCGTCCATGTTGGACAAGTGAACCCCTCAGCCCCGGCTTCCGCAGCCATCTTTAGCATTGCGTGAAGCACACTGCGGGCAGCCGACTACTTGCCAATGGTAGACTACTTCAATAGAGCGGCCTCGTACTTGAGACGCTGCTCATCCATTTTATGCTCATAATGGCGAGTATTGCCTTCAGCTATCCCCCCTGGATACAGATGGTATCCCTAGCCTCATCCAGCTTACTTTGGACTTCAGCAAGCCTGGTTTCCGCGTCCATGCAATGAGTGCTCAGCTGCTCAAGACCCTGTGAAAAGAAGCAAAAATTAGGAGTCTCAACCGAATGCCGCGCATTACCGACGCTTGGGAATCCTAAGGTACAACTTACCATTTTTGTCATTGTGTGCAGGCTTAGAAGCTTGTTGCTGGTCTCAGCAGGGCTCAGTCCCTCAAAGCTCTCCAGGAAAACGACGCCCTCTGAGGTCTTCCTCTTCTTGCTGGAGGAAGAAGCCTTAGGTCTGCTGGTAGGTGGCCGGATGCTGGTTACGGGCTCAGCCTTCTCATCTTTTACCACCAGGAAGGAGGTCAAGTCGTCCAGGGAGAATCCAGAACCTGATCATAAAGAATAAGGGGGGTTAGTTAATTTCAGGATGCTCATAATCAGAAACAAAGCAGAGCATCAAGAATTTCAATACTTACCAGACATGTCGGCTTGGGTTTGGTAGACGGAGTAGTTGTGCTCGCTGGTTGCACTCTCGATAGAGAATGTCCTCTCGGCAATCGGGATCTTCAGGAAGGATGTGAGCTTCTCAACGGAATCCTTACTAACACTGATCAGCTTCTCTAACTTGGGAGCTGTGAAAAATAAAAACAGAAGGCAAATTAGTAACCATTGGGAATCTTAATTAATTTGCGTGGGTTGGCATCCTACCCTTCAAAACCCACTTCATCGGTAACTCGTTGCCACCAGGAATTGATTCGCGCTTCACGAAGAAAAACTTCTTCTTCCAGTTGTGGTCATTGTGAGACGCACGAAGAATCAGTTGGGTGTTAGCGGATCGAGCTTGGAGTACGAACCGACTGCAGCCATGGGTTCTCAGGTTCTAGGCAGAACAGACCTCGGGGATTCCCATGTCCAGGTCCTTGGAGTTGTTCAGGTTATCATGAGAGAAGAGAATGCGCCATACCATGGGCATTGTTTGGGAGTAGGAAAGGCTAGTAACCTCGAAAAACTTGTTCACAATGTCGGGAAAAGGGTATGACATGCCAAGGAGAAAAGGGTAGTAGAGAAAACAGACCCAAGTAGAAGAAACAAAATCAGCCTTCAAGCGAGAATCGAAGTTCCGAATGACCATCGTTCTCGGAATCAGACCGGAATCCTTCAATGATCGGATTTCCTGGTCATTGAAGTCGCAGGTTTCCTCGTCGAAGGAGGGGAGAATCCCTTGATCGGTGAAGTCATCGATGTTGGGAGAAGCGGAGGAGGAAGCAGATCGAGTTCCCTATTTCGCCATTACAGAATTGAAAGAGAGAAAGGAAATCGAAACTGACCTGGTTATGGCGAATAAGCTCGAAGGGTTTCCATTCGAATGAGGTGAAGAACTTATGGTTTAGGTAACTAGTATTTAAAGAGAATTATGATGACAATCAAATCAAATAGGAAGCCGTGAGATACGTCTAATCATGACCACATTTACCGTTTCAACGCCGTTAAAAAGAGGGTTTTTGAATCTCGACAGCTGTAAATCTTATCTACAGCCACCGAGATTCAGGGGAAATTGTTAGGGGTTGATTTTCAGGGTACTCATCAAGAAGCTCAAGCGGCTCAGGTTTCCGAAGATAGTTTGGATATCCTATCAGTTCAGGTATCCTGAATTTGCGATATATGTCTAAGCTGCCTAAAACGTGGATCATTGGGTCGATCCTGCTTCAACGGTCAAGAAAGTGGGAAGAAGATATCCCGGGAATCCCGGAAAGTTAGTTAGTTAGTTTGTTATATATTAATCGAGGACTCGATCAGTAGGGACACACAACGCACTCTCTAGCTTACTTATCACTGCAAAAACATTGTATCACCTAGTTCTGATTGATCAAACCTCCAACTCATTATAACGATTCATTTTGTTATCAATAAAATTGACTAGGAGGCGAGCTATTCGGCCGGCTCCCGAGGTTTTTATCCAGGATTCCTAGAGGCAACTCGAAGGATTCTGGAGTTTTCCTCGCTAAATCGTCGTGTCACCATCCTAACTTGAATTACTTGCTCATTTGATCATTAAGCACTCTACCTCACAATTTAAGTTTGGAATACGAAGTTCCTTTGTGAATTTTTGACCAAAGCACCACCGTTGAAGATTGCCTTACGTACCAATCAGCGGACCAAATGGTACGGCGTAACTGCTCCTGACCAACGATGAAGATTGCCTTCCGTACCAGTAGCGTACCAGTCAGTGTACCAACAGTTCATCCAGCGTACCACGACATTCAACTGGCGTAACAATACTATCTGATTGATTTTTTAGAATATGGACGTTTTGGACTGTAATTTGCAAAAGTAGGTAACGAAAAACACTAGGAATGTTTTGCATTCAAGTTTGATATAAGAAACACTCGGAATTGAAGAAAATTAATCAAAACCCAATGAAACCTAAACTTTCTCTCACTATAAATCCAAGAATTGATCAAAACACAGCAGTAGAGCAACCTGGATTGCTCTAATACCACTTGTAAGGACACAGAATGATCTTACCACTGCATGATTCAATCAATCTAGTGAAACGAGAAGGTAAATAAGCTTGATTGTTATTGATCACTTGAAGATTAAAAGAACAAAGCTCCCTCTCTCTAGAACACACACAGAAACACACACTTAGTGAAGACTCAGAATGACCAGCTACAATCTATGGTAACACACTAAGCTGCGTACCATCCAACATGCCATTGGTATGTTGGTCAGCGTACAATTGGTATGGAGCTTGGTACATTTCCTCTAAGACTCACACAAACACTCTGATCTAGATACAATACACGAGACAATTCGTAGCATAGGAATATGCTCTAACAACCCAGCAGCCTATAGTGACAAGATTGTTAGCCACCCCTTAGGATGGACTAGTCCGGCCACCTTGAGCATGCTAGTGGAAAACGTGCGCTCGTGGCGAAGGTCATGCGCTACTGGAGATTACCTAAACGTAGGAGAGGAGACAACCTCTCAAACCCTAGAAGGTATTAAGGATACCTTAAGCGAAGGAGAGATGTCCAGCCTCTAACTGGGGATATACCCAAAGAAATTAATCAGGATTCTCAGAATTTGCAAGACACTCATTACTTGGTGAGGGGTGGGTGTTAGCTTAGCTAGCTAACACCACTCCGATGCTTAAGTCAATATTATATTGTGAAAATAGTAAAAAATTTGAAATTGGAATATGGACATACCCATTTATGTTGAGGTAAAGAAGACTCTTGGGAATCCCAACAGGATTCTCACATGAAATAAGCCTTAAGATGAATAGTATTCCAAGCCCTTAGCAAAGGATCTCCTTCCATGTTCACCAAAATGATATGTCCCTTTTCCTTCTTCAGAATCTATTAAGTATGTGCCTTCCCACTTGGGGTGCCAACTTCCTATTGGCAGGATTTGTTGTTTTTTGGAATGCCTTTCTGAGCACCATATCTCCCACTTGTTATCTTTTGAGCCTTGTATTCTAATTGTAATATTTGGCCACTCTTTGCTGATAAGATGCCATCCTAGATTCTGGCCAAGTCTTTGAGCTCATCAACTATTTTGAGATCCTGAAGCAGATTCTGATTGTTGGTCTCAGGATCCTGGCAGCTGATTCTTGCTGTAGGTATCACCATCTCTATAGGGATCACAGCCTCAGTTCCAAATACTAAGGAGAATGGAGTTTGTCCTGATGCATTCTTGGGTTTTTCTATCTGCCCAGAGTACAAACGGTAGCTCCTCAGCCCACTTTCCTTTCTTGGAACCCAACTTCTTCTTGAGATTGTTGATGTTGATCTTGTTGCTGGATTCCACTTGCCCTTTGGCCTGAGGGTGAACAGGTGTTGAAGTGATCATCTTGATCCCTCAACTTTCACAAAAAGTTTGTAGTTCTCTTGCCAATAAACTAGAGCCATTGTCACAAGTAATTGATGTCAGAATCCCAAATCTGGTCATGATGTTGCTCTTAATGAAGGATATTACGTCCTTCTCCTTTACTAGAACATAGGCTTCTGCTTTAATCCACTTGGAGAAATAATCTGTCATTGCGAGCATAAACACCTTCCCTCTTGGAGCCTTAGGTAGCTTTCCAACAATATCCATGCCCCACTTCATAAATGGCCAAGGTGACACAATAGAATGCAAATGCTTAGCCGGTTGATGCAGAATATTACCATGCCTTTGGCAGGCATCGCATTTCTGGGAGAAGCTCATGTCATCCTTCTTCATTGTAGGCCAATAGTAACCAAATTTGAGAACCTTAGAGAAGAGTGCTCTGCCCCTAGTGTGGTTTCCACAATCTCATCCATGTAAGTCTTCGAGCACCTCAAGGGCTTCTGACTTTTCCAAGCATCTCAAGTAAACACCTGCAAGAGATTTTCTATATAGTATAACCACCACCATTTTCTCCCCACCCCCTCAAGGTCATTTCCGAGAAGTCTTCTTTCCCTCCCTTGACCGCCACCGGCCTAGATCTCGTACCCGATTTCGGCCGTCCAGTTTCCGACCACCACGTGCGTGGCCTATGGTTTTTTTTAGTTGCAGGTGCAAGAGACGATGCACTGGAGCACCACAGAGGGATTCAACATCCAAGTCGCACACCACCGAGGCACCGATTTACGCCGCGAACCACTGCTCACCGCCATCATCAAAATACTGTGATTGTACCTGATAGGTTGTCAACATAGGTTGTCAAACACCCACATTCTAAGTCTTCTGTATCTTGGACTTTCTATTATTTTTAGTTTTTATTATTTTTTTTTCTATTATTTTGAGAATTTTTTATACATACTAGTCTACCTATCTATTAATTATTAATACTATTATGCACTTAGATTTTATTTGAACATCACGATTTTATTGACAAAACCAGGGACATTGTGCACTTTGATTTTGGTGTACTTTATTTGAGATCATATTACTGTATTTTTGTAATTATTATTATTATTATTATTATTATTATTATTATTATTATTATTATTATTATTATTATTATTATTATTATTATTATTATTGGGTGTTTGGGTGCGTACGTTTTGGGTATCCTTTGCTCTTGGAGAGTCGTGTGTTTGTGGTAACATAGACCATTTAAGTCATGATTTTGTCTTGAGGTCGTGTCCGAGGACGGGGGGGGGGGGGGTGCAGGTACTAGGAAGGACATGGTTTGTAGTTTGCGTTTAGCTTCTTGGAATGTTGGAACTATAAGTGGTAGGTTATTAGAGTTAGTTGACGTCTTTAAAAGGCGTAGGATACATATAGGGTGTCTTCAAGAAACTAGGTGGAAGGGGCGTAGTGGACTCGAGTGCAATGGGTACAAGTTATGGTATTCGGGGTCTAATGGGGCTAAGAATGGAGTGGGGGTTTTGGTGACGAAAGATCTATGCGATAACGTTGTAGAGGTGGTTAGACACAACGATAGGGTTATGGTGTTGAGGTTAGTACTAGGCGAGGAGGTAATGACAGTAGTATGCGCTTACGCACCACATGCAGGAATTAGTAACTTAGAGAGAGGACGGTTCTAGGATTGCTTAGATGATGTTGTTGGATCCATACCTAGGGAGGAGAAGGTTTTTATAAGAGGCGATTTTAACGGCCATATTGGTAGGTTTAGTGATGGCTTTATGTCCGTCCATGGGGGTTTCGGCTTTGGCGAGAGGAACGCAGTTGGGAGGGTTCTTCTAGACTTTGTGGTAGCTCATGATTTAGGTATCTTAAACTCTTTCTTTAAGAAGAGGCATTCTCATTTGATCACGTTTAGCAGTGGGGGACGCAACTCACAGATCGACTATATCTTGATGAGGCAAGGGGATTAGCGAATGTGGAAGGATTGCAAGGTTATACCTAGTGAGGTAGTTGTATCCCAACATCGTTTGTTGGTGGCTGATATAGGGTTGTGGAAAAAGTTGACCAGGGGGGCGACGAAGTGTAGGCCGAGGATTCGGTGGGGTACCTTAAAGGATGATAAGAGGGCAGTATTCAGAGATAAGATCATCTCGTTGGCATCGACTCGGGTAGATGGGGATGCAAACCAGTTGTGGTCTAATATGGCAACCACTATTAACTAAGTAGCTAGGGATATCCTTGGGACTACTTCAGGGAGTATGAGCGGACATCATGAGTCCTGGTGGTGGAATGTGGTTGTGCAAGAAAAAAATAAAGGTAAAGCAAAGGTGTTTTAGAGAGCTTTTGGGTTGCACATACGAGGAGGAGCGAACAAGATTAAGGGAGGACCATAAGAAGGCCAAGAGGGAGGCGAAAATAACAGTTTCGAAGGCAAAGAATTCCTCCTTTATACAGATGTATGAACGATTGGAGTCCGAGGAAGGGGAGAATTTTATGTTCAAGATTTCCAAAGCTAGAGAGCGGAAGAGACAAGATCTTGGAGTTGTTAAGTTTATGAAAGGTGATGATGGGCGTGTTTTAGTCAAAGATCACGACATCAAGTTGAGATGGAAAAACTATTTTGATGGTCTCTTTAACGACATGAGGACGCACATTGACGAAGGCGTTTTCACACTTGCACAACAACACCGGTTTAACTGCTATTATCGTGCTATCACACATGAGGAGGTGAAGTTTGCCCTTAGGAAGATGGGAAGGGTGAAGGCTGTTGGCCCGGACAACATACCTATCGAGGTGTGGAAATGTTTGGGGGAAGAGGGAGTCAAGTGGTTGACTTCCCTCTTTAATGTTATCTTCAAAATCGGGAAGATGCCGGATCAGTGGAGGGCTAGTTTCGTGGTCCCACTCTACAAGAACAAAGGAGATGCTCAGTGTTGTGAGAACTACGGGAGCATTAAGTTGCTAAGCCATAAAACGAAACTATGGGAAAGAGTTATCGAGAATAGAATCAGGCGCGAAACCCAGGTCACCATGAACCAATTTGGTTTCATGCCAGGGCGGTCCACTACGGAGGCGATACACATCTTAAGGCAATTGATGGAAAAATATCGGGAGAAGAGGCGTGATCTGCATATGGTGTTCATTGACCTGGAAAAGGCGTATGATAGTGTACCACGACGACTGATTTGGGATAGTAGTAGAGGGGTCCCCGGAAAGTATATCGACATAATCAAGGATATGTATGATAGTATGGTAACTTGTGTTCGGGCGCCCGTGGGTGATACAACTTCTTTTCCTATGGGGGTGGGTCTCCACCAAGGGTCTGCGTTGAGCCCATTTCTCTTTACTGTTGTAATGGATGTGGTTTCTAAGTCGATCCAGGAGGCGGTTCCGTGGTGCATGCTTTTTGCTGATGATATCGTGCTGATCGCGGAGAGTAAGCAACATTTGAACAGAAAAGCTTGAGGAGTGGAGATGTGCTTTGGAATCTAAAGGCCTTAGAATTAGTCGTTCTAAGATGGAGTACCTACACTGTGACTTCAACGATGCTAGCGACGTTGAGGATGTGCAGATTTCTATTGAAGGTTAGGTGGTTCCTCCTGTTATAAAATTTAAGTACCTAGGATCATTTTTGCAAAACGATGGGGGTATTGATAATGATGTGGCCCATCGCATCAGAGCGAGTTGGCGCCGATGGCGTGCGGCGACGGGTGTACTCTGCGACAAGAGATTTCCTAGTAAGCTAATAGGGAAATTCTATAAGGTTGTCGTAAGATCGGTAATGCTTTATGGCTCAGAATGTTGGGCCATCAAGAAGACGTAGATGCGTAAGTTGGAGGTGGCTGAGATGAGGATGTTGAGGTGGATGACTGGCCACACGCAGTGTTGGACCGAATTAGAAGTGAGGTTGTAAAACCACTGGACGATCTTACTACTGCATGATTCGGTAATCGGAGAAACACAAACGAGTAAATAAAGCAAAGCTTTATTGATTCACTTAAAGGTTACAAGCTAGAGAGAGAAACACACTCAATACACACAGTTAAGAAGATGAAGAATAACAGAACTTCTTAGACTCTCTCTAACATGAACTATTTATAGTCACTTAGCTCTGGCCGGCGTACCACCCACGGACCATTTGGTACGCACATACCATCTGGTACGGTTGACCATCTGGTACGACCAGTGACTATATTGACTCACACAGAAGCTCTAGATTAGATACAATACACGAGACACACGTTAGCATAACTATGCTAACGTGTGTCTCGTGTAATGTATCTAGCTATCTATCTATCTAACTAAACTTGAGTCTTCAATCTTCAACATTGCTGCATTCGATCTTTGACTTGAAATCTTGTCAGAAATAGAGCTTGCATGGCTGGATCAATCTTGAACAATCTTTGAACTTCAAGATCCATTTGTGAAAAATATTACATACTCCCACTTTCACCATGCTTGAGTCTTATCACACAGAAACTTGCAATTTTAAAAGACAGAAATGCGACTTTCTTTTTCTTTTGAAAAATAATTTAATCTTGGCGCAAAACTTCTCTTCGAGAATCCAAGATATAGTTTTGAAATTATACTTTTGTCACACCCCCAATTTCCACCAACGGAGTATAACCGTGTGGGGTGTGATCCAGACCAGGATCCAAGTCTTTAGTTACAACCAAGCCATAGTTAAAGGAGTAAACAGTCATGTATTACATTAAATAAATCAGAGTTTACATTTCACAAAAATCAGCGGAAACATTAAAAGTTTACAAGGTTGTTGTTTAGTAAAAGTGATTACTAAAGTATCTGAAATACGACTTTCAAAAGGGTTTTACAAAGAACAAGTACTGCCAACGCCTGTGCCATCCATGATCCTCCAAGCCACCTGAAAAGTATTCAACAATCAAGTGTCAGCCAAGGCTGGTGAGTTCACTGAGCGGTCTACCCGTCACAAGTAGACCTATATTTATGATCAAAGACAGGTACAACACAATCAATATCATAAGACCTGTAAAATTTTCCATATCGTAGGTAGCTAGCCTAATTTATGCACATTTGAATTGTTCGCAACCGAAGCTGACAATGTATAGGGATTACCTACGGATTTGCCTTCCCGTGTCCTGAAAGACCACGGAGGGTAGGATAACATTGGTCCCAGTCCGACCTCCAGTCGGGTTGGTGCATCACGTGCACCGCTGGGCGGGGGTGTCAATCCCCAGTAGTACTACTCAACATCACCTAGCTATTCTATATTAACGGTCCGAATGTAAGGACTTTTGAAGTTTAACAATCAATTCAATGATACATATGATATTTGGTCGGAAAAAGTTTACTTAGTAAGAAATACCTTACCGTTGCGCATTATCATCCCTGAATGGACATAGCAACATATAGTAATGAACTCACCTGAGGGGGCACTGGTACTCAGCCAAAAGAAGCAATAGGTTGGTCACAATCAACCTAATCGGGCAAATATGACCTAAACGGGTTAGGAGGTGTCGCGAGGACGAAAGATAACACATAAGCACCTAAGCATGTTTCATACAATCATACAAGCCACATAATGCACATACAAGTCTCAATTTGGGAGAAAATCAAGAAATTGCAATTAAAGTCAAAGTTTTGCCAAAAAGTCAAACTCCAAGCATCTAACTAGTGGCATAGCTAAAATCCACAATACTTGGAATTAAATCCTTAAATTTTGCAGGCATATACTACATATCAATTAGGACATGTTGCAAAAAGAATCAAGTAAAAATGTTAAGAAATGAGAAAGTTATGTGTGTTGGAAGTTGGCAAAAATCAACATTATTGTCTTTGACACACCATTTGGTGGCATGCCTAATTTGCTCCCTACTTGGAGTTAGGTTTTGTAATTTTTCAGGCATGAACTACTCAACATTTAGGGAATGTTGCAAAAAGAATCAACTTAAAAAGTTAAGGTATGAGAAAGTTATGCACGTCCGAAGTTGGCACTTTTGGCATTTAGCAAACAAGTCAAGGTAAAATGAAAACTTGCATAACTTATTCAAAATTTGGAATTTAAACATTAAATTCTCCAGATCTTACTTTCAACATATAAACATCAAGTCCAAATAGGAACCACACCATTAAAACAAGATCTACATGCCCAACCAATTTGCAAAGTCCACTTTTCACAGAAAATGACAGCTTTGCACTCCTAACTTGCAGCAGCTATTTGGATGACCAAAACGAGGTTTCAGAAAGTGTGCGAGTAGCCGACTCGAAGCTAAGACATAATAATTTACTAGGGAAAAAGAATCAACTGATTCCGAGCAAAATTGAGCAAGACATAATAATTTACTAGGGAGAAGAAGAAGGAGCTTCCTTTGGTGTTCTTGAAGCTTGTAGGAGCTTAAGATCTTCGGATTTTACCTCTTTATGCTTGATTTCTCCAAAAATCGCGATTGTGTGTGTGTGTGTGTGTTGAGTCGTGAAGAAGAGAGGGAGAGGGGAGCTGAGATCGTGAATGGGGGTGGGGGATGGGTTTTGTGCAGATTTTGATTAAGTATAAATTACCATTTAAGCCCCTCAAGTTTTCATTTTTAAGCATAAGGGTATAAAACTCATTTTAAGTGGGTTTTTAACTAAAAGTTGTAAAGTAAAAATTTTAAAAACATCACCAATTGTTTTAAACTCATTTAACATGCAAGACTTAGTCGGGACAAGTATAAATATCATTTACACATGAAAATTCAAATTTACACACAAAGCCCGGCTTTGCATAAAAATGCAATTTTTCACAACTAACACATAAGATCGCGAAATGAGTTCACGAAACAAGTTACTAAAATTAATTAGCAAATAAACATGAATAAACATGTAATCATTTAAATAACGGGTCTCGGGTTCGTTAACGGAACTAACGGAACTATCGGAAAAAGTTAACGGAGTTAACGGAAAAAGTTAGCGGAGTTAACTTGGAAGGTTGCAATTGTCACAGCCTCCCCATGTTAAAGAATTTTCGTCCCGAAAATTGTCGTAGTGCTAAAGGTGCGTTGGCCAATTGATTAGGATTAAGTAGAATGGAAAACAATGAAAATTTTTGGTTGTCACATCATTCCTAATTTGAAAGGATTTTCGTCTCGAAAATTCGCCTAAGTGCTAATCGTTTCATGGATCGTTACGAGAGAATTCGAAGGGAGTGATGGACGGTACACGATTTAAAAGCCTCGGACGAACATTTCACATGAGCGTATAAAGAATGATTTCCTACAAGAAACGTTTCCACGAGTGAGTTGAATCGCATCGCATGGTTAGTTTTAGCAAATGTGACGGCGACGCCACATCCGAGATTGAAATGTTTAATATGACGAAGTGACCATATGTCCGAGTAGTCTTCAGCTGTAGTATCCAATAAGATAACAGAAGGTATTGTGTCAAATGACACGGTAGAGGCAAGAAGTGTTGCTAAAAGGGTTCGAACGTTAACGTACCTAGAGAGTGGGTATGCATCCCTGAATTTGGCTAAGATCGGGTGGTTCTTACAGTTTGTAGAAAAGGCATAGCCAGACGACGCTGCAAAGTATCGTAGTATCAATAGCATAGCGGATAAGCGTAGAAATCTCATAAAGAAGTGCTCTACTTCTCCAAGCCGATGACAATTTAGGCGTACGTGAGATCAACAAGTCGTGGGATGTCAGAAATGTAATAACTAGGGGACCAATTTGAAATATTTCACTAATTTCCATGGTGAACCAGGATGAGTATGGATCTGGGACGAGTAAGCGTTGATAAGGGTCCTGGGAAAGTCACGGGGGTAGCTCCGAGGAACATGTGATTTGTCTTTTATAATACAAAACTTGAGTTGTTAAAACGTTGTTGTTCATCTGGGTCGTAATCTATATTTGACCCTTAGTAGGAAATTTATTTCAGGATGTTCCTTCTCAATCTAGAGGGTTGGAAAACAATAAGTTTTATTTGATTAAACTGTGTATGTCCCTTCTAGTGAAATTATGCCTGAGGGACATGGGAAATCACAACGGAAATAACATAGATTTTGTTTTATTGTGGGCAATGTCCCATTGAATGAAGTTTCTCAAAATAAGGTTTTTGTCTGGTTCAGCACTAATCCCACCTTCCACATGCCGATAGTGCTTATGTATAGGGTGTACCGCAGCTAACCCACCACACTGCCAGCACATTGAGGGTGTACCAGTGTCCTTGCCATTCCTAGCTATTTGACAAATCTTGTTAGATAATGTACTTGAAAATAGGGTATCTTATCCCAATGCCTTTGGGTTGAATGTGAGTGCAAGATTTAAAACCATGCAACATGAGAAAAAAAAAGAAAATTTGAATTTTGCGACAAAAGATTTTTCCACGTTTTCGGTCGGTGGGGTCTTCACCCGGGGTGAGGATTCTCAAGAGTTTAGCGGACGCAACGCGAATACAATTCGAGTTTCTGAATTGAATTCAAAAGATAAAGTAGTCTTTCACGTTTAGATTTAAAATGAGGTTCGTCAACATGGGATATATCGTTACGCGTATTACCCTCCGGTAAAGATCCAAAATATGGGTAACATTCTAATGACCGAAAGGTTATTTGTAGAAGCATAAATGATAACAAGTTTGGGAACACAGACTCAGGATGAAGGGCGAGGTAGCTAGTGTAGGGTAGTTACAACTGCACGTTTTCGAAGAGAGTCATACGGTACAATTGACGCGGATCCAGAGAAAACGAATTTGGGTCGATTGAGACAAATGCGAGTGTGTCAATGGTTGTACCGTACAGTAGGACAAATTTCATGTAAGAACATAAGTTTATGTCGGCCCTCAAGGGTAAGTAAAAGTGAAAACATGTAGTAAGAGTGGGTCTCCGAAATACCAAGTGCTGACGAATTTAAATACTAGCTGGCTTTCAATGAGTGTATATACAAATTGTAGTTAAGGTTTCGCGAGGTCTACTGCGTATCGAAAAGCCGCATATACAATAAATTCAAACGTGTCTTCGCTAAATCTGGAGTCAATCTACCTCCTTACGCATGTTGTCGAGAGTTCGAGTGAATCATTTGATTAAGTCACCATTGGTTATGAAACAGGGGTTACCAAAGAGAATTTTCCTAGAAATGGAGGAACGAGGACAATGGGTATCAATGTATGATGTTGCGGAACTTTCCTAGCATACACTGCCTATTGCTGGTTGTCACTGTTGGTCGTACGGGAGCCTTTGAAAGTAAGGGACATGGAAATGTCATCGAGGAGGGTAACTAGCCACAATGGCTCTAGGCTTAAGGACCAACTAAGTCACAAAAGGTAATAAGAGGAAAAGTTCACCGGTAGCGAAGTTCACACATGAATCGGGTGTTGAAAATTAAAACAGATCGTACGGGGTTCGGGAAGTAACAAACATTGCTCTGTTGAGTGAAACTGTAATCGCAGTGAGGTATAAAGTGCGTGAGATCGTGACGAGGCTATTAACAACATTTGTTGACTCGTACAGACGTACCGGGGGTTACTAGTCAAGGAAAAAAAAAACTTCATAGGAGGTTCCTATCGAGAGGTTGGCTTCAAATGTTCGAGGCGTAATTGCCCATTCAAGACGTCCGGGCTTCGATCAGGTTAGAGTTTATGAAGTCGTTGTACAATTGCGAGGGCTTGCAGAGTGGTTATAGCGGTAACTTTCATAAGAGTAGAATTAAGAGTGCGGATAAATCAAGATCAGTTATAAGTTTAACCACGGATCGCTCGCAGCGAGGGGAGGTCTCGTCACCAAATGATGTAAGTGATATGATGTCTCACAGGGGTTATCATTTGCACCAGCATTTCTAAAGGATTTTGATAGGTTGGATACTATATCTAGAAGAAAGGAGAACAAGTGTGATAGCAAAATGAACTTTGCTAGATGTCCTCAACCATATGGTTGAGTCCCTTTAGCTTGAGAAATTGATGTTAGGGAATTTTTGAAAATGCAAGGCCGTATTCCTTACAACCGACGGTCTGCCGAGCAGGATTCCCCAGGGCTTCCATACACTGCAAATTACATTTACGTGTGCACCCGTAACGGCAACTTACCTTGTATGGTCACGCTGGTTCCTCTTACTTTAGCTACCAGGTTCGATGGGGTAGTATGTGGTTTCCAAGGGGTAAGTATCAAGAATGTGGTCATTAAATCAAAGGTAACTGACTGGGATTTGCCAAGGAGACAAGTTCTGAGAATAACAGCTCATCTAATTTAAAGTTTATCGTAGGTACAATTTGGTAAGCAAGTGGTTCAGTAGGAGTATGGGCAGGGCAGGCTACAATGCCCCCAACTTACTTAAAGATATAGAGTAGTTATTGTCTGACTCGATCACGAATCCGTTATATACACATATGTTTATATATATACTGAGAGAATCTCATATTGTACTTAGTCATCACATGCCTGATTTCATTTATGTTACTAAAGTCACATTCACGTTGAATTATCACACAACACTATGTGATTTATAATGCGAGGTCTAAATTGACCAAGGAAAAGAGTGTCAACATTTTTGGGTAACAGACGCAGTCACAAGCATCCCATGAGAAATCATCTGATTTTATACAATGTTGCCCTATACGAGGCTAAACATTAAGTTATACGTGTAGGTCACTAAGAACAGGTTGCTGGTTGTTAAAGCATGTAGCAAATCGTTAAGGCCAATTACCAAATCGTTAAGAGGAGCCACCAAGTCGTTAAGAGCAAATGGGGGCAAGTCGTTAACGCTTAAAAACTCAACCAAATCGTTAAGGCAAAATACCCAAATCGTTAAGAACACTGTTGGGAGTCAAATCGTTAAGCACAAAGAAAGCCAGATCGTTAAGACCAATCCCATGCAAGTCGTTAAGTTCAAAAAGTGGCAAATCGTTAAGAACAAATCAGGTCAAGTTGTTAAGAACAAATCAGGTCAGATCTTTAAGAACAATTTCAGGTCAGATCTTTAAGAACAAATTCAGGTCAGATCTTTAAGAACAAAAATCAGGTCAGATCTTTAAGAACAAAATCTGGTCAGATCTTTAAGAACAAAATCAGGTCAGATCTTTAAGAACAAAATCTGGTCAGATCTTTAAGAACAAAATCAGGTCAGATCTTTAAGAACAAAATCAGGTCAGATCTTTAAGAACAAAATCAGGTCAGATCTTTAAGAACAAATGGGACCAAATCGTTAAGGGGAAATGCAAAATCAAGTAAATTATTTCTAAGTCTCGGGAAAGAAAAGTTTCTACCAAGAATCAAGTTCCTATACTAACACGAGGCAGGAATTTCTAAATGAGGATCACCTTTGGCACGCGGAGCAGTACTTTCGGGAAGCGTTGT
Organism: Deinandra increscens subsp. villosa; assembly: GCA_039602395.1. Classification (NCBI taxonomy): domain Eukaryota; kingdom Viridiplantae; phylum Streptophyta; class Magnoliopsida; order Asterales; family Asteraceae; genus Deinandra; species Deinandra increscens. The sequence continues at coordinate 51,953,649 of JBCNJP010000007.1, read as the reverse complement.
AACCAAAGTTTTCAAAACAGTTACAGTCCAGAAAGTTTTACTTCTAAAAATGTTCTGGTTCGCTGTAACCAAGGGCTCTGATACCAATCTGTCACACCCCCAATTTCCACCAACGGAGTATAACCGTGTGGGGTGTGATCCAGACCAGGATCCAAGTCTTTAGTTACAACCAAGCCATAGTTAAAGGAGTAAACAGTCATGTATTACATTAAATAAATCAGAGTTTACATTTCACAAAAATCAGCGGAAACATTAAAAGTTTACAAGGTTGTTGTTTAGTAAAAGTGATTACTAAAGTATCTGAAATACGACTTTCAAAAGGGTTTTACAAAGAACAAGTACTGCCAACGCCCGTGCCATCCATGATCCTCCAAGCCACCTGAAAAGCATTCAACAATCAAGTGTCAGCCAAGGCTGGTGAGTTCACTAAGCGGTCTACCCGTCACAGGTAGACCTATATTTATGATCAAAGACAGGTACAACACAATCAATATCATAAGACCTGTAAAATTTTCCATATCGTAGGTAGCTAGCCTAATTTATGCACATTTGAATTGTTCGCAACCGAAGCTGACAATGTATAGGGATTACCTACGGATTTGCCTTCCCGTGTCCTGAAAGACCACGGAGGGTAGGATAACATTGGTCCCAGTCCGACCTCCAGTCGGGTTGGTGCATCACGTGCACCGCTGGGCGGGGGTGTCAATCCCCAGTAGTACTACTCAACATCACCTAGCTATTCTATATTAACGGTCCGAATGTAAGGACTTTTGAAGTTTAACAATCAATTCAATGATACATATGATATTTGGTCGGAAAAAGTTTACTTAGTAAGAAATACCTTACCGTTGCGCATTATCGTCCCTGAATGGACATAGCAACATATAGTAATGAACTCACCTGAGGGGGCACTGGTACTCAGCCAAAAGAAGCAATAGGTTGGTCACAATCAACCTAATCGGGCAAATATGACCTAAACGGGTTAGGAGGTGTCGCGAGGACGAAAGATAACACATAAGCACCTAAGCATGTTTCATACAATCATACAAGCCACATAATGCACATACAAGTCTCAATTTGGGAGAAAATCAAGAAATTGCAATTAAAGTCAAAGTTTTGCCAAAAAGTCAAACTCCAAGCATCTAACTAGTGGCATAGCTAAAATCCACAATACTTGGAATTAAATCCTTAAATTTTGCAGGCATATACTACATATCAATTAGGACATGTTGCAAAAAGAATCAAGTAAAAATGTTAAGAAATGAGAAAGTTATGTGTGTTGGAAGTTGGCAAAAATCAACATTATTGTCTTTGACACACCATTTGGTGGCATGCCTAATTTGCTCCCTACTTGGAGTTAGGTTTTGTAATTTTGCAGGCATGAACTACTCAACATTTAGGGAATGTTGCAAAAAGAATCAACTTAAAAAGTTAAGGTATGAGAAAGTTATGCACGTCCGAAGTTGGCACTTTTGGCATTTAGCAAACAAGTCAAGGTAAAATGAAAACTTGCATAACTTATTCAAAATTTGGAATTTAAACATTAAATTCTCCAGATCTTACTTTCAACATATAAACATCAAGTCCAAATAGCAACCACACCATTAAAACAAGATCTACATGCCCAACCAATTTGCAAAGTCCACTTTTCACAGAAAATGACAGCTTTGCACTCCTAACTTGCAGCAGCTATTTGGATGACCAAACGGAGGTTTCAGAAAGTGTGCGAGTAGCCGACTCGAAGCTAAGACATAATACTTTACTAGGGAAAAAGAATCAACTGATTCCGAGCAAAATTGAGCAAGTTATGACCTCTGCAAAATGGCCTAAAAATCTGGCCGAATCTGTCCAAAATGGGTAATTTGTAAAAGTTTCGGTTTTCTAATTTTTAGCAACAATTTGGTCATCCAACTTCTACTAACATCAATATAAACACTTTAACATGGATTTTCAGTTCTCAACATGTTCATATCCAAAACATAGCAAAATCTCAACATAAAGACTAGTATACAAGCACATATGCCCAAACTTCATGTCCAAACACCCAATATACATACAAGAACATTCATAGCAGATTTGAACACAATTTCCAGCCCTTAAACCCAACTTCAAATCAGCCCCAAATCAGCCTTTAACATACCTTAACTTAAAACATGATTTATGAGCATAGAAGCTCACCATTTAGCATTCAAACACAAAAGAACACACATGCAACCATGAATTTCGGATTCAAGATTTTAGGGCTTACAAGTTAGAAAGAGAAATCGCAGGTGGGAGGAGAGGAGAAGAAGAAGGAGCTTCCTTTGGTGTTCTTGAAGCTTGTAGGAGCTTAAGATCTTCGGATTTTACCTCTTTATGCTTGATTTCTCCAAAAATCGCGATTGTGTGTGTGTGTGTGTGTTGAGTCGTGAAGAAGAGAGGGAGAGGGGAGCTGAGATCGTGAATGGGGGTGGGGGATGGGTTTTGTGCAGATTTTGATTAAGTATAAATTACCATTTAAGCCCCTCAAGTTTTCATTTTTAAGCATAAGGGTATAAAACTCATTTTAAGTGGGTTTTTAACTAAAAGTTGTAAAGTAAAAATTTTAAAAACATCACCAATTGTTTTAAACTCATTTAACATGCAAGACTTAGTCGGGACAAGTATAAATATCATTTACACATGAAAATTCAAATTTACACACAAAGCCCGGCTTTGCATAAAAATGCAATTTTTCACAACTAACACATAAGATCGCGAAATGAGTTCACGAAACAAGTTACTAAAATTAATTAGCAAATAAACATGAATAAACAGGTAATCATTTAAATAACGGGTATCGGGTTCGTTAACGGAACTAACGGAACTATCGGAAAAAGTTAATGGAGTTAACGGAAAAAGTTAGCGGAGTTAACTTGGAAACAAATAAGAAACAAAATCTTTTTGGCTTTTTAAAAACTTGTATCATGTATCGATCGGTCGAAAAAAAATAAGAAACAAAATCTTTTTGGCTTTTTAAAAACTTTATATCAAAACACACCGAAAATCTTTTTGATTTTTCTAAGTTTATGCTAAAACACACCTAAAATCTTTTTGAATTTTTCAGAAATGAACCATAAATGCAATACATAAAGGAAATACTGAAATACACACTATTTTTGTCTTTTGCGAGAAAGATCACAACTTGGGATCATATTGGTCATGACATGCTGAACTACACTTCAATTTCGATTACTTCAGCACACAAGTCATGTCGATTACTGGTATAATTTTTCCATCTTAAACTCAGGCACAATCATACTCATAACATCTGGATATGTTATTGAATTGATTAGGTCTACTTTGACCAGTGTACCCCACACTATCAGACATTCTCAGATATGTATTTTCTTTTATATCACACTTTGTGATTTCATTTGTGATTTGATCACATAATGATTGTATTCATGATTCAGTCAACTGTGTTCCATGCAAAAAAAAAAGAACGTTAAATCGTCTACCTTAAGGTCGATCTTTCGATACGCAGATAAGGCCTCAGATTTAACAAAATAAGAAAATAAAAACAAGTTAAAATTGTATAACCCAACAACAATCAGGTCGGTACTCCCGTACACGCAGAGAAAGTCCGATGAGTTATACGAAACACCAAAGAAAATAAAGCAGAATGTCAAACGAACAACAATCAGGTCGGTCTTTCGATACGCAAAGAAAGTCCAATCGTTTGACAAAATAAAGAAAATCAAACAAGTTTAAATATTTGCAAAATGAACACATGTATACACAGTGACTTCTCATTTTTCTCTTTTTCACATTTCTTTTCTTGATATATAATGAGATATTCATCAAGATGTTGTCCACTTGGTCAAGCATTAGTATTTAGTGTGTATCACATCTGAATACTTTCTGATTTAATGCCGAGCCTACCAAGCACATCGAACAAAGATCTTATGGCTTTGTCATCTATTTTATCCATGAGCCAGACACGTAAGCCAATGTACCATCATTTCCCAAATATGTCGGATCAACTTCTCATTTTTTAATGTTTTTGTATTTTCTGTTTTTCAATGTTTTTGTAATTTCCCATTTTTCTCCCCCTTAAAATGAAATCTCTATTTTTGGATTTTCATTTTAACAAAAACACAAAGACATGATTTTTGGTTTTTCAATTTTCTCCCCCTAAACTATATACGAAATGTAACAGAAAGAAAATTGACCAATCGATACTGATACCTTTCAGTTTTTAGCTTTCAGAAAAACTTTCAATTTTGGAATATGATGCATTCAATTTAAATTAAGCAGGAGACTCCACTATCAGCAACTTCTTGAAGCACGAACTTCACAATCACCGACAGGTCTTCTTAAAGTAACCTGCACACTGGATTTAAAGATTAAATTTCAAAGGGCCCGAAGCACACAGCTTCTGGTCGACTAGTGTCTTCCTCAAAATCATTGGCAGCCTTGGTGACTAACTTAGGTCGCCACTGCAGTTTTGCGGGTGCAGTTTTTACTGAAACAACATCTTGCGATGAATCACTAACACTAGAATCACTTTTGAAAACATGTTTACTTTTTGATTTAAAATGTGAACTTGGTGTGTCAGTAAAAATTTTGCCTGATTCATCAATTATCGTGGCAGTTTTGCCAGAAAAAGTTATTTTGGCATTTACAGGACAATCCTGTGCCATATGTCCCTTTCGACGACATTAATAACACAAACGATATGATCGTTTAGATTCTGGCTTGTCCTGAACTGGATGACATTTATCAGTGAATGCAGAATCATCAGAAATATCATCAAAAACTTGAAATCAGTTAGAGTGTACCCATTTCGATGTAGGACTTTGAGGTGTAACATTAGAACCAGATGAAGAAGATTCGTTCGGAGAACTTTCAGTTGAACCTTTCTCCTTTTGCCTTCCCCTAAACCCTTTCTCCATTGTTGAAATGAATACTTGAGCCAGATGATATAATTGATCCAAGTTTGTATCTTTCTTTTCCTTCTTTGGCACGTTCTTCTTCTTTCTAACCTTCTTTCCTGCACTCCCCAACCCAGATTGTTTATAACCAGGTAGCTTTGTCAGATCAATTTGAGATTGACAAGAACCATCATGAGCAGATTGGGTGAATTTAGCTTTAGTGCCCTTTAAGTTGCTAGCTTGTACCAATTCAGCTGCTAATTCTTTCTCAGACCCCAGCTTCTTATCATTTTCAATCAACGTATTATCAGAAATTTGTGGATCAGAGACACAAAGACCACCAGAAACAAATTTAACAAATCTAGGTGCACTAGATGCTGAAGATTCTTTTTTCTTGTTGACATGCTTTACCTTCTTCTTCTCCAATTTTTCAGACACAAATGCAGAATAATCTTCCTTTAGAGTCGGAGTGCTCAAATCAACAACAGCCTCTGTTTGAATCACCGGATGTGGAATCTGATTGAAATCATCTCCTCTAAACACCTTCTTTTTCTTGAACCAATTCTTGAATCTTTCTATCTCTCTGAGTACAAAATTCACAAGTTGACTCATAACCATTTATTTCAGAATCACTGTTTTCAGATTTACTAGTTTCAGATGCATATCCACTCGATTCAACCTCAATATATGCCATCAATGCATAATTGTCTGAAGGGCGAACTAAAAATGCAGATTCATCTGGAAAATCTTTAGCCCAATCATATCCTTCATCAGTTTGAGATATCATAGCTTTAACTTCTTTATCATGAACATTCTTATCCGAAGTACCCTTGTCAGATGACGGTTTAGGACAATCCATAGAAAAATGCCCATGTTTGTCACATTTAAAACATTTAATCAGTCTTTTATTCAAATCAAGCGTTTCTCCTTGAAAAATAGATGTCTTGCCATGTTTCTTCATAAATCTTCTTCCTCTCTCTACTACCATAGCAACTTGCCATTCCAGATCAAGTTTATTCAATTGATCTTCATCCAGATGATTTAAGTCCTCGCCAAACAATCCAGATTGACCAATTTGACTAAATATAGATCCAGACGAAGAAGATATGAAAGCAGACAACAAAGTAGCTAGATCTTCAGTAGCTTGATTAGAAGTTGACTTGCTTGATGATCTATCAGGAATAGTAAAACTGCAACCTGAAGAATAACCAGTACTCTCAGACTTTCTAGCAAGAAAAGCTGTTATCGGGGGATTGACGCTTGAACTAGAATGTGATTTAGCTTTAGCATGGACGGTAGCATAATTCTCTCCAAAATAGACTGCAGGATTCTGAACCGATGGAGTTGCTGACTTCTTCACAACTAATTCCATTTCTTGAACTTGTAATTTGCTTAATAATTGATTGAATGTCCAACTTGAGTAATTTGTATCATTAGCAAGCATCATAAAAAGCATCATAACAAAATTCTCCCACGTTTCGGGTAGTGTGACGCCCACTCCCAGACTTGGCACTAGGAGGGGTCACGAATCGGATTTACTCATGAACACAAGATATCAACAGAGATATTAAGCAGCGGAAATTTAAAACTTTTATTTATATAAGCCAAGTACTACAGTAAGAGAGATATTGTACATAATTATAACTAATTATGAATACGAAATCTATAACTAAGCCAGCTTGCCAGAAATCCTTCCTTGATAGCTTTCCCGATTATCCCGTCCTCACAAGATCCGTGCCTTTAGTTCTAAACGTCTCTGCAGAACCTAGCATACATACTTTTAAAAAGTCAGCTTACGCTGGTGAGTTCTACCGTTTAGTTCAAAACCGTTAAAGTGTTTACCTGATTTTCACAACACACATATATATATCGCATATAAATTCTAGCACGTATTTATTATGATAATATATCTTAATATCTTAACCATGACCCTAGGCTAAACTTCTAGGTCACTATATTTATCTGACTCTTTTATTATGAGCAGACCTGCCACTGCATTCTCTAGGGCACCCCCATTGGAGAAGCAGCGCCGTCCGTACACGGTACTCTAGGGCACCCCCATTGGAGCAGCAGCGACTCCTCATTCTTACCAGTAACCCTAGGCTTATCATCTGGGTTACCGACTCTTCCTATGAGAAAACCTGACACTACATTCTCTAGGGCACCCCCATTGGAGAAGCAGCGCCGTCCGTACACGGTACTCTAGGGCACCCCCATTGGAGCAACAGCGATTCCTCAACTTTATCTACCAACTTTATACTTAACTATATTAGGTCATTTTCTCGTCTTAATGACTTAATTTCTGATCACGTATACTACCCACCCCTAGTTAAATAACCAGATGCTTTAGGTTTGTTATTAAACGGTGATAATGCATTCATATACTGCAACAAATGGACATCCCCCAATTTACCGTTAGTGTATGTATACAGGATGTACCAGCGGCGTATCCTCCACACTTCCAATATACCGGGTAACTTATACTACTATGTATATATATAGGATGTACCAGCGGCGTATCCACCACATATTAATATAAGCAAATGCATCACTTGTTCTCATATAATCATACATATTCATTAAATGTTTACTAACAACTCCCTAGTCACTTGGCTACTTAATTTCAAAGCAAGTATATACACATCACATTATAATCAACATAATTGCATAACACGTATAAGCAATTTAATAACAATTTCATCATATAACACGTATATATCAAGTCACAATTATCTTGAATATATGTTCACAAGTATTGTATGTATACTAGCCCGAAAACATTTAAAATATTTAAAACATTTAAAAGTGGGCTCATAGAACTCACCTGATATCTTTAATCAGTTATTCAGACAGAACCTCCGTTATGGTCCACAATTAACCTAATCGCGTATCGGATTGCGTTAATGCAAAGTCATTATAAATAATACCTATATCCTATTATCCTAATAATATTTTATTAGGGTTCATCTCTTTTAAGGTCAAAATGACCAAAATGCCCTTATAGGCATAATAACCTTTTTATTGATAATATGAAGACGCGCATTCCTATAAGTAGACACTCACTCTCGGGATCGCCCAGTGTTGGGATGCCATTGCCCAGATGGGATGGCGACACCCCCGCTATTGCCAGAAACCCCAGTGTACAGGTGCCTACCCTTCCGGTCCGCGCGAACCTCTAATATCCGATTAGCTCGGTATTTTAAATACTTGATTATTTATCTATTTTAACTTCATATATACTTATTTATATATGAAAACATGTTATAAGATCAAAAATCAAGTACCCATACCCTCCGGATTATTTTATAATAATTATCTTTATTTAGAAACCCTAATTTCATGAATTTCTCGTTTTATTATCAAAACTAATTTTTAACTCAAACCAACTTAGGGTGTTATCCATTGTAACATTTTATAATACCCTTTAAAAGATCTAAGCTTAATTCAACATCGTTTAGTCAATTTGGGCAGAGTAACGTTATGAAAACCCTAATTTTGACCCGTTAATAAAACCTTTACCAAACCTTTTCCAATTGTGAAATAAACTTAGGGCTTTCTTAAAATACATTAAATTAGGATTACCTACAAAAATTCAGAGCCTAATTCCCACCCGATTACCCGATTTTAGCAAAACAAGCTCAAGAACCCTAATTTTAACACATTTCTAGAAACCATACTTAGAAATCGAATTAACCAAAACTGAAAGAGGTTATTTTAGATCATACCATAAGAAGCTTGACTGCAGAAATTCAACTCTTAATTCCTCTCCGTTTGCTCGCAATCGATGGATGAAGTTCTGGGTCCGAAAGAGGGTTTTTAGGTGATGTTTTGATGAAATTGTGAGGATATAAGGCCGAGTTCGACCTCTATTTATACCCATTAGCGGCGTCCAGGTCCCTTAACACGTATAGGGGTGACTAGCTACTTCAATTTGACGTGTGGAGCTCGAATCGTGCAGAGAAAGGTAAGAAAACGTGGCTGTTTTCGGGCCTGAATCAAAATCTGCCTCCAGCCCCCCGTCGCGTATCGCGTAGGTAAGAGTACCGTGGCTCGCGATACGCGAGCCACCCTATTTCCGGCCAGGTTTGTATTTTACACTTTTGGCCCTCGAACTCTTATCAAATGCACTTTTTTACCCCCTGAACTTTTATTCTTTTATTATTTTATGTATCAAAACATTAGGGGGCATATTTCTAATAATTTATAAGGTTTCTAAGGCTCGGGATTCGTACGATAACATATATATACATTTATATATATTTTCTTTATTAATTGCTAAATTACGTTTTAGTTCTTCAAACTTCACAATACTTATCATTTTATGTTATAAATCATATTAGTATATATTTTTACTAATTTCTAAGTCTCAAAATACTTATAATGAATATAAATACGTATAATACTTGTATATGTTTATATCTTTACAATAATTACGCTTTTAGCCCTTTTACTTTTCTGTTAGCTATTATCACACGTATCTACATGTATACATCCATCAAATGATTCATGTATCAACATGTTATTCATATAAACACATTATTCATCTTATTTTACTTTCTCTCATGTTTAACACATTCATTTATGCGCAATTCATCACATTGGCTATCAAATGCATATTTCTAACACATGCAACCTATCCAATGTATAGTCTTACCATATTTATCAATCAAGCTTACGTATTTATAATATAAACACGTATTTAATATATATATCATGTATCTATGAATTTTGGGATGTTACAACTCTACCCCCCTTAAACAAGGTTTCGTCCTCGAAACCTGTTTAACCCGCAATCAACTCAAGGTAGAAATCTCTCACCTCGCCTTTTTCCTTCCTAGGTAAATACGAAATCTTACCTACATATCTATCGAGTTCGAACTATTTCGTTTCGAGCTTCCTTCTCATTCCGACTTGTCTACTCGTGGGACTTCTTCCTGGACTGCTACAATTGTTCTGGAAGATGCGTCTCCGTGGGACTTCTAATACTCCGCTCCGCCTTTGCGTACGCCAAACGTCCGGTTCCATACTGCACGTCCTAATATATGTTACTTATCTAATAAACCAGTTAGACCTCTCTTGCATAATCTCGTATAATGCCTCCATCCTTTGAGTGTAAACGCCATTGCTACAAATTTTGAATCGTCAGGCTCATCCGCGTATCATCATTTGTCTTGGGATCATCTAGCTTGTTGATTTGGAATTGTCCTAAGGAAGACGTAAGTCTAAGCTATCCAAGGTAGCTTGATTACGGTGATTCCTTGACAATGCTTCTCCTATTTTGTGCTCATGTAGCTCGTCTGGTCATCATATGGATTCTTCCCGCCATTTGTTGAAGTATAACACCTTCTAGGTTGTAAGTTCTTCTTGGCCTATACCTAGAGTAGTCGGTCGTTCCCGTACTTGCATTCTTGAATTGATTCTCCTTGCACTCGTGCTTCCTAAGCTCGTCGTTGATTCTTGATCCATCTTATGGTAGCCTCCGCCATTCTTCTTGAACTATTCCTAACTTCAACTGCTTCCGGCCTATTGCCTATAGTGAATTCCTATGGTCTTCTGAAGATAGCAACGTAGCTTGGAACGTTGTTTCCACTACTCCTGCGTAGCAACTCTTAGTTCTCCTCCACGGCGATCGCGCCTATCTTCAATCGTGTCTTCAGGTATCGTGCTCAGGGTGACATTTTTAGAACTTATGTGATGTAGAGTCTCCAAATTTTGAATTCATGATAATTATACGTGCACTTATAATTATGATGCGTTCAAAACCCAGTTACTTTTCACCGCACTTATCCTTAGTGTCCACACTTACTTCTTCGTTCTCGTCGATGTTCTAAGTTAAAATCTCCTTCGGCTCTTCTTCGCGTTACTAACCAGATATTACGTTATTGTCTAACCTACCCCACATTTGGCCACATAACAGCTAGTACTTGGAATTTGTTTATATGGCGAATACCCGATTGCAGTAGCTAATTGCAATCGTGTATTTTCCATATTCAAATATCATAAGTCCTACCTATTATGTTCCTTATGTGTTTTATCCTTATTGGCACAAGCTATCCTGGCTGGCATCTATATTTCCTATCTCAACTTACTTTACCCAGAGTCCTAGTTTAAGTCTAGGTACCGCGCTTGTACCTAAATCTCTTAAACCAAGGCTCTGATACCAACTTGTGACGCCCACTCCCAGACTTGGCACTAGGAGGGGTCACGAATCGGATTTACTCATGAACACAAGGTATCAACAGAGATATTAAGCAGCGGAAATTTAAAACTTTTATTTATATAAGCCAAGTACTACAGTAAGAGAGATATTGTACATAATTATAACTAATTATGAATACGAAATCTATAACTAAGCCAGCTTGCCAGAAATCCTTCCTTGATAGCTTTCCCGATTATCCCGTCCTCACAAGATCCGTGCCTTTACTTCTAAACGTCTCTGCAGAACCTAGCATACATACTTTTAAAAAGTCAGCTTACGCTGGTGAGTTCTACCGTTTAGTTCAAAACCGTTAAAGTGTTTACCTGATTTTCACAACACACATATATATATCACATATAAATTCTAGCACGTATTTATTATGATAATATATCTTATTATCTTAACCATGACCCTAGGCTAAACTTCTAGGTCACTATATTTATCTGACTCTTTTATTATGAGCAGACCTGCCACTGCATTCTCTAGGGCACCCCCATTGGAGAAGCAGCGCCGTCCGTACACGGTACTCTAGGGCACCCCCATTGGAGCAGCAGCGACTCCTCATTCTTACCAGTAACCCTAGGCTTATCATCTGGGTTACCGACTCTTCCTATGAGAAAACCTGACACTACATTCTCTAGGGCACCCCCATTGGAGAAGCAGCGCCGTCCGTACACGGTACTCTAGGGCACCCCCATTGGAGCAACAGCGATTCCTCAACTTTATCTACCAACTTTATACTTAACTATATTAGGTCATTTTCTCGTCTTAATGACTTAATTTCCGATCACGTATACTACCCACCCCTAGTTAAATAACCAGATGCTTTAGGTTTGTTATTAAACAGTGATAATGCATTCATATACTGCACAGTAACGGCCACACAAGGTTCATGCATTAACAGGTGTGCGATCAAGACTCTTGTCGGGAGGATCTTCGGGTGCGGCACGAGGCGTGTCAAGCTTGGAAAACCTAGAACTTTGATATTTTTCTTCAGTTTTTGATCATGATCAGTTCCTTTTGTATTTTGCACACTCTTAAACCTGAAAAACTAAAAAGAAAACAAAAGAGACTTGTTTTGATGTTACCGACTCAGATTTGTGCCATTTTGTGAGATATATTTGTTATAAAAATATGTATAATTTGAGGTTTATTAATACGCCCGTATCATCCTTATGTGATACGGCCGTATTGGCCAAAAATCTTATAAAACTTTAGGATTTTCCTTGTTGTGGATCCCGAAGCAATCTGATTTTATCAGTATTGTTATAATTTATGCTTGCAATGATAGATTATTTCTCCAAGTGGATTGAAGCGGAAGCCTATGTTTAAGTAAGGGAGAAAGAGGTGATATTTTTCATCAAGATGAATATTATAACCAGGTTTGGGATTCCGGCAGAGTTCACTTGTGACAATGGCTCCCAGTTTATTAGCAAACGGACTACAAGTTTTTGTATAAGTTAGGGAATCAAGATGATTACTTTAACACATGTTCCCCCTCAGGACAATGGTCAAGCAGAATCCAATAATAAAATCATCATCAATAATCTTAAGAAGAAGTTGGGTTCTAAGAAAGGGAAGTGGGCTCAGGAGCTGCCATTTGTACTTTGGGTAGACAGAATAACACCCAAGAACGCAATGGATCAAACTCCATTTTCCTTGGTATTTGGAACTGAGACTGTGATCCCTACAGAGATGGTTATTCCTATAACAAGAATTAGCTGCCAGGATCCTAAAACCAATGGTCAGAATCTACTTTTGGATTTTGAAACGGTTGATGAGCTCAGAGACTTAGCTAGAATCCGCATGGCATCCTACCAGTAGTTATTGGCCAAATCATACAACAAGAATACCAGACTCAGAAGGTTATAAGTGGGAGACATGGTGCTCAGGAAGGCATTCTAGAATACTACTAACCCCGTTGATGGCAAATTGGCACCAAAGTGTGAAGGTACATACTTGGTAGATTCTGAAAAAAGGAAAAGGGGTATATCGATTAGTAAGCATGGAAGGAGAACCTTTGCCAAAAGCTTGGAACGTCGTTCACCTTAAAGCTTATTTCATGTGAGAATCCCGCAGGATTTCCAGGGATCCTCACTGATCTATCATAAGCAGATATGATTGCTACCCTAATTTTTAGTTCACACTTATTATCTTTTTAAAATGTTACTAATCTAAACAGTGCAATGTTGTTAGCATCTATCTTTAATTATGCTTTGAGCATCTTGCATAAACTTAAGAATCCTAACACAAGTTAGAGGCTAGCCACCTCTCATAAGTTTAAGGTTTCCAGGATGCCTTCTAAGGTTTAAAATGTCTTCACCTTTTCTAAGAATCGCCAGGAGCGCTCGTTCTTCACTCGCAGTTCGAGATGGCGGGACTAGCTCATCCCTTAGGTAGCTGATAATCTCGTTGTTATTGGCTACTGAGTGGATCCTCAAGTAATAGTAGACGTGCTATCCTTACGAATTATCTAAGGTTTATAACATTTACGTGTTATCTAAGGTTTTGGCATTTTCATGTCACTTACGAATTTAGGTATATCCCCGACATATCTAAGGTTTTGGCATATTCATATCACTCACGTATCGGGTTTATCGGCTTAGTCTCAAGTCTTATGCGTATATACCCAGTTTAAAAATCGAATGGAATCTGATATTACTTCAGGAATCCTAAGGGAAATTTGAAGACCATCCAAGATTCTCAATAGAGATATCCTTAGAAGCTTCAGGATTTCATCTAAAGTAACATCTATCATCTTGGATTCATCTTTAATGTATTCATACTTAGCAAATGTTGACTGGAATTATGGTTGGCTTGTTAACGCTCAAATTTTAAAGTGTTCCCTAACCAGAATATTTATAAGGTGAATGTCGGGATTCTCATTCCAACATCTAAACAGTTTTTACAACATCAAATGGATGACAAAATAGACAAGCCATAACTAGTCAAAATATTATTATACTAATCACATGCAGGAAATTAAAAGGAGCAACCCAGGTTTCGTCTTGAAAAGTTCAAGTTCCATCCACCTGAGCTGCTCTATGTCTGTTGTCCAAAGTTTGGGATTCCGGGTTTTTTCTTGAAACCTCATGATCTCTCCACCCGTAACCCCATCATTGTTTGTTACTTAAGCCTAAATAGTTTTTTTGTCCCGAAGGACCATCATCACAAACATTCACTAAATAAAATTGTTTTCAACCAAAAACTACAACATAAAAAACGAGCTCAGACCTTTGCAATATCTTCATCGCCCACAACCTTCTCTTCTTCACCAAGCTTCACCACATAAGTTTCCGTTATCACCTCGGCCTCCTTGGTCACCTTAGAGGTGCAACCATCCTCCCCATCCTTTCCAGCCTCAACCGTCTTCTCCTCGCCACCTCCCAGGGATTCTAGAACCAATCTCCAAGCCTCCACATCCCAGCCTTGCACCTTCAGACTTGCCGCTTCAGCTTTCCCAGCCACCTTCATCCTGCTCTCCAGGACGCTCCGGGTGGCTGAGAGTTTGGCAGTTTTAGCATCCGCAGCCTTTTCAGCCTCGAAAGCCAGGTGCTACTCCATGAGCTTCTGCTGATAGTAGTGAGTCTTGCCTAAGGCGATCTCAGCATAGGTCTTAATCTTGTCGTCTGCCTCGGCCAGCTTCTGCTCGGTCTCCATATCCTGGGTACTGAGCTTCTCGATGCCCTACACAGAAAAGTGAGAATCCTAAGTAGCAGCAGCGACATATATGAAATTTATAAGGTGTTTGAGATTCTTACCAGGTTCATCATGGTCTGCATAGACAACGGCTTTTTGCTGACCTCGGAAGGGGCCAGATTGTCAAAAGTGGGGTACACCATAGCATCGGTACCTTTTCTCTTCTTGGAGGCAGTAGACTTGATCCGGGTGATAGGCGGCCTAGAAGTGGTCAAAGATCCCGACTTCTCTCTCTTCACTACAAGCATGGAATCCAAGTTTTTGAGAGAAAATGAGGCGCTGGATTTTGGAGCTACAACAACAAAATATTACTTTGGGATTCTGAAATAAAGCAAAGGATTTAGAATAAGAAAGCATTTACCTGACATTACTGGAGTTGGTAGTCACGCTTCACAAAGGAGGCAATATCCTACCCTTGCGAAGCCAATCCACCGGCAAATTGTTACCCCCTGGGATGGAGTCACGCTTCACAAAGAAGAATCTCTTCTTCCGACCATGTTCGTTATGGGTAGCCCTGGGAATCAGCTGAGAAGTGGAAGTACGGGATTGGAGAACAAAACGGTTATTGCCATGGGTGCGAAGTTGGTAGGTGGAACAAAGCTCAGGAATCCCGATTTCGAGATTCCTGGTGTGGTTTAGCTGATCGATGGAGAACAAGATTCTCCAAACCATGGGCATGGTTTGGAAATAGCACAGTCTGGTTAGCTCGAAGAATTTGTTAACAAGGTCAGGAAAAGGGAATGTCATACCGAAAAGAAATGGGTAGTACATGAAGCAGACCCATGGGGAAGAGAAGTCAGCTTTCATCTGAGGGTCGAATTTCCGAATGACGGCACCGGTAGGGAAAATGCCTGAATCCTTTAGGGCTTGGATATCCTGGTCGTTGAATGTGCACACCTCCTCTTCATAATAGGGGATAAACCCCTGATTAGTGAAAGCGCCGACCGGCGAAGCGGTCTTCGAAGCAGAAGAGCGGGTGACTTTTTTGGCCATCGGAAAAGGAAAGGAATTGGAATACGACCTGAAATCGAAGAAGCTCTAAAGGGTTTTCGGAGGATGGTGAAGAAGAAAAGGGATAAATTGATTTATATTTAAAGAAGATATGATAAGCTATCAAATCGCTTGGGAAACCATAAATAACATCACATCCCAGCAGTATCTTACGTTTTCACGACGTGATCATGGAGGAAATTGGATTTTAACAGCTGTAAATCCTATCCACATCTATCAAAATTGAAGGGGCAATTGTTGGGGATGGAATTTCAGGATGCTCACCCAAAAGCTCGAATGGTCCAGGATCCTTACACTAGTCGGGAATCCTGCCGATTCAGGTATCCTGATTAATTATTATTTGTTAACCCCATTATTTGCCTCATGTTATTTGATTACAGGGATGTTGGATGATTAACTACCTTCTAAAGACTCACTCCAACAGTTGAAGAATGTGGACCAAGTGGACGAGAGGAGTATAACGGTCAAGATAGTTGCAAGTAGGATCTCGGGAATCCCGGAAAGTTTGTTACTTGTATTTCTGTTATCTAACCGAGGTTTTGATCGCCATAAGATAACACACAACTCTCACACTTAGCTGTGATTAGCAATCACGATTGTAACACTTAGTTTCATCGATCAAGTCTCGCAAACACTTGTTTTAATACTTTATTCATTAATATAATTGCTAGGCAGTAGATTCTTCAGGCTGGCTCCCGAGGTTTTTTGCCAGGATTTCTAGAGGAAACTCAAAGGATTCTGGATTTTCTCTCGTTACATCCTTGTGTCGATTATACAAATTCATTTTTTCGTCATTCTCTTGATAAATCACATTACCTCCCAATCTAAGTTTGATTACTAAATTGCTTCGGTGAATTTTGACCAAAACATTTTACATGTGTTCGTAAAATAAACAAAAATTGCAGGAGTGTTATAGAAACCCATTGTTTTATGTCTATAATATTTCCTTAATTAATTTATCTATCATTTGTTCTGTATACCTCTTCTATTACAAGTCTCTTAATAAAAATCATTGTCCCTAGATTACCATTCATGACAAAAAATAAAAAGCATGTAAATGACATCCATAAATTTTAAAAATACGTCTAAATTTGCTTCAAATTAGAAGATAAGATGCTAGGTATTTAGCCTTTATTTTTTTATCCTTAACACATAGTAACTTTTGTCAAGTTCACTAGCTATTCCAATACACTACACATTTATAAAAACCCATTGTTTTATGTCTATAATATTTCTTTAAATAATTTATCCATCATTTGTTCCCTATACCTCTTCTATTATCTCTTAATAAAATCCATTGTCCCTAAATTACCATTCATGACAAAAAAATAAAATAAAAACATGTAAATTACTTCCATAGAGTGTGAATTTGCTTAAAATTAGAAGATAAAAGGCTAGGTATTTAGCCTTTATTTTGTTTATCCTTAACACATAACAATTTTTGTTAAGTTCGCTAGCTATTACAATACACTACACATTTATAGAAACCCATTGTTTTTATGTTTATAATATTTCTTTTAATAATTCATCTATCATCTGTTCCCTATACCTCTTATATTACAAGCCTCTTTATAAAATCCATTGTCCCTAGATTACCATTCGTGACAAAAAAAAATAATAAAAAAGTTGTACAGACTTCCATAAAATTTTTAAAATACGTTTGAATTTGCTTCAAATTAAAAGATATGAGGCTAGGTATTTAGCCTTTATTTTTTATCCTTAACACATAGCAACTTTTGTCAAGTTCACTAGCTATCACAATACACTACACATTAATTAGACTGCAAGATTCTGAATTTCCCCTTTGCCTTTACACTTTAATAACACCATCATTTTTTTCCAGCTTCATCTCTTTAATAACATCATCCTTATTTTTTCTACCTACATCTTCATAGGGCTCAAACAAAGGCTCGCAAGAGCCCCCCCCCCCCCCCCCAAGCTGCATCTTATTTTTTTTGCCTTAGCTCTCTTTTCCCCCTGCCTTTCCACTTTAATGCCATCATGATTCATTTTTCAAGTTGCCTCCGGATACATCTTCAAATTTTTTTACATTGTATAATAACATCATTTTTTTATGTAAACTTCATACGTTATGGCTGTAGTACTATTTTGGCTAAAAATTACTAAAAACAATTTTGTTACCAAATTAGTTTGTGAGGTATGGTGCTTTAGATGTAAAATACCTTAAGTTGATCAAAACAGGTTGGAATCAAGGATAAAATGGATTTAATGCAAGCACAATCAACGAATTCCTAGGATGCAAGTAAAAACACAAAGAATTTTTTAGGGGAAAAAGCTTTTAAGTCTTGGATGTCTCCAAGAGCCGCCGGCATAAAAAATCCCTTGGCAACGATAACACACGTTGCCCGTTTATTTCACTGAAAATAGGTTTGAAATACAGTGGTTTGCGGCTTTTGCTAAGTGAGTGAGTGCGACTACAGTGATCGTAAGTGAATAAAATGAGTCCTAAACCGCGTTTAAATACATAAAGTCCTTAACTATAATTCCGAGATTCTTGGGATCTTCATTCCAACGGCTTGATACTGTTATTGACCGAGTTTGGTGCCGAGTCTTCGTCTCCACGCTTATTCCAGGCCTTGATTGAGTTTATTCGACCATTATTCAACCCTTCGCACCTGGCTAAAGATCAAATAAAGTCAAAGGAAATTGTTAGTAACGATGCCCCTGCATGTTGGGTTACCGTAGATGCTGGGGTCATGTAATGTAAATATGCAGTTCCTCGATGTGCGATATCCTAGGGTTTAAACCTGTCAAAGAATACCAATAAAATAAGGCTGAAATCTAGAGTATAAAAATTGCCCCCAAATTCGCAGCTAGTGGATAAGATTTCACAGCTGTGAATGTTTTAATTCTGATGAGTCATCCTGGCTATTTCAATCTGGTCCGCTCGTATAGGAGTAGCTAGGCCACGATCAACACCCACGTCTTTTCACCCTTGTAACTTCCGTCCCATTAAATAATCCTCTCCCCAATTCAGTTATACCCACTTCACCAGAGATAAAAACGACCACCGTCTTCGACATTCTGACCCTCTTCTCCGATCAGATACACCCTCTTTTCTCCTTTCTCAATTTCTCAGTCCAAAGATGACCAAGAAGTGTATCTGTCATGAATCTGCGGTTACTTCTATGGGAATCGAGGATTTTGTAGACCAAAAATACCTGCAAGACCCCGAATTAGAGGCATGCAGCTTTAGCAATGACGACATTGCCGCTATTAAGGCTTCCGGGTTACTTTCACGTGTCTACCGAGATCCGTCCATTTGACCCCATGTTGAGGCCAGATTTCGCATCCAAAACTTGGGTTTGGTTCCCTGTTGCTCCTTTCAGCGCCGGGCTCTCTTACCCTTTTTCTAGTTTGTTCGCCGAGTTATTTGAAGCCACTAGTCTTTCTTATGCCCAAACCCTTCCCATGGTTTGGTGCATCCTGGGTACCCTTGATCGCCTGAACCATTATTTTAAGCGCCTGATTGGTCTACCTGAGTTAGCTCAGACATACGAGTTAAAATCTCAAGGTTCAAACTAGTTTCTGTTCAAATCCTTGTCGAAAGACCTGCAATTGATACTTGGTGCAACCCAGCGTGAAGGATGGAGAGGTCGGTTCTTTTTCGTGAAGCATTGGAGTATCCCTGGGGGTGACCTGCTCCCTTATAGATGGATTCAGAAGGGTAGGAAGACATGACATAAAAGTTAGGGTTAGCATACATAATTATTGAAAAACTAACCATGAATGTTTGTTTTCATAGTGCCTAGCTTGTTGGAGATCAGCCCCGAAGAAGAAGGAACTCAGGATAATCTGGTGAAATTCCTGGGTATCCCTGACTTTGAATGCACATTCCGATCAGACGAGTATTCTGCCACTTCATACCAGACTCCCAACATGTCAAGCTGTAACTGCCCCTGGATAATGAGTTCTTGTTTTCCTTTTGTATTTATTATCTGACATTCAGGGGTTTCTCTTTAGCCGTTTCCCCCAAATTTGATCTCGATGATATGGATGATTTATGAGCTCCGGACCTGGCACTGAGGATGACTTGCTGGTCCTTGGATCCATGAAGACTAAGCCTACCCCCTCACCAGGATTCCACCATCGAGGGCCTCCGGTACTAAGAGAAAGACCTAAGGGTCAAGTGTTGTCGCTGCTGCTACTCCTGTTGCCCCTAGTTCAATCTCGGAGCTCTCAGCTATGGAGAGCGAGCCCCTAGTGCATCAGGTAATCATTGTGCATCTTAAAAGATAGGGCAGACTTACTTATATCAATACTGACTCTGGATCTTGATCTATTTCAGGCCACTTCCCATCTCCTGGACCTTCTGGCGGCCGCTGAGAAGCGAGCGGCTGATGCTAAAGCTGCAGCTAAGGTGAAGATTGCCCAGGCCAATAAAGAAGCAACCAAGGCCAAGCTCTTTCATGACAAAGCTGTGAAACTAATAGAAGCAACCAAGGCCAAGCTCTTTCATGGCAAAGGCTGATCATGATGATGCTGCCTTGGTGAGGACTGTGGAGACAACCAAGGCATCTGCCCTGATATACCTACTGCAGGCCAGGCTCAAAATGGTGAAGGAGGCCAGGGATCTGATGTTCGAGAATCCTAAGTGGACCATAAGTTGTGGCTCAGCAAGCTCCGCGAGCTGGGTGGCACTGTTTCTGATGGGTTCGATTTGGATGCAACCCAGGATGTAGACGGTTCAGCCCTGGTTGCAGCAGGAGCCATCACGGAGATGGATATGGATCAGGCTAGGGCTCAGGATGCGGAGGGGCAAGGTGAAGCGGGCAAGGATGGAGCTGCTAAGGAAGAAGATGTTGGAGCTGCTGATGCAGCAGCCACGGGTAGCGTTCAATAGCCCGTGGTTCTTCATTTCTCTTCCTATCTTTAGTGAAACTTTTTTAAATATTTCTTTTGTAATCGATGTCGGAGGGTTTTTCCCCATCGTACAATGTTCCACACGTAGGCTCGCTGCATGGGGTTCTTGACTTGCCCCACCCTAGGGTGGTTGGATGGTTTGCTCCAACCTCAGGGTGATTTTATAATATAAATGCCATGCTTTAACTATTTGTCAATGTGTTAAATGATTTTAATCTGCATAAATAAACATAAAGAAAATGTACAGGTTATAGGAGGTAAGCCCTCACCTATTTCATCCTTGGGTATACCCTGGATGGATCACCTCACTTCTTCAGTCATTGCCTGTTTTATTTCCTGCATGTTTAAGAACATTGTAAGTTATTAGCCAATCGAAAACGAATTCCTAGGATTTGGCATCGGAAGCCATCCTAAGTCACAATCCTGGGTAATCCCATAGATTTCCGGATTTGATCCAAAAACTCTTCGAGGTAAACCTATATATAGTGGGGTTGAACCCGAAACACTAGGGTCAAGCCCATAAATCCTGGGGTCAAGACCGGTGCCGATCCGGGGAACTAGGGTAAATCTCGTTGTTGTGTTGGCGAATTCTAGGGTCTACCCTCGTGTCATAGCGATGATCTAGGGGTTTACCTCGGGTGTCTTAAATTGATATGTAAATATCAAAAACCTTTAGGGACTTGCGTATGTCCATAAATCATGAGGTTGTCACCCATTGTGTTAACACAGGTCGATCCCATAATCCTGGGTCATACCAAGCCATCGTGCGCAACTGGCGAGGTGTCAAAGCCTAACTCGTAAGGAAGCCGTATTATCTTCAAACCTTAGTGGGGATTTTGTAATTACCCATAACGGAGGAGAGATGGCTAATCTCTATCTTAGGGGAAAAACATCCTCAGCTCGTGCATCCAATGATTAGTACCTGTTCTTATTTCAAATATCTTCACCACGAATGTTAGCGAATTTTGAAAGACTAACAAACAAGAATGAAAAGTAATTAAGTAACACATAAGAAAATGAATTAGTCAAATACTTTGAAAAGTTTACTAGTTAGGAAACATACATGGGATGCATCATCCTAGGACAATAGACTTGCATGAAATAGGCCTTCAAGTGAATTGCATTCCAAGGCCTTGGCAGTAGTTCACCTTCCATGTTGGCACACCAATATGCTCCTTTACCACCCTTATAATCGATCAAATATGGACCTTCCCATTTAGGGGAAAGTTTACCATCCCCAGGATTCGTAGTATTCTAAAATGCTTTTCTCAGAACCAGATCTCCTACTTTAAATCTTCGAGTCCTCACATGCTTGCTGCATGTCTTTGAATTTCTCTGTTGATAAGCGGCCATCCTCCAAGCAGCTTGCTCCCGTAGTTCGTCCACGGTATCAAGGTCATCAGCCAGGGATTCATTGTTAACATCCCGGGTCTGATTGCAGACCCTAAATGTAGGGACCACCATTTCTATTGGAATGACTGCTTCTGTACCAAAGACTAAAGAGAAAGGGGTTTGGCTAGTGGCATTCTTGGAGGTAGTTCTATATACCCATAATGCCAAGGGTAGCTCCTCTGCCTATCTTCCCTTCTTTTGCTTCTGTCTCTTCTTCAAGTTGTTGATGATAATCTTGTTACTAGACTCATTAAGGTCCAGGATGCACAGATAGGATACAAAGGTTCTGCCGGCTGGTGAGGAATGTTGGCGTATCTTTGGCATGCATCACATTTAAGGGCAAAATCCTGGGAATCCTTTCTCAAGGTTGACTAAAAGTATCATGTCCTCAAGAGTTTAGACATTAAGGACGTGCCCCCAGTATGGTTCCCACAGTCGCCTTCATGGATGTCTTTAAGTACTTCCTGGGCCTCTTCTTTTTCCAAGCATCTTAGCTATGTACCTGCAATAGACTTTTTATATAATTTTCCTTTAATTAAGACGTAACTGGCCACTTTGGTTCTAAATGCTCTGGCATCCTTTTCTTCTGTTGGGATGGATCCGGTTTGTAGATAGCAAATTATCGGCTTAGTCCAGGATATAGCATCTCCTGGAGAACTAGAATGTTGTTTATCCTGGGTGCTGGATATTAGAACCTTGCATCCAGGGTTAGCGTCTTCTGATTTCTCGTCTTGGTTTATAGCAGAACTTAATATATGAATTATGGGAATATGTATGTCCTCCATCGCCTTGAATGCTGAGGCCAAATTTGCCAAAGCATCTGCCTCAGCATTGTCCTCTCTAGGTACTTGTTGTATAGTGAAAGTTTGAAAATCCTAGGATACGACCTTCACTATTTCCAGGTACTTGGCTAACTTCTCTCCTTTTACTTCATAGGATCCAGTAAAGTTGATTGTAAAAGGCAAGGAGTCAACGTATACCTGCATGTGTCCCAAGATGTAGGGCTAATTGCATCCCAGCAATCAGAGCTTCATATTCCACTTCGTTATTGGTTTCTTGGAATCTACACCTTACATCCTGGGGTATCATGTCCCCCTGTGGCGATTTCAGTATGATTCCTAAACTTGTCCCCCTGAAGTTGGATGCTCCATTTGTAAACAGCATCCATCATCCTGAGACTTCCTCTTCTTGTAGGTGTTGGAATTCTTGGTCAGCCTCCTTTTGTATATCATCACTGATATCACCCACAATGTCCTCTAGAGCTTGGGATTTTATGGTTGTTCCTACTTCATAAACTAAGTCGTAGGCACTAAGTTTAACTGACTATTTTTCCATCATACCTGAGATCTCTGGCTTTCTCAAAATAGACTTAATAGGATAGTTAGTTTTTACATGTATAGTATGTGTTTCAAAGTAATGTCTAAGTTTAGTAGAAGCCATACTCAAAGCTAAAATTAATTTTTCTAAGTGAGAGTACCTGGATTCAGCATCAAGTAGACTTTTACTTACATAGTATACTGGATGTTGCTGACCTTCTGCATCCTTGGTCAGCACTGCACTTACTGTGTTTTTCGAAATTGATAGGTATAAGGACAGTGGTTCTCCTAGTTCCGGCTTCATTAGGAGTGGTACCGAGGTAGATATGTTTTAAGATCCTGGAAGGCCTTCTCATGCTGGGTCTTCCATTCGAATTTCGTATTCTTTCTTAGGAAGTCGTAGAATTCACGACACCTTTCCGAGGATTTTGAAATATATATGTTCAAAAGTCGCGACCCTGCTTGTTAACCTTTGGATATCCTTGGATGAATCGGGTGACTTCAGGTTCATTATTGCTCGTATCTACTCAGGACCGGCTTCAATTCTCCTTTTAGTCACGGTATCAAGGTCATCAGCCAGGGATTCATTGTTAACATCCCGGGTCTGATTGCAGACCCTAAATGTAGGGACCACCATTTCTATTGGAATGACTGCTTCTGTACCAAAGACTAAAGAGAAAGGGGTTTGGCTAGTGGCATTCTTGGAGGTAGTTCTATATACCCATAATGCCAAGGGTAGCTCCTCTGCCTATCTTCCCTTCTTTTGCTTCTGTCTCTTCTTCAAGTTGTTGATGATAATCTTGTTACTAGACTCATTAAGGTCCAGGATGCACAGATAGGATACAAAGGTTCTGCCGGCTGGTGAGGAATGTTGGCGTATCTTTGGCATGCATCACATTTAAGGGCAAAATCCTGGGAATCCTTTCTCAAGGTTGACTAAAAGTATCATGTCCTCAAGAGTTTAGACATTAAGGACATGCCCCCAGTATGGTTCCCACAGTCGCCTTCATGGATGTCTTTAAGTACTTCCTGGGCCTCTTCTTTTTCCAAGCATCTTAGCTATGTACCTGCAATAGACTTTTTATATAATTTTCCTTTAATTAAGACGTAACTGGCCACTTTGGTTCTAAATGCTCTGGCATCCTTTTCTTCTGTTGGGATGGATCCGGTTTGTAGATAGCAAATTATCGGCTTAGTCCAGGATATAGCATCTCCTGGAGAACTAGAATGTTGTTTATCCTGGGTGCTGGATATTAGAACCTTGCATCCAGGGTTAGCGTCTTCTGATTTCTCGTCTTGGTTTATAGCAGAACTTAATATATGAATTATGGGAATATGTATGTCCTCCATCGCCTTGAATGCTGAGGCCAAATTTGCCAAAGCATCTGCCTCAGCATTGTCCTCTCTAGGTACTTGTTGTATAGTGAAAGTTTGAAAATCCTAGGATACGACCTTCACTATTTCCAGGTACTTGGCTAACTTCTCTCCTTTTACTTCATAGGATCCAGTAAAGTTGATTGTAAAAGGCAAGGAGTCAACGTATACCTGCGTGTGTCCCAAGATGTAGGGCTAATTGCATCCCAGCAATCAGAGCTTCATATTCCACTTCGTTATTGGTTTCTTGGAATCTACACCTTACATCCTGGGGTATCATGTCCCCCTGTGGCGATTTCAGTATGATTCCTAAACTTGTCCCCCTGAAGTTGGATGCTCCATTTGTAAACAGCATCCATCATCCTGAGACTTCCTCTTCTTGTAGGTGTTGGAATTCTTGGTCAGCCTCCTTTTGTATATCATCACTGATATCACCCACAATGTCCTCTAGAGCTTGGGATTTTATGGTTGTTCCTACTTCATAAACTAAGTCGTAGGCACTAAGTTTAACTGACTATTTTTCCATCATACCTGAGATCTCTGGCTTTCTCAAAATAGACTTAATAGGATAGTTAGTTTTTACATGTATAGTATGTGTTTCAAAGTAATGTCTAAGTTTAGTAGAAGCCATACTCAAAGCTAAAATTAATTTTTCTAAGTGAGAGTACCTGGATTCAGCATCAAGTAGACTTTTACTTACATAGTATACTGGATGTTGCTGACCTTCTGCATCCTTGGTCAGCACTGCACTTACTGTGTTTTTCGAAATTGATAGGTATAAGGACAGTGGTTCTCCTAGTTCCGGCTTCATTAGGAGTGGTACCGAGGTAGATATGTTTTAAGATCCTGGAAGGCCTTCTCATGCTGGGTCTTCCATTCGAATTTCGTATTCTTTCTTAGGAAGTCGTAGAATTCACGACACCTTTCCGAGGATTTTGAAATATATATGTTCAAAAGTCGCGACCCTGCTTGTTAACCTTTGGATATCCTTGGATGAATCGGGTGACTTCAGGTTCATTATTGCTCGTATCTACTCAGGACCGGCTTCAATTCTCCTTTTAGTCACGGTATCAAGGTCATCAGCCAGGGATTCATTGTTAACATCCCGGGTCTGATTGCAGACCCTAAATGTAGGGACCACCATTTCTATTGGAATGACTGCTTCTGTACCAAAGACTAAAGAGAAAGGGGTTTGGCTAGTGGCATTCTTGGAGGTAGTTCTATATACCCATAATGCCAAGGGTAGCTCCTCTGCCTATCTTCCCTTCTTTTGCTTCTGTCTCTTCTTCAAGTTGTTGATGATAATCTTGTTACTAGACTCATTAAGGTCCAGGATGCACAGATAGGATACAAAGGTTCTGCCGGCTGGTGAGGAATGTTGGCGTATCTTTGGCATGCATCACATTTAAGGGCAAAATCCTGGGAATCCTTTCTCAAGGTTGACTAAAAGTATCATGTCCTCAAGAGTTTAGACATTAAGGACATGCCCCCAGTATGGTTCCCACAGTCGCCTTCATGGATGTCTTTAAGTACTTCCTGGGCCTCTTCTTTTTCCAAGCATCTTAGCTATGTACCTGCAATAGACTTTTTATATAATTTTCCTTTAATTAAGACGTAACTGGCCACTTTGGTTCTAAATGCTCTGGCATCCTTTTCTTCTGTTGGGATGGATCCGGTTTGTAGATAGCAAATTATCGGCTTAGTCCAGGATATAGCATCTCCTGGAGAACTAGAATGTTGTTTATCCTGGGTGCTGGATATTAGAACCTTGCATCCAGGGTTAGCGTCTTCTGATTTCTCGTCTTGGTTTATAGCAGAACTTAATATATGAATTATGGGAATATGTATGTCCTCCATCGCCTTGAATGCTGAGGCCAAATTTGCCAAAGCATCTGCCTCAGCATTGTCCTCTCTAGGTACTTGTTGTATAGTGAAAGTTTGAAAATCCTAGGATACGACCTTCACTATTTCCAGGTACTTGGCTAACTTCTCTCCTTTTACTTCATAGGATCCAGTAAAGTTGATTGTAAAAGGCAAGGAGTCAACGTATACCTGCATGTGTCCCAAGATGTAGGGCTAATTGCATCCCAGCAATCAGAGCTTCATATTCCACTTCGTTATTGGTTTCTTGGAATCTACACCTTACATCCTGGGGTATCATGTCCCCCTGTGGCGATTTCAGTATGATTCCTAAACTTGTCCCCCTGAAGTTGGATGCTCCATTTGTAAACAGCATCCATCATCCTGAGACTTCCTCTTCTTGTAGGTGTTGGAATTCTTGGTCAGCCTCCTTTTGTATATCATCACTGATATCACCCACAATGTCCTCTAGAGCTTGGGATTTTATGGTTGTTCCTACTTCATAAACTAAGTCGTAGGCACTAAGTTTAACTGACTATTTTTCCATCATACCTGAGATCTCTGGCTTTCTCAAAATAGACTTAATAGGATAGTTAGTTTTTACATGTATAGTATGTGTTTCAAAGTAATGTCTAAGTTTAGTAGAAGCCATACTCAAAGCTAAAATTAATTTTTCTAAGTGAGAGTACCTGGATTCAGCATCAAGTAGACTTTTACTTACATAGTATACTGGATGTTGCTGACCTTCTGCATCCTTGGTCAGCACTGCACTTACTGTGTTTTTCGAAATTGATAGGTATAAGGATAGTGGTTCTCCTAGTTCCGGCTTCATTAGGAGTGGTACCGAGGTAGATATGTTTTAAGATCCTGGAAGGCCTTCTCATGCTGGGTCTTCCATTCGAATTTCGTATTCTTTCTTAGGAAGTCGTAGAATTCACGACACCTTTCCGAGGATTTTGAAATATATATGTTCAAAAGTCGCGACCCTGCTTGTTAACCTTTGGATATCCTTGGATGAATCGGGTGACTTCAGGTTCATTATTG
This sequence comes from Deinandra increscens subsp. villosa, assembly GCA_039602395.1. Taxonomy (NCBI): domain Eukaryota; kingdom Viridiplantae; phylum Streptophyta; class Magnoliopsida; order Asterales; family Asteraceae; genus Deinandra; species Deinandra increscens. The sequence goes on along the minus strand of JBCNJP010000007.1, from coordinate 51,925,975 downwards.
CTCGTATCTACTCAGGACCGGCTTCAATTCTCCTTTTAGTCACGGTATCAAGGTCATCAGCCAGGGATTCATTGTTAACATCCCGGGTCTGATTGCAGACCCTAAATGTAGGGACCACCATTTCTATTGGAATGACTGCTTCTGTACCAAAGACTAAAGAGAAAGGGGTTTGGCTAGTGGCATTCTTGGAGGTAGTTCTATATACCCATAATGCCAAGGGTAGCTCCTCTGCCTATCTTCCCTTCTTTTGCTTCTGTCTCTTCTTCAAGTTGTTGATGATAATCTTGTTACTAGACTCATTAAGGTCCAGGATGCACAGATAGGATACAAAGGTTCTGCCGGCTGGTGAGGAATGTTGGCGTATCTTTGGCATGCATCACATTTAAGGGCAAAATCCTGGGAATCCTTTCTCAAGGTTGACTAAAAGTATCATGTCCTCAAGAGTTTAGACATTAAGGACATGCCCCCAGTATGGTTCCCACAGTCGCCTTCATGGATGTCTTTAAGTACTTCCTGGGCCTCTTCTTTTTCCAAGCATCTTAGCTATGTACCTGCAATAGACTTTTTATATAATTTTCCTTTAATTAAGACGTAACTGGCCACTTTGGTTCTAAATGCTCTGGCATCCTTTTCTTCTGTTGGGATGGATCCGGTTTGTAGATAGCAAATTATCGGCTTAGTCCAGGATATAGCATCTCCTGGAGAACTAGAATGTTGTTTATCCTGGGTGCTGGATATTAGAACCTTGCATCCAGGGTTAGCGTCTTCTGATTTCTCGTCTTGGTTTATAGCAGAACTTAATATATGAATTATGGGAATATGTATGTCCTCCATCGCCTTGAATGCTGAGGCCAAATTTGCCAAAGCATCTGCCTCAGCATTGTCCTCTCTAGGTACTTGTTGTATAGTGAAAGTTTGAAAATCCTAGGATACGACCTTCACTATTTCCAGGTACTTGGCTAACTTCTCTCCTTTTACTTCATAGGATCCAGTAAAGTTGATTGTAAAAGGCAAGGAGTCAACGTATACCTGCGTGTGTCCCAAGATGTAGGGCTAATTGCATCCCAGCAATCAGAGCTTCATATTCCACTTCGTTATTGGTTTCTTGGAATCTACACCTTACATCCTGGGGTATCATGTCCCCCTGTGGCGATTTCAGTATGATTCCTAAACTTGTCCCCCTGAAGTTGGATGCTCCATTTGTAAACAGCATCCATCATCCTGAGACTTCCTCTTCTTGTAGGTGTTGGAATTCTTGGTCAGCCTCCTTTTGTATATCATCACTGATATCACCCACAATGTCCTCTAGAGCTTGGGATTTTATGGTTGTTCCTACTTCATAAACTAAGTCGTAGGCACTAAGTTTAACTGACTATTTTTCCATCATACCTGAGATCTCTGGCTTTCTCAAAATAGACTTAATAGGATAGTTAGTTTTTACATGTATAGTATGTGTTTCAAAGTAATGTCTAAGTTTAGTAGAAGCCATACTCAAAGCTAAAATTAATTTTTCTAAGTGAGAGTACCTGGATTCAGCATCAAGTAGACTTTTACTTACATAGTATACTGGATGTTGCTGACCTTCTGCATCCTTGGTCAGCACTGCACTTACTGTGTTTTTCGAAATTGATAGGTATAAGGACAGTGGTTCTCCTAGTTCCGGCTTCATTAGGAGTGGTACCGAGGTAGATATGTTTTAAGATCCTGGAAGGCCTTCTCATGCTGGGTCTTCCATTCGAATTTCGTATTCTTTCTTAGGAAGTCGTAGAATTCACGACACCTTTCCGAGGATTTTGAAATATATATGTTCAAAAGTCGCGACCCTGCTTGTTAACCTTTGGATATCCTTGGATGAATCGGGTGACTTCAGGTTCATTATTGCTCGTATCTACTCAGGACCGGCTTCAATTCTCCTTTTAGTCACGGTATCAAGGTCATCAGCCAGGGATTCATTGTTAACATCCCGGGTCTGATTGCAGACCCTAAATGTAGGGACCACCATTTCTATTGGAATGACTGCTTCTGTACCAAAGACTAAAGAGAAAGGGGTTTGGCTAGTGGCATTCTTGGAGGTAGTTCTATATACCCATAATGCCAAGGGTAGCTCCTCTGCCTATCTTCCCTTCTTTTGCTTCTGTCTCTTCTTCAAGTTGTTGATGATAATCTTGTTACTAGACTCATTAAGGTCCAGGATGCACAGATAGGATACAAAGGTTCTGCCGGCTGGTGAGGAATGTTGGCGTATCTTTGGCATGCATCACATTTAAGGGCAAAATCCTGGGAATCCTTTCTCAAGGTTGACTAAAAGTATCATGTCCTCAAGAGTTTAGACATTAAGGACATGCCCCCAGTATGGTTCCCACAGTCGCCTTCATGGATGTCTTTAAGTACTTCCTGGGCCTCTTCTTTTTCCAAGCATCTTAGCTATGTACCTGCAATAGACTTTTTATATAATTTTCCTTTAATTAAGACGTAACTGGCCACTTTGGTTCTAAATGCTCTGGCATCCTTTTCTTCTGTTGGGATGGATCCGGTTTGTAGATAGCAAATTATCGGCTTAGTCCAGGATATAGCATCTCCTGGAGAACTAGAATGTTGTTTATCCTGGGTGCTGGATATTAGAACCTTGCATCCAGGGTTAGCGTCTTCTGATTTCTCGTCTTGGTTTATAGCAGAACTTAATATATGAATTATGGGAATATGTATGTCCTCCATCGCCTTGAATGCTGAGGCCAAATTTGCCAAAGCATCTGCCTCAGCATTGTCCTCTCTAGGTACTTGTTGTATAGTGAAAGTTTGAAAATCCTAGGATACGACCTTCACTATTTCCAGGTACTTGGCTAACTTCTCTCCTTTTACTTCATAGGATCCAGTAAAGTTGATTGTAAAAGGCAAGGAGTCAACGTATACCTGCATGTGTCCCAAGATGTAGGGCTAATTGCATCCCAGCAATCAGAGCTTCATATTCCACTTCGTTATTGGTTTCTTGGAATCTACACCTTACATCCTGGGGTATCATGTCCCCCTGTGGCGATTTCAGTATGATTCCTAAACTTGTCCCCCTGAAGTTGGATGCTCCATTTGTAAACAGCATCCATCATCCTGAGACTTCCTCTTCTTGTAGGTGTTGGAATTCTTGGTCAGCCTCCTTTTGTATATCATCACTGATATCACCCACAATGTCCTCTAGAGCTTGGGATTTTATGGTTGTTCCTACTTCATAAACTAAGTCGTAGGCACTAAGTTTAACTGACTATTTTTCCATCATACCTGAGATCTCTGGCTTTCTCAAAATAGACTTAATAGGATAGTTAGTTTTTACATGTATAGTATGTGTTTCAAAGTAATGTCTAAGTTTAGTAGAAGCCATACTCAAAGCTAAAATTAATTTTTCTAAGTGAGAGTACCTGGATTCAGCATCAAGTAGACTTTTACTTACATAGTATACTGGATGTTGCTGACCTTCTGCATCCTTGGTCAGCACTGCACTTACTGTGTTTTTCGAAATTGATAGGTATAAGGACAGTGGTTCTCCTAGTTCCGGCTTCATTAGGAGTGGTACCGAGGTAGATATGTTTTAAGATCCTGGAAGGCCTTCTCATGCTGGGTCTTCCATTCGAATTTCGTATTCTTTCTTAGGAAGTCGTAGAATTCACGACACCTTTCCGAGGATTTTGAAATATATATGTTCAAAAGTCGCGACCCTGCTTGTTAACCTTTGGATATCCTTGGATGAATCGGGTGACTTCAGGTTCATTATTGCTCGTATCTACTCAGGACCGGCTTCAATTCTCCTTTTAGTC
>JBCNJP010000007.1:51805963-51921672 GCA_039602395.1 Deinandra increscens subsp. villosa | reverse complement strand
TCTTAAAATACATTAAATTAGGATTACCTACAAAAATTCAGAGCCTAATTCCCACCCGATTACCCGATTTTAGCAAAACAAGCTCAAGAACCCTAATTTTAACACATTTCTAGAAACCATACTTAGAAATCGAATTAACCAAAACTGAAAGAGGTTATTTTAGATCATACCATAAGAAGCTTGACTGCAGAAATTCAACTCTTAATTCCTCTCCGTTTGCTCGCAATCGATGGATGAAGTTCTGGGTCCGAAAGAGGGTTTTTAGGTGATGTTTTGATGAAATTGTGAGGATATAAGGCCGAGTTCGACCTCTATTTATACCCATTAGCGGCGTCCAGGTCCCTTAACACGTATAGGGGTGACTAGCTACTTCAATTTGACGTGTGGAGCTCGAATCGTGCAGAGAAAGGTAAGAAAACGTGGCTGTTTTCGGGCCTGAATCAAAATCTGCCTCCAGCCCCCCGTCGCGTATCGCGTAGGTAAGAGTACCGTGGCTCGCGATACGCGAGCCACCCTATTTCCGGCCAGGTTTGTATTTTACACTTTTGGCCCTCGAACTCTTATCAAATGCACTTTTTTACCCCCTGAACTTTTATTCTTTTATTATTTTATGTATCAAAACATTAGGGGGCATATTTCTAATAATTTATAAGGTTTCTAAGGCTCGGGATTCGTACGATAACATATATATACATTTATATATATTTTCTTTATTAATTGCTAAATTACGTTTTAGTTCTTCAAACTTCACAATACTTATCATTTTATGTTATAAATCATATTAGTATATATTTTTACTAATTTCTAAGTCTCAAAATACTTATAATGAATATAAATACGTATAATACTTGTATATGTTTATATCTTTACAATAATTACGCTTTTAGCCCTTTTACTTTTCTGTTAGCTATTATCACACGTATCTACATGTATACATCCATCAAATGATTCATGTATCAACATGTTATTCATATAAACACATTATTCATCTTATTTTACTTTCTCTCATGTTTAACACATTCATTTATGCGCAATTCATCACATTGGCTATCAAATGCATATTTCTAACACATGCAACCTATCCAATGTATAGTCTTACCATATTTATCAATCAAGCTTACGTATTTATAATATAAACACGTATTTAATATATATATCATGTATCTATGAATTTTGGGATGTTACAACTCTACCCCCCTTAAACAAGGTTTCGTCCTCGAAACCTGTTTAACCCGCAATCAACTCAAGGTAGAAATCTCTCACCTCGCCTTTTTCCTTCCTAGGTAAATACGAAATCTTACCTACATATCTATCGAGTTCGAACTATTTCGTTTCGAGCTTCCTTCTCATTCCGACTTGTCTACTCGTGGGACTTCTTCCTGGACTGCTACAATTGTTCTGGAAGATGCGTCTCCGTGGGACTTCTAATACTCCGCTCCGCCTTTGCGTACGCCAAACGTCCGGTTCCATACTGCACGTCCTAATATATGTTACTTATCTAATAAACCAGTTAGACCTCTCTTGCATAATCTCGTATAATGCCTCCATCCTTTGAGTGTAAACGCCATTGCTACAAATTTTGAATCGTCAGGCTCATCCGCGTATCATCATTTGTCTTGGGATCATCTAGCTTGTTGATTTGGAATTGTCCTAAGGAAGACGTAAGTCTAAGCTATCCAAGGTAGCTTGATTACGGTGATTCCTTGACAATGCTTCTCCTATTTTGTGCTCATGTAGCTCGTCTGGTCATCATATGGATTCTTCCCGCCATTTGTTGAAGTATAACACCTTCTAGGTTGTAAGTTCTTCTTGGCCTATACCTAGAGTAGTCGGTCGTTCCCGTACTTGCATTCTTGAATAGATTCTCCTTGCACTCGTGCTTCCTAAGCTCGTCGTTGATTCTTGATCCATCTTATGGTAGCCTCCGCCATTCTTCTTGAACTATTCCTAACTTCAACTGCTTCCGGCCTATTGCCTATAGTGAATTCCTATGGTCTTCTGAAGATAGCAACGTAGCTTGGAACGTTGTTTCCACTACTCCTGCGTAGCAACTCTTAGTTCTCCTCCACGGCGATCGCGCCTATCTTCAATCGTGTCTTCAGGTATCGTGCTCAGGGTGACATTTTTAGAACTTATGTGATGTAGAGTCTCCAAATTTTGAATTCATGATAATTATACGTGCACTTATAATTATGATGCGTTCAAAACCCAGTTACTTTTCACCGCACTTATCCTTAGTGTCCACACTTACTTCTTCGTTCTCGTCGATGTTCTAAGTTAAAATCTCCTTCGGCTCTTCTTCGCGTTACTAACCAGATATTACGTTATTGTCTAACCTACCCCACATTTGGCCACATAGCAGCTAGTACTTGGAATTTGTTTATATGGCGAATACCCGATTGCAGTAGCTAATTGCAATCGTGTATTTTCCATATTCAAATATCATAAGTCCTACCTATTATGTTCCTTATGTGTTTTATCCTTATTGGCACAAGCTATCCTGGCTGGCATCTATATTTCCTATCTCAACTTACTTTACCCAGAGTCCTAGTTTAAGTCTAGGTACCGCGCTTGTACCTAAATCTCTTAAACCAAGGCTCTGATACCAACTTGTGACGCCCACTCCCAGACTTGGCACTAGGAGGGGTCACGAATCGGATTTACTCATGAACACAAGATATCGACAGAGATATTAAGCAGCGGAAATTTAAAACTTTTATTTATATAAGCCAAGTACTACAGTAAGAGAGATATTGTACATAATTATAACTAATTATGAATACGAAATCTATAACTAAGCCAGCTTGCCAGAAATCCTTCCTTGATAGCTTTCCCGATTATCCCGTCCTCACAAGATCCGTGCCTTTACTTCTAAACGTCTCTGCAGAACCTAGCATACATACTTTTAAAAAGTCAGCTTACGCTGGTGAGTTCTACCGTTTAGTTCAAAACCGTTAAAGTGTTTACCTGATTTTCACAACACACATATATATATCGCATATAAATTCTAGCACGTATTTATTATGATAATATATCTTATTATCTTAACCATGACCCTAGGCTAAACTTCTAGGTCACTATATTTATCTGACTCTTTTATTATGAGCAGACCTGCCACTGCATTCTCTAGGGCACCCCCATTGGAGAAGCAGCGCCGTCCGTACACGGTACTCTAGGGCACCCCCATTGGAGCAGCAGCGACTCCTCATTCTTACCAGTAACCCTAGGCTTATCATCTGGGTTACCGACTCTTCCTATGAGAAAACCTGACACTACATTCTCTAGGGCACCCCCATTGGAGAAGCAGCGCCGTCCGTACACGGTACTCTAGGGCACCCCCATTGGAGCAACAGCGATTCCTCAACTTTATCTACCAACTTTATACTTAACTATATTAGGTCATTTTCTCGTCTTAATGACTTAATTTCTGATCACGTATACTACCCACCCCTAGTTAAATAACCAGATGCTTTAGGTTTGTTATTAAACGGTGATAATGCATTCATATACTGCAACAAATGGACATCCCCCAATTTACCGTTAGTGTATGTATACAGGATGTACCAGCGGCGTATCCTCCACACTTCCAATATACCGGGTAACTTATACTACTATGTATATATATAGGATGTACCAGCGGCGTATCCACCACATATTAATATAAGCAAATGCATCACTTGTTCTCATATAATCATACATATTCATTAAATGTTTACTAACAACTCCCTAGTCACTTGGCTACTTAATTTCAAAGCAAGTATATACACATCACATTATAATCAACATAATTGCATAACACGTATAAGCAATTTAATAACAATTTCATCATATAACACGTATATATCAAGTCACAATTATCTTGAATATATGTTCACAAGTATTGTATGTATACTAGCCCGAAAACATTTAAAATATTTAAAACATTTAAAAGTGGGCTCATAGAACTCACCTGATATCTTTAATCAGTTATTCAGACAGAACCTCCGTTATGGTCCACAATTAACCTAATCGCGTATCGGATTGCGTTAATGCAAAGTCATTATAAATAATACCTATATCCTATTATCCTAATAATACTTTATTAGGGTTCATCTCTTTTAAGGTCAAAATGACCAAAATGCCCTTATAGGCATAATAACCTTTTTATTGATAATATGAAGACGCGCATTCCTATAAGTAGACACTCACTCCGGGATCGCCCAGTGTTGGGATGCCATTGCCCAGATGGGATGGCGACACCCCCGCTATTGCCAGAAACCCCAGTGTACAGGTGCCTACCCTTCCGGTCCGCGCGAACCTCTAATATCCGATTAGCTCGGTATTTTAAATACTTGATTATTTATCTATTTTAACTTCATATATACTTATTTATATATGAAAACATATTATAAGATCAAAAATCAAGTACCCATACCCTCCGGATTATTTTATAATAATTATCTTTATTTAGAAACCCTAATTTCATGAATTTCTCGTTTTATTATCAAAACTAATTTTTAACTCAAACCAACTTAGGGTGTTATCCATTGTAACATTTTATAATACCCTTTAAAAGATCTAAGCTTAATTCAACATCGTTTAGTCAATTTGGGCAGAGTAACGTTATGAAAACCCTAATTTTGACCCGTTAATAAAAACCTTTACCAAACCTTTTCCAATTGTGAAATAAACTTAGGGCTTTCTTAAAATACATTAAATTAGGATTACCTACAAAAATTCAGAGCCTAATTCCCACCCGATTACCCGATTTTAGCAAAACAAGCTCAAGAACCCTAATTTTAACACATTTCTAGAAACCATACTTAGAAATCGAATTAACCAAAACTGAAAGAGGTTATTTTAGATCATACCATAAGAAGCTTGACTGCAGAAATTCAACTCTTAATTCCTCTCCGTTTGCTCGCAATCGATGGATGAAGTTCTGGGTCCGAAAGAGGGTTTTTAGGTGATGTTTTGATGAAATTGTGAGGATATAAGGCCGAGTTCGACCTCTATTTATACCCATTAGCGGCGTCCAGGTCCCTTAACACGTATAGGGGTGACTAGCTACTTCAATTTGACGTGTGGAGCTCGAATCGTGCAGAGAAAGGTAAGAAAACGTGGCTGTTTTCGGGCCTGAATCAAAATCTGCCTCCAGCCCCCCGTCGCGTATCGCGTAGGTAAGAGTACCGTGGCTCGCGATACGCGAGCCACCCTATTTCCGGCCAGGTTTGTATTTTACACTTTTGGCCCTCGAACTCTTATCAAATGCACTTTTTTACCCCCTGAACTTTTATTCTTTTATTATTTTATGTATCAAAACATTAGGGGGCATATTTCTAATAATTTATAAGGTTTCTAAGGCTCGGGATTCGTACGATAACATATATATACATTTATATATATTTTCTTTATTAATTGCTAAATTACGTTTTAGTTCTTCAAACTTCACAATACTTATCATTTTATGTTATAAATCATATTAGTATATATTTTTACTAATTTCTAAGTCTCAAAATACTTATAATGAATATAAATACGTATAATACTTGTATATGTTTATATCTTTACAATAATTACGCTTTTAGCCCTTTTACTTTTCTGTTAGCTATTATCACACGTATCTACATGTATACATCCATCAAATGATTCATGTATCAACATGTTATTCATATAAACACATTATTCATCTTATTTTACTTTCTCTCATGTTTAACACATTCATTTATGCGCAATTCATCACATTGGCTATCAAATGCATATTTCTAACACATGCAACCTATCCAATGTATAGTCTTACCATATTTATCAATCAAGCTTACGTATTTATAATATAAACACGTATTTAATATATATATCATGTATCTATGAATTTTGGGATGTTACAGGTAGAGCTTCCAGAAAATTTTCCTTCAAGTCATCTTTTTTCCTTCTGGACTCCTACAACATCAAGTTCATTAATCAGATGTGAAAATCTAGAAATCAAGTCTGAAATACTCTCTTTTTCACAATGCTGAAAGTTATCAAACTCTTTTAACAAAACTTTCTTTTGACTCTTCTTATATTGCTCGTTTCCTGCACACCTATCTTTTAATGCATCCCACAAAGTTTTTGATGTTGTGCAGTTTTCGAATTGATGCAAGAGTTCTCTTGGTAATGCCATTGTGAGATTTGCATAAGTTTTCTTCTCTCTGGCATAAACTTTCCTTTGATCTTCATCAAGATCACTTCGTGGAACCGGTTCTCCATTTTTCTTAGGATATGTATAGTCTTGCTCAATAGATATCCACAGATCAATGTCAAGAGCATTAATGAATGATTCAATCCATTGCTTTCAATTGTCATAATCCTCAAACCTAAGCAACTTAGGAACTTTTTGAGTTGTTCCTATCTCGTTATCATAGTTCAACATGGCTTGCATTGATGATTGAACAGCTGAAAATGCTTGAAAATCGCTCATCTTGAAATTACAACACCGAACGCAAAAACTTTAAACTGAAAAATGGACGTCTTCCAAGCGGATTTTGGGGGTCAAACCGGAGGGTACTAGCCATTACGCTAGCAAAAGTCTAGATCTCGTCGAGACGAACGTTTTGACTGGTATTAGCTCCCGTAACTCTTAACGGTTCTCAAGTTACGTCAGTTTTAGTAAACACATGTATTCTGCCAGCGTACCAAAAGTTTCTCAACGCACCAAAACCGGACCAATTTAACCAGCGGACCAAATGAACCTCCAACGTACCAGTTTAACTCATGTACCAGTAGCGGACCAAAAACCCTCAACGTACCAGAAACTGGTACGACGAACCAAATGGTACGAGTAAATGTCAACGGACCAGAAAATAACCGCCACAGACCAAACTTGAAGATTGCCTTGCGTACCAACAGCGGACCAGCAGTGTACCAAAAGTTCTTTGAGCGTACCAGATGCGTACCACGCTGAAATCGACGGATTTTCGCGAATATCGACAATTTGGACTGGAATTTGCTTCAGAGAGATGCGAAAACTCACTAGGAACACTCAGAAATCATTTTTCATCTTTGAAACACTCAGAATTGCGAAAATTTGATGAAAAACGAAGAAAACCCACACTTTCTCACTCTAGAACTCGAAAAATTACTAAAATCACAACAGTAGTGCAACCAATTGCTCTGTTACCACTTGTAAAACCACTGGACGATCTTACTACTGCATGATTCGGTAATCGGAGAAACACAAACGAGTAACTAAAGCAAAGCTTTATTGATTCACTTAGAGGTTAAAAGCTAGAGAGAGAAACACACTCAATACACACAGTTAAGAAGATGAAGAATAACAAAACTTCTTAGACTCTCTCTAACATAGTCACTTAGCTCTGGCCGGCGTACCACCCACGGACCATTTGGTACGCACGTACCATCTGGTACGGCTGACCATCTGGTATGGCCAGTGACTATATTGACTCACACAGAAGCTCTAGATTAGATACAATACACGAGACACACGTTAGCATAGGAATATGCTCTAACAGGGGTATTCCGAGAAAGATTTGCAGTTCATAGTATCTCAGAGAAGATACGCGAGGGAAGATTGAGATGGTTTGGGCACGTGAAGAGGAGACAGTTGACGGCGACAGTGCGTTCGATCGAGTGTATCACGGTCGAGGGGAGGAGAGCGAGAGGTAGACCTAAACTGACGTGGGATGAGCGTATTAGGATTGATTTGCTTGACTTGCATCTCTCCGAGGAAATGGTCGAGGATAGGATTTTGTGGAGATGTAGGATTAAGGCTAAGGACTTTTAGGAAAGATTTTTTATTATTATTTATTTATTTATATCCTTTCTATTTTATTATCATTATTATTAAAAAGTTTTATGTATATTATTATTATTTTATATATATATATATATATATATATATATATTATATTTATATTTATATTTATTTTTATTTTATTATGTTTTATTTATGTATCTAATTATTATTATTATTATTCATTATTACTATTATTATTATTATTTATTTATTTATTTATTTTTTATTTTTTATTTTTTTTATATTTTTTTATTATTTTTTTTATTTTTATTTTTTATTTATTTATTTTTACTTATTTTTATTATTTTTATTTTTATTTTTTATTAATTTTTTTTATTATTATAATTTATTTTTTCTTGTTGGCCCTGTCGCTTGTGGTTCGAAGCCGGGGGTCTCTCTGGAAGCAGCCTCTCTATCCTTCGGGGTAGAGGTAAGGTTTGCTTACATCTCACCCTCGCAGACCCTACTAATAGTATTTCAATGCTATTGGTGGGACTCTATTAGGTATGTAGTTGTTGTTGTTATGTTATTTAAGATAAGATAGGGTACTTACTACCTTGGCGCGAAAAGCCCTGGGATTTTCTCCCTTAGGAATCTCCCCATCTTGTAGATATTATTTGATCAGGTGAGTCTAGGATTCCTGAGCATCTTTGGGATCCTTAACATCCGTGTTTCCGTTACTATCAACTGCATGAGCTTCCTGTTCCGCTATTGTAGGGGTGAGGGTGTGTGTTATTGGGATCCTGATGTTCTCTGGTATCCTGAGCGATGAAGCTAAATTTTCTAAAGCATCAACTTCCGAGTTGTCTTCTCTTGGGACCAGATTGCCATATCCCTGGCTAGTTGTAATCCAGCAATCAGAGCCTCATATTCGGCTTTGTTGTTGGTAGCCTGAAACTCACAAGATATGGATAATGGTATTATGTCCCCCTATGGATATTTTAGCAGGATGCCTAGCCCTGCTCTCTAACATTTGAGGATTCGTCTGTATAGAGGATCTAATTATCATCGAGCTTCTCAAGCTTTTAGACTTCTTTATCGACTTCCGGCTCAATGTCACTACTGAATCCGCCACAAAGTTATCCAAGGTTTGGGATTTGATTGTTGTCCTTGGCTCCTATCTTATATCGTAGGCACTTAATTTGACTGCCCACTTAGCCATCCTGCCTGACATTTCCAGCTTCCTGATAACTGCCTTAATAGGATAGTTAGATTTTAAAATAATAACATGAGTTTCAATATAATGTCTTAGCTTTGTGGAAGCCATGATAAGAGCTAAAACTAGTATCCCAAGATAGGAATACTTGGATTCCGCGTGTAGCAGAGTTTTAGTATACATAATACACCGGATGCTGCTAACCTTCAAGATCTTTGACTAAGACAACGCTAACTGAGCTTCCAGATACTACGAGATACAGAGATAATGGCTCCCCATATTCTGGTTTCATGAGAAGTGGAGCTGTAGAAAGTAAGTCCTCAAGGATTTAAGAGCCTCCTCATGCTTCTCATTCCATTCGAATCTCTTGTTTTTCCTCAGAATATCGTAGAAGTCTTTGCTTTTCTCTGAGGATCTTGAAATGAACCCGTTGAGTGCCGCTATCCTTCTTGTCAACCTTTGTACCTCCTTAAATTTGATGGATACTTCAGATTTAAGATTGCCTTGATCTGACCTGGGCTTGCTTCTATCCCTATTTCGGTAACCATATCTCCCAAGAACTTCCCAGCTCGCACCCCAAAGTGGCACTTGGAGATTTCATGTTATACTGATCGAGATTATCAAAAGCAGTCTGGAGATCCCTGACATGATCCTTAGCTTTTTTGGATTTCACCACCATGTCATTGATATAGACCTCCATTATGTCCCCGGGCTGCTACTTAAACATCATATGGACTAGTCTCTGGTACCTGGCACCTGCATTTCTTAAACCAAAAGGCATAGCAGTATAACAATATATATCTTTTAGGGTTATAAATGTTGTGTGCCATTGGTCAGAGGGTTTTATCTAGATCTACTGGCCAGTCGTGGCGTCCACCATTGCATCGATGTCTGGAAGTTGAAAAAGATCCTTGGGAAAAGCCTTGTTCAAGTATGTGTAATCTACACAAACTCTCCACTTTCCATTCTACTTCTGAACCACAACTACGTTGGCTAACCATTTCAGATACTTAACCACTCTGATCATCTTTGTTTTGAGAAGCTTGTCAACTTCCACCTGGATGATTGCATTTGTTTCGGGAGTGAACTTCCTTATCTTCTGATGGATAGACCTGAAAAAGTGATCTAAACCAATTTTATGAGTAATGATGTGTTTAGGGATACCTGTCATGTCCTCATGCTTCCAAGTAAAAGTTGAGGTTCTGGCTTTTAGGAGCCAAATCCGTTCCTGCTCGGTATCCACTCGGATGCTGGTTCCTATGAGCACCTTGCTTTCAGGATTCTCGGGGTCCAACTGGATTTCTTTGACGTCGAGCTCCCCATCCTCCTGATCTTCATGTGCTCGCTTCAGTAATTGCTATGCTTTTGTCAATTTCGTTGTATTCTTCATTGATGTTGAGTAGCAATTCTTGGCTTCCTGTCCGTCACTCTCTATCCTTAAAACTCCCCATGGCGTAGGAAGCATGATGCATTGATGATAATTTGAGGGAACTTCTTTCATTTCATGTATCCAAGGCCTGCAAAGAATAATGTTGCAACACGAGAGAGAATCTATAACACAAAAATTTTGCATGCAATTTACCCTGTTGGCTAACCATTTGGGATACTTAACCTCTCTGATCATCTTTGTTTTGTGAAGCTTGTCAACTTCCACCTGGATGATTGCATTTGTTTTGGGAGTGAACTTCCTTATCTTCTGATGGATATGCCTTAAAGAGTGATCTAAACCAAGTTTTTGAGTAATAATGTGTTTAGGGATACCTGTCATCTCCTCATGATTCCAAGCAAAAGTTGAGGTCCTGGATTTTAGGAGCCAAATTTGTTCCTGCTCGGTATTCGCTGGGATGCTGGTTTCTATGAGCACCTTGCTTTCAGGATTCTCGGGCTCCAACTGGATTTCTTTGACGTCGAGCTCCCCATCCTCCTGATCTTCATGTGCTCGCTTCTATAATTGCTATGCTTTCGTCAATTTCGTTGTATTCTTCATTGATGTTGAGTAGAAATTCTTGGCTTCCTGTCCGTCGCTCTCTATCCTTACAACTCCCCGCGGCGTAGGAAGAATGATGCATTGATGATAAGTTGAGGGAACTGCTTTCATTTCATGTTGTAAAACACAATAACGATCTTGCTAATGCATGGGTTTAACCGGATTTGGTAACAAAGATGTAAATAAACTTTTCGTTTATTGATTTCCAAGCTCAAACACTCTAGAGAGAGATTACAGGTTACACCAGAGAAAACACACAGATAAAAGCTCTCTAACCTCGACAACTACTCTCTCTAACTGAGCTAAAACTACTTATATAAAATCTGTCCACCGGACCAACTAACCAGCGTACCAGATGGTCCGGCGTACCATCTGGTCCGCCTCTGGTCCGCTGAGACCAGAATATACAAACTTCTCTTTTACATAACAAGACCTAGCACTAGACAACAAAACTTGTTCTAACAAACTCCTCCTTGTCTTGTGCTAGTCTTCAAAAACTTCCGTCTACGTCTTTTTCCAATGTTGAGTCCGGTTGTTCCCAGCGTGAATCTCGAATGCAAAACAAACTCTGATCACTCGTTGAAAATGCAATGCTTGTTCAACATAATCAGTCTTCTACAAAATGTTATTATGATAGAGCTTGTCAATATCATTCTTAGACAGATTGATCAACCACATTGGATCATACAGCCTAACCACTTTGTTCTGCTCTTTCACAACCACCACTGCTTCACCAGTAACTTCATCATAATACCACCATCTTAACATTTTGATGAACTTCGGTCTTTGCGGAGTCAGAAACCTAAAGTTTCCTTGACATTCTTCTTTCAATGTGTTCTTGAAAATCTCAGCCAACACATTTCCTTCATAATTCAAGAATGGTCTTCTTGACAGATCTCTAACATCACACACCGGAAGTGTATTAAATCTTGTAGCATGTTTCAAATACATCACTCCAAACACCTTCTTGATTGCATAACACTTAAGTTCTGAGTCATACATCCAACTTATTATCCCACCAGTAGCTACACCACATTTTCTGTCAAAATACTTCTTCTGATCAACAGTCTTAGCTGGTTTCATACTGGAAACTTCTTAGCTCTTTGTTCTTTTAACCAGGCTTCAAATAGTAATTTCTTTTCCTCTTCTTCTGATAATTTCTCAGATTCATTTAACTCTAGTTGTGCAGTTTCAGATTCTTTCTTCTTTAATTCTTCATCCATCTTTTCTTCATCTTCATTTCCAAAGAAATTGAAACCTACAGAATGATCATCAGAAGAAAATTTTCCATACACCTTCGGATCATCCGAATATTCTTCAGCCGTCATATCTTCAACTTCAACAGTCTCTTCTTCATAATCCACATGATCATCTGAATTTTCTTCTGTATAAGGATCAGCAAACGGAACATTATCCACATCATCCACATTTAATGCAAAAATAGCAGCTAATTGCTCCTTTGAATATGGTTTGATAAATTCTCCTTCTTTCAATTCAACCCTGGACACCGGAGTTACATCATACACGTCTTTTTCTAACGACTCCCCCTGAGTTGTAGATAGTCCAGCAGCAGCAGAAGATACTCCAGCCGCATCAGTACCAGAACCACTACCACCAACTCCTCCTTCAGGGTCTGGATCCTCATTCAGATATTTCAAAACATCATCATCATCTTTACAACTTTCCTCAGGATTTGGTCGCCTCTCCCCCTAAGCAGGTAAAGCTTTGAGCAAGAGATTTAACTGCTCACCCAGGGAAAGTGATAGTTGTTGTAACTTGGCAATCTCATGATCCTTTTCCTCGTCTCTAGATTGCAAACTGGCAATTTCACGATCTTTAGATTAATCTCGAGAAACCAATTCCTTTACCAAATTCTTTAATCCTCTGATTTCATCTGCCTGCTGACGATTCTTTGATTCTAACGCATCGAGTCTAGTTTGATGAATTGCCAGCTTCAGATCAGTAGAAGAGATGGCTGACGTTGTAGAAGGTGTTGTAGTAGAAGCAGAAGCAGTAGTTGATGCAGAACCAGAAGGTCTTCTGATAATCAGCTTTCGGACTGGTGGATTACTCGAGCTTTGAACATTTACAGACTTTGTGGTTGGTTGTACAGGTATAGAAGACGGAGTAGACACTTTCTGTTTCTTACTTGGTGGAGTAAGGCCTGACTTTCTGGCATCAGCAAGAAACGAACCTTGCTTTATAGAAACATTTGGCCGAGCCATTCGTTTAAAACGCTTGCCAGTACTCACCATAGGAGCTTTGCCTTTATCCACTGTCTTAGTTTTTGCAACAGGTTCCTCCAAACCAGGAGTATATAATGGATCATCATTTTTATCCTCAACCTGTTTGGTTCTAGTCTCATACATTGAAGTGTTTTGGTCAAAAATTCACAAAGGAATTTCGTATTCCAAACTTAGAATGTGAGGTAGTGTGCTTGTCAATATGCTTGAAATGTAAAACTGAACACAAGGATGTAACGAGGGAAAAATCCAGGATTCTTCGAGTTGCCTCTAGGAATCCTAGCAAAAAAACCTCGGGAGCCGGCCTGAAGAGCCTGCTTCCTCACAATTTTATTGATAAGAAACTGAAAATTACAAGTATTTTGGAGGTGTAATCGATCAAGCTAAGTGTTACAGAGATCTTATGCTATCAGAGCAAAAGCGTGAAGGAGTTGTGTGTTCCTATTGATCGATTCCTCGATTTATATAACGAATACAATTGTAACAAACTTTTCGGGATTCCCGGGTTCCTACTATCCAACTAATTCGACCGTTAAGGGCCTCTTCGTTCACTAAGTCCACGATCCTCTTTAGCTGGAGCGTGAGTTTCGGAGGTAGTTGATGACTTCGTCGAAACCTGGTCAAATAAACACGTGGCAAATATGAGGGTTAGTTAAAAATATATGAATCAGGATACCTGGATGAATGGGATTCCCAGACGACAATAGGATTCTTGCACTGCGTGAGCTTCCTGCGAGCATCCTGAAAATACACCCTCAACAATTGCCCCTTGAATTTCAACAGATGTGGATAAGCTCGACAGCTGTTAAATTTCAAAAAGATGCCTTTTTCACGGCGTGTAAACGGTAAAAACAGTTGAGATGGGACAGATTTCTCGGCGCCTCATGGTAATCATGACTTTTTCTTTAAATAGAAGATTTCACCAAGAGATTCTCACCGTCTTCTTCACATAACCTCTCGAGCTTCTCCGATTATTCCAGGTCAGTCCCTTCTTTGTCTTCTCGCTTTCTTCTCGTTTTTCGGCCATGGCCAAGAAAAACACACGGTCGTCTTCTTCACTAAGCTCTCCGACTGTCAAAGATTTCCATGATCAGGGGTATATCATCCCCTGTGAGGAAGAAACTTGTACCTTCGACAATTGCGACATTCTCGAGTTGAAGAATTCCGGCATCTTTCCGCGGGAAACTGTTTTCCGACCTTTTGATTCTCTTACCAAGTCCAATTTCATGTCCACAACTTGGGTCTGTTTCATGTACTACCCTTTTTCGCTCGGAATGACATTCCCCTTTCCAGAGCTTATCACTCAGTTTTTCAAGACCACCCGGCTTTCTTTCTCCCAAACCATGCCGATGGTCTAAAGGATCTTGTATTCTCTGGATCAGTTGAACCAAACCAGGAATCTTGACATTGGGATTCCTGAGATCTGTGAAGCGTATAAGCTAAGAACCCATGGTTGTAGCCGGTTTGTTCTCCAGGCTCGTACCTCCACCTCCCAGTTGATTCCCCGAGCTTCCCACAATGACCATGACTTGAAGAAGCGTTTTTTCTTCGTCAAACGAGACTCGATTCCTAGGGGGACGGAGTTACCGTTGAAGTGGGTTAAGAAGGGTAGGATATTGATGTTTCTTGTTGTTGCTGATTTTCCAATATGTTTCTAACTTTTCTGTTGTTTTCTTTTTTGTAGCACCCAAGTTTGAGAATCTTATTAAGAAGCAGCCTGATTTCAAGATGCTCGAAGCAATTTACCGGATTCCTGCCAGCGAGAGAGCCCTGGTTCTTGAAGCAACAGCTAGCGAAAACAGCTACTCAGCCGACCACACTCCCGCCATGTCTGGTAAGTCTTTGCAGGATTCCGAATTGTTTACTTATTCAAGCACCCTAGATACTAATAACTTGTTTCTGTTCGCAGCTCCCAAATCCAGCGCCTCATTTTCCCTGAAGGATCTTGACAGTTTGCTCAAGATCAAGAAATAATAGCTTGAGCATCCCACCTTCTCCAAGCCGACTGTCAGCCGACCAAAGGTTTCGGCTTCCAAGAAGCGGAAAGCCCCTGAAACTCCTGCAGCTCCCGTGGTGTACCTGGAAACCTTCGAAGATCTTGCCCCTTCCGAGGTCAGCAACAAGATCCTCTCGATGCAGACCATGATCAACCTGGTAAGAAGCTCATATAATTTCATGTTAGTTTCATACCTGTTACAGCTGCTGATCAGGATTCCCGTTTGTGCAGGGTATTGAGAAGCTGAGCACCCAGGCTATGGACATGGAGCGGAAGCTTGCTGAGGCCAACGATAAGATCCAAGCCTAAGCCGACACTGCTAAGGGTAAAACCATGTTCTACGAGCATAAGCTCGCTGAGCAGCGCCAAACCCTGGAAGCTAAGATGGCCACATATGCTGAAATAGGCCAACTCTCGGCAGCCCGGAGCGTCCTGGAATGCAAAATCCAGATGGCTCAAGAAGCTGAAGCAGCTGGCTTCCAAGTGCTAGGTTGGGACATCGCAGGCTGGAAACTAGTCTTGGAATCATTGGGAGGAGATGATGATGTGGAAGGAAAAGATGGGAATGATGGTGGATCCTAAAAAATGGTTCCGGATTCTCTGGTGGCGATGACAAGGGCTTATGTGTTGGAGCTGGGAGAGGGAAAGAAGCTGGAGGATGTGGTGAAGCAGGCGGAGGAGGAGAAGACAGTGGGCGATGAGGACAATGCAACGGTCTGAGCCCACTTTTTTATGTTTTTTGGTGGTTTGTTGGGTGAAACATTTTCCTTTTCCTGTAATGAACAAGTAATAGACAACAATGGTAGGGATCCTGGTGGAGGGATCTTGTATTTACAAGACGAAACCAGGATTCCTAAAAACAATCTTTTGACTATCGAGCTTCTCATGTGGAGGGATCCTGAGGTTTTCAGGATGAAACTTGGGAAGCTCGAAACCTTTAGTAGTTAAATAATATCAGTATCTTTTGGCTTCTCATGTTATGATTTGCATTCATAGATAGAATTGGTTTACAAAAATTATCAAGAAGTTTCAAAATGACTTATAAGTTGAGAAACCATTAGGGATTTAAATGACTGAATAAATTAGGATTCAAGCTTAACAAGAACTTAAGTTACCGTAGTCCTCCATAATTTACCTCAATCGACTTCTCGATTCAAACAATTGTCTCTTCTTTCACCTCGTTTGGGATTCCTACGGGAATCCTGAATACACTTTTCTCGGCACTTGTCTCAATTTCCTCCAGAACCTGAAACAATCTTAAGAAGCTTCTTAGCCTCCGGCCGAAGCTAATGCTTCCGAGAGTTAGTTAAGTTTAAAAATAAGCTGGGGATAAACCCGGGATTCTTGGGACTAAGCCAAAACTGGGGATAAGCCCGATAAACTTGGGACTAAGCCAAAACTGGGGACAAGCCCATACGTATGTGACATGAAAATGCCAAAACCTTAGATAACACGTTAGTGTTATAAACCTTGAGAATCCTCCCAGCAGCCTCTAGTGACAAGATTCTCAGCCACCCCTGGAGTGGACTGGTCCGGCCACCTTTAGCATACTGGGGACAACGTGCGCTACTGGCGAGGGTCGTGCGCTACTAGCGAATACCCAAACTTAGGAGAGGAGTCAGCCTCTCAAACCTTAGAAGGTATGCAGGATACCTTAAACGTAGGAGAGGTGGCCAACCTCTAACTGGGGATATACCCAAAATTCTCTAGGATTCTCAAAATCTGCAAAACACTCAATGCTTGGTGAGGGGTGGGTGTTAGCTTAGCTAACACCACTCCGATGCTTAAGTCAGTAATGAGTCATAAAAATAATAAGAATAAATTGAAATAGGATTAGTATACGTACCTTGGAATATTTAGACAGTGAGTATCCTTGGGATTCTGCCTGAGATTCTCAATGGGATTCTCACATAAAATATGCTTTAAGGTGGATGGCATTCCAAGCTCTTGGCAGAGGTTCCCCTTCCATATTTACCAAACGGTATGCCCCCTTTCCTTCTTCAGAATCTATAAGGTAAGGGCCTTCCCACTTGGGTGCTAACTTCCCATCAGCATGATTGGTAGTATTCTGAAAAGCCTTTCTTAAGACCAAGTCACCTACTTGGAATCTTCTTAGCCTGGTATTCTTGTTATAAGTTTTTGCTATCCGCTGCTGGTAAGATGTCATCCGGATTCTGGCCATATCTTTGAGCTCCTCAACTGTATCGAGATCCTGAAGGAGATTCTGGCTGTTGGTTTCAGGATCTTGGCAGTTGACTCTGGCTGTTGGGAGTACTATCTCTGTAGGAATTACAGCTTCTTCCCCAAACACTAACGAGAATGGTGTTTGGCCAGTAGCATTTTTAGGTGTGGTTCTATCTGCCCAAAGGAAAAATGGCAGTTCCTCAGCCCATTTCCCTTTCTTGGAGCCCAGCTTCTTCTTGAGGTTGTTGATTATGATCTTATTGCTGGATTCTGCCTGCCCATTAGCCTGAGGGTGGACAGGTGTTGAAGTGATCATCTTGATGCCCCAGCTTTCACAAAAGCTTGTAGTTCTCTTGCCTATAAACTGGGAGCCATTGTCGCATATGATTTCTGCCGGAATCCCAAATCTGGTGAGGATGTTCCTTTTGATGAAGGATATTACTTCTTTTTCTCTCACTTGAACATAGGCTTCTGCTTCAATCCACTTGGAGAAGTAATCCGTCATGGCAAGCATAAACACCTTTCCTCCAGGAGCCTTTGGCAGCTTCCCCACAATATCCATACCCCATTTCATTAATGGCCATGGGGAAACTATAGGATGGAGATGCTCAGCGGGTTGATGGAGGATATTGCCGTGCCTTTGACAAGCATCGCATTTCTGTGAGAAGCTCGCAGCATCCTTCTTCATGTATGGCCAATAATACCCGAATCTGAGAATTTTAGAGAACAGTGCCTTGCCCCCGGTATGGTTCCCACAATCTCCACTGTGAATGTCTTCAAGCACCTCAAGAGCTTCTGGTTTTTCTAGGCACCTTAAGTAGACACCTGCAAGAGATCTTCTATATAGGATATTGTTAATAATAGTATAGGGTACTACCTTTGTGCGAAAGGCCCTGGGATTTTCTCCCTTGGGAATCTCCCCATCTTGGAGATACTTCCTGATCGGGTAAGTCCAAGATTGGTGAGCATCTTCAGGTTTCTCAACATCTGCACCCGCATTATTGTCGACAGCCTGAGCTTCCCGTTGAGCTATCGCTGGCGTCAGGACGTGAGTTATTGGAATCTTGATATCCTCAGGGATCCTGAGCGATGAAGCCAAGTTTGCCAAGGCATCGACTTCTGCATTATCCTCTCTTGGTACCTGCGAAATGCTAAAATTTTCGAAAAATAGAGACAAGTTTTTAACAATTTAAGATATTTGATCAGGTTTTCCCCTCTCACTGCATAAGAGCCATTAAATTGGTTAGTCAATAAGAGAGAATCAACAAACACTTGTATAGATAGGATCCCCATATCCCTAGCTAGTTGTAATCCAGCAATTAAAGCCTCATATTCAGCTTCATTGTGGGTAGCCGAGTATTCACAGGATATGGATAGAGGTATTATGTCCCCCTGTGGTGATTTTAGCAGGATTCCCAGCCCTGTTCCTCTGATATTTAAGGAGCCGTCAGTGTAAAGGATCCAGCCTTCCTTGAGCTTCTCGAGCTGCTGGACTTCCTTTTCAACTTCGGGTTCAATGTCACTGCTGAAATCCGCCACAAAGTCAGCTAATGCTTGGGACTTGATTGCCGTTCTTGGTTCATATTTGATGTCGTAGGAACTCAGTTTAACTACCCACTTAGCCATCCTTCCTGACATTTCCGGCTTCCTAAGAACTGCCTTGATAGGATAGTTAGACATCACAATTATATTATGGGTTTCAAAATAATGTCTAAGTTTAGTGGAAGCCATTATAAGAGCTAGAATTAATTTTTCAAGGTGAGAATACCTGGATTCTGCGTCTAGCAGAGTTTTACTTACATAATATACCGGATGCTGCTGACCTTGATGGTCTTTTACCAGGACTGCACTGATTGAGCTTCCGGAAACAGCGAGATATAAATATAGTGGCTCTCCATCTTCTGGTTTCATTAGCAACGGGGTTGCTGACAGGTAGTCTTTCAGGCACTTCAGGGCTTCTTCATGCTTCTCAGTCCATTCGAATTTCTTATTTTTCCTCAGGATATCGTAGAAATCCTTACTCTTTTCCGAGGATCTTGAAATGAACCTGTTGAGTGTTGCGATTCTTCCTGTCAACCTTTGTACCTCTTTTACATTCGATGGGGACTTCAAATTTAGGATTGCCTTGATCTGCTCTGGGCTCGCTTTGATCCCTCTCTCGGTAACCATATATCCTAAGAATTTTCCAGCTCGCACCCCAAATGGCATTTAGAGGGGTTGAGCTTCATGTTATACTGATCAATGATGTCGAAGGCCGTTTGGAGATCCCTGACGTGATCTTCAGCTTTCTTGGATTTCACCACCATGTCATCTATGTAGACTTCCATCGTGTCCCCCAGTTGCTCTTTAAACATCATATTGACGAGCCTCTGGTAGGTGGCACCTGCATTTCTTAAACCAAAGGGCATAGGAGTGTAACTATATATACCTGTTGGAGTCATAAAAGCCATATGCTCCTGATCACATGGTTCCATTTGAATTTACTGGAATCCTGCTGAGGCACCCATGAAGGTGAGCATCTCGTGACCAGACGTGGCATCCACCATAGCATCAATATGGGGAAGTGGAAATGGATCCTTAGGACAGGCTTTGTTCAAGTCTGTGTAATCAACACAAACTCTCCACTTTCCATTCTTCTTCTGGACCACCACCACATTTGCTAGCCACCTAGGATATTTGACTTCTCTGATCATCTTTGTTTTGAGAAGCTTGTCAACTTCCTCTTGGATGATTATATTCTTCTCTGGAGCGAACTTCCTCCTTTTTTGCTGTATAGGCCTGAAAGAAGGATCTAAACCAAGTTTATGAGTAATTACGTGTTTAGGGATACCTGTCATATCTTCATGCTTCCAGGCGAAAGTTGAAGTTCTGGCTTTGAGAAGCCGGAATAATTCCTGCTCAACATTTGTTGGGATGCTTGTTCCCACGAGCACCTTAATTTCAGGATTCCCAGGTTCCAGAGGCACTTCTTTGACATCCAGTTCCCTGTCCTCCTGCACTTCAGGTGCCTTTTTCTGTAATTTCTATCCCTTCGTCACCTTAGTGGTGTTTTTCATCGAAGTTGAATAACAGTTCTTGGCTTCCTGCTGGTCGCTTTCAATTCTTACAACTCCCCAGGGTGTAAGAAGCTTGATACATTGGTGATAGGTTGAAGGGACTGCCTTCATCTCGTGAATCCATGGCCTGCCAAGAATAATATTGCAACAAGAGAGAGAGTCTATAACACAGAAGTTTTGCATAGAGTTTACCCCCTCTATGTATACCGGTAATCTAATATCCCCAACGGTGCTCTTAGTTTCACCGCTGAAGCCAACCAGGACTGAGGATCTTGCAACTATTTCAGTTTCTGGGATCCCCATTTTTTTTAGCACATCAAGACGAATTATGTTTACTGAGCTTCCGTTATCAATTAGGATCCTGCGAACAAAATGGTTAGCAATATATAAAGTAACCACAAGACTATCATGATGAGGATCCTGAACATGAGAACGGTCACTCTCATCAAAGGATATGAGTTTGTCTTGAGTTAAGGTGGACGTCCGGATAGGTCTATCACCCTGTTCAGATTTGGACTCCTTAGCATGCTTCTTGGCTGAAGAATACGAAGTGCCGCAAATGTCTGAGCCTCCTGAGATGAAGTTGATTATCTGGGCATCCTGGGGTGGAGAAGCAGCTCTCTGAGGCACCTTGTTGGCTTCTTAGATCTTGACCTTCTTTTGGCCTATCAATTCTTTAAGATGCCCCTTGCTGAGTAGATAGCTGATTTCCTTTCGGAGTGCTATACATTCATCTGTTAGGTGGCCAAAATCTTCATGGAAGGCACACCACTTGGTCTTGTCTTTCTAGGATCCTTGCTTGGTATCCTTCCTAGGCCATCTCGCTTTTTCACCTAAATCCTGCATAGCACACATCAAACCACCAATTTCAACGGAAAAACAGTATTTAGATACCTTAGGATATTCCTCATCGTCATCGTCTTGGTCAACAGCATTGACTTTGTGATTTTCCGGTTTTGAGTATGGACGAGATCTATATGGCTTCCCAGGGGATTCCGCCTTCTTACTGTTGGGATCATATTTAGGAACCTCCAATCTTTGGTGGATCCTCTTGTCATCTTCCAAACGGATAAATCTCAAGGCTCTACTGCGTACTTCGTCAAGGTTCCTACAAGGAGCCATGACAAGGTCATCATAAAAATGTGAATCTTTGGAGAGCCCCATTTTAAAGGCATCCAATGCTGCTGCCATATCCAGATTAGGAATCTCGAGAGATTCTTGTCCGAATCTGGCAATGTATTCCCTGAGAGGCTCATCTGGCTTCTGAATTATTTGGTACAGGTCGCCTGTGAGCTTCTCGAAGGTTCTGCTGCAAGAAAATTGATTGTTAAATAGGTTAACTAAATGAGAAAATGATGTAATAGTGTTAGGTGGGATGCTCAGTAGCCATTTCATGGCTGGTCCCGTTAAGGTTGATCCAAAGCCTTTGCATAGACAGGCTTCTTTGATTTCTGTCGGAATAGGATTGATCTCCATACGCTCCCGGTAGTGCGCCACGTGTTCCTCAGGATCTGTGGTCCCATCATAAAGCTTCATGCTTGGAGTCTGGAAACGCTTCGGGATCTCTACTCGGGATATTGGCCAAGTAAATCTAGAGATCTTGTGGCTTTCCAAAGGAACCTCAGGAATAGGTTTCAGGATCCCTGGAACATTTGATATCATTTCTTTCAACTTCTGGAGCTCCCTGGCGATACTTGGATGAATACCTGTATCATAAGGAACACCCTGGTCAGAAACGACAGGGATTGAATTGGACACATTACCTGGGTCAGGATTCTGGACCGGAATCCTGAGACTGTAACCATAGTTCGCTGGGATGCTCGGTTCAGTGGTGGCTGCTGTTTGCATGGGGATGACGTCTCCATCATGCACTTCTGAGTAGCTGGTCTTGAAGATTCCTGCAGAAACAGAAGGGTTAGTGTATTGATATCCTTGGGGATTCTGGCTTGGATTTCCAGCAGAAAAAGGATATCCTTAAGACGGCGAGGCTGAGGATCCCGACAATGGCGGAATCCAAGGGCCCTTGTAGCGTGACTGTGAGGATTCTGGTGGGACAGCTCCTGAGAATCCAGCAGTACTTTCTGCATATCCAGCGGCCTGAGAAGTCATTGTAGGGGCTGTAGTAAAGCCTGATGCTGATTTGTAATTGTAGCGAGACGGATCTAAGGATCCTGAAGCATTGAAATCAAGATGCCTGGGAAACAGAGGACTTTGCTCCTCCATGGGCTTCCTAGATTTCTTTAGCTCTTCAATCTCCTTCATCACCGTTTGATTGGTTTTTTCTTGCTGATCCATTTGATTTTTCACCTGCTTAATCAAGGAAAACAAATCATTGTTAGTAATAACAGGATCAACAGATTGAACCTGGGATCCTGTGAAGACAGGATAATCAGTTTTTCTCGGCTGCTCGTCCACTTTCTTCTGACGGTCATTAGTCTTCTTCTGGCTTCCTGGAAAGGAAGGAAGAGGAGGAATGGAGGACGATGTAGAGGCCGAAATAGTCTTCTGTTGGTTTGACATTTTTGAGATTGGAGATCAAATGAAGTGAATAAGGTATGGAATTTTGACAAGATTAAGCACCACTTGCCCCACGATGGGCGCCAAACTGTTTTGGTCAAAAATTCACAAAGGAATTTCATATTCCAAACTTAGAATGTGAGGTAGTGTGCTTGTCAATATGCTTGAAATGTAAAACTGAACACAAGGATGTAACGAGGGAAAACTCCATGATTCTTCGAGTTGCCTCTAGGAATCCTAGCAAAAAAACCTCGGGAGTCGGCCTGAAGAGCCTGCTTCCTCACAATTTTATCGATAAGAAACTGAAAATTACAAGTATTTTGGAGGTGTAATCGATCAAGCTAAGTGTTACAGAAATCGTATGCTATCAGAGCTAAAGCGTGAAGGAGTTGTGTGTTCCTATTGATCGATTCCTCGATTTATATAACGAATACAATGGTAACAAACTTTCCGGGATTCCCGGGATCTTACTATCCAACTAATTCGACCGTTAAGGGCCTCTTCGTTCACTAAGTCCACGATCCTCTTTAGCTGGAGCGTGAGTTTCGGAGGTAGTTGATGACTTCGTCGAAACCTGGTCAAATAAACACGTGGCAAATATGAGGGTTAGTTAAAAATATATGAATCAGGATACCTGGATGAATGGGATTCCCAGACGATAATAGGATTCTTGCACTGCGTGAGCTTCCTGCGAGCATCCTGAAAATACACCCTCAACATGAAGTATCCAGATTCTGAGACTTTAAGTAGGCAATGTGTGCCTTAGAACCTTTCTTCACTAGAATTTCTCTGGTATTATGCAAAATTGTGACATAATCACCAGAATCAGAGTCATTGTCAGCCGACGACCAATCGGTATCATCTTCAGAAACACTAGCATCACCAATTATATCATCAGCTAGAGTATTAACAGCTTCAGGCTCAGTAACATTCTCTGGAATAACTTGCTCGGGTTGTTCTTGTTGTTGCACAAGTGGCTGATCTTGTGCTATCGGTTGTTGTACATTTGGTGCTTAATTTGCTTGAGCCTCATGAACTTCTTCTTAATTCTCAGCAAACTCAATGGGAAAACCGTTATCATTATACTCTAATTCATCATCTGAACTTTCAGGATGTTTTACAGCACCATCAGCCGGAGCTACATAGTCTGGATTAGCAATATGACCAATCAGCCTTTTCACCGGAGGAGGAATATTGTTTCCTTTTCTCTTTTGATACACTGGAATTTTGCCTACTGCAACTCGATTCATATGCTTCATCACTAAAATTGCATTCTGATTCTTTGGAAGGTTTGGATGAAGTTCATTCAAGATCATTTGTAAAAACTACGGATACATAAGACTCTTCACTTGTTTTGTCAAAATGTTTTCCTTCATATAACTGAAAATCCACCCAGAGAAATTGAACTGCCTATTCAGCACCAAAGCTGCAAAGAAAGATAGAACTTTCAAATCAAATTCCTCTTGACCTCTAATACGATTTCCAAAACACTTGATAATCACGTGCATCAGGTACTTGTACGGAGGACTCAAATTGGCCTTTAGATACCATGAAACATACAATTGTCCATCATATTTTATTCTTCGTAACAAGGCCACCAAGTCAGCTTCATCAAATTCCATTGGAAAATCAGCTTGATCGTTTAACCTTAAAACTCTTCGTACATCCTCCTCAGATATAACTACATCCGTTTAAAGAATTCTTGCACGAATAACTGAAGGAACCTCCGAACAATCTACCTGAGCTGTATTCCAAAACATCACAAGTAAATCTTTATAAGGAGTACACATATGAGTTGCAGCATAACAAATTCGCGATCTTCTCATGAAATCAAAGATGCCCAGAAAATGAGGTTTCCAACGTGCTGAAGCATCTAGAAAGGCACAAACATTATGTTCTCTTTCTGATTTAAAATCTGCCATATCTGTAACAATCACAAACACAAACATCCATTAAAATCATAAGATATAATCAAAATTACTTACGAACCACTCTAATTTTACTTGAAACACTCAAACGATTAACATTTTTGGAAAATTTAATCAACGGACCATTTGCAGACCAAAATTGGTCATACAGACCATGTGGTCTGGCGGACCAGAGACATTGGTCGTGTACCAGATTAAATCATCTGGTCCGGCGGATCATTTTGCGGATCAAATTAGTCACGCGGACCATCTGGTCCGGCGGACGAGAATGTTGACCGCGTATCAGATTTAGTCAAGCGGACCAGACGCGGACCAATTCAAAATTGGTTCAAAAGTGGTCCGCCGCGGACCATTTGGTCCGGTGGACGAACAGTTAACCGAAGAGTCTTTTGCAAATTTGACACACCAAATGGATTTTGTTTTGAAATCAAAGAACAAGGACGTGTTCTAGACACAATTCCGACCCAGTACATGTCTTTGAAACCGATTAATACCCACAACAACCCATTTTACCCTTTCAATCCATTTTTTGCGAAAAACCCGAGACTAGAAACTTAAAAACTTCACAAATTAAGCAACCAAAACGTAAACCAATACCGTCATTCGAAGCGTAATCAAGCAACCTACCTGTAGCTTCAAAAATCACGAGCAGCAGTTCGTTATCCAGAGAAAAATCGAATAAAAACCAGATCTGTGTGTGTTTTAGGTGTTTTTGAAGAAAACTGATGGTCCGCGGGTTATGAGAACCCCGGATCAGATTGATCTATATATACCTAATGTGGTCCGCCGGACGTACCATATGGTCCGCCAGACCACATTAAAGACCATTTTACCCCTCTAGCCCTTAATTCTCACATTTTGCACCTGAAACTTCATCTTTTTCAAATTTTAAAACATGATGAGCTGATTTTAGCATCGATTGTGGTTCTTTCATCAATAATGAGCCATATCCGAATTCAGTCGATCGAAAATAAAGCAGAATAAAACTCTTTTTGATTTTTATCAAATTTATATCAAAACACACCCAAATTCTTTTTGATTTTCCAAACTTATGCTAAAACTCACCAAAAATCTTTTTGAAATTTTCTGAAATAACAACAATATGAAAACAAGAAATTTAAATGTGATAATTTATGTTTTTGTGAGAAAGATCACAACGTGAGATCATATCAGTGAGATGCACTTAACACATTTCAATTTCAATCTATTCAGCATGCAAGTCAAGCAGTTCACGAATACAACATTTTCATGTTTATTTCAGTCAAATCAAATCAATGTTTACTGCTTTCTGATATGAATTAGGTATATTTATCATGCATAGAAATCATGGTACCCACAAATTCAAGCAATTTGAGAATCTGATTTATTCTCTTTTTGTCTATTTTCAATTTTCTTTTATTCATCCATGAATATTTAGAGATGTAAGTAGTTCGTAGTGTTTCATGCAAAAAGAAAGCAGAACCCTAAACAAACAACAATCAGGTCGATCTTTCGATACGCAGAGAAAGTCCGATTGTTTAGGAAAATAAGAAAGTAAAAACAAGTTGAAATTGTATAACTCAACAACAATCAGTTCGGTACTTCCGTACACGCAGAGAAAGTCCGATGAGTTATACGAAACACCAAGAAAAATAAAGCAGAACGTCAAACGAACAACAATCAGGTCGATCTTTCGATACGCAGAGAAAGTCCGATCGTCTGAAAAAAATAAAGAAAATCAAACAAGTTTAAATCTTTCAAAAGAACGCATGCATACACTAGAACACTTATTTATTCTGTTTTTGCATTTTTCACCTTTTATCAAGATTACTCAAACACAAGAACTATGTTACACCACTTATTTCAAGCAAGCATTATCTTTATATCATACTAGCAAGTTGTAGGTCCAGTAAATCTATCAAACACGATATTGATATCACAAACGAGTGCGGAATCCTCGTAGGTGATTGATTCAAGAATAGAGAAGAAGAGAAAACACGAAGAATACGATGATTAAACGTTAAAAACTTGATCTTTGCACACAAGAAAACTTGTCGGGTACAAAACCACCAATCGTAAACTGACTTCTCTCTGTTACGATCGTGAACACCACTTGGCTCTCCTAGAATCGTAAACAGCAATCTGAATCCGCAACCCCAAATGGTGAACTCATGGGGTATATATAGTCCCCCATTGGGTTTACTATTGGGCCCCTTCTTGATCATAAACCCAATAGTAAACCCAAGCCCAACCATAAACAAGCCTACTAATCTAATTAAACCCTCTAAGCCCAGCCCAACTTATTTAAATTACAAGCCTCATAATCTAGCCTCTACAATCTTCCCCTAGGCTTGTGATATTAAATGTCTTCGATCTTTGAAAATCTTCTTCTTGACTGGCTGGCATAGATGCTGATGAAGATTCTTTCCGCATAAATCATCATTGGGTTTCATAACGGGCACTTGGGACTTCCTCTTGATCAGCATCAGCTTGAACTTCTTGAAATGAACAAGTTAATGAGATGGAGGATTCTCAATGACTTGCTTCTTTTGAAAGAACTGGTTCTTGCTGAATCTTCGGTAACTGTCTTACTTTTGAAGCTTTTGAAAAAACTTGTAAAGACACCAACAACTTCCCCTGAACAATTGCTTATTCAGATGGAAGTCTTGTCCGGTTGGTTCTTTAACTTGAGCAGTAGCAACATCTTTCTATCATCAACCTGTCTAACACACATTTGAAAAAAAAATACTCCACCAGACATTTGATGACTGGTCTTTGGGTTAGAAGGTAATTATCATCTGTTCAGTTGATTCAAATTAACATTATTTTAACCAAAAACCCTAATATAGATTACGTGTTTTCTATAAAACTTCCCCTGAACCCAAGACCTCTAAAGACTTCCCTTTAGCTGAAAACTTCCCTTCAGCCAAGGACTTCCCCTGAGATAATACATATTATCTTCGAGTTCCCTTCAGATACTATGTATTATGGAAGTCTTTTCATTAGATAATAAGTATCATCCTCGAGTTCCCTTCGGATAAAACTTATTATCCCCTCTCCTTCCCCTAAAAATTTGTCAAGATCTGACGGAGGAAGTCTTTTCCATTAGATAATAAGTATCATCCTCGAGTTCCCTTCGGATAATACTTATTATCCCATACTACTTCCCCTAAAATTTGTCAAGATCTGTCGGGGGCATATTGTCATGCATTAAAACCCATGAAAAACACATTTTGACTTCTCAAATCGACCTGGCCAAGACGAAAACACACCAAAAAGAACTTAACGACGACTCACACACGAAAGATATAAACTAAACAAATACTTACCAAACCAAACATGAGAAAGTTTACAAGGGATCAAACCGTATGAATCTGACTGAGGAACCCTTTTCAGCTTCAGTTACTCAACTAGTCCAGGTGATTGCCGGTATGTTTGTCCGCTTTAAACTCAAACCCGTTTAATCCCAACCGAATGCGTCATGCTTAATATAGTACAATATTACCGTCATGTTTAATTGTCCTCACACCCAAGCGTACATAGCAAAACCTACTCAACCTCAGAGTTTATTGAGGATTCACAAACCCCCAGCTTGAGGAACCACGCAACACCGTTATGACTACCACTTATTTCATTAACCATTAGTTGGTGATCAGGTCGGCCGCTAAGCACGCAAAGAAGATCAACTGAGTGATTATTTATTCACTTTTCTTTTTTCATTTCTTTTTCATTTCTTTTTCTTTTCTTTTTCTTTTCTTTATATGTGGTGTAGTCATGACAACAGAGACATGGCGTGTGAGAGAGTGAATACTAGGTAATTACCACTCTCAACCCATTTTTGCCGGGACTCAGTTTTTTAAACCATGCAACCTGGGATGGGAAACTAAACATATATATCTTTTAAGTTCATTGCACTTTCATTGGAGGTCATAAGTTTAGGTCGAGCCTACCGATCATATCACCGTGGAGCTTGCCTTTCACTTCCGCCTTACGCGTGTCAGCCATCTCCAACCCGGACATTCATTTTACTTCCCCTAAACTTCTCAAAAACAAGACACAAACAATTAAAAATTTAAAAATTGAAAAGCACACTATTTTTTAGGGGTCAACTTTTTCTTCATCTTTACATTTCTTCCCCTTGCTTTTTGATTTTTAATGTCACAATCTTGTGAACATCATTTTTCAATTTTTTTTTTAAATAAAACACACAAACACACTTAAAAGAACAAAACACAAAATTTTGAAAATATCTGGCCAAGCTAACTTTCAAAGTATTGATTTGAAAATTTTAGAAAATTGGGTTTCATGACATGCACACTTAATTGCATTAGAAGTCAAACACTTTAACAATCAATCACCAAGTGAAAATTTTAGGAAATTTGGTTTGACTCAAAACACCCTTTGCCGCTTCATCAAACAAACAACCAAGTTAAGAACAGTACCTTTCATGCTGAATTTGACCTTTTACCTCTCAAGGAAACATACCTTCCATTTATAGATTACTTGACATGACATGAAGATACGTCTCCTAAACTGTGCCTGGAACAATCACTTATCAACAAACAAATTAGTAATAAAAACGTTAGTGATAATCCTCCTTGATCATTCCTGCACAGAGTGAGAGATTAGTTAGCCATTGGTACCCAGGCCATTCTTTTTCTGGGTACACCTGAGGAATCAACAAAGGATACTTCTTGTAAGAACATCCCCTTTGAGAAATCAGGAAGTTGTGATGGAGCTGCCTTGATTTTTGGTTTCCAAGTTCCAGGTGATTTAACATTTGTTTTAGTCACCTTTGGAGTTGTGACTTTAGGTATTTCAACCTTCTTCGTTTTAGATTCATTTTTTAAAACAGTTTTTGTTTTAGTCACCTTTTGAATTGTGACTTTAGGTGTTTCAACCTTCTTCATTTTAGAATTATTTTTCAAAGCAGTTTTAGTTACCTTGGGAGGGATAACTTTGGGTTTTTCAAGTTTTGATTGCTTTGAAAATGGTTTCTTCACCTGTTTTTGGAAATTTGTGTAACTTGGAAAGCTGTTGTTTTGATATATAGATTTTCTTTCAGCTTTGGCAGCGCCCCAATGTTGATCAGAGGGTTTAACCTTAGGAGCAACAGTCTTCCTTGCCTTAGGTGTTTGCACCATCATTGGCTTAGACTTTACAGACTCCTGAGATGAAACCCTTTGACTTCTCGGATAATAGGGTTCATAGGGGCGATAAAGACAGTTTCTAGCAATATGACCAGCATTGCCACAATTAAAGCAAGTCTGCTTCTTTAGATAGAAGTCAGACATGTACCCATTTGTCTTTGGTGGCTGATATGGAGCTGGTTTGCCTTGTGTCTGCTTCTTTGCTTTGTCTGCAACTCCAGATTTGTCTTTCTGCTGGGTCCTCGAAGCCTGTGTTGAACCTGTCTTTGTGCTTCCTTGATTCTTTGATGTTGAAGCACCATTCATGCACTTACAACGACAACTACATGATCCAACTGAAGAAATGGGAGACACAGCTACTCCCTTGAGTTTTTCATTCTTCACTCCAGCCGTTGGTTTCATACTCGGATGCTTGATGGTGATCTTTGGCCTCTCAACTTTAGGTTCACTTATCACTCCATCGGTTATTCCCTTAAACTTGGAGGAGAAGGATGGTAATTCATATCCAACATCTGGTTCTTAGTCAAACATTGATCCAGATGTCATAAAGATCTTCCCCTCAGGCCGTGTCGTCAAGATCACTTTTTCCCTTTCGACTTTGTCAATTACCTTGAAGTATGGGGTTTCAATTTCAGGGTATGGTTTTAACTTTATCCCAGCCTCATCAGACTTAGAGTTGTGACACCTGTCATATTTCTGGCACTCAGCATCATTGTCTGATATATCCTTTACTCTCCTTTCACCATAAGTCATGTTTGCTTCATTATCAATTTCTTCTTGAGTCAATGGTGTAGTTCCAACCAAGACACTATCAATAGGAGGAGCAGCTTCTTTATAATCATATTTGGTTCGTTCAACCTGTTCCTCACTAAGAAGTATTCCTATAATGTCTCTAGGAACAGGTGGAGGAATGATGCTGTTCATTGCCAAAGATTTATCAGTTTTCTCTGACCCAAACCCAGATGTGTCTTTCCCAACTTGACCAGTCACAAAAGTATGTGACAATTTCTTTCCAGCACCGAGCATTCTTTTGTTTCTTTCCTGATTGCAATCATACTTGACCTGCAGCTCATCAAATTTTTGTTGCAGTTCAGTTAATTTCTGTGTAAGCTCAGATATCTCAATCCTAGCCCGATCATATAAGATAGTCTTCTCCGTTGCTAGCTTTTGATATTTCTCAATGTCTCGTTTCTGAGCTTTTACCTTCTCCTCATTCTTTTGCCATCTACCCTTAAAAGAACTCCTCTCGCATTTTTATCTCAAATAATTCTATCTGATAATTTTTACAAATTTGCCTAAGTCCAGGAATTATACGAGCACAAGTGGGATTGGGGCATATCTCAGTTTTGTCAATTTCATCTGTGAAATCATCTTTGTCCTCAACTATATTCTTTTCTTCAACCACTGAACTCATTATGCAGCTTCTGAAAATTTTGAAAAATCGGCAAAAACGGCAAAATCACTATTCAAAGAATAGTGTCAAAAACTTAAAACTGAAAAACGGAGGCCTTCGGAGTGGAATTTGGGGGTCCAAACGAGCTGCCCTGGACATTAGTCAGGGGTAATTCTGGGGCTCGGTGTCACGAACGTCGTGTTAAAATTTGAGCCTCTAAATCCAAACGAGTCAAAAGTTACGTCCGTGTCCGTAAAAGTGTGAAATAGTGACTTTTTGCCGCAAATCCTATTTCCAATCGTAAACCCTGTTTACGATCGTAATCACCTGTTTACGATCGAGAACACAGTGAATTGTAAACACCTTCAGTCGTAAACACCTTCAATCGCAAACACCTTTAGTCGTGAACAATGATTCCGATTGAGTTGAGTCGTAAACGGTGAATCCGAACCAGCACAGTCGTAAACTCCGATTACGATGAGTGTTTCCGGTAAAGAAATGTCGTAAACACCTGATTTCGATCAAGTACAATCGTAAACTCCAACTTTCGGGTTGTAAACTCGTAAAAATCGAAGCTTGAAGTCGTAAACGTGTTTTCGATGATGATCTTCAAGAACTTGCAGTCGTAAACACTTCAAAAACCCAGAAACCTGATCGTAAACACTGAAGAACAACAGCAACCCAATCGTAAACCTTTAAACAGCCTTCAAATCTTCAAAAACTCAAACTTTTTCCAGCAAAAACTTGAATCCAATATCGTGAGAACCTCGAAACACTTGTTTCTTGGCTCTGATACCATTTGTAGGTCCAGTAAATCTATCAAACACAATATTGATATCACAAACGAGTGCGGAATCCACGTAGGTGATTGATTCAAGAATAGAGAAGAAGAGAAAACACGAAGAATACGATGATTAAACGTTAAAAACTTGATCTTTGCACACAAGAAAACTTGTCGGGTACAAAACCACCAATCGTAAACTGACTTCTCTCTGTTTACGATCGTGAACACCACTTGGCTCTCCTAGAATCGTAAACAGCAATCTGAATCCGCAACCCCAAATGGTGAACTCATGGGGTATATATAGTCCCCCATTGGGTTTACTATTGGGCCCCTTCTTGATCATAAACCCAATAGTAAACCCAAGCCCAACCATAAACTAGCCTACTAATCTAATTAAACCCTCTAAGCCCAGCCTAACTTATATAATATTACAAGCCTCATAATCTAGCCTCTACACAAGTATCAGATATTGATCAACACATTCAATGAAGCATACAAGAACCTATAGCCTTTCAATCTAGTTTATCCATGGTCAGTAACATTCACTGATGTACCATCATTTCTCACAAGATTGGATCACATTTCTCAATTTTGTATTTTTCAAATTTGTTTTACGTTTTTGGATTTTCCAATTTTTTTATATGCTTTTTCATGTTTCAATACAGAAAAACACACACAATTCACACTATTTTTTTTTTTGTATTTTTCATATTAATCTCCCCCGAAAAAGCAGAAAAATAAAGAAAAACAGTAAAACGAAAAATTGATCAACTGAATTAGACGGCATCCAGCTTTGTAATCCCATTAATTTGCAACAAAAATTTAAAACGAGTTTTGTCAAAAGCTTTGGTAAACAAATCAGCTCATTGAAAATCGGTATGAATCTTTTGCAAATCAATTAATTTCTTTTCGTAGCAATCCCGGATAAAATGATATCTGACATCAATGTGCTTAGTTTTGGAATGCTGAACGGGGTTTTTCGTGATCGAAATAGCAGCTAAATTATCAATAAAAATTGGGGTAGTTAAAAAATTCAAACCATAGTCGCGTAGCTGCTGTTGTATCCACAAGACTTGAGAACAACAACTAGAAGCAGCCACATATTCTGCCTCTGCAGTAGATGTTGCAACCGAGGTTTGCTTCTTGCATTGCCAAGAGACCAATCGCTCCCCCAAAAATTGACATCTAGCGGTAGTTGATTTAAAATTGATCTTGCACCCACCATAATCCGAGTCAGAGTATGCTGATAACTCAAACTTATTATCATTAGGATACCAGATACCAAGAGCTGGATTACCCTTCAAATAAGCAAAAATTCGTTTGACCGCTAGCATATGTGAAGCTTTCGGAGCCGCCTGATACCTAGCACACAGACAAACAGCAAACATTATATCAGGACGAGATGCGGTTAAATACATACGAGAACCAATCATAGCACTAAACAACGTCGGATCTACAGATGCACCGGATTCATCTAGTTCGATACCATGTGAAACCTGAATTGGAGTACTAGGAATCCGAACATCACCAACCTTGAATCGAGTCAACACATCAGACACATACTTTGATTGATGCAAAAATATGCCTTTAGCCGACTGTTTAACTTGCAGACCCAAGAAGAAACCCATCTCTCCCATTGAGCTCATTTCAAACTTTGTTTGCATAACACGCTCAAACTCTTTTCATAAACTGTCTTTTGTGCTACCGAAAATAATATCATCTACATAAACCTGAACCAGCAAAAAATCTTTCCCGAACTTCTTAGAAAATAGCGTACAATCCACTGTGCCACGCTGAAAACCATTGTCGAGCAAGTGAGTTGAAAGGGTCTCATACCAGGCCCTGGGAGCCTGATGAAGACCATATAAAGCTTTGTCGAGCTTGTACACTTTGTCAGTAAAGTCTGGATCATAAAAACCAGGTGGCTGCTTCACATAAACCTCTTCACGAATCTTCCCATTCAGAAACGCACTCTTGACATCCATCTGATACACTTTGAATCCGTGATGTGCCGCGAAAGCAAGAAATATTCGGATAGCTTCAATTCGTGCGACAGGAGCATAAACTTCATTGAAGTCAATACCTTCAATTTGGGAAAAACCTTGAACCACCAATCGTGCCTTGTTTCTGACAATGACACCACGATCGTCTTTCTTACATTTAAAGACCCACTTTGTACCACACGGTTCTTTAGAGTTCTTGGGTAAATCTACAAGATGCCAAATGCCCAATTTTTTAAATTGCTCCAACTCTTCTTGCATTGCTTCTACCCAAGAAGCATCCTCCAACGCTTTAGCAACATTAGAAGGTTCTACCTGAGATAGAAAACATGAGTGAAAAACTTCATTCTGAACCCCAGATTCTCTGATTTTGGCAATCAAAGCATCAATATTTTCCTGCCAATTGATTTCGTGTACGAACTCCCGAAGACGGATCTCTAATAATGTTTTCTTGAGGATGAATATTGTTAATCCTAAGAATTGTTGAATCAGAAACTCCCTGATTATCTGCCAAATTGTTTAAAGTTGCCTCTGCCACTTCTGAACTTGATAAATCACCAATCGGTAACGAATTTGGTACAGAAGAGCTCGTACTTGGCAAATGAATTTGATCATCTACAGGTGTAGATTCAGCTTCATGAAACATACTTTCATCATCAGCAGAAGAACTCATAGTGTCTAGACTAGAAGCACTCTGACTAGACGAAGCAACAGCAGTGCTTGAAAGCTTTGGAATCCATGAACCTGGACCAGGAGTTGTCAATGAGTGTAGCATAGCAGCTAAAATATCAGGATCCTCCTCTTCCTTAGATCCAGATGGTGCAACCGTGAACGAATCAATTAGAGACTTATAATCATAAGACTGAGCATCAATCGATTTGGGATGTAGGAAGGTATGCTTCTGACAATCCACATTCACATGATTCTCAATAGTCTTGGATGACGGAAAGTAAACACGCTTCATCGGATGATGATATCCAACAGAAACACCCTGAACAGCTTTTGAAGCAAACTTCCCACCTTCTTTGAGAACCGTGCAAAGACACCCAAACGGTACAAAGAAATTCAAATTAGGTTTTCGACCTTTAAGTAATTCATAACTTGTTTTATTGAATCTTGTCACACCCCGAGAAAATGACTAAATGTGGGCATGTGACTGATTTGGCATCATGGTCATGGTTATGAATGATGACGTCTAATGAACATTTAATTAACCCATTTGTCTTCTGAAAATGTAAGTTTCAAACATTTAAATTTAAACATCTAAAACGTGGCAGCGGAAATAGAGTAGTGGTTACACGTTAAGTTTTCCAAAAGACAAGTCATGAGATTTATAAACATAACTACCCTAAGGCGTAATGCGTCTAAATCTCCAAAATGAAATGCATGAACACACAGCAGGCAGACCATGATATGACAAGCAGGATCACAACAGAAAAACATGGAGTTGCAGTCTTTAATCACCTGAGAATTCAAGAATAAAAAGAGTCAACAGAATTGTTGGTGAGTTTCACAGGTTTAATGACACTGAACTGTTTGAAAACATGTTTGGAAAATGTGTTGCTTGTCTTGATATTAGTTTGTTGACACTGTTGTTGTAAAGATCGAACATGAACCTTGAATTCAAAACTAACTGTTTACCCACTCCTGATGCTCTTCCCCAAGAGCACCGAATGACAAGAATAACAAATGTACCCCTTGACTATAACCATGGAGTCATGACTGGAGCGACCAAGTCAGAGTAGGGTTGTCAACCCAAATAGATCTATTCACAAGCTATCGTTTCGAATGAACTAATTGAATCCAATTAATAGTGGGACTTAGGCATATAACATGAATCAACATGAATACACTAGTGTGGGGATATGAAAAGAACATGCAATCATTACGTCGTACAGTTATCATAATATCAGACAGTTTGAAATTGAAATGCATTCATTGAATTCTCCCCCAAATTAGAAAACAGAAATGGAAAAGGGGCCGTGAAGACTCACTTGTTTGAAGGTGGATGTCAGGTATGTTTGATTGAACTTAGCCTAGCAAACGTCTACAAAGTAATGTTATGACGTATTAGGGTTTGGCTATCTAGAGTTAGTGAATACGTCACTCTATGTTCAAGGTTAAGTCTCGACTGGTTATTACCCAATGAAGGTGATGGAAATCCTAGGACTTATTTATGTCAAATAAATAGTATTGAAGTTGATGGAGTTTATTATTTATCTGAATAAATAAATAATGATTACGTTTGAAAAATAATTATTGAATAATAGGGATTATTTTTCATTAAACGTTAGGAAAATCGTAAATATTTTAATTCACTAAATATTTGTAAGATTTTGGACTTTTCGATTAATAAATATAATCTTCCTTTAATATGAATAAATGTTTCCACAATTATACGAAGTTATATTTTGGTAAAATTAAGCGTAGGTTCGTCCGGTGGTTAACCGGCTTCGCCAGTTTGACTGTTATGACGATGTTATGACATTTTGAGTTTTCTAATATACTTAGGATTTGTTAGTGGACTTGTCCTAATGTGTTTTAGGGTTTTGAGTTGCCAAATTATTTATTGGAAGTTTAACTTGTGGAATCCGACGTTTTCGAGTAACCGAAAGTTATAGTTTTTGTCCGGTTTGTTTATAAAACATGTTTTTCTTCATTCGAACTTTATAAAGTATTTTTATATGTCAAAACTAACATGTTTCATGTTTTGAACTAGACCCAATTCTCAATTGGAAATAAATTGCAATTTTTATCGAAGCGTCGTAATTAAGATATTCAACCCTTTTGTTTCCAAGTGTTTGACTTCTCGAATTATTTAGTATGTTTAGTAAAACACCTTTGGCATCCCTAGAAATACATTACAAGTCCTAAGTGGTCACAACTTGTCAAAAGTCTTAAACTTAATCTTTCATAAAAATAAGTGGAAATTTTGTCATAAAAGTTCCATGTTCTATTTTTCTTGAAGTTTCATGTTTAATTCCTTGGTAAACACCTTCATGACTCAAAATCATCCTTATGTGAACTTGGGTTTTGGTTTGGAGTCAAATACAAGTGTTTTGGAGGTTTAGAAAAATATATATTTTTCTGCATGACAGCAGTTTTATGACACGCAGGAATAAGTGTCATCCCTGTTCAGTGTTTTTGTTCATATGGTTCACAGATGACAGCAGATTTATGACACGCAGAATGTGTGTCATCTCTGCCCAGTTTTTATAAAACTTATATTTTTCATAAAATTCGATTTTTAACACTTTGTATGTCCATTTCTCACCAAGATAAGTGTTCCAAATTATATTTAACATACGTGAACCAATATTTTCCAACCTTGGTCATTTAAAGTGATTTCTTTTAACAAAATGCAAGTTATTTATATACTTTGTCAAATAATCTTTTTAACATATCTAGTTTCCATCACAAACACATAACCATACTAACATTTACGTTTGCTAGCAAGTCATACAACAACCAAATCAAGACTTAATCATGAATCATGACATGTGACATATAGAAATGAAAGATTTAGTGAGAAATAATCAAAGAAAGTAAGTTCTCCTCACTTAAAGCTTTCCGGATCGGTAATGACGTTAATGGGTTGTTGATCTAGCTTCCAAGTTTAGCTCCAAACCCAACCTTGATCTTGAAAGGTGAAAGAATGGTGATGAAAGTTCAAGGATTTGTCATGGATTTTGACAAGAAAAACAAAGGTTAGAAATATTTGTTCTTGAAAGATTAGATGAAGAAATGAAAGAATAAGGAAGTTCTTGGTGCAAGAAATGATTTACCTTGAACAAAGAAGGTTTGTAGGAGCTAGGAAACAAGATGATTGATGGTGAAATGGTGGTGGTGGTGGCGGTTCTTTGTGAGCCGAGAGAAAGAGAAGAGAAAGAGTTGAGAGAAAAAGTGTTTGTTCTTGAATGTGCTAGTTGAGGAGATGAGGGATTTGTTTAAGTGTTTAAAAGAAAAGGTGGTTAAGTGATGGTGTGTGGTTCGGTTACAAGTGAACCGAAAATGGGTGTTGGTTTGGTTGTTTTTGAACCGTAAAACAAGAGGGAAAAGGGAGAGGTTGAGGGGCTTGAATCATGAGTGTTCTCTTGTACAAGTATGCTTGGGAAATTGAAAAAGAACTAGAGGTATGGTGGGGATGTAGGCCGGCTAGGAGGATGGGACAAGAAGGTGGCTAGGTTGCTTGTGGGAGACACCTTTGTCAAGTGTTCTTATGGTCCAAGAGTTTACCCATTGGTTTCTAGTATTGTTGGGGAAACATGGGACACAAGTGTTGGAGATCAAACTAGCAAGTTGGTTGGTGTTGGTTTTCGGTTGTGTCTCAACCGAATGGGAGAAACCGGAAAAAGAAAAGAAGAAAGGAGGGAGAGGGTGGGCTCGAACTCGGGTCCGAGAGAAGAGAGAGGAACATTGGGCTTCGGCCCAAAAGAAAAGAAAAGAAGAAGCGGGCCGGGCCGGGCTGGGCCTGTGGGCCGAGAAGAAAAAG
Organism: Deinandra increscens subsp. villosa; assembly: GCA_039602395.1. Taxonomy (NCBI): domain Eukaryota; kingdom Viridiplantae; phylum Streptophyta; class Magnoliopsida; order Asterales; family Asteraceae; genus Deinandra; species Deinandra increscens. The sequence continues at coordinate 51,883,033 of JBCNJP010000007.1, read as the reverse complement.
AAACGGGCCGGAAGGGGGGTTTGGGCCGAGGAAAGAAAAGAAAAGAAAAGAAGTTGGGCCGTAGGCCCATTGGGCCTTCTGGGCCGAACCGGGTCTCGAGTCGGGTCGGGTTGAGTCCGGTTTGGTCCTACGAGTCCAATGTGACTTTGTTTGGACGAAAATGATATCCGGAATGAAAAATGGATTTTTGACGTGAAACGAGTGATTGTAACAATAAAAATATTGTTTATCGCGGACGTTTACGGATAATTGAAATGTCACTTGTCATGATTTGGTGTTTATGTTGTGCATAAGTGATGTACTTCAAAATTGAATTAAAATGTTTGCTCGACGTGAGCGGGTTTCGTTTAAATGTATAACGAGATTTGTTTGACGGAATTAAATAGTTTGAAGGAAAAATAAATGGTTTTGAAGTTGAATAAGTTTTAGAATTAAAACCAAAGTATTGTTGGACTAGAATGGTCGTTTGCATAAACGACGTGTTTGAAATACGTTTGTCAAACGTAAAAGTTTAGAAAATATAAAATAGTCATTTTATATTTAGATTTCACAAAACATTGTTTATGAATTTTCTTGTTATTGAAGTTCCATTTTGAATAGTGGTGGAACTTTGGTTGATTTCCATTACGGGTAATTGTTGTCGGACCTAGATTGTCTACGTTCGCACGTAAAGGCATCTAATTTAAACAAATTAGCCTAATGCACATAGAATTTCAGTTAATTGCACATAATTAATATATTAAAATATACCTGGAAAATACGGGTTGTCACATACTCCCCCGGTTAGAGAAATTTCGTCCCGAAATTTAGTCTTGACCACCAGGGTTGTCAGCATTGGCAAAGAGGTGTGGATATTTCTCACGCATTTGATCTTCTCGTTCCCATGTATATTCTGGACCTCGGCGTGAGTTCCAACGAATTTTTACGATGGGAATGCGACTTCTCTTCAACCGCTTGATTTCACGATCACAGATTTCAGCAGGGGTCTCAATGAAATGTAAACGATCGTCAATCTCGATTTCATCCAGGGGAATGACCACAGATTCATCAGACAAGCACTTCTTCAGGTTACTGATGTGGAATACGTCATGAACTCTACTCAGTTCGGGGGGTAACTGAAGACGGTATGCTACTGGTCCAATTTCCTCGATGATTTTAAAAGGACCAATGTAGCGAGGGTTAAGCTTTCCACGTTTACCGAAACGAATAACACCTTTCCAAGGTGCTACTTTAAGCATGACACGATCTCCTTTGAAGAACTTCAATGGTTTGCGTCGATTATCAGCGTAGCTCTTCTGTCGGTCGCGGGCAGCTCTCAATCGATTGTGAATCTGAGTGATCTTTTCGGAGGTTTCATGTACCAGTTCGGGACCGGTGAGTTGGATGTCACCAACTTCAGTCCAACAAAGTGGTGAACGGCATTTTCTTCCGTACAAAGCTTCGAAGGGGGCGGCTTGAATACTGGTGTGATAGCTGTTGTTATAAGAAAACTCAGCTAATGGTAGATGTTCATCCCAACTGTTACCAAAGTCAATGATACAAGCACGAAGCATGTCTTCAAGAGTCTGGATAGTTCTCTCACTTTGGCCATCAGTTTGGGGGTGATAAGCTGTACTCATATCAAGGCGAGTACCCAAAGCTTTCTGAAGGGTTTGCCAAAATCGGGCGGTGAATCGGCTATCTCGATCTGAGATAATAGAAATAGGTACTCCATGACGAGATATAATTTCCTTCATGTAAATTTTGGCAAGTTGTTCAGTGGTGTACGATTCCTGAATGGGCAGGAAGTGAGCGGATTTGGTTAGACGGTCGACAATAACCCAGATGGCATCGTTTCTGGCTCGAGTCTTTGGCAACTTGGTAATGAAGTCCATGGAAATTCCTTCCCATTTCCACTCTGGGATTATGGGTTGAACGAGTAAACCGGAAGGTTTTTGATTTTCATCTTTGACCTTCGCGCAAGTCAAACACTTACCAACGTATGTGGCGACTTCAGCCTTCATGTTAGGCCACCAATACAACTCTTTCAAACCATGGTACATCTTATCTGAACCAGGGTGGATTGAATACCTAGACTTATGAGCTTCATCTAAGACCAATTTCTTCACTGAACCGAAATTTGGTAACCACAGTCTTTCCATGAAATAATAAGCTTCATCGGACTTCTTGACTAATTGCTTTTCCATTCCTCGTAAGCCTTCATTAGGGATATTTTCATTTTTGAGGGCTTCGACCTGGGCTTCACGGACAAGAGAGGTGAGATTGGATTGGATAGTTAATTTAAGAGCGCGAATACGGAGAGGTTTCACTCGGTCCTTTCTGCTTAATGCGTCGGCGACGACATTAGCTTTGCCTGGGTGGTAACGGATTTCACAATCATAATCGTTTAATAACTCAATCCAACGTCGTTGTCTCATGTTCAACTCTTTCTGATTGAATATATGTTGAAGACTCTTATGATCGGTGTAAAGTGTACACTTCGTACCGTATAGGTAATGTCTCCAAATCTTCAGAGCGAAAACAACGGCTCCAAGCTCAAGGTCGTGAGTCGAGTAATTCCTTTCGTGTATTTTCAATTGTCGTGAGGCATAAGCAATGACCTTGTCTCGTTGCATAAGTACACATCCTAGGCCTTGTCGGGATGCGTCACAGTATACCACAAAATCATTTGTTCCTTCAGGCAAGGACAAAATGGGTGCGTCACACAACTTTTGCTTCAACAACTGAAAGGCGATTTCGGCTTTAGAATCCCAGACAAATTTCTTGTCCTTCTGGGTAAGAGCAGTCAGAGGTTGGGCTATTTTTGAAAAGTTCTCGATAAATCTTCGATAATAGCCAGCGAGTCCTAAAAATTGACGAATTTCAGTCGGAGTAGTGGGTGCACTCCAATCTTTAATTGCTTCAATCTTGGAAGGGTCGACATGAATTCCTTTCTCATTAACAACATGACCCAAGAATTGTACTTCTCGAAGCCAGAAGTCGCACTTTGAGAACTTCGCGTACAACTTCTCATTCTTGAGTAATTCCAAGATAAGTTTTAAGTGTTGCTCATGTTCCTCTTTACTACGGGAGTAGATCAAGATGTCGTCTATGAACACAATCACAAACTTGTCTAAGTATGGCTTACACACACGATTCATCAAGTCCATGAATACGGCGGGCGCGTTTGTTAAGCCAAATGGCATCACTAGAAACTCATAGTGACCATATCGGGTTCTAAAAGCAGTCTTGGCAACATCTTCTTCACGAACTCTTAACTGGTGATATCCGGATCGTAGGTCGATCTTTGAATAATAGCTTGATCCTTGCAGTTGATCGAACAGGTCGTCGATCCTTGGTAGTGGATAACGATTCTTCACAGTCAATTTGTTTAGCTCGCGATAGTCGATGCACATGCGAAATGATCCATCCTTCTTTTTGACGAAAAGAACAGGTGCACCCCAAGGGGAGCAACTGGGTCGAATGAATCCTTTATCCAATAGTTCTTGCAACTGATTGGATAATTCCTGCATTTCAGAAGGTGCGAGACGATAGGGAGAACGGGCTACAGGAGCAGCACCTGGAACAAGATCGATTTGAAATTCTACTTGTCTGGCTGGCGGCAGTCCTGGCAAGTCTTCAGGAAATACTTCAGGAAAATCACAGGCGATTGGGACATCCTTCAGTGCTTTCTCCTTGGATCCTTTACCAACGACGTGTGCTAGAATGGAATGATAACCCTTACGAAGATATCGGCGTGTCTTCATACAGGATATGATATCTAGCTTGGTTCCACTCTTTTCTCCTTGGAGGGTTAGAGTTTCGCCATTTCCCAGCGGGATTTTGACTTGTTTAAGATGACAGATGATTTCCGCGCGATTCTTCGATAACCAGTCCATGCCAATTACGACATCAAAACTTCCCAATTCGACGGGCAGTAAGTCAATGCTAAACGGATGATCGGAAAGGTGCAGGGAACAATCTTGGAAAACCTTGTCAGTTTCAATTAGACTACCATCTGCTAGTTCTACGGTGTACTTAGTGTCTAAGGCACATGGATTGCTTTTAAGTAAAGGGCAAAAATCGGTAGACACAAAGCTTTTCTCCGCACCGGTATCAAACAAAACAGAGGCATAATTATTGTTAAGGATGAACGTACCGGTGACAGTATTTGGGTCCTGTCGGGCTTCTCCAGCGTTCATCACAAAAGCTCTTCCACGGGCCGTTCCAACAGCTTGATTCTTCTTTGGGCATTGGTTCTTCATGTGTCCAACAGCTCCACAACCATAGCAGGTGCGGGATGGACAGTCTCTGGCAATGTGACCTTTGGTTTTACAGTTGTTGCAGTAGACATTACTGCAATCCAGCGTATGATGAAGGTTACATTTTGAACACAGAGGCTGATTCCCTGTGTAGCCAGATTTCTTTGGTTCCTGAGTGGGAGCAGTAGCAACAAAAGCTTTGACTGGTTCAGAGGCTTTTTCGGGTTGTTTCTCAGATCGCTTCTCAGAATTCTTTTTACCGGAGTGACCGCGTTTGCGTTTATGGTCAAACTTCTTTCCAGACGAAGAAGACGGTGAACAGACATCAGCAACAGGTTTGGATTGATCAGAAGTCTTCTTAGCAAAGGAGACACCTTGGCGCGTAGCCTGATAGGTCAGACTATGTGCCAAACGAACGGCGGCTTGCAGAGTGGTAGGGTTGGAAGACAACACATTCCCTTGAATGTTGGGTGCTAAACCCCAAATGTAACGCTCGATCTTCTTATATAGTGGTGTCACCATTGAAGAACATAAATGAGCCAGTTCGTGGAATCTCTTGGTGTATCCAGCAATATCAGACCCATTCATGGTGAGTCCCCAGAATTCAACTTCTAAACGTTGAAGTTCTTCCCGCGGGCAGTATTCATCTCTCAACAGTTGTTTCAATTCTTCCCAAGGCATGGCGTGTGCTTGGTCAGTTCCGACGGTTTCGGCATGCGAATTCCACCATGAGAGAGCACCATCAATGAATGTGCAAGCAGCAAATTTGACCTTAGAGTGGTCGGGGCAGTTACTGATACGGAAAACAGATTCGGTCTTTTCGAACCAGCGAATGAGACCTACGGCACCTTCGGTACCTTTGAAATTGATAGGTTTACAACTCATGAAGTCCTTGTAGGTACATCCACGGGCACCTGAAACGTTAGATTAAAACCTTGAAAACAATTCGGGGGAATTTAAATTTTCGGGTTCCAACATTTATCGAAGGTCTTACCACCAGCAGCACCTTCTCCAGGGCCTCCGGCGGCGCGATTCGCTTCATTAGCGGCGATGGCATCAGCAATACGTTGGGCAACTAAGGCCTCGACTTGTTCAGCGTTCATGTGTACAGGTGGAGGTGGATTGTTCCGGTTAAGCGGCGGGCGTCCTCGGCGTCCAGACATGTTTTTCTTAATTCACGAATGTAAACCAGAAATGTAATTAGACAATGTATATGTATAACAATATAAAGTCCACATATCTATAATGAACAACCATACATGCATAACAACCATAACATCCATACATCCACAAGAAGCTACAATGAAAGTAATACAACCACAGTTAATTAATATTCGAAAACATACATCATGACAAACATTACAATTTTAGTACGAACATACCATAACTGTTTCAAAAGTCGGAGGCGCAGCTCCATTTGCCAAAATACAACATAGTTTTCATACATTAACTAAACATGACACGAATGCATCACTAGGTAGTACCACTAGTACGGGCCTCTGGGAAATGGTGGTAATGGCGGCATGACGAACAGTCCGGCAACCTGGCTGAGTGAAGCCATAAACGTCTGGAATATCCTCATCGAATCCTCCATAGCCTGCATACGCATCTGGAGCATCTCCACAGTCAGCATCATGGTAGTGGTCGAATCAGAAACATCAGTGAAGTTTGCGTGCAGTGAATCCATAGCAAGTCCGGTAGCAATGGCACGATCTTCAATAGAAGTCAGGCGTGTCTCAAGGGTCTGAACGGTATGATAAGACAGCAATGCACGAAGCTCAGCAATGACTCGACGGATGGCATCATCATGCCCAGACAAACGTGACTGAATGAAGAGAAGGTCAGGAAGTGGAACAGGGATACCCTCATAGATGGGTGCAGTACGAGCAGCAGCTGAGGCAGACGACTCTCCTACCTCATGAACAGATGAAACAAACGGTGGCACAGGGACCGATGAAACAATGGGTGGCTCGGAAACGCACTGCCTTTTTGGGGCAGGCTCATCAACAGGGGCAGTGGGCATAGGGCGAGTGCGAATGACGGATTTCCTAGGTGTATGCTTAAGCCTATGACCACCTGGAGTGAAGCAGTAGAGACGATGAGACGGTGCAGGGGTAGATGCAGGGTCAAGAACTCGTGCAGGAGGATGAGTCACAGGAGGGTCAGACACAGAAACAATAGGGTCAGGAACAGAGACAATGGGGTCAGGAACAGACATCACTGCGACAGGAGGGTAGAATGTAGCAGGAATAGTCTCCTCAGGGTCGTCCTCGTAGAACTCGTCGTCTGACGTGATAGGATCCCAGTTGTCCTTTGTAGCGTCCGGCTGCGTCGAGTAGTCAGGAAGAGGTGCAATCACAGGAGCAGTCTCGAGAACAGGAGAAGATGGCGTGTACTCCGGCGACCTAGGCACGTAATCCGGTGAAGACGGAGTGTAGTCTGGCTCTAGCTCGGAGTCAGAAGGTATCTCGACTATCTCTTTGTTTGCCATGCTGTGACATTTCCAAGTTATAACAATAATATATTTAATACTATGTAAGGCAATCAACTAAAAGAAACACATTAGTTTGCAAGTTGGCACACATACAAGGCAATGCATGAATGCACACACACACACAAATGAATGATGCAGAGCTTAGGTTATAGACTAGGTGCAGACCGATGCATCCTAATTCACTATAACCATGGCTCTGATACCACGTCTGTCACACCCCGAGAAAATGACTAAATGTGGGCATGTGACTGATTTGGCATCATGGTCATGGTTATGAATGATGACGTCTAATGAACATTTAATTAACCCATTTGTCTTCTGAAAATGTAAGTTTCAAACATTTAAATTTAAACATCTAAAACGTGGCAGCGGAAATAGAGTAGTGGTTACACGTTAAGTTTTCCAAAAGACAAGTCATGAGATTTATAAACATAACTACCCTAAGGCGTAATGCGTCTAAATCTCCAAAATGAAATGCATGAACACACAGCAGGCAGACCATGATATGACAAGCAGGATCACAACAGAAAAACATGGAGTTGCAGTCTTTAATCACCTGAGAATTCAAGAATAAAAAGAGTCAACAGAATTGTTGGTGAGTTTCACAGGTTTAATGACACTGAACTGTTTGAAAACATGTTTGGAAAATGTGTTGCTTGTCTTGATATTAGTTTGTTGACACTGTTGTTGTAAAGATCGAACATGAACCTTGAATTCAAAACTAACTGTTTACCCACTCCTGATGCTCTTCCCCAAGAGCACCGAATGACAAGAATAACAAATGTACCCCTTGACTATAACCATGGAGTCATGACTGGAGCGACCAAGTCAGAGTAGGGTTGTCAACCCAAATAGATCTATTCACAAGCTATCGTTTCGAATGAACTAATTGAATCCAATTAATAGTGGGACTTAGGCATATAACATGAATCAACATGAATACACTAGTGTGGGGATATGAAAAGAACATGCAATCATTACGTCGTACAGTTATCATAATATCAGACAGTTTGAAATTGAAATGCATTCATTGAATTCTCCCCCAAATTAGAAAACAGAAATGGAAAAGGGGCCGTGAAGACTCACTTGTTTGAAGGTGGATGTCAGGTATGTTTGATTGAACTTAGCCTAGCAAACGTCTACAAAGTAATGTTATGACGTATTAGGGTTTGGCTATCTAGAGTTAGTGAATACGTCACTCTATGTTCAAGGTTAAGTCTCGACTGGTTATTACCCAATGAAGGTGATGGAAATCCTAGGACTTATTTATGTCAAATAAATAGTATTGAAGTTGATGGAGTTTATTATTTATCTGAATAAATAAATAATGATTACGTTTGAAAAATAATTATTGAATAATAGGGATTATTTTTCATTAAACGTTAGGAAAATCGTAAATATTTAATTCACTAAATATTTGTAAGATTTTGGACTTTTCGATTAATAAATATAATCTTCCTTTAATATGAATAAATGTTTCCACAATTATACGAAGTTATATTTTGGTAAAATTAAGCGTAGGTTCGTCCGGTGGTTAACCGGCTTCGCCAGTTTGACTGTTATGACGATGTTATGACATTTTGAGTTTTCTAATATACTTAGGATTTGTTAGTGGACTTGTCCTAATGTGTTTTAGGGTTTTGAGTTGCCAAATTATTTATTGGAAGTTTAACTTGTGGAATCCGACGTTTTCGAGTAACCGAAAGTTATAGTTTTTGTCCGGTTTGTTTATAAAACATGTTTTTCTTCATTCGAACTTTATAAAGTATTTTTATATGTCAAAACTAACATGTTTCATGTTTTGAACTAGACCCAATTCTCAATTGGAAATAAATTGCAATTTTTATCGAAACGTCGTAATTAAGATATTCAACCCTTTTGTTTCCAAGTGTTTGACTTCTCGAATTATTTAGTATGTTTAGTAAAACACCTTTGGCATCCCTAGAAATACATTACAAGTCCTAAGTGGTCACAACTTGTCAAAAGTCTTAAACTTAATCTTTCATAAAAATAAGTGGAAATTTTGTCATAAAAGTTCCATGTTCTATTTTTCTTGAAGTTTCATGTTTAATTCCTTGGTAAACACCTTCATGACTCAAAATCATCCTTATGTGAACTTGGGTTTTGGTTTGGAGTCAAATACAAGTGTTTTGGAGGTTTAGAAAAATATATATTTTTCTGCATGACAGCAGTTTTATGACACGCAGGAATAAGTGTCATCCCTGTTCAGTGTTTTTGTTCATATGGTTCACAGATGACAGCAGATTTATGACACGCAGAATGTGTGTCATCTCTGCCCAGTTTTTATAAAACTTATATTTTTCATAAAATTCGATTTTTAACACTTTGTATGTCCATTTCTCACCAAGATAAGTGTTCCAAATTATATTTAACATACGTGAACCAATATTTTCCAACCTTGGTCATTTAAAGTGATTTCTTTTAACAAAATGCAAGTTATTTATATACTTTGTCAAATAATCTTTTTAACATATCTAGTTTCCATCACAAACACATAACCATACTAACATTTACGTTTGCTAGCAAGTCATACAACAACCAAATCAAGACTTAATCATGAATCATGACATGTGACATATAGAAATGAAAGATTTAGTGAGAAATAATCAAAGAAAGTAAGTTCTCCTCACTTAAAGCTTTCCGGATCGGTAATGACGTTAATGGGTTGTTGATCTAGCTTCCAAGTTTAGCTCCAAACCCAACCTTGATCTTGAAAGGTGAAAGAATGGTGATGAAAGTTCAAGGATTTGTCATGGATTTTGACAAGAAAAACAAAGGTTAGAAAGATTTGTTCTTGAAAGATTAGATGAAGAAATGAAAGAATAAGGAAGTTCTTGGTGCAAGAAATGATTTACCTTGAACAAAGAAGGTTTGTAGGAGCTAGGAAACAAGATGATTGATGGTGAAATGGTGGTGGTGGTGGCGGTTCTTTGTGAGCCGAGAGAAAGAGAAGAGAAAGAGTTGAGAGAAAAAGTGTTTGTTCTTGAATGTGCTAGTTGAGGAGATGAGGGATTTGTTTAAGTGTTTAAAAGAAAAGGTGGTTAAGTGATGGTGTGTGGTTCGGTTACAAGTGAACCGAAAATGGGTGTTGGTTTGGTTGTTTTTGAACCGTAAAACAAGAGGGAAAAGGGAGAGGTTGAGGGGCTTGAATCATGAGTGTTCTCTTGTACAAGTATGCTTGGGAAATTGAAAAAGAACTAGAGGTATGGTGGGGATGTAGGCCGGCTAGGAGGATGGGACAAGAAGGTGGCTAGGTTGCTTGTGGGAGACACCTTTGTCAAGTGTTCTTATGGTCCAAGAGTTTACCCATTGGTTTCTAGTATTGTTGGGGAAACATGGGACACAAGTGTTGGAGATCAAACTAGCAAGTTGGTTGGTGTTGGTTTTCGGTTGTGTCTCAACCGAATGGGAGAAACCGGAAAAAGAAAAGAAGAAAGGAGGGAGAGGGTGGGCTCGAACTCGGGTCCGAGAGAAGAGAGAGGAACATTGGGCTTCGGCCCAAAAGAAAAGAAAAGAAGAAGCGGGCCGGGCCGGGCTGGGCCTGTGGGCCGAGAAGAAAAAGAAACGGGCCGGAAGGGGGGTTTGGGCCGAGGAAAGAAAAGAAAAGAAAAGAAGTTGGGCCGTAGGCCCATTGGGCCTTCTGGGCCGAACCGGGTCTCGAGTCGGGTCGGGTTGAGTCCGGTTTGGTCCTACGAGTCCAATGTGACTTTGTTTGGACGAAAACGATATCCGGAATGAAAAATGGATTTTTGACGTGAAACGAGTGATTGTAACAATAAAAATATTGTTTATCGCGGACGTTTACGGATAATTGAAATGTCACTTGTCATGATTTGGTGTTTATGTTGTGCATAAGTGATGTACTTCAAAATTGAATTAAAATGTTTGCTCGACGTGAGCGGGTTTCGTTTAAATGTATAACGAGATTTGTTTGACGGAATTAAATAGTTTGAAGGAAAAATAAATGGTTTTGAAGTTGAATAAGTTTTAGAATTAAAACCAAAGTATTGTTGGACTAGAATGGTCGTTTGCATAAACGACGTGTTTGAAATACGTTTGTCAAACGTAAAAGTTTAGAAAATATAAAATAGTCATTTTATATTTAGATTTCACAAAACATTGTTTATGAATTTTCTTGTTATTGAAGTTCCATTTTGAATAGTGGTGGAACTTTGGTTGATTTCCATTACGGGTAATTGTTGTCGGACCTAGATTGTCTACGTTCGCACGTAAAGGCATCTAATTTAAACAAATTAGCCTAATGCACATAGAATTTCAGTTAATTGCACATAATTAATATATTAAAATATACCTGGAAAATACGGGTTGTCACAAATCTCTTGATAATCAGAACATGATTGAGCACATAACATGCAGTGTGAACAGCTTCGGACCAAAACTTTATTGGTAGATTTGCATCAGCCAACAAGGTTCGAGCCGTCTCAATCAAAGTTCTATTCTTCCGTTCAGCGACTCCATTTTGTTGCGGAGTATACGGCACACTAAATTCATGAACAATCCCAAGTGAATCACAAAATGCCGCCATCTTAGCATTCTTAAACTCAGTTCCATTATATGTACGAATGCGACAGATGTTGTGCTTGTACATTGATGGAAACTTGGATAACAGCTTCTGAATTTGATCAGGAGTTTCATCTTTTGACGCTAGAGACACCACCCATGAAAATCGAGAAAAGTCATCCGTAATAACCAGACAATAATAACTACCCTCAATGCTACGAACATTCACAGGACCAAAAAGATCCATATGAAGTAGCTCTAAAGGAGTCACAATCGAATTTAAACGTTTAGACGGATGAGACTTTTTCTTTTGCTTACCTTTCTTACAAGACACACAAACATCATGTATAGAAAATTTATTCTTTGAAACGCCTTCAACCAGATTATGATTTACCAAATAATTCATTTTCTGGTAATTGATGTGTCCCATACAGCGATGCCACATGATGGATTCTTTTTCTGTAGCCTTAGAAATAAAGCATGTAGCAGAAACCGCAGAAGAAGTCTGATTCATGTTCAACACATATAAGTCACGAAATCGAGGAGCTCGTACAACAATCCAATCATCAGGAATTTGAATTCTAGGTTTTAGAATTAAGCACTCTGAACTTGTGAAAGCAGCAGTGTACTGCTTATCACAAATTTGAGAAACACTCAGCAAATTGTGTTACAACTCTTGCACAAATTGGACCTTGTCAAATGTGATCTTCTCATTACCCATTTTGCCCTCACCGGTAATCATACCCCCTTTATCGCCAGCAAAGGTAACATTTCCTCCTTGAATAGGTTTAACATCTGATAGCAAGGAAATATTACCTCTCATGTGCCTGGATGCTCCACTATCAACGACCCAAAAGTTGTTAACATCTGGCTTTCGAGCACCCTGCACATGTTAGCAGATAATTAGTGAGCATCTGGACCCAAGCTTTCAGCTTTGGGTCGACCGGTGTCTTCTGAAAAGTCCTCAGTGGCTTTTGAAGTCAATTTAGGCAGCTCACTTTTTCCTTAACCCAGAAACAGAGGAATCTGTGGTAACATCACTTGAAGATGAACAATCAAATGATTGTTGAGTTTTTAAAATTTTTTCTCTTTTGAAGAATTGTTTTGTGACCACTTTTTCATCTACCTGTTTTGGCTCAGAAACATTTTCAGATTTTTCAAAACTAACAGCGGAAGCTCTTTTCTCACCCAAAATCGGACATCTTTTTCTTAAATGACCCTTTTGATGACAATGATAACACCTCCTACGATCAACAAAAACTGCAGGAAAGTTACCTCCTGATTCAGTTGAGGTGTTACCATCAGTCATATTTTTAACCACTTGACTTGGTTTCTTAGCCCTAAATCTCCGAGATTTATGCTTTGGAAGTGGTATAAACAAAGGACCAATATAACCAAATTGATTATAAAATCCATACTCATCAACTCCACAATTTTCAGAATATCTTTTGGATTCGACACAATTGCTTTTTTTTTTCCAAACAATCCAAAATTTTGTTCATAATGACCAAAGTCATCATAAAAATCATAATCCTCACAAAAACCGTATGATTCATAGTCAAAACTGTTTGTGTTAGCAAACAATTGACCATCAGAATTATAAAAATTCTTAGGTGAATACTTTGAAAATTTTGACTTTGATGAAAATTTCTGAACTTTTGGAGTGTGAGTCTTGACAGAATTCTGATCATCAGAACTAGTTCTGAGTTTCAGCAAAGAACCAGTTTTCACATGTTCATGATCAGACACACAGTTTTCAACTGAATCAGCATAAAACACTTTGGAAACTTTTGTTGGATCAATACAACATAATGGAAATGCTTCATCCAAAAATATGGTATCACTACTGTTATACCCTAAATCTTCAGCTGGTAATCCAGGGTACAGGTATAGACCAGGGGCAGGTATGACCCAAGAATCGTATGACCCTGAATTTGGCAGGTTAATGTTCGGTGACCCTGAATGTGTCAATAGTAAAGTGATGACCCAGGATGTCGACTTCATTTAGGGAAGTTTACATTCATTTTATTCTATATTAATATGATCTAAAATATGCATAATCCAGGGTTACCCTTATTTTATTGATGACCCAGCATGTGGAAATGACCCTGCATGCTAGGGCATTGTCACTAACGGTTTATGTGTCTATATCTGTTCAAGGGCTGGTTGACGAAGTCTACTAACGGTTGCATAAAACAAGCTAAAGACTTATTTCGCACGTGGTCAAAGTCAGTTAGCTGGAAATTCGGTCAACTAACTGAAAAAGACGTTGGAGAAGAGATCCCTGGAATATCGGAGAAGTTGTTGAAGACCTAGGGGTATAAATAGGACTTTTAGACTTAGTTTTCAGCTCATTCGAGCTTTACTCATTGTATTCTCGTACCGATTTCTCTGCATACTCATTGTACTCAAACATTTACGTGATCAATAAATTGGTATTGTGTGTTATTGCTACCCGGGGTTTTTATGCCGGCGGCGCCTTAGAGACATCTAAGGGCTAAGGGCTTTTCCCTAGTAAAATTCTCGGTGTTCCTACTTGCATTCAAGGCTTCATTTGTGTTATTTACTTTCTAAATCGATTTCGCAACTAAACTTACATTTTAACCCAGGATTCCGGCTTTTGTCCATGGAATTAAGTTATTGTCCCAAGATTTTTACAAACAGTTTTCGTATCTTAATCCTAGGCACCAAACCTCACAATCTTATTTGGTTCAAGTTTTACTAATTTTGCTTAAGTAATTTTTAGCCAAAACAACTACCTTTCAGACAATACATTTTCACTTTCTTAGACGATTCACCAACTTCAGTTTTACCTTTTTGTTTGTCATCAGAATTCCCAAACTTGACATTTTTCTTGTCTTTCTGTTGAACTTTCTGAGGTTTCTTTTAAATGACCTTAAAACTTCATCAGGATGTCCAAATCCAATGCCATTAAACTTAGCTAATTTCGGTGGAGGTACCGGAATTGAGTTCACATCCGGTGTGGTGGTGTTACTTACAGTTACAGACTCACGTTCGAAAAACAAATCACGACCTTTTGTAAACTTTTTCATTTCAAATTCTTTCATTGTTTTTTCAGTTTCAATGATTTTTTGTGCAGCCTCTAAAGGTGTAAGTTTGTCATTCACCAAAACACCAGATTCAGATTGTTTGAGAACTTCTTTGTCAGATTTGGACACAAGTTTGACAGGCTTTCTCTTATGAGTGCCCTTATTGTTATCAGATGAACCCTCAGCAAACATAGAATAATCAAACACAACAGCTGGTTTGATCTCAGGTTCAGTTGGTCCTTTACCATGAACAATCGGTGGAAGAACTGAAGTACACCCTGATTCTTTGAGCACTTCTTTTAAATTTTCATCTTTGCAAAGGAAACTTGCAAAGGAAGATGAATTCTTAAAATTCTCTAATTGTCTTTGAAGATCTAATATTTCAATGTTTAATTCAGAAATTTAGCATTAGCTTCTGCATGCTTTTTCTCACAGAAAATATAATCTTCAGTTTTGTTGTTTAACTCAATTTTTGTGCTCGGAATCACGGCATGCTCACTTTTTAGTTCAGCTTTAACAGCCCCCCACCTTTGTTTGTAAATGGTGACATTTTCTTCTGCTAACATGTATTTATCGTAATACATAACCTTCTCAGCAGAAAGTTTTTTCAATTGATTAGTAGTTATCATGCAAAATTCACAGATACTAGAGTTAACCTGAATATCATCCATAAAGGCTTGATGACCCTCAACAAAGAAGTCTTCTCCCGGATGATCAGGATCATCTTTAGCAGCTACATTTTTCTCTTCAGTGCATAAGAATGCAGACTCATCGGGACAATCTGCAGCCAAGTCATACCCTTCTCCAGTTTGAGATACCAAAGCTTTAGAATCTGAGTTTAATCCACCAACATTTGTATTTGAATTTGATGCATTACCATTGCTTCCTGATGCTTTGTTACTCTGAGCAGCATATTTCTAATATAACTTTGAAGTCTCCTGTTTCTTTGCTGAGCTACACTCTTTTCCAAAGTGACCATAATTTTGGCAATTGTAACATCTAACTTTGGATTTATCAAATCCAAGTTTACCTTCGGGATTGAGATCTTTCTTCTCTTCATAAACTTTTTACCTCTTCTGACAATCATAGCCATAGACCAATTGATATCCATCAATTCTAAATCATCCGGGTCTATGTGTTCGTTGTCTTCATCGGTCAATTCAGCATTTGTTAATTTTCCTGCTATAACTCAATCATACGACGAAACCATCGCTGAAAATAGTGTCATAAAATCATTTGTTGTTTTAGCTGAAAAAGCACTTTGATTTGATGTTGGAATAGAGGATGATTGACTTGAATAAACCGGGTATGTCACTGCAGCTTTTTGAGTAAAAGTGTCACTTGAAGAACCCCGAGACATATTTGCTTGGCCACTTGAAGTATTTTCAACATAAAATGCAGTTGTTGGTGGATTTGAATTAGCTTTCGCTTTTACACCCGGATTTTGAACTTGAGCTGGTTGTGTTTTAACTCGTTTCATGTCTAATTCCCGAGCCAGCAAGTTCTTGTAAGATCATCATAAGTAATGTCATCAAAACCCTTGTCATGTTTCATTAGCAGAATATAACCTTCCCATGATGCAGGTAAAGCATCTAATAGCTTTTCCTTCAGTTCACCTGCTTCTTTACTCACTCCGACTATGTCAAGTTCTCTTACCAAATGTGATAATCGGGAAATCAGATCAGTAATAGTTTCATTTGGAACATGACAAAAATTGTCAAATTCCTTCAACACCACTTTTTTCTTACTTTTCTTATATTGTGCATTTCCTTCACATATGTGACATAAAGCATCCCATAAAGCCTTTGACGTTGAATGCATTTTGAATTGATGCAAAATATCTTTTGGTAAAGCCATTGATAAATTTGAATAAGCCTTCTTTTCTAATTTAAAAGCTTCTTTTTCAGCATCATTCATCTTATTGTATGGCTTTACTTGACCAGCCAATTCACCAGTTAGAAATTTTGGAACTTCATAACCATCCAACATTGGTGTCCATACCGTAACATTCGTCACACCAATGTACGATTCATAACGAGTTTTCCAATTATGAAAATCTTCAAATCTCATCAATTTCGGAACTTTATTTGTAGTTCCTATCTCGTTATCATAATTCAGTATAGCTTGAACAGTCGAAGACATAGCTGTAAAAGCCTGGAACGGATCCATGATCGTTTACTCAAAACCTGTTCTGGCGGACCAAAATATCAACCTCCGGACCAAACCTTCGATCTCGGATCAAATTCGGATGACCGGACCAAAGTACTGTTACGGACCAAAATGATCCGCCGGATCAGATTTCTAACGGACCAACTGGTACGCTGGAGTTACACTTGACGGACCAATCTGGTACGCTGAAACCGCCGCGGACCAGAATAAAAGTGCCACGGACCAACTGATGAATATTGCCTACCGGACCACCCTCAGCGGACCACAATCTCGATGAAGATTAACGTGCGGACCAGATGTTCTTGACCCGTACCAACACCGGACCACCAGCGAACCAATGTAATTTCGAGTAAATTTGATAATTTTCGATTGTTTTCGCTTTTAATCAAAGCAGAAGTCAACCAAATCGAATGAGGAGCATCTTGAACGTAAAAATCATACTGAATTGACGTGAAAATGAGACGAATTGATGAAATTCTTACCACAAATGTTGTTTCTCTCTCTAAAACCAAACAAAACCGATCTGTAACCACAGCAATCGAGCAATCCTACTCTGATACCACTTGTAAAACACAATAACGATCTTGCTAATGCATGGTTTAACCGGATTTGGTAACAAAGATGTAAATAAACTTTTCGTTTATTGATTTCCAAGCTCAAACACTCTAGAGAGTGATTACAGGTTACACCAGAGAAAACACACAGTTAAAAGCTCTCTAACCTCGACAACTACTCGCTCTAACTGAGCTAAAACTATTTATATAAAATCTGTCCAGCGGACCAACTAACCAGCGTACCAGATGGTCTAGCGTACCATCTGATCCGCCTCTGGCCCGCTGAGACCAGAATATACAAACTTCTCTATTACATAACAAGACCTAGCACTAGACAACAAAACTTGTTCTAACACATGTATCCAAGGCCTGCCAAGAATAATGTTGCAACACGAGAGAGAATATATAACACAAAATTTTGCATGCAATTTACCCTGTTATACCCCAAATTTATGCCCTACATTCTGGGTACCTGTTATTTAACTTGCGTCCTAGGATGTCATGCATCTAGGGAGTGTTTATTTACATAGCATGATCCCAGCATGCTCGGTTACCCAGCATGCTCGGATGCTGTACTAACGAATTGTTTTGATTTTGTTTGATCTATAGCCAGGTGGAAAAGGTCAAGCAATGGTCATTTGGACTAGGTTGTTAACTGAAAGACACGTAAAGAAGAAGACTCACCGGGAAACTCGATCAACAACGATCAACTTCCGTTGAAGAAGAAATCCTAGGAATCTCGGGCAGTTAGTTAGGATAGGCGATGTATTTATAGGCGACTTAGGGCTAGTTTTTCACTTACTTTTTTGCTCTCGAAAATACACATGTACTCACACTCACACTTAGCAATTAGCCACATTCAGCTGTAATCAATTCATTTTCAGTGAAATAAGATCAGTAACGTGTGTTATCGTTGCTCGAGGTTTTTTATGCCGGCGATCCTTGGAGACATCCAAGGATTAAGGGCTTTCCCCTCGTATAAATCTTGGCGTTGATACTTGCAACCTGGGAATTATCCGGTTGTGTGTACTTCTAGTCTATTTTTCCCTTGAATTTCCACTACCTTAATCGGTTAAATCAACTTCGCATCCTAGCCACCATACCTCACTAACAAATTTGGTTACTTAATTTTTCTTTGTCATTTTTAGCCAAAACAATTAGGCGCCCACCGTGGGGCAATTGGTGTCAATATTCTTTCAAACATTTGCAAGATTTACCAAAAAAATATCGACACAACTGAATTGCTCGAATGCGTCCGCTCCTGCAAACACTCCATCATTGACCAGCACTGTCCTTCCTCCACCACCACCATGGTTCAACACATTAGAGGAGATACCGTGAATCGCAGTACTGGCCAATCACTCAGCTACGGTGTTATAGGATCGGGACGCGTCTTGAAACCTCCAAACATGGTCTCTAATAATGAGTTCCTCACCATGTTTGCAAAAATGCAGCATTACATGTAACAGCAGCAAAAGGTGAACTAAGACATGATGGGTGAAGTGGCTAGGTTGAGATCAGAAGTAGCAGGCGGAGATCTGACTCCTATGTCCCCTATTCGTCCCACAACACCGAACATCAACACCCCCAAAAACAACTTCAACTCTCCTGAGGATATCTGTTGGATATTAGGTGTCCTGCCCCGACAATTATAGTAACCGACCCGATATTCACCCATAAGAGTTAAACTGGAGTCAACGAACTAAAATACTAATTACTAGTTAATTAGTAATTGAACGATGAAATAACTAATTTGATATTATTTATTGTAACGGAACAAAGTTTTATCGTAAAATGGTTTATGAAGCTCGACGGAATATTATTTAATCGTTACTGGTTTAATGATTAATGGGGTTTGATGTGTTGGATCGCGAGACGGGCTTCTACTAGACTAAGAGCCCGTTAGGGAGATTAAAAGGAGGTGGATTAGGATTACGAAACACTAATCACAATCACCTAGTCGTCGCCTCCTTCCCCTCTCTTGGTTCCTTCCCCTCTCTCAGTTCCTCCTCTCTCGGTTCCTTTGACCGCCGGTCACCACCACCACATCACCGTCACCCGTTGCTGTCACGATGTTGAAACGAGATCCTCGTTTGATCGCCACTGCCATGTGTCTGGAAACCGAAGCTGCGATCGCATGAGCCGCTGCGGCTAGCACCGCCGCCACTGCTGCTGTCGAGACCGCTAGGGCAAGCCACCATGAGGTGGTCCTCGCCCTCACCGTGCCGCCGTGTCCGTTGTTTAAACCACCGGTCGCAACCGCCGTATAACTGCCATCGTGGCCGGCGTCACTCTATCCCGCCGCCATCGCCATCGCATATCCACCGCCTCCACGCGCCACCGTGGACTTAGTCTCCGGATCGGTCCCGGCTTCGTGCACCATGGAGAGTTCGGTTTTGAGTGTCACGATACGTGACACCGTTTCGTTACCGCCACCACCGTCGGTTCAGCCGGTGAACCCGGCATTGGTCCTCGAGCCGCCGTCTTCGCTCGTGGTCGGAGATTTGACTCGACGTTTCGAGTCTGATGTTCATGTTCATACTAGTACCAGTTCGTCGAATCCCGGTGCCTCGAACGGATGTTCGGATCCCGCCAAGGTATATCTAACTTTATTTAGTATTTAATTTATTTATTATTTTCTATATATGTGCGTACATGGTGATCAGATCCTGTCTACGAGTTTGCTTATTCGCGTTGTAAAAAAATTTTCCGCTGCGTATTTGATTTAGATAATTAACTCATTAGATTATTCGGTAATAAATTTTAGTGGGCAACCCGAATATCCACTGTAAAACCCATCAGCGGTATTAGAGCCACGCTCATCGTGTGTAAATCAGAACCGGTCTTTTCGTAACCGGTAATTCGTAATTTTGATTTATTTCCAAATTTCGATTCGAATTACTTGTTTTAATTCGTGTTTTATTTTATTGTGTGTTTGGCCCAATTATATTTAGATTTACTACTGTTTTTTAATAAATGTCAATTTTGTAAAAACCAAGATCTGAAGATTGAACACTCGCCAAAAGGTGTCTGAAGGCCAGTGGGAGCTTGAACCAGATCCGAGAACGCACTGAGTTGCCTTCCATGTGGTTGTTCTCTTTTACATTTTATGTCCCTAATGGTTTTGCAAATATGGCTCTTACAAGACCAATACCTTATGCCGTTAACACACAATTTATCATTCGCGACGCTTAGTTATTTTAATAGGTTATTTAAAATAATTGTCTCGAGTGATGATAGGGTTTATCGTTTGTGTCTAACGATCACTAAACATTAAAATTGATTTTAATATCCCTGTCCGGTAATAATAAATTGATAGTTCATGTCATCCAAAATCAAGTCAAACTTGGAACGTATTTACCGACGCATCAGTGTTGGAGTATTTCAACACCGCACTTGGTGTTTAGGGTACCTTTCAAGGTGGAGACATTGGAGTATATCAACACCGTGTCTGCCACATTGACCATTTGGGACTTCTATCGCTTTACTTGTGCGTGTTTGTAGTGTTGGAGTATTTAAACACCAAACTATGAGTGTGCACAATTAAGGTGGGCATGGATGATGCTAAACGTATCAGAAAATACACATGATTGTACCATGCGGCCTCATAACAAGAGATGTGACTGAGATTTCGCAATTAACACCCGTTGTCAGTTTGGTTACACGAATTTGCTCCTGAGGCTCATTTGGCGGTCTTAAGTAAAATCGTCAAATCCGATTCTCAATTTTCTTATTAAATAAATCTTACCAATTTAATATAAGAAAATATTTACACCGAAAATACTAATGTAAAATTACTTTGCTTATTTCAGAAGGCTAATGAAAACACAGTTCCTCTGAGTTCAATGGTAACTCTCGACCCGTCAATGAGACGAACTTCTTATCATGGCAAACCCTCCTAAGGAACATCTTGAGGTTTTACGGAAAGCTATATGTTGTTGATCGTCCCATCCCGAGCGTGCCATCTTACTTGCTAAATGACGGCTCACGGATGGAAATCTAGAAGCACACTGACGACCCTAGGGAAGTCACTGAGCTGATGTTATCTAGCATGACACTAGACTTTCTGTACAACTTTACCGACATAGGAGCGTATGATATCATGAGGAAACTCAAAGATCTCTTTGAGATAAGCCAGAAGGGTGAACGATGTAGGGCACTTCAGCATTTTGTGAACTTCACTATGTCACCAAATACCCCAGCATACAATCATGTCATGATGATGAAGGGGTATCGCGACAGACTGGTCGACCTCAGCTACACCATTCCTGATGGAATGGCCTTGGATGTAGTCCTCGGATCTTTACCCGAACATTATCGCATTCATGCGATCAATTGCTCAGCTCAGACTATAGATGAGGTTGTGACATTATTTCCTAATGTCAAGATCGGGACCACACCGGGTGTGCTCAGATTTGCTGATACAGGTATAACCAAGTCCAAGAATAAGGTTAAAGAGAACAAGGGCAAGATACCATTGGCACCTCCTCCTCAGGAACATCAATGCCTTGACTGTAATCAGATGGGTCACTGGACACGCAACTGCCTCGTCTACTTAGCTTAGATCAAGATAACTAGAAACTCCGGCAAGGGTTCCTCATCAGTGTAACACCCCAATTTTTATTATTATAGCGGAAGGCTTATGTGGCAGTAATTTATTATTTAACTCATCTTTTTAGTAGTGTTAATAAGTGAAACATAATTTATATTAAAACACTTTTCATTTACAAAATTGGGATATACTAAATATCCCCTAAAGTGTTTACAAAAGATTTGGGATGAATCTATCATCCCATGTTTAGGTCCCGATTACATTCCACCACCACTAAAACGTAATATAGACTCGATAGCACATAACGTAGTCATCCTCTGACCACCAAATCCATGTTTCCATGCATCCCATCAGTTACCTGAAAAACAGTTTAAAACCACAATGTCAACACTAGGTTGGTGAGTCCACTAACAAAAATGTTTGGTTTCCACTTTATCATTTAATCCCACTTATTCAATTCATGAATCAAGGGAGTGAATCCAAATGGAGAATATTTCTGGTTCGTAAACTAGCTAGGTTTACGATGCACAAATTAATCGTAAGCTCTAAATCAAAACTAGACCCATATTCGATCGTATTTCTCACCATGTTTCGCGATCAGAGCGACTGATCAGTGAATACGGGTGGTCAACCCCAGTAGATCTACCAATACATCTCACGCTACATTAATGATATAGAAGGCATTGTTCTAAATTATCCAAATTCATCATTCAGTATAGGCCTAGCTCATCTTTTCTATGAGCGTGCGCCAACACTCACGCTTAATTTCGTACCCACAATATTCTCAATCAATCATTCATATCAAAATGCATATTCATAAGTAATAAGCCCAAAACATTTAACAAAATATATCAATTCAATTTAGGGCATTAGTTAGTGAAACTCACCTTGGCTTTGCACAACATAATCCTAATTACCAGTTAATCTTCATTAACCGCTTTAACTTCCAACATAACTTGTATCATAATCTTTATGCCCTAAAACATTAGACATCCTAAGGCTTACTTTACTACAATAATAATAATCATTTTAGTCTTTCGGGCCTTAACCGGATCCGAAACCGGTCTCCTGAATGGTAATTTGCTGAAAGCAATCACACGGGATGGTTCAATCCCAAAGAGTCAATCTAGATGGTTCGCTTGGGTGGGTTAGCCACGGACCATCTGTCCCAAACTCTTATATAGGTTCGGACATCCCGAGTGGGTACGTCACCATTCAAATCCGCAACCGATTAATCATGGACCATATCTAATACAAGTATACATATATGTATATATTTCGATTTTTATTCTTTATTTTTATTCATCCAAGTCTTCATGTTATTAATGTGTGTTTCTCATAACTGACCGTGTAGGCGTTATCACGACCAAGAGGCGGAATTACCATGAGAAATCACACATATTTGTGTTTTTAATTGGTGACGGTCATTATCGACCATATAGCCGGAATTACTATGATCTAGCAACCATGTCTTTTTATTTAATAGGAGTTGATCCTTACCGAGTATTTAGGCGGAATTACTATGAGCAAGCGTCCACGTCTTTTAATAGTGTTGATCATTACCGACCATTTAGGCGGAATTACTATGATCAAACATCTATGTTATTATACATATTACTCATTATTTATCATTTATCGTTTTATCAAATTTTAAATCCTAGGTCCATGATAATCGTTTCGCTTCCGAGAATAAATTTATACTATGCGATATACCTTACCGGTTATAATGCGTGTCCGGACCTGTTTGACCGAACCTGTCTTCGCAGACCTTTGATCAGCTCCGATCGAGTCAACCGTGTTCACACGAATCAATAATCTAATTTTTTTACTCAAATCTGTTACAAACTGATCAACATAAAAACTAAACTTCCCGATATCCGATCGGAATGAATTTTTCGGTATGTGGAAGCTACTGTCCAAATTTTAATGAAAATCCGACCGTTGAATCAGCAGGAATCTACGATTCTTGGACCTGTGTCACACAGCTCAGAAATTCCGATCAGTCGGTTTTAAGCACATAAAAATCATACCTATAGGAATTATCTCGCAAATCCGAACGGTCAAAATGTCGCTAAGATCCTTGTGCACCTGCTGTCAAAAATTTAGTCACTTTTAACGGTTAGATCTGTGTAGATCGCACATGCAAAACTGTTAGATTTTTAGACAAATTTTGAGAATTTGATTAGTGAACTTTAACATGAAAGAACGCATACCTACTGTTGTCTGATCATCGATCCCTCCGGTCAGATTGACCATATATGAGCTTCGCACCTGGTGTTCAACATTCAGCTCGATCTAACGGTTAGATCATGTGGGATAGTGCATGCAATAAAGCTGCGTTTTCATGCATGTTGTCAAAATGTGACAGATTTTTAAACGGATGATTTCACGAACTTAAGCAAAGAATTTGGGAAAACTAAGCTTACCACTGCGTTCTCAATGTCCAGAAATGATAGGAGGGTGAAAACGGGCTTCCGACCATCGTCAGCCGTCGCCGGACCGCCGTGAACCACCGTCAGGGCCGCCGCCGGATCACCGCCGGACCACCACCGGAGTTCTCCTCCTTCTCTCTACTCTCTCTCCAAAATCTCAGCTGCATTTTGTTGAAATGAGGAAGAGGACAAAGTTTTTCCTTTTTATAGACCTAATTATTTGACAGGTATATACCTGTTTGATCAGTCCTATACCGCGCTTTTCGATTACGTTAACGTTTTAAATCTCGCATCCAACGTCAACGACCATCATTTCAAGACAGAAATAATTTTAGGGTCTCATAAATATTCTTGAAATATTTATTTCGTAGGATATTACCTAATCCGGTGAATATTCAGTTTTTTTAACGGTATAAACGGGTGTCCTACCGGCATTACGAACGTGACCATTTTGTGAACTGAATATGATATCTTGACTGTAACCCTCTGAAAATCTTAAAACAATTATTTAAAGATAAATGGGTTCACTAGTAACATCCAATATAGCTAACCGAGTCCATACTGGTTAACACACAACTGGGCCCAAATCACTAAAATGGACATTCCCGCTTCGTTACTACTCAGAATTAAGATCCATTTTCGCCTGCGGTCCTGGTTTTTAATTCTTTATCATATGCAATTGGACTCACCCATCAACACTCTCTCAAACGTGTCGGGTGAAATTCCATCCTTATCGTGTATCCGAGTTTTCTCTGGATCCTCCGGTGTATAGCTTTTCTCTGTTTAGTCGGTGCTCATCCTGTTATTTCCTATCACAGGTATCATAAATACAATAATCCATCATTATCCTTTTTATTTACTCTTAATTTTGTATTTTATACATTGACTTAGTACTAATCCTACTCGAAAAATGCTCAGATGTCACAGTCTTCCTCCGTTTAGAAAATTTCATCTCGAAATTTCTCTTATGATGCACTCTTTTGCTTATTACAACATTTAGTGAGGACACTCTCATTACATTCGGTCTAACATTTCTCAAGTGAATTCAGGACCATGCTCCGAATTCCACCTGACCATAACTAATTTAATTAGATTTCTCCTCAGCTTTTGGATTCTCTAGTCCATGATCTCTATTGGACGTTCTACAAATCTTAGCTTAACGTTAACCTGAATTTCGCCGGGTGGTATAATTAGTGTTTCATTAGAAAGACACTTATTTAGGTTTGATACGTGAAAACATAGTGCATGTCACTTTGCTCGGACGGTAGGAGTCTATAAATAAGCGAACTAATTCGAGCTACAAGCTCAAACGGTCCAATGTATCTAGGACTCAATTTTACGTTCAGACCAAACCTACCCATACCTTCCCACGACTAATCACTAAGAATTACAAGGGCTCTCTTCTATTTTCAGCATAACTCTTTTGTCTATCAGCTGTCGCATTCAACTTTTCTCTGATAGACATAATCCCATTAGTTGTTTCTCGAACAACTTCAGGTAGGTCATGTTAGCTGTTTTTCACCAACTTCAACTCAACTAATGGGTGATCAGTTTTTCCTTCTGTATAAGGCTTCGACTAGAGCGTCTTTGATACTTGAATGGTAACTATTACTATTGGAAAACTCATCCAAAGGCAGGTGAATGTCCCTGTTACCTCCAAAGTTATTACTGTTTGTGGGTGATAAGTCGTGCTCCAGTCTAATCGGGTACCCACCTTTTCCTGAAACCATTGCCAAAATCCGAATTTGAATCTACTAACCCTGTCAGAAATAATTGATATTGGCACAACGTGACATGCCACAATTTCCTTAAGGTATAGCTCAGCTAAAGTTTTCAGTATCACTCTTTTCCTTTATGGGTATGAAATGAACAGACTTTGTCAAACGATCTACAACCATGCACCCAAACAATGTCATTACCTCTAGCTGTACGAGGTAATTTCGTTATGAAATCCATTGCGATGTGCTCCCATTTCCACGGGGGGGATTTTTGGGTCATAGTAGTAACCCAGGTGGCTTCGTATGTTCTACTTCACTTTGGAACAAGTTAAGCATTTATGACATACAACGCGATGTCTCCTTTCATATTAGGCCACCAATAGAATTCTTGGAGATTCTTGTACATCTTTGTAGCACCAGGATGAATCGAATATCTCAATTTATGGGTTCATCCATGATTAAGCTACGTATATTTCTGTACTTTGGAATCTAAATTCTATTCAAGAAGCACTTGGTGCCATCGGCGTTGGATTCAAATTCACATTCCAAACCCCTTAGTACCTCATTCCTTAGTATTGCTCTTTTAAAGCCTCCTGTTGGGCATTGCGAATCCGATCTGACAAACTTATTTGGATTGATAAACCTAACGCACGAATACGTAGGGGTTCATCTCTTTCCTTTCATCTTAATATATCGGCATCCATGTTTGATTTACCCGGGGGATAACGAATTTTGCAATCGTAATCATTGAGTAACTCCATCTAACCTCGTTGCCTCATATTAAGATCTTTTGGTCTAATATATGCTGAAGACTTTTATGATCTGTGTATATCACACACTTGGTACTGTATAGATAATGTCTCCAAATTTTTAGAGCAAATACTACAACCCCAAGTCCTAGATCATGTGTTGTGTAATCCTTCTCATGCACCTTGAGTTGTTGTGACGCGTAGGCTACACTTTGTCTTTTTGAATTAGCATGCATGTGACATCCGAGAATTTCAAGGTTTACTTCCGTTAGACAATTTCCGTTAGTTACGTTATAAGTGTTAACTTAGTAACTAATGCTTAACTAGGCCGAATACGTCCACGACCTTTGGTTGATCACCGAACCCGCCCATACGTGTTATGCATTTATTTATTTAGTGTTATTATGTGCAACGTGATTTAAATGCATAATTATTATTAAAAAGCATGACTATTTGTTTACTTGTTAAATTATATGACAAATCGCTTAATAGTGTATTTATGAGATTAAAGTGTATGCATATATGATTAATAATGGGCTAGTAATTAGACTAATGATAGACTAATCATTGGGGGCCCAAATCCCAATGATAAGCCCACCATAAGCCCTTAGTATTTAAACCCCATAAACCCTAATCTTTCAATTTACCTACATCATCACCACAACACACACACTCTCCAACTCTCCCCCTCTCTCGTGAATTCTGGACCATCCCCAAGAACCACCAAGACCAGCCATTATTTCTGTTGGTGAAGATCATCCATCGAGCTTGATCAAACCGTGAGTCCCCATGACCATTCTTCTTGCATTTTCTATGTGTTTTACTATAAAGCATGCTTAGATCTTCATAGAATCACTTGATCTTCTGATATGATGCTTAGGAATGCTAGATCTATCATAAAGACTACAACTTTACGTGTGAAACTGATCCATAATGAAGATTCATGCTAGATTAGGTCATTTTGTGTAAAAAGTGTTCTTGATGATTTGATGATGAAAAACAATGCTGACAACCTTATGAGTGCTATGCACCTCTCTGATGAACTTGAAACTTAGGAGTGCTTGGCACCCACTTGATGAACTTGAAGTGTTTTATGGGAGACACTTGTGAAATACCTAAACACCTATTTCTAAAACGAAACTGAAAATGTTTTCGGGATTCATGAGAACCCAAAGTAAACCATTTTAATATGGCTAGTGTAGGTTAAAGTCTAAACCACATGATATCACATGATTTCTAAGGATTGCCTTATAACTGAAAAAGTCCTCAACTTAATTGTACCATTAATTGTAAAGCGAGGGGATGTTGGGTAGATCTACTGGAGTTTGACAAACTCCGCCTCGTGACACTGGAGGTGCACGGAGGTACAATATCAGCCTATCTGACCGTGATCCCGAGAGGACACGGGGGAGGCAAAGCCGCGATGACGTAGGTCCGCAAAACAAAATAGATGATGGCGATGCCACTACAATATTAGTCAGCTTTGGTACAAACTTCCTTAGTGCATGGAACAACGGATTAGCTACCCGCGATATCGGTTGAGCACTTTAACTATACAAAACTAGTACATACCCGATAACGTAGGTTACGGACAATACTTTTACTAAACCACAATACTATGATTATGGATATCATTAATCATTGTTTTTCATAAATAAATATTTCATAAGTATATGGTCACCGAAGCTAACAGTTGTTTACAGTTTGCGCAGTTTTCCTTGTTGTGTTTAGGACAAATATAACACCCGTTCGATATCCAATCGAGTCAGCGCGACTGACCCGGGTGGGGTTTGTCAGACCCAGTAGTACTACAATATATTTCCCGCTATCGTCATTAATATTAACGGTACCATAGGAAGGACTTTGTTGTATATGTGCTTCAAGTACTTCAAGTGATATATAAAAGTCTAATTATCTCAGTTGTATAGTTCATGCATGTTAATCTCCCCCAACAGGATTTAAAACAGTAAAATGGGGCCGTGAAACTCACCTTAGGAAAATTTTCACACACGAATACGAAATGCGAACGTTAATACGCACAGTATTCCGGGGGAAAGCGACAACGAAGCAATGCTACACGCTACGTCCTGATTTCTACTACAATGACTGCGCCGACGGTGACTTTTATGGGAAGGCCGACGTTCGACGATAGTACTTACGACTTACGACGTTCTCCGACGACGCCTCGATTTGCACAAAAAAAAAACTTTTCTGGACTAATAGTGGGATAACGGGAAATTGTTAATATACATATTGTGGGATATGTATAAAGTATAACTGTGACTGAACACTGGCTACTTTAAATGTCCAGCAAAATGTCTGGAAGAGGACACGGAAGGAGCAACATTAACATGACACCTACACAACTGCAAGCTATGATTAACGAACACGTGCAAGCCGCAGTGGCAGCCGTCCAAGCTGCATACGCCGCACAGGGTAATTATTATGCCGGTTAAGGCACAAAGCGATTATATTTTGACCTGTTCAAACTTAAAACCCGAACTATTTATGCATCAGGAAACCACCATCACTGCACGTTTAAGTCCTTCATGGACTGCAAGCCAATGACGTTTTCCGGCGAAGAAGGAGCGGTAGGACTCCTCAGGTGGGTCGAGAAGTCTGAAAAGGTCTTCTCTATGTGCAACTGCCCTGCTGAGAGCAAAGTGAAATATGCGACTGGTACCTTCGAGGGAGCTGCTCTCTCCTGGTGGAATGCTGAAATCCAGATG
Organism: Deinandra increscens subsp. villosa; assembly: GCA_039602395.1. Lineage (NCBI taxonomy): Eukaryota > Viridiplantae > Streptophyta > Magnoliopsida > Asterales > Asteraceae > Deinandra > Deinandra increscens. Next base: position 51,853,803 of record JBCNJP010000007.1, on the reverse strand, counting down.
ATTGGGTTAGATGCGGCTAATAACATGGAATGGGAAGCGTTTAAGGAACTGATTATGGAGGAGTACTGTCCCCGTGACCAAGTGAAGAAGTTAGAGGGTGAATTCTTGAATCTGAAAATGACTGGGTCTGAAGTCGAACAGTATACTGCGCGTTACCATGAGTACGAGGTCTTGTGCCCCACAATGGTTGATGCTGAATTCAAACGCATTGAGCGTTATCTGGAAGGCCTCGCGCCTCAAATCAAGGGATTAGTGACTGCCAGCGACCCCATAACCGTGCAGCAAGCCATTCGTTTGGCTCACAAGCTTACTGATCAGGAAATTGAGAAGGGTACACTTCCTGCAAAAGCCACAGAGAAGACTGCCTTAAGTGGCAAAAGAAAAGCTGATGATGAAGCTCCTGAAAACTCCATGAACAATCAAAGTGTTGGAAACAGCACCGGGAGGTCTTACAACTCTCAAGGCCAAAGCAAAAGGTCTGGGAACAACAGTGGAAACAACCGCCAGGGCGGTAATGGCCAAGGCAACTACAAGGGTAACCTGCCCATGTGCAACAAGTGTGGGAAGCATCACACTGGTATTTGCAGAAGGAATTTAAGCTGTGAAAGGTGTGGCAAGAAAAGCCATGAGGCGAAAGACTGTTGGACGATTTTTCCCGAGCAACAAAACCGCCTAAGGCAAAACAACAACAATCATGGCAACAACAACTATGGAAACAACCGGGGCAATGGAAACAACAATGGTTAGAACCGTTACAACAACAATGAAGCTCCCAGAGGAAATGGTAATGGGAACTGCTATGAATGTGGTGCTCAAGGCCACATAAAAAGGGACTACCCGCAGTTGAGAAGACAGGGAAATGGTAATCAAGGAAACAATGGTGGGAATGGTAATGGCGGAGGTAATGGCAACGGGAATGGTAACAACGGGAATGGTGGAAATGGCAGAGGAAGAGCTTTCGTCATGGGTCAAGGAGAAGCTCGCAACGACGCCAACGTGATTAACGGTAAATTCATACTAAATGGTTTCTTTGCTACTGTATTGTTTGATTCTGGAGCTGAAAGAAGTTTTATTTCCACTAAATTTGCTAGACTAATTAATGCTAAACCGATTGACTTAGATGCTAAGTATGTGGTAGAGCTAGCAAATGGTAAACTTCATGACACGACTCAGATAGTTAAGGACTGTAAGTTAGAACTAGCTGGCCATACGTTAGGAATCGATCTTATGCCTTTCCCGATTGGTAGTTTTGATGTCATAGTGGGAATGGATTGGTTATCTGAAAACCGAGCTGAAATTTTATGTCAAGAAAAAGTGGTTCGTATCCCACTCAAGGAAGGTGAAGTGTTAACAGTTCAAGCTGAAAAAGGTGGAACAGTCACCGGTATTATCTCGTTTCTTAAAGCTCAAAAGTGCCTTCGTAAAGGTCACTTCGCGATCCTCGCAAACGTCACAGACACGACACTTCCAGAGCGTAAAATCGACGACTACCCAATAGTCCGCGACTTCCAAGATGTATTTCCTGAAGACTTGCCTGGTTTGCCTCCTTTTCGACAAGTCGAGTTTGGAATAGACTTAGCTCCTGGAGCCGCTCCGATTGCACGCGCACCTTACCGTTTGACGGTAAGCGAACTCAACGAACTCTCTGCACAACTTCAAGAGTTACTTGACAAAGGGTTTATTCGTCCAAGTTCGTCTCCATGGGGAGCACCGGTATTGTTTGTTAAGAAGAAGGATGGAACGTTCCGAATGTGTATCGACTACCGAGAGCTTAACAAGGTTACGATCAAGAATCGGTATCCACTTCCTCGAATCGACGATCTCTTCGACCAACTGCAAGGTTCGAGCTACTTTTCAAAGATTGATCTACGGTCTGGATATCACCAGCTTCGTGTTCGTGATGAGGATGTCCCCAAGACTGCTTTCAGAACTCGGTATGGTCATTACGAATTTTTAGTTATGCCGTTTGGGCTAACTAATGCGCCTGCTGTGTTTATGGATCTGATGAATCGAGTGTGCAAGCCGTACCTCGATCAGTTTGTGATAGTTTTCATTGACGATATTTTAATCTACTCCAAGACAAAGGAAGAACACGAGAGACACCTACGACTTATCTTAGAATTGCTCCGCAAGGAACAGCTTTACGCCAAGTTTTCAAAGTGCGATTTTTGGATTCGCGAAGTCCAGTTTCTTGGACACATTGTTAATCAGGATGGAATTCATGTCGACCCAGCTAAAGTGGAAGCTATCAAGAATTGGTCTACCCCGAGAGCGCCGACCGAAATCCGACAATTTTTGGGACTTGCCGGATATTACCGAAGATTTATCAAGGGTTTCTCGCAATTGGCTCAACCCTTAACAGCTTTAACGCACAAAGGAGTGCAATATAGATGGGGTGAAAAAGAAGAACGCGCGTTTCAAACTCTTAAGGACATGTTATGTTCAGCTCCGATTCTCACGTTACCCGAAGGGGTTGACGACTTTGTGGTCTATTGCGATGCATCCATTCAAGGACTCGGTTGCGTGTTGATGCAACGGGACAAAGTGATTGCCTACGGGTCCAGGAAACTGAAGGATACTGAGAAGAATTACACAACGCATGATCTGGAATTGGGAGCCGTTGTATTTGCACTAAAGATTTGGAGACATTGTTAGAGCATATTCCTATGCCACGATGTGTCTCGTGTATTGTATCTATGTAATGAGAGCAACTGTGTGAGTCTTGTTAGGCAACTGAGCGTACCACATGGTCCGCCGGATCAGTTGGTGCAGCGTACCAGTTGGTACGCTGGGTGGTACGCCAGCTAGTCTAAGTTACCTATAAATAGGTAGCATGTCTAGAGAGTTTAACACTGATAGAGAACTTCAAGTCATATTCTACACTTCTGTGTGTGTGTTTCTGTGTGTATGCTCTCAAGGTTTCATCAATACAAATCTCATTTGTATTTACTTTTGATCTCGTTTCATCTCGTTATCACTTGATTAGCAATCGATCCGTCGCTCCATGGTTTTACAAGTGGTATCAGAGCTATCTGGTTCCATTTCCTGATCATATTCTGTGATTTTGAAGATTTTTAGAGAGAAAAAGTGGGTTTTGAAGCATTTTTCATCAAATTCTTCCAATTCCGGGTGTTTCCAAGGTTAAAAATGATTTTCGAGCATTCCTGGTAAGTTTTCGCATCTGTGTGAAGCAAATTTAAGTTCAATTTGTCAAAATTTGCGAAATCAGTCGAAATCTGCATGAAAAACGACTGATCCGCCGGATGAACAATCTGGTCCGCCGCCTGATCCGCTAGGCAATCTTCATCAGCTGGTCCGTGGCGGTTATAGCGTATCAGTGTGATCCGCTGAAAAATCTGGTCCGCCGTACCAGTTTTGGTCCGCCGGATCAATCTGATCCGCTAGTACAATTTGGTCCGCTGGTTATAAATCTGATCCGCAGGTATAATCTGGTCCGCTGAGATTGATCTGGTCCGCTTTTGGTCCGCAAATACAAATCTGGTCCGCTGATATTGGTTTGGTCCGCTGGCAGAAAAGTGGTCATCACTAAAACTGACATAACTTGAGAACCGTAAAGAGTTACGGGAGCTAATACCAGCCAAAACGTTCGTATCGACGAGACCTAGGACTTGTACTGCCTACGACTAGTACGTCCATTTTTGAGCCCCTAAATCCACTTGGAAGACCTCCGTTTTTGAGTTCGAAGTTTTTGAGGTGTCATATTTCGGAAAATATGTCGGATTTTCAAGCGTTTTCTGCGATTCAAAACACGATGCAAGCTATCATTAACTATGATAATGAAATAGGAACAAGTCAGAAAGTTCCGAAATTGCTCAGATTGGAAGATTATCATAGTTGGGTGAAGCGATTCAATGCATATGTTGGTGCAAATGATGTTGATTTTTGGATATCTTACAATAATCTATATGAGTATTCAACAGGACAAAATGGAAGGCCAGTTTTGCAACAAAGTCTTACTGGTGAGCAAAAGAAGGCATATCAAGCAGAACAAAAAGCTTATGGTGCTTTAACGATGGCATTACCTTCCGACTTATTACATCAATTTTCTGCGTATACTTCTGCAAAAGAATTATGGGATGCAATTCAAAAACGATGTGAGGGTAATGATCAATTCAAGAAAAGCAAACAAAAGGTTCTAAGAAAAGAGTTCGACAATTTCAAGCATTATCCAGATGAGAATATTTCAAATCTTATCACTAGGTTTTCACATTTGTTAAGTGAAATGGCTTTGGTTGGCATCAAAAAGGAAGAAGCTGATCTGAAAGAGAAGATACTAGAGGCATTACCTGAAAAATGGGAGAATTATGTAATGATGATTACTCATGATAAAGAATTTTTAGGATTGTCATTCATCAATTTGATTGAGCAGATACAAGCAAGAGATATGGAGTTGAGTGTCAACAAATCCATGCCTGCACAAGTACAGAATCCAGCTGCATATCGTGGTGAAAATGATTCTACCATAAATGCTAAAAAGGCAAACATTTACAGTGAAGGTCCTAGTACTGCATTTCTTGCTGGAAAAACTGAGAGTTATGGTGATTCTCCAGGTTGTACTTTTACAAGTCCAAACCGATCATCAAAATCTACAATTCCTGATAAGGCATCTGAGGATCTAGCTTCATTGTTATCTGCATTTATATCATCGTCAAAAGGTTCAATTTTTGGGAAACTTGGAGAAGTTGATTTGGTTGCAAATGACTTAGGTGAGTTGAATGATGATCATTTGAACGAGTTAGATTTACATTGGCAATTTGCTATGATTGTTGAAAGAGGTAGGAGATACATGAAGAAGCATGGTAAACAATCTTTTATTCCAGGAGGAAAACTTGGATTGGATAAATCCAAAGTTAAGTGTTTCAAATGTTCACAATTTGGACATTTTGCTCGTGAATGTAACAATTCAAAAGTATCTGCATCCTCGTCTTCAACAAATAATTCTAAATCACAAGCTTTGACTTCATACACGGCTGAAGGATATGATTGGGAAAGAGATATAGCAATAATTGATGAAAGACAGAATCAGATAGCATTAACTGCAACTCTCAATGCAGATGGTTCTACAGATTCTATCTACAAGACATCACCTGCTATGGTGTATAACGGTGATCTAAAACAATATGTTAAATTGTATCCTGATGAATCTGCACTGCTTGCCGAAGTTGTTTGTCACGAATTACATGATTCAGATTCAAACACAAGTTCATATGAAACAGTTATGGAAGATGGTACTGCAGAAGTGACAAAAGAGTTTCAAGAAAAATATGAATCTTTGTTAGTAGAGAATGGTTTGATCTCTGAAGAACTCAAAGCTGTTAAAGCTGGATTAGAATGTTCCCAACAAAGATGTGCTTATTTAGAAAGAGTCAATACAGAACTGGTTCAAAGTGCTGAAAAATGGGAAACTGAAGCAAAGGATGTTATTGGAGATTTTGATAATCTATTCGAGAAATCAACAGCTAGAGTGGAATCTCTTCTGAAATCTAATGTTGAACTTCAAAAGGCTTTTGATGATGTTACTGCTGCTGAAAATGTTCATAAAGCAGTGATTTCTGAATTACAAGATAGAGTTATAGAACTTAAAGAGGAACTTTCAAAGCTTAGAGATGAAAATGTTCAGGCTCGTGAGAAGAATGGAATTCTAACAAAAGATGTTGCTTATTACACAAAGAAGTGGGAAAAAGTTCATGCTGAGTTAATGGAAATTTGTGATACAAAAAGACAACTAAAGTCAGAATACAATGAGTTGTCAGATCAATTTATTGATATTCAAAAAGAATTGATGGATGCTCAAGTCAAGATCTCTGAGTTGAAAATTGAGATTCTTGTTCTTCTTACAATCAGGAGAAGAGTGACGATAGTGTGAAATTAGAGGACTTGCATTCTGTTCCAGCTCCGGTGGTTATCTTAAATCCTCCATCTGTGTCACTTGATCCAAGAGCTGAATTGCAAGATTATTCTAAATTTGCAACTCCAACAACTAAGAAGAAAAACAAATCTAAGAAAGTGGAGAAGAAATTGGGTGAAGCTCCAAAGTTTGTTTCAACTTCCAAAGTTTTGGCAGAGGAAAAGATTTGTGAGAAAGTTGATTCTGCTGTTTCTTCAGCCCATGAAGAGGAAAAAGCTTTGATTAAGAATAACAAATTGAAGGCTATTAAAGCTAAATTTACTAGCGAAGCTAAAGGAAGAAAAGCTCCAGAGTTTTCATTAAATTCTTCAAAAGTCCAGGGATACAAGCATAAAGGTCTTGGTTATGCTGCTAAAGAAGAATGAGTTCCTGGAACACAACAAGCAAAGAATGTTGCTGGTTCAAATCAGAAGAACAAATTCAAACAACAGAAGAAACAAACGGTGTTCAAATCAAAGGATGTTGATTACTATTCTGGAGGATCTTCTTATAGTTCTGGTTCTTCTCAAAGAAGTCCATCTCCAAGGTATGATACTTCTGATGATTTCTTTGATTCATTCAGTTCTGAAAATATTTTTGGTTATCATGATGTGTTCAAACAGGACAAGAGACATCTAAAGAATTTTGTTGATAAAAAACAACTTTTTGAATCAAATCTGGGTAGCAGTTCCCTTAATGTTTTTCAAAGGAAGTGTTATGCATGTCGTAATCTAGGGCATCTTGCTGCACAATGTCCTACGAATGCAAGCACTGACGCTTATGTGAACAAAACTGCTAAGTATGTGGATTTAAATGGTCATATCTTTGATGAACCACAACCATCGATGTACAAATCAACTAGTAAGCCGTCTTGGGCAAAGCCGCAAGTTGATAATTTTGTGGGGTCATTGAAAAGTTTTCAATCGCCACTGATGTGGAAACCACGAGCTGTTTCCTTGGCAAACAAAGACCATGTTGAAGACACCGGGCGACCCGAGGCTGTTGACTCGGGCCGATCCCAAAACCACTAATGTTTTATTTGGTGTCTGCAGGTTTCTTCAAGAAGACCTGTCATGCGTGTGTTGCTGATAGTGAAGAACTTGCCTAATTTGGTGTTTCAATGACATATCATTTTCAAATGTTTTTCAACTGATTTTTTCAAAACTAAAACTGCAAAGTGTCAGTGTTGGTCGATCAATTTTCTTTCTTGGTCATATGTTTACATTTTGTAGTTGTACATATTTTTAGGGGGAGAAAATTGAAAATTCAAAAAATAGTGTTTGTTTGAATTTTAGGGGGAGAAATTGGAAAAATATAAAAAAAATGGAAAATTGAGAAATTGATCCGACAAAAGTGAGAAATGATGGTACATCAGCATATATGTTATCTGCCATGGATAGATTAAGTCTAAAGGCTGTAGGTACTTGCATAATCTGTGAATGTGCATGACTAATCTGATATCTGCAAGTAAGATATAAACATAAAGCTTGCCTGATGATCTTTGGTTGTTTGCTTCTTGATGAATGCTGTGTGATGATTCCAAAAATAGAATAAAGAGATATCTTGATGAATGCATGTTTTCATTTTGCAAAAATTTCAACTTGTTTGATTTTCTTTATTTTGTCAAACGATCGGCCTTTCTCTGCGTATCGAAAGATCGACCTGATTGGTGTTCGCTTGACGTTCTGCTTTATTTTCTTTGGTGTTTCGTATAATCCATCGGACTTTCTCTGCGTGTACGAGAGTACCGACCTGATTGTTGTTGGATTATACAATTTCTGCTTTATTTTTATATTTCTTATTTTCCTAAACAATCGGACTTTCTCTGCGTGCTCACAAGCCGACCTGATTGTTGTTTGTTTAGGGTTCTGCTTTATTTTCCTAAACAATCGGACTTTCTCTGCGTGCTCTCTAAGAACGTTGGTTTTATATGATAAATATGATGAGTTGCCAGTATTTCTGATAGAGTGGAGGCCGAGTTATCAGTGCATGATAAAATTACCTTAAGCATATCTGAAAACGATAAAAAATGATTGGTGCATGCTGAAATAAACATAAATGTTGTATTTGCGATTATCTTGGCTTGCATGCTGATTAAGACCGAAATTGAAATGTACTAGATGCATTATGTCTGATATGATCTCGTGTCGTGATCTTTCTCGCAAAATACCAAAAATAGAGTGTAATTTTGTATTGCATTTATATTTCCATGTTAGTAAAATGCAAAAAGATTTTTGGTGTGTTTTTAGTATAAAGTTTCAAAAAGTCAAAAAGATTTTATTTCTTTTTTGTTTTCGATCGATCAACACTTGATTCAAAATCAAAGGTTACAAAATGGATATCTTGGATTCTCAAAGAGAAGTTTTGCTCCAAGATTAAATTAAGCTTGGTAATTTGTATAGAAAACAAAAACTGCACTTTTTGTCTTCTAAAGTCGCAGGTTCTGTGTGTCAAGACTCGAGCATGGTGTAAAGAGGGAGTTTGTTATATCATTCTCAAGTGGATCTTGATGATCAAAGATGTTTCAAGTAGAGATCCAGCCATGCAAGCTCTGTTTCTGACAAGATTTCAAGTTGAAGATCTGATGCAGCTATGTTGAAGATTGAAGACTAGAGATTTAGTTAGACTAGATACACTACACGTTAAGGGGGAGTTTGTTAGAGCATATTCCTATGCCACGATGTGTCTCGTGTATTGTATCTATGTAATGAGAGCAACTGTGTGAGTCTTGTTAGGCAACTGAGCGTACCACATGGTCCGCCGGATCAGTTGGTGCAGCGTACCAGTTGGTACGCTGGGTGGTACGCCAGCTAGTCTAAGTTACCTATAAATAGGTAGCATGTCTAGAGAGTTTAACACTGATAGAGAACTTCAAGTCATATTCTACACTTCTGTGTCTGTGTTTCTGTGTGTATGCTCTCAAGGTTTCATCAATACAAATCTCATTTGTATTTACTTTTGATCTCGTTTCATCTCATTATCACTTGATTAGCAATCGATCCGTCGCTCCATGGTTTTACAGACATTACCTCTACGGAACAAAGTGCACGATATTTACCGACCACAAAAGCTTGCAACATATCTTTGAACAAAAGGACCTCAACATGCGACAACGAAGGTGGGTCGAGCTACTAAATGATTATGACTTAGCGATTAAGTATCACCCGGGAAAAGCCAATGTTGTGGCTGATGCCTTAAGCCGAAAAGAGTACGAAAAGCCTCGACGAGTACGAGCGCTGCAACTTACATTCACACGGGACTGCCGGATCGAATCCGCGATGCCCAACAAGAAGCTCTAAAAGAAGAAAACTTCGCAGCTGAAGCACTGCGAGGGGTGGATGGAAATTCTGAAATTAATTCTGACGGACTCAGATACTACAATGACAGAATTTGGGTTCCTTTACTTGGAAATCTCCATGAGCTCGTGATGGACGAGGCTCACAAGTCAAGGTATTCGGTACACCCTGGATCAGATAAAATGTACCAAGATTTGAAGAACTTTTATTGGTGGCCGAATATAAAAGCCGACATTGCGCGATATGTGGCTAAGTGTTTGACATGCTCGAGAGTTAAGATCGAGTACCAAAAGCCTTCTGGATTATTACAACAACCAAAGATCCCAGAATGGAAATGGGAGGATATCTCCATGGATTTCGTAACGGGACTACCACATCGATCAAATCGACCGGATGCGATTTGGGTTATCATTATCGACTAACCAAATCTGCACACTTTATTCCAATAAGGGAAAACGATAATATGGATAAGTTAACTAAGCTGTACATTGACCGAATTGTGGCACTTCATGGAGTGCCTAAGACCATTATCTCTGATCGAGATCCTTGATTTACTTCCCGATTGTTGCAATCTATGCAAGAGGCACTGGGAACCAGACTGGATATGAGTACAGCTTATCACCCACAGACCGATGGTCAGACGAAACGAACTATTCAAACTTTGGAAGACATGCTCCGAGCTTGCGTTCTCGACTTCGGTAAAGACTGGGAGGCTCATCTTCCGTTGGTGGAGTTCTCCTACAACAACAGTTATCATACGAGCATCGGTGCAGCACATTTTGAAGCTCTTTATGGCAGAAAATGTAGATCGCCCGTGTGTTGGGCCGAAACGGGTGAGAAGGGACTCACCGGACCGGAAATCATTCATGATACAACTGAACGAATTATTCAAATCAGGAAGCGGATAGCCGCAGCACGTGATAGGCAAAAGAGCTATGCCGACAAACAACGTAAACCTCTGAAATTCGAGGTAGGCGACAAGGTGCTATTGAAGGTATCTCCCTGGAAGGGAGTGGTACGCTTCGGAAAGCGTGGAAAGTTGAACCCTCGCTATATCGGCCCATTTGAAATCATTGGGGAAGTAGGCCCGGTGGCCTACCGATTACGACTCCCTGCGGAACTCGATGGAATTCACAACGTGTTTCATGTTTCTAACCTGAAGAAATGTCTGGCTGAAGACACTTAATTAATTCCTTTGGAGGAATTGGAAATTGATGAACATCTGAGATTTATTGAGCAACCAGTAGAAATCATGGGACGCGAGGAGAAAGCCCTCAAACGTAGCAAGATTCCGATCGTCAAGGTTCGATGGAACTCAAAGCGTGGACCTGAATATACTTGGGAACGAGAGGATCAAATGAAGAAAAAGTATCTTCACTTGTTCGAGCAAACGACCACAGAAACTCAAGGTATGCTTTAATTTTGGGGACCAAAATTCCTTTAACAGGAGGAGGATGTGGCGACCCTAAAACTTTTGCTTTCTTTCCCCAGCAACTACAGCAACAACGACAGCCGAGGCTGCGAACGCTACAACGCAAGAATAATTTTCGAGACGAAAATTCCATTTACAAGGGGATGATGTGACATCCGAGAATTTCAAGGTTTACTTCCGTTAGACAATTTCCGTTAGTTACGTTATAAGTGTTAACTTAGTAACTAATGCTTAACTAGGCCGAATACGTCCACGACCTTTGGTTGATCACCGAACCCGCCCATACGTGTTATGCATTTATTTATTTAGTGTTATTATGTGCAACGTGATTTAAATGCATAATTATTATTAAAAAGCATGACTATTTGTTTAGTTGTTAAATTATATGACAAATCGCTTAATTGTGTATTTATGAGATTAAAGTGTATGCATATATGATTAATAATGGGCTAGTAATTAGACTAATGATAGACTAATCATTGGGGGCCCAAATCCCAATGATAAGCCCACCATAAGCCCTTAGTATTTAAACCCCATAAACCCTAATCTTTCATTTTACTTACATCATCACCACAACACACACACTCTCCTACTCTCCCTCTCTCTCGTGAATTCTGGACCAGCCCCAAGAACCACCAAGACCAGCCATCATTTCTTTTGGTGAAGATCATCCATCGAGCTTGATCAAACCGTGAGTCCCCATGACCATTCTTCTTGCATTTTCTATGAGTTTTACTATAAAGCATGCTTAGATCTTCATAGAATCACTTGATCTTCTGATATGATGCTTAGGAATGCTAGATCTATCATAAAGACTACAAATTTACGTGTGAAACTGATCCATAATGAAGATTCATGCTAGATTAGGTCATTTTGTGTAAAAAGTGTTCTTGATGATTTGATGATGAAAAACCATGCTTAAGGTGTTAAAAATGCTTCTGTGATGTTGGTAAATGTTTATGTATGCTAGATAATGAATTACATGAAGTATGGAAGCTGTTAGAAAGATTTTTAGTCAAATTTACGGGTTTTTAGCGACTAGCAAAACTGTGCATTCAATAGGCGAAACTATTCAGCGAAATTATGTATATCTTCATCCAGCGACACTATTAAGCGAAACTATAGTGTCGCCTATGACCGAAACTACCGAGCGAAACAACCATAGACCTTGTCCCTGAACGAAAGTTCAAACCAGTTTTGAGCGAAGCTATGCTAGCGAAACTGTGTCAACAGTTTCGAGCGAAACTAGCAAGCGAAACTGTGTCATCGGGTACTACCTAGCGAAAGTGCTGCCCGTGCACACAGCGAAACTGTGCAGCGAAACTGCATAGCGAAACTGTAGCGAAACTGTTAGCGAAACTGAGACCAGACCAAAACCCAAACTTGTGCAACTTATTTGGATGTTATGCCATGACTTACATGATTATGCAATAACGAAACATGCTTTGATTTCTGATCTATGTGAACCCTTGTTTATGATCAACCATCGGTGTCGTGTGTCGGTATGTCGTGTCATAGTTCCAACGTGCTATGTTATGGGCCATAGTGATGTTAAGTTAAATATTAGACACAAAACTAATACTTAAGACCTAAACGTGTTCTTAGGTCTTCGATAAGCAAACAATATTTGGATTTCTTAGCAAGTGTAGCAGTGCAACCAAAGGTGAGTGTCACTAACCCATTTACCGTGAACCCGTTTGGGTCACACTGAATAACTCAATGAAAAACAATGCTGACAACCTTATGAGTGCTATGCACCTTTCTGATGAACTTGAAACTTAGGAGTGCTTGGCACCCACTTGATGAACTTGAAGTGTTTTATGGGAGACACTTGTGAAATACCTAAACAACTTTTTCTAAAACGAAACTGAAAATGTTTTCGGGATTCATGAGAACCCAAAGTAAACCGTTTTAATATGGCTAGTGTAGGTTAAAGTCTAAACCACATGATATCACATGATTTCTAAGGATTGCCTTATAACTGAAAAAGTCCTCAACTTAATTGTACCATTAATTGTAAAGCGAGGGGATGCTGGGTAGATCTACTGGAGTTTGACAAACTCCGCCTCGTGACACTGGAGGTGCACGGAGGTACAATATCAGCCTATCTGACCGTGATCCCGAGAGGACACGGGGGAGGCAAAGCCGCGATGACGTAGGTCCGCAAAACAAAATAGATGATGGCGATGCCACTACAATATTAGTCAGCTTTGGTACAAACTTCCTTAGTGCATGGAACAACGGATTAGCTACTCGCGATATCGGTTGAGCAGTTTAACTATACAAAACTAGTACATACCCGATAACGTAGGTTACGGACAATACTTTTACTAAACCACAATACTATGATTATGGATATCATTAATCATTGTTTTTCATAAATAAATATTTCATAAGTATATGGTCACCGAAGCTAACAGTTGTTTACAGTTTGCGCAGTTTTCCTTGTTGTGTTTAGGACAAATATAACACCCGTTCGATATCCAATCGAGTCAGCGCGACTGACCCGGGTGGGGTTTGTCAGACCCAGTAGTACTACAATATATTTCCCGCTATCGTCATTAATATTAACGGTACCATAGGAAGGACTTTGTTGTATATGTGCTTCAAGTACTTCAAGTGATATATAAAAGTCTAATTATCTCAGTTGTATAGTTCATGCATGTTAATCTCCCCCAACAGGATTTAAAACAGTAAAATGGGGCCGTGAAACTCACCTTAGGTTGCTCAGCAAAGTTTCCAAATAAACAGTTAATTCATGTAGCAAGAACGAGTCTTGTGCAAGCAATCAATCACCTAACGAGCATGAATGTATAAGTGTGTGTTCTATAAACTATAAGTCTAACGTAAACGACAGAAACGAAGGATCGTGTAATTCAGAACAAGGCGAGGATGGCACGCGTGCCAAATCCAAGCGATTATCGAAGTAACGCGAGAAAATCCAATATATAACTTTATTATATATTTTCTAAGTTCAAATACTCCAAAAATAAATATATATATAATGTGCATATATATATATATATATATATATATATATATTTTTAACTAAACGTTTAAGTGATGTTAATAACAAAGTTTCAACAAGATATAAATATATATACATAAACATGTTAAATCCAATGATTTGAATATTTATTTTGAAAAGAAACAACAATTTATGGTGAAACGTAATCCAAAACCGAGTATTTTGTGTTTCTAGCCAAAACGACGCTTTTGAATAGTTTCCCGAAACATTCTATGGTTTACACAAAGATTACTTCGCTTCAAGCCAACGTCATGAATATATATATATATATATTTACTAGTTTTTTATCCCCGTGTGTTACACGGGTGACTTTTTAAAAAAAACTATAAATACAATCATAATATACGATAATTATGTATTTTTATATCTTTAGTAATTAAATAATTGATTATTAAAATATTTTGGAATGCAATAAATAAAAAAATGGAAATACAAATCACTTCCATAATTAGGAGAATTGGCGGGAAAAATTGTTGAGGATAAATGTGGTGGTGCCACATGGCGAATTGTGATGCAAGAAACTTTTCTTTTATTATATATATATAGATAATAATCTACACAATGTATATATATATATATTTCTCTTTTTATGTAAACCCAAAGTTTTTATATCAATATATATATATATATACATATACAAATATTAAAACTATATTTTAGATATAAAATGACAAGTTAAACATGTTTTACAACTAAAAATATGATTCACGAGTTTTAACATCTCAAATATATTTTTACGGGTTTTAGGTGTGTCATGGGATGACTTTGGTACAAAATCTAGTGTTCAAAAGCTTACACAAATGCAAAAACAATAAAAACAGCAAGTATGAGGGTCCTAGGGTTCGAACCCGAGACCTCACTGCTACGACCCCGTGTACAAACCACTCGGCCAGTGCTTAGTTGGTGTCAAGGATCCGATTCGTAGCATCTTATGTATAGGTCGCGACTGGAATTTGATTTACATAATAAAAGAGAAAAAGTAATGTGGGTGACGGGTTTCGACCCTGAGACCTCGCGGTTCACAGACGCGGGACTTGGCCACCAGGCCAGCGCCGCGTTTTGGGTTTAAACCAGAATCCTATATTTTTATCTATTAGTGCATCAGTCCCCTTCTTCTTCCTTAGAACTCCGGTGGCCGGAGTTTTATTCCGGTCACCGGAAAAACGCGTAAACTGATACGACACCAGAAAAAGATGCGATTAACAGAGATGAATGATTACCTTAAGTTGGAACGAGCGTTTGATGCTTTATTTTTGTCGAAACTAAACCCGAACTTCAAACGCGAACACTGAGCATGGTCGTGATTCGAACTTCTAATGACCCCCGGTTGTTCGTGAGAGCTTCACGATCACAATGGTGGTCGCAAGTTGGTGTAACAGTGGTGGAATGTGATGTTTCGGGGGTGGTTTCTGCGGTTTTTGCTTCGGGAAAACGAGAGGGAGAAAGCAAAGAGTTTTGAGAAGGTATTGTGACCGGTGTGTGATTACAATCCTATACTCATATCATTGATTCTTAATTGATAGAACAAATGAAATCGACGGATTGATTGTGATTGTCAAAACTGATTCATCGACTACCTGTGTGTATTAACTGATATTAAATTCAACTTTAGGATTTTGGCAAGACTAGTCCCTCAAAAGTTACAAAGGTGGATTCATCCTTTAGGTAATTACAGGAATAGTCCCTATAATCTTTGTTTCGCACAAGAATGTTTAGGAAATGGCAGTTGTGATCCTTACAGTTTACCAAATGCTAACGAACTCCTAACGGGGTTAACGGAGGAACAACTAAACGATGAAATACGAGGAACGTCCAAATATATAAGTCGTGTAGAGTTTATAAGGATTAAAATATCGTTTTACTCACATAAAATCATAGGATATAATCCACATAAAATCATAGAACAATATGTATAATTTTATGAAACGTCGTCACATAAAACCATTAAACAAATCGTGTGAATATATATATATATATATATATATATATATATATATATATATATATATATTTCACCTAAAATCATAGGACGTAATCACCGAATATCAAACGTTTAAACTTAAGTGCTTGCTCGTTTAGTGATTACTACACAAAACCCTAATTGCGAAAGTCAACACAGTTAAGCACATAAATGTTCACACAACATTTAATACGATTTACGTTCAGTTAATGTCAGAAAATGACCTGAAAAGTCGGATTGTCACAGTATCCCCCTGTTGAAGAATTTTCGTCCTCAAAAATTGCGTAACGCGGTAAAAGTTAATGAGCTAGACACAAAGAAAAAGAAAAGAAAAAAAAATTCTCAGTTGTCACATCATCCCCTTGTTGAAGAATTTTCGTCCGCGAAAATTAAACAAGTACCTGAACTAGACGAAGGCTGATCCTTGAATAGTCTGGGATATTTCTTCATCATCTGATCTTCGCGTTCCCATGTGAATTCAGGACCATATCTCGAGTTCCAACGAACTTTAACGATTGGGATCTTGCTATGTTTTAATTGTTTAACTTCCCGGTCCATAATTTCTACCGGTTCTTCGATAAATTGAAGTTGTTCGTCCACATGCAACTCCTCGAGTGGAGTGGTTAATGCAACTCCTCGAGTGGAGTGGTTAATGTCTCATCAGCTAAACATTTCTTTAAATTCGACACATGGAAGACGTTATGTACCCCACTCAACTCTTCTGGTAAGTTTAATTCATAAGCTGATAGACCAATTCTTTTAACAATCTTGAATGGCCCAATGTATCTCGGGTTTAACTTACCACGTTTACCAAAACGTACTACACCCTTCCAGGGTGAGACCTTTAACAAGACCTTGTCTCCTTCCTCAAATTCCAAAGGTCTTCGCCGTTTATGAGCATAACTTTTCTGTCTATCTCGTGCGGCTGCCATACGATTACGAATTTGCACGATTTTCTCTGTTGTCTCGAGTACTAACTCAGGACCTTGAGTTGACTGTCACCAACTTCCACCCAACAAAGAGGTGATCTACACTTTCGCCCGTAGAGTGTTTCAACGGAGCTACACCAATACTGGTGTGATAATTGTTGTTATAAGAGAATTCCACTAAGGTAAGTGTTTATCCCAACTTTCACCAAAATCGATCGCACATGCACGCAACATGTCCTCGAGAGTTTGGATGGTCCGTTCACTTTGACCATCGGTCTGTGGGTGATATGCAGTACTCATGTCCAAACGCGATCCCTATGCTTCATGTAGAGATTCCCAACATTTGGATGTAAATCGAGCGTCTCGATCTAATATAATAGAAACTGGTACTCCATGTCGCGAGACGATCTCCTTAAGATAAAGTTTGCCTAGTGTCTCTGATGTATCAGTTTCCTTGATCAGTAGAAAATTTGCCGACTTAGTTAAGCGATCAATAGTTACCCAAATTGTATCACATCTACTTGCTGTACGGGGTAACTTTGTGATAAAGTCCATAGCAATTCCCTCCCATTTCCACTCGGTAATTTTTGGTTGTTGAAGTAGCCCTGCCAGTTTCTGGTATTCCGCCTTAACCTTGGAACAAGTCATGCACTTGCTTACGTAAGTGGCAATGTCTGCTTTCATCTTAGGCCACCAGTAAATCAGTTTCAAATCTTAGTACATCTTATCCGAGCCTGGATGAATAGAGTAGCGAGACTTATGGGCTTCATCCATGATTAATTCCCTCAAATTTCCATACACGGGAATCCATATTCGGTTCGCACAGTACCGGATACTATCTGATCTAACTTCCAGTAATTTATCCATACCCCGCAGGGATTCTAATTCAATGTTCTCATCTTTGAGTGCTTCGAGTTGTGCATTCCGGATCTGATCAGGTAATCCTGTATGAATAGCAAGTTGCAACGCACGAACTCTTCTAGGCTTGGGGTTATCCTTCCGGCTTAAGGCATCGGCTACTACATTAGCTTTGCCTGGATGGTATCTAATTGCGCAATCGTAGTCATTAAGAAGTTCCACCCAACGACGTTGTCTCATGTTCAACTCCTTTTGAGCAAAGATATGCTCGAGACTTTTGTGATCAGTGTAGATAGTACACTTTGTACCATAAAGATAATGTCTCCAAATTTTCAACGCGAAAATGACTGTTCCCAACTCCAAATCATGAGTTGTATAATTCTGCTCGTGAATCTTTAATTGACGAGAGGCATAAGCTATGACCTTCTCCCTTTGTATCAGCACGCAACCTAATCCTTGCTTCGATGCATCACAATACACCACGAAATCATCACTACCCTCTTGTAGGAATAATATTGGCGTGCTACAAAGTTTCTGCTTTAGTAGCTGAAAAGCGGCGTCATGCTTTTCATTCCAGTTATACGCCGTTCCTTTATGCGTTAGCGCCGTAAGAGGTTGGGCTATCTTTGAAAATCCCTCAATAAATCGTCTATAATAACCTGCTAAACCAAGAAATTGGCGAATTTCCGTTGGTGTCTTAGGCGCAGGCCAATTCTTAATTGCCTGAACTTTGATTGGACCAACGTGAATCCCCTGATCATTAACGACATGATCAAGAAATTGCACCTCACGCATCCAGAAATCACACTTTGAATTTTTTTTTTTTTGCATACAATTGCTCCTTCTTGAGTAACTCTAAGATCAAACGAAGATGTTTTTCGTGCTCCTCCTTAGACTTAGAATATATCAGAATATCATCAATGAAGACGATGACGAATTTATCGAGATATGGCTTGCAAACGCGATTTATCATGAAAATCGCTGGTGCGTTGGTTAACCCAAATGGCATAACCATGAACTCATAATGACCATAACGAGTTCTAAACGCTGTTTTCGAGACATCCTCCTCGCGGACTCTCAGTTGGTGATAACCTGGTCTTAAATCGATTTTGGAATAATAGCTAGATCCTTGCAGTTGATCAAACAAATCATCGATTCGGGGCAAGGGATAACGATTCTTGACAGTCACCTTGTTGAGCTCTCTGTAATCGATGCACATTCGAAATGTTCCATCCTTCTTCTTAACAAACAACACTGGAGCTCCCCAGGGTGATGAGCTGGGCCTAATAAATCCCTTTTCAAGCAGTTCTTGAAGTTGAGTATATAGCTCTTGTAAGTCATTTGGTGCTAAGCGATAAGGTGCACGAGAAATAGGTGCTGCTCCAGGAGCAAGATCAATATGAAATTCGACTTCTCGATGAGGCGGTAAACCTGGCAGATCTTCCGGAAAGACTTCAGGAAAGTCCTTCACGATCGGGATATCTTCAATTCTCTTTTCCTCATTTGTTTCCTCTGAAATGTTCGCGAGAACAGCAAAATGTCCTTTTCGCAAACACTTCTATGCCTTTAGAAAAGATATCACGCCCATAACAGTACCACACTTTTCTCCTTGAACTGAGACTAACTCTCCACTAGGCAACGGTATTCGAACAATTTTCTCATGAAAAATGATTTCAGCACGATTCTTGGATAGCCAATCCATTCCCACAATAACTGAAAATGCGTGAGCATCGGATCGTCTACTCGATCTAGCTAATCGGACATCGAAACGTAAATAACCGATTGTTTTATTGATCAAACGAGAACAATTACAATCAGTAAACCACAGAGAATTGACACAGAGAAACACACTCAGAAACACACACTTAAGATTTTCTCACACGCTCAGAACCACTAAACACAAAGACCAAACTACTATTTATACACGACTGGCCGAACGTCCTCCGAACCTCAGGTTCGGCCGGTCCGATCTTCAGGTTCGAACCTAGTTCGGCCAACCCTATATTGGCTTGAACTTGGTCTTCATTCGATACTTCACACGACGCACATTTCAGGTATCAACAAACTCCCCCTCGTCGTGTGCAGTATCTCTTATCATTTCTTCTCAATATCATCAACTATGTATCTTCAATCAAGCTCCCCCTCAAGTAAAGAATCTGTTTATCCAATGAAATGAATCTTCGAACAAACTCCTCCTCAACTCAATCGTAACTTGATCTTGAATACTTTGACGATATCTAGTATATCTCTGGTCTTGATCAACAGCTTCAGAAGACTTGAAGTTGTGATAACTTGCACGACAGCATCCTGCATTAACACTTAAATAAACTTGGCGCAAAATGTCTCTTCGAGACTCCAAGATATGATTTTGAAAATTGATTTGTATCACGTGTTGATCAGATCGAAAATAAAGCAGAAACAAAATCTTTTTGGCTTTTCGAAAGTTTATATTAAAACACACCAAAAATCTTTTTGAACTTTTCTTGATATGAAAATAAATTGCAATACAGAATCAAACACTATTTTTGGTATGAGAAAGATCACTATATGGGATCATATTGAACATAACGCACTGAACTATACTTCAATTTCAATTAATTGAAGCACACAAGTCATGTCGATTACTGGTATAATTTGTCCATCTTAAGCTCAGACAGAATCATACTCATAACATCTGGATATGTTAAGGTATTGATTAGATTTGCTTTAACCAGTGTACCCCACACTATCAGACATATTCAGACATTTTTCTGTTTCTCTTTCTTTTTCTTTTGTGTGATTGCATTTGTGAACTTTCACATTGCATACTAATTTTCATGATACAGTCAACTGTGTTTCATGCAAAAAGAAATAAGAACGTTAAATCGTCTACCTTAAGGTCGATCTTTCGATACGCAGATAAGGCCTCGGATTTAACAAAATAAGAAAAATAAAACAAGTTGAAGTTGTATAACTCAACAACAATCAGGTCGGTACTCCCGTACACGCAGAGAAAGTCCGATGAGTTATACGAAACACCAAAGAAAATAAAGCAGAACGTCAAACGAACAACAATCAGGTCGATCTTTCGATACGCAGAGAAAGTCCGATCGTTTGACAAAATAAAGAAAATCAAACAAGATTAAATCTTTGCAAAATGAACACATGTATACACAGTGACTTTCTCATTTTGAATTTCACACTTATTTTTCTTTTTGTGTCATGACATATGCATCAAGATGTTGTTCACATGGTCAAGCATTAGTATTTAGTGTATATCACATCTGAATACTTTCTGATTTGTCAAGCCTACCACGCACATCAAACAATGATCTTATGGCCCTTTTATCTACTTTATCCATGAGTCAGATACGTATGCCAATGTACCATCATTTCCCAATGATCAATTTCTCACAATTTTATATTTTGCATGTATTCACCTTCCTTCATTATATATTTTGCATGTATTCACCTTATCCCCATACCATGCATTTTCTCAAATACTCCCCCTTACTTACAATTCTCCCCCTTAAAATGAAAACTCTATTTTTGGATTTTCATTTTACACAAAAATAAGACTCTATTTTTGGCTTTTTGAGAAAAACGTAAGCAAAGAAAATTGATCAATCAACACGGATATGTTTCAGGGTTTAAAAATTCAGACAATTTGCAGGTTAGAAAAATATTTCACGAAATTTAAGTTAAAACAGAATACTCCTCCATCGACAATTTTTCAATCATCGATAGATCTTCTAGAAGTACCTGCACACTGGACAACCGGATTAGTTCACAAACGACCCGAAGCGAATTGCTTCTGGTCGACCAGTGTCCTGATTTTGCTTTGAAACCACCTTAGGTTTCCATTCCTGTTGTTTTGGTAAAACAGTTTTCGATGAAACAATCACAGGTGACTGTGATGATGAACCTACATTTTGATGCTTTGAAAACTTTGGAACAAAACGTTTTTGTTTGTGAAAGAATGTAGGCTCAACTTCATCAAAAACTCTGCCTTGGTTATCAAAGAACTTTGTTGTGGCAGAATTACCAGAAACTGATTTCTTATGAAATCTTTGTGACGAATCAACAGGTGAGGGACAATCTTTTGCCATATGCCCTGGGCGACGGCAAATATAACAAATTCTTGTCATTTTATCCCATCTTTGATGTACCTGCGAAGAACACATATGAATATCTTTAACATGATCAGAATGAGAATCATATACCTGATGATGATGATCATGCACCCATTTAGAAGTTGGGCTACGAGATTGAAAGCTTTCAGAAGAAATATCAGCTTTCACAAATACTTCAGAAATTTTCCGAGCATCCACGCAGTGAAGAGGAAATTCCTTGTCAGAAAATAAATGTTCAGAACCTTTAAGCTTATAAAATCTTTCAGGTTGAACTTTGTCTGCTTTGAACACATCCTTCTTCATTTGCTTCATTTTAAGCTTCTTTAGATTTGATGATTCAGATGCTGGACCCTTCTCAACTTGAACATGCTTTTCTTGAAATCCCAAACCAACTTGTTTACCAGAAATCTTCTCCTCAGAATTTGAACTCTGGTGTCCATTCTTAGCCAACCTGGTGAATTCAGCTTTCACATCAGGAATTTTCTTTTGTGCATAGAAAATTGTCTCATCAAATTCAAGTGGAGACTGAATCTTATCACTTGATGTAGCCGATTTCTCATTATCAGCAGAAGACGATCCTGACACAAATTGTGGTGCTGGAGAAATTGCAGATTTCAAGACCTTTTTCTTGTTTTTCTTGTTTTTCTTCTTCTGCACAATCTTGACTTCTTCTAAAGTAGAAGATGATAGTTTTGAATAATCAAAATCATCAACCGATTCCTTTACTTCTTTAACAGCTTCCTTGATATGAGCAGGAGGTGATGCAGTTTTATCAAACATCCTCTCAAAATTTGCATCATTTGCTAAGAAGCTTGTGAAAACCTGAGAATTAGAAACATTGTTGAACAGTCTTTTTGCATCAAGAACTTGAATTTTGAGATCAGAAATTTGCTGTTGAGCCTCTGCAAATTCCTTTTCTTTAGCAATCAAGCGCTTGGCAACTTTATGAGTTTCAAATTTTTGCAGACGAAGATTGTCAAGACCTTCATGTAGCTCCTTCTTCAGTTTATCCTCATTTCTCTTTTGAATTTCCAGATTTGCAGTTTGAACCTTGTTAACTCTAGCCAACTCCCGCTTATCATCTAATAACTTTTCCATATCAACTTGATATGCTTTGATTTTAGCATTAGATTCTTCAATACTCTTAGTAAGCAAATCAAGCTTAATCTTGGATTTATCAAACAAATTCTGAAAATCATTTGCAGCATCTTCTGCCTCTTCCTTCCATTTCTTCACTTCTTTGACTAATTCACCTTTTTCTTCAAAACTTTCAGCTTTCGAAATTTCAACATTCTTCTTTTCTTGCTTCAATACTTCCAAAACTTTATTCAACATTGTGTTTTCATTAGTCAAATCCTCATTCTTCAAAACCAAATCCTTTTCACATTCTTTATAAATCTTCAATTCAGATTTAACCACCTCAAACTCTTCAGTCAATTGTTGAACTTTATTCATCAACAAAGCATTTTCCTTCATCAAACTTTCCAAGTTTTCAGCAGATGCATACGAACTTGGTATTGAACTAGTATCTGAACTAGTATCTGAAATATAATCTTCTTGTAAATCATGGGTAACCATAAATGCTGAGGAATCATATCCAAATTGTTGACCCCAATCATATACACCATCACTTTGAGCAACCAAAGCAGTGGTCTTGCCTGTATTACTAGTAGATGGTTGAGTAAAACCAGGCTTTGATGATTGTGAAATATTAGCTTTCTGTTGGCACTCTTTGGCAAAATGTCCAAGTTGTTGACATTTAAAGCACTTGAGTTTCGACTTGTCAAATCCCAATTTGTCACCAGAAATACTCCTTCCATGCTTCTTAAAAAATCTTTTAGATCTTTGACACAACATAGCATACTGCCACGAAACATCCAATTCAGTCAATTGATCATCATCAAGAGCATCAAGATCTTCACTAGTTAACTTCGCATCAGCAACATTTTTGAGAATCAGACCAAAAGATGATGAAATCAATGCAGAAATCATTTTGGCACAATCCTCCGTTGAGTCAGCTGAAAAAGCACTTTGATTTGTAAAATTTGGAACTGTGAAATTGCAACCTCTTGAAGAATTATTATCAGAATTTCCTGAAGCTCCAGCTAGAAAAGCAACACTTGGTGCTGTATTCTGATTTGGCTTAGACTTTGCACTCATGCTTGCACTATTTTCACCATGATACAACTCAGGATGTTGCAAGGTAGCAGTTGACTTCTTTGAATTTAACATTTCCATTTCACGAGCATGAAGCTTTCCAGTAAGCTCATGAAATGTCAACGTTGAGTATTCTTTATCATGAGTGATAAGCAAAACATAATTTTCCCATTTGTCTGGTAATGCTTCCATAATCTTTTCCTTTAACTCTTCATCAGTTTTCTCAATTCCCACAATCTTCAATTCACTAATCAGATGAGATAACCTTGAGACAAGAGCTGTTATATTTTCATTCTCATAATGCTGGAAATTATCAAATTCCTTACTCAAAACCTTCTTTCTACTTTTCTTATACTGATCATTACCTTCACACCTTGCTGATAAAGCATCCCATAATTGCTTTGACTTCTTACACGTGCTGAATTGATGTAACAGTTCAGTAGGTAAAGCCATGGTAAGATAACCATAAGCTTTTTGTTCAAGTTCATAACTTTTTCTTTCAGCAGCATCAAATTCTTCAATTTCCTTAGACTCTCCATCTTCTTTTGGTTTTTCATACAATTTTCTAATTGGAATCCATAAGTCAATATTATTTGTGCTGATATACGCTGAAAATCGTTTCTTCCAATTCTGATAATCTTCAAGTTTCAACAATTTGGGAACTTTCTGACTTGTTCCGATTTCATTGTCATAATTCATCATGGTCTGCATAGCACTTTGCATTGAGGCAAAAGCTTGAAATTCCGACATCGTTGAAAATCTGAACAATTCTGCCCTCCAAACTTGCTCCGAACTTAGTCTGCCGTCCGAACTCTCACCGAACTTAGTCCGAACCTAAAAACAAAATCCGAACGAGCTCCGAACCTTGTCCGAATCAACTACCAGCTCCGATCTACCTCCGAACCTCAAATCTCACCGAACCAGACCGATACACCACCGAACTCTCGCCGAACTCTATCCGAGTGACCTCCGAACCTCAAGTTCGGAGCGGTTACTCCGAGCTTGCCCAGTAACCTCCGAACCTCGAAGACATTTTTCCGAAAACTCGTGAAAACGGACTGATTTTGACGAAACTTGATATGGTAGACCAGAAAACTCAATAGGAAGTGGTTTAGGAACAGTTTTGGCACAAATTGCACATCAGAAATGATAGAAAACACGAAATGAAACACGAGAAAACTTCAAAAACGTTCAATAATCCGAGAATAGCAACCACAGATTAGTAGAGTGAACCAGAAAGCTCTGATACCACTTGAAAATGCGTGAGCATCGGATCGTCTACTCGATCTAGCTAATCGGACATCGAAACGTAAATAACCGATTGTTTTATTGATCAAACGAGAACAATTACAACCAGTAAATCACAGAGAACTAACACAGAGAAACACACTCAGAAACACACACTTAAGATTTGCTCACACGCTCAGAACCACTAAACACAAAGACCAAACTACTATTTATACACGACTGGCCGAACGTCCTCCGAACCTCAGGTTCGGCCGGTCCGATCTTCAGGTTCGAACCTAGTTCGGCCAACCCTATATTGGCTTGAACTTGGTCTTCATTCGATACTTCACACGACGCACATTTCAGGTATCAACAAACTCCCCCTCGTCGTGTGCAGTATCTCTTATCATTTCTTCTCAATATCATCAACTATGTATCTTCAATCAAGCTCCCCCTCAAGTAAAGAATCTGTTTATCCAATGAAATGAATCTTCGAACAAACTCCTCCTCAACTCAATCGTAACTTGATCTTGAATACTTTGACGATATCTAGTATATCTCTGGTCTTGATCAACAGCTTCAGAAGACTTGAAGTTGTGATAACTTGCACGACAGCATCCTGCATTAACACTTAAATAAACTTGGCGCAAAATGTCTCTTCGAGACTCCAAGATATGATTTTGAAAATTGATTTGTATCACGTGTTGATCAGATCGAAAATAAAGCAGAAACAAAATCTTTTTGGCTTTTCGAAAGTTTATATTAAAACACACCAAAAATCTTTTTGAACTTTTCTTGATATGAAAATAAATTGCAATACAGAATCAAACACTATTTTTGGTATGAGAAAGATCACTATATGGGATCATATTGAACATAACGCACTGAACTATACTTCAATTTCAATTAATTGAAGCACACAAGTCATGTCGATTGCTGGTATAATTTGTCCATCTTAAGCTCAGACAGAATCATACTCATAACATCTGGATATGTTAAGGTATTGATTAGATTTGCTTTAACCAGTGTACCCCACACTATCAGACATATTCAGACATTTTTCTGTTTCTCTTTCTTTTTCTTTTGTGTGATTGCATTTGTGAACTTTCACATTGCATACTAATTTTCATGATACAGTCAACTGTGTTTCATGCAAAAAGAAATAAGAACGTTAAATCGTCTACCTTAAGGTCGATCTTTCGATACGCAGATAAGGCCTCGGATTTAACAAAATAAGAAAAATAAAACAAGTTGAAGTTGTATAACTCAACAACAATCAGGTCGGTACTCCCGTACACGCAGAGAAAGTCCGATGAGTTATACGAAACACCAAAGAAAATAAAGCAGAACGTCAAACGAACAACAATCAGGTCGATCTTTCGATACGCAGAGAAAGTCCGATCGTTTGACAAAATAAAGAAAATCAAACAAGATTAAATCTTTGCAAAATGAACACATGTATACACAGTGACTTTCTCATTTTGAATTTCACACTTATTTTTCTTTTTGTGTCATGACATATGCATCAAGATGTTGTTCACATGGTCAAGCATTAGTATTTAGTGTATATCACATCTGAATACTTTCTGATTTGTCAAGCCTACCACGCACATCAAACAATGATCTTATGGCCCTTTTATCTACTTTATCCATGAGTCAGATACGTATGCCAATGTACCATCATTTCCCAATGATCAATTTCTCACAATTTTATATTTTGCATGTATTCACCTTCCTTCATTATATATTTTGCATGTATTCACCTTATCCCCATACCATGCATTTTCTCAAATACTCCCCCTTACTTACAATTCTCCCCCTTAAAATGAAAACTCTATTTTTGGATTTTCATTTTACACAAAAATAAGACTCTATTTTTGGCTTTTTGAGAAAAACGTAAGCAAAGAAAATTGATCAATCAACACGGATATGTTTCAGGGTTTAAAAATTCAGACAATTTGCAGGTTAGAAAAATATTTCACGAAATTTAAGTTAAAACAGAATACTCCTCCATCGACAATTTTTCAATCATCGATAGATCTTCTAGAAGTACCTGCACACTGGACAACCGGATTAGTTCACAAACGACCCGAAGCGAATTGCTTCTGGTCGACCAGTGTCCTGATTTTGCTTTGAAACCACCTTAGGTTTCCATTCCTGTTGTTTTGGTAAAACAGTTTTCGATGAAACAATCACAGGTGACTGTGATGATGAACCTACATTTTGATGCTTTGAAAACTTTGGAACAAAACGTTTTTGTTTGTGAAAGAATGTAGGCTCAACTTCATCAAAAACTCTGCCTTGGTTATCAAAGAACTTTGTTGTGGCAGAATTACCAAAAACTGATTTCTTATGAAATCTTTGTGACGAATCAACAGGTGAGGGACAATCTTTTGCCATATGCCCTGGGCGACGGCAAATATAACAAATTCTTGTCATTTTATCCCATCTTTGATGTACCTGCGAAGAACACATATGAATATCTTTAACATGATCAGAATGAGAATCATATACCTGATGATGATGATCATGCACCCATTTAGAAGTTGGGCTACGAGATTGAAAGCTTTCAGAAGAAATATCAGCTTTCACAAATACTTCAGAAATTTTCCGAGCATCCACGCAGTGAAGAGGAAATTCCTTGTCAGAAAATAAATGTTCAGAACCTTTAAGCTTATAAAATCTTTCAGGTTGAACTTTGTCTGCTTTGAACACATCCTTCTTCATTTGCTTCATTTTAAGCTTCTTTAGATTTGATGATTCAGATGCTGGACCCTTCTCAACTTGAACATGCTTTTCTTGAAATCCCAAACCAACTTGTTTACCAGAAATCTTCTCCTCAGAATTTGAACTCTGGTGTCCATTCTTAGCCAACCTGGTGAATTCAGCTTTCACATCAGGAATTTTCTTTTGTGCATAGAAAATTGTCTCATCAAATTCAAGTGGAGACTGAATCTTATCACTTGATGTAGCCGATTTCTCATTATCAGCAGAAGACGATCCTGACACAAATTGTGGTGCTGGAGAAATTGCAGATTTCAAGACCTTTTTCTTGTTTTTCTTGTTTTTCTTCTTCTGCACAATCTTGACTTCTTCTAAAGTAGAAGATGATAGTTTTGAATAATCAAAATCATCAACCGATTCCTTTACTTCTTTAACAGCTTCCTTGATATGAGCAGGAGGTGATGCAGTTTTATCAAACATCCTCTCAAAATTTGCATCATTTGCTAAGAAGCTTGTGAAAACCTGAGAATTAGAAACATTGTTGAACAGTCTTTTTGCATCAAGAACTTGAATTTTGAGATCAGAAATTTGCTGTTGAGCCTCAGCAAATTCCTTTTCTTTAGCAATCAAGCGCTTGGCAACTTTATGAGTTTCAAATTTTTGCAGACGAAGATTGTCAAGACCTTCATGTAGCTCCTTCTTCAGTTTATCCTCATTTCTCTTTTGAATTTCCAGATTTGCAGTTTGAACCTTGTTAACTCTAGCCAACTCCCGCTTATCATCTAATAACTTTTCCATATCAACTTGATATGCTTTGATTTTAGCATTAGATTCTTCAATACTCTTAGTAAGCAAATCAAGCTTAATCTTGGATTTATCAAACAAATTCTGAAAATCATTTGCAGCATCTTCTGCCTCTTCCTTCCATTTCTTCACTTCTTTGACTAATTCACCTTTTTCTTCAAAACTTTCAGCTTTCGAAATTTCAACATTCTTCTTTTCTAGCTTCAATACTTCTAAAACTTCATTCAACATTTTGTTTTCATTAGTCAAATCTTCATTCTTCAAAACCAAATCCTTTTCACATTCTTTAGAAATCTTCAATTCAGATTTAACCACCTCAAGCTCTTCAGTCAATTGTTGAACTTTATTCATCAACAAAGCATTTTCTTTCATCAAACTTTCCAAGTTTTCAGCAGATGCATACGAACTTGGTATTGAACTAGTATCTGAACTAGTATCTGAAATATAATCTTCTTGTAAATCATGGGTAACCATAAATGCTGAGGAATCATATCCAAATTGTTGACTCCAATCATATACACCATCACTCTGAGCAACCAAAGCAGTGGTCTTGCCTGTATTACTAGTAGATGGTTGAGTAAAACCAGGCTTTGATGATTGTGAAATATTAGCTTTCTGTTGGCACTCTTTGGCAAAATGTCCAAGTTGTTGACATTTAAAGCACTTGAGTTTCGACTTGTCAAATCCCAATTTGTCACCAGAAATACTCCTTCCATGCTTCTTAAAAAATCTTTTAGATCTTTGACACAACATAGCATACTGCCACGAAACATCCAATTCAGTCAATTGATCATCATCAAGAGCATCAAGATCTTCACTAGTTAACTTCGCATCAGCAACATTTTTGAGAATCAGACCAAAAGATGATGAAATCAATGCAGAAATCATTTTGGCACAATCCTCCGTTGAGTCAGCTGAAAAAGCACTTTGGTTTGTAAAATTTGGAATTGTGAAATTGCAACCTCTTGAAGAATTGTTATCAGAATTTCCTGAAGCTCCAGCTAGAAAAGCAACACTTGGTGCTGTATTCTGATTTGGCTTAGACTTTGCACTCATGCTTGCACTATTTTCACCATGATACAACTCAGGATGTTGCAAGGTAGCAGTTGACTTCTTTGAATTTAACATTTCCATTTCACGAGCATGAAGCTTTCTAGTAAGCTCATGAAATGTCAACGTTGAGTATTCTTTATCATGAGTGATAAGCAAAACATAATTTTCCCATTTGTCTGGTAATGCTTCCATAATCTTTTCCTTTAACTCTTCATCAGTTTTCTCAATTCCCACAATCTTCAATTCACTAATCAGATGAGATAACCTTGAGACAAGAGCTGTTATATTTTCATTCTCATAATGCTGGAAATTATCAAATTCCTTACTCAAAACCTTCTTTCTACTTTTCTTATACTGATCATTACCTTCACACCTTGCTGATAAAGCATCCCATAATTGCTTTGACTTCTTACACGTGCTGAATTGATGTAACAGTTCAGTAGGTAAAGCCATGGTAAGATAACCATAAGCTTTTTGTTCAAGTTCATAACTTTTTCTTTCAGCAGCATCAAATTCTTCAATTTCCTTAGACTCTCCATCTTCTTTTGGCTTTTCATACAATTTTCTAATTGGAATCCATAAGTCAATATTATTTGTGCTGATATACGCTGAAAATCGTTTCTTCCAATTCTGATAATCTTCAAGTTTCAACAATTTGGGAACTTTCTGACTTGTTCCGATTTCATTGTCATAATTCATCATGGTCTGCATAGCACTTTGCATTGAGGCAAAAGCTTGAAATTCCGTCATCGTTAAAAATCTGAACAAATTTGCCCTCCGAACTTGTTCCGAACTTTATCTGCCGTCCGAACTCTCACCGAACTTAGTCCAAACCTAAATCACACTCCGAACGAGCTCCGAACCTTGTCCGAATTAACAACTAACTCCGAACTTGCACCGAACTAGCTCCGGACCCCAATATAATGTCCGAACCTCGACTGAACTAGTGACCGATTTCGAACTTTGACCGATCTACCACCGAACTCTCGACGAACGTACTCCGAGTCACCTCCGAACCTCAAGTTCGGAGCGGTTACTCCGAGCTTGCCCAGTTACCTCCGAACTTCGAAGACATTTTCCGAAAACTCGTGAAAACGGACATCGAAACGTAAATAACCGATTGTTTTATTCCCAAAGAGATGGGCAAAAGATCTATTCCTAATTTATCGCCAGCCAATTCCAACTTACAGTCTTTAACTATATGGGTAGCCTCAACGATTTTACCATTAGCAAGTTCAACTACGTATTTAGCATCTAAAGGAGTCATGTTGGCATTTATCATATTGCTAAATTTAGTAGATATGAAGCTTCTATCAGCACCAGTGTCAAACAAGACTAGAGCATAGTATCCGTTAAGAGAAAACTTACCAGTAACGACATTTGGATCTGCTCGAGCCTATGACAAAAGCTCTACCCCTGGAACCATTCCCACCGTTGTTCCCATTGTTGTTGTTATTATTGCCATTGCGATTTCCAGTGTTGGTGTTATTGTTGTTATAGTTGTTGTTGTTTCCATCGTTCAGCTGAGGACAATTCCTCTTTATGTGGCCTTCTTTCCCACAATTAAAACAACCTTTGGGGGCTTCAGCATTCTGAACTTGTTTCCTATTGTTCTTCACCCTGCAGGTTTTGGACTGATGACCCTTCTTTCCATAATTTGCACACACATAAGAGTCACACGCACCATAGTGATGGAAACCACACTTGTTGCAACGTGGGGAATTTCCCATGTACGATGATCCTCCTTGGGCGCCTCGGCCTTGACTGTTCTGCTTCTGGTTGGTCGAGGAAAAATTCCTAGAGTTATCAAACTTGCGATTCTGGTTTTGATGGTTCTGCTGGTTGGAAGACTTGATTCCAGACTGATTCCCAGAATTATCCAATTCGTTCATCTAACGTTGTCTAGGTATCCGTCCGGTGAATGCATGTCCAAGTTATCTCACGATCGTAGAGTTCTAAGGATTGACGAGAAGAACATAAAAATAGAATTATGATTCAGGATGAGTTCAAACCAGTCAAGGGTTTCGTCGAGAGTGTTCGTAGTTAAGGAAAACTGGTCATTGAAATACACGAGTGTGACGGTGTCCTACCAGGACCAACTTTTCATAATATGCTCCAAAAAGGTTCACAAATGGATTAGAATCCAGTAATACAAAGGGATCAGATCAGGTGTGATAGCGTTTACAAGAATGGAGGACTTTCAACCATCCGATTGAGGCGAACATGCCCGACATTCGGATGTCATGGGGTTTATGGTAAGAGATTGCATCCTTTGCAACCATCAGCTTGCCGTTTCGGATTCCCTAAGATTTCCATACATTGCAAATTACATTTACGTGTGCACCCGTAACTGTAATTTACCCTATATGGTCACCCTAGTTCCTCTTACTTCAGCTACCAGGTATTGTGGAGTACCTATGAGATATCCTCGGAGTTGGTATCAAGAATAGGGTCACTAACCGATAGTTATCCTGACAAGAATTCGTTAAAGGGACAAGTCTCGAGAACAACATGTTCTCTTAATTGGAATGACCCACCCGAAGTGAGTCAGCCATAATTTTAGCTTAAAAGGATCTGAATAGGGTTTATGCGCATACCGACTTGAACACCATCTTGTACATAAAGAGAAACTTTAATCGGCCCACATTAGGTACCGTTGAGGTTATAAGAGTTGTTCGCAGGTTGCGTTATCTCGACGCATAATCCGATAGAAACGAGAAGAGGGAGATCTTAAAAGATCAAGGCAAATGGGAAAACGCTCAGGGTAAAAGAGGCAGATACAAATGACCTCATGAGCAACCAATTGAATTCAAACAATGTTGCCACTGCTGAAGTTGAATGATCGCACCATTAGCACGTCATGATTTCGTTCCCTGAACATGAGAGTTGAGCTATATATGAAAGGCATGTATAATAAGCACCTCCTAAGCTAAGTTAGAGGTTTTAAGGAAAAGAAGACGTATTACACCACCTTCCCTATGCAACATACATCCATAGTATGTGCATTACGCCCACTTGTTTAATCTGGAATAAATCCCGAGTAGCAATCAGCTCATCAAAAGTATAATTGTGATCCTTCAATCTGATTCGACGTCTCGTCGTACATAAATGTTAACCAAGAGGTACACAACTTAGAGAGGTTAAGGAAAATTACTCAAGACTAATCGGCTCCTCGCCATGAGTATAATGGGATTGGATGATGTATACGACATACCGTAAACCAGGTGTGCGTAGGAGTGAGTATCAAGATGCATGAGAGAAATGTTTAAGTGCAACTAATGCAAAACAGTTACAGTCTAAGACGAATCTTAGTTCGCTGCAACCAATGGCTCTGATACCAATCTGTCACACCCCCAAAAATCCCACGCGCGATAACGCGCCGCAGGGAGCGTGACAAACCAGGATCGTTGTCCATCAGTTACACCAAACGACCAATAATTAATAAAAGGTTGTATATTTTATTAAAATATAAATACAGAGTTTTACAAATGCGGAAGAGTAATATGCTGAAAGTATTTATTATAAAAACACCGCCACCCAAGGTGACGTGGCTTGCTCAAAGACAATAAAAGGGTTTCGAAGTCTCATGCATGCGTACTCGTGATACGCGAACATCTGCAACCTGAGAATAACATGCTAAAAAGTGTCAACACAAAGGTTGGTGAGTTCACAGGTTTATCAGTTCAAAAACAGTTCCAGTTTAATGTAAATCGACTGTTCAACAACAGTCCCAGTTCAGAGTAAATCAACTGTTCATCAACAGTTCAAGTTTAAGTTCAAGGTTGACTGTTCAACAACAGTTCAAGTTCAGTTTAAGATTGATTGTTCAACAACAATCAAGTTGAGTTTAAGATTGACTATTCAACAATAGTCAAGTAGTAAGAGCATAATCACTAATATATATATCAAATAGCTAGCTAGGCTATATACATGAAACTTCGCACGTTGATGGTCACCGAAGCTAACAGATGTTTACAGTTTGCGCAGTTTGCCTTGTTGTGTTTAGGACGAATATAACACCCGTTCGATATCCAATCGAGTCAGCGCGACTGACCCGGGTGGGGTTTGTCAGACCCAGTAGTACTACAATATATTTCCCGCTATCGTCATTAATATTAACGGTACCATAGGAAGGACTTTGTTGTATATGTGCTTCAAGTACTTCAAGTGATATATAAAAGTCTAATTATCTCAGTTGTATAGTTCATGCATGTTAATCTCCCCCAACAGGATTTAAAATAGTAAAATGGGGCCGTGAAACTCACCTTAGGTTGCTCAGCAAAGTTTCCAAATAAACAGTTAATTCAAGTAGCAAGAACGAGTCTTGTGCAAGCAATCAATCACCTAACGAGCATGAATGTATAAGTGTGTGTTCTATAAACTATAAGTCTAACGTAAACGACACAAACGAAGGATCGTGTAATTCAGAACAAGGCGAGGATGGCACGCGTGCCAAATCCAAGCGATTATCGAAGTAACGCGAGAAAATCCAATATATAACTTTATTATATATTTTCTAAGTTCAAATACTCCAAAAATAAATATATATAATGTGCATATATATATATATATATATATATATATATATATATATATATAACTAAACGTTCAAGTGACGTTAATAACAAAGTTTCAACAAGATATAAATATATATACATAAACATGTTAAATCCAATGATTTGAATATTTATTTTGAAAAGAAACAACAATTTATGGTGAAACGTAATCCAAAACCGAGTATTTTGTGTTTCTAGCCAAAACGACGCTTTTTAATAGTTTCCCGAAACATTCTATGGTTTACACAAAGATTACTTCGCTTCAAGCCAACGTCATGAATATATATATATTTATAATAATCTACACAATGTATATATATATATTTCTCTTTTTATGTAAACCCAAAGTTTTTATACCAATATATATATATATATATATATATATATATACAAATATTAAAACTATATTTTTGATATAAAATGACAAGTTAAACATGTTTTACAACTAAAAATATGATTCACGAGTTTTAACATCTCAAATATATTTTTACGGGTTTTAGGTGTGTCATGGGATGACTTTGGTACAAAATCTAGTGTTCAAAAGCTTACACGAATGCAAAAACAATAAAAACAGCAAGTATGAGGGTCCTAGGGTTCGAACCCGAGACCTCACTGCTACGACCCCGTGTACAAACCACTCAGCCAGCGCTTAGTTGGTGTCAAGGATCCGATTCGTAGCATCTTATGTATAGGTCGCGACTGGAATTTGATTTACATAATAAAAGAGAAAAAGTAATGTGGGGGACGGGTTTCGACCCTGAGACCTCGCGGTTCACAGACGCGGGACTTGGCCACCAGGCCAGCGCCGCGTTTTGGGTTTTAACCAGAATCCTATATTTTTATCTATTAGCGCATCAGTCCCCTTCTTCTTCCTTAGAACTCCGGTGGCCGGAGTTTTATTCCGGTCACCGGAAAAACGCGAAAACTGATACGACACCAGAAAAAGATGCGATTAACAGAGATGAATGATTACCTTAAGTTGGAACGAGCGTTTGATGCTTTTTTTTTTGTCGAAACTAAACCCGAACTTCAACCGCGAACACTGAGCATGGTCGTGATTCGAACTTCTAATGACCCCCGGTTGTTCGTGAGAGCTTCACGATCACAATGGTGGTCGCAAGGTGGTGTAACAGTGGTGGAATGTGATGGTTCGGGGGTGGTTTCTGCGGTTTTTGCTTCGGGAAAACGAGAGGGAGAAAGCAGAGAGTTTTGAGAAGGTATTGTGACCGGTGTGTGATTACAATCCTATACTCATATCATTGATTCTTAATTGATAGAACAAATGAAACCGACGGATTGATTGTGATTGTCGAAACTGATTCATCGACTACCTGTGTGTATTAACTGATATTAAATTCAACTTTAGGATTTTGGCAAGACTAGTCCCTCAAAAGTTACAAAGGTGGATTCATCCTTTAGGTAATTACAGGAATAATCCCTACAATCTTTGTTTGGCACAAGAAGGTTTAGGAAATGGCAGTTGTGATCCTTACAGTTTACCAAATGCTAACGAACTCCTAACGGGGTTAACGGAGGAACAACTAAACGATGAATATACGAGGAACGTCCAAATATATAAGTCGTGTAGCGTTTATAAGGATTAAAATATCGTTTTACTCACATAAAATCATAGGATATAATCCACATAAAATCATAGAACAATATGTATAATTTTATGAAACGTCGTCACATAAAACCATTAAACAAATCGTGTGAATATATATACATATTTCACCTAAAATCGTAGGACGTAATCACAGAATATCAAACGTTTAAACTTAAGTGCATGCTCGTTTAGTGATTACTACACAAAACCCTAATTGCTAAAGTCAACACAGTTAAGCACATATATGTTCACACAACATTTAATACGATTTACGTTCAGTTAATGTCAGAAAATGACTTGAAAAGTCGGATTGTCACAGTATCCCCTTGTTAAAGAATTTTCGTCCTCGAAAATTGCGTAACGCGGTAAAAGTTAATGAGCTAGACACAAAGAAAAAGAAAAGAAAAAAAATTCTCAGTCGTCACAAATAAGAAATAAAATCTTTTTGGCTTTTTGAAACTTTAAATCAAAACACACCGAAAATCTTTTTGTAGTTTTCAGATATGAAACATAGATGCAATACTGAATCAAACACTATTTTTGTCTTTTGCGAGAAAGATCACAACTTGGGATCATATTGAACATAACATGCTGAACTACATTTCAATTTCAATTACTTCAGCACACAAGTCATGCCGATTTCTGGTATAATTTGTCCATCTTAAACCCAGGCACAATCATACTCATAACATCTGGATATGTTATTGTATTGACTAAGTTTGCTTTGACCAGTGTAACCCACACTATCAGAAATACTCAGATATGTATTTGCTTTTATATCACCCTTTGTGATTTCATTTGTGATTTAATCACATAATGATTGTATTTATGATTTAGTCAACTGTGTTCAATGCAAAAAGAAATAAGAACGTTAAATCGTCTACCTTAAGGTCGATCTTTCGATACGCAGATAAGGCCTCGGATTTAATAAAACAAGAAAATAAAAACAAGTTGAAATTAGCATGAAGTTTTCCGGTTAAATCATGAAATGATAATGCAGAATATTCTTTATCATGAGTAAGCAATAATACATAGTTTTCCCACTTTTCCGGTAATGCTTCCATCAATTTCTCTTTCAATTCCTCCTCAGTCTTTTCAATTTTAACCACTTTCATCTCACTAATCAGATGCGAAAACCTTGAAACAAGAGCAGAAATATTTTCTTTTTCATAATGTTGAAAATTTTCAAATTCCTTGTTCAACACTTTTCGTCTACTCTTCTTATACTGGTCATTGCCTTCACATCGAGCAGATAAAGCATCCCATAACTGTTTAGATTTCTTGCAAGTGCTGAATTGATGCAACAACTCGGTAGGTAAAGCCATGGTAAGATAACCATAAACTTTTTGTTCAAGCTCATAACTTTTTCTTTCATCCTTATCAAAATCTTGAATTTTCTTATACTCGCCATCTGCAGTTGGACGTACATACAACTTTTGAATTGGAATCCATAAATCAATATCAATTATGCTGATGTATGTAGAAAAACGTTGCTTCCAGTTTGGATAATCATCCAACTTTAATATCTTAGGAACTTTCTGACTTATTCCTATTTCATTATCAAAATTGAGCATAGCTTGTACCGTGCTTTGCATAGCTGCAAATGCTTGAAAATCAGACATTTTTCACCGAAAATAATACTTCAAAAACTTCGAACTCAAAAACGGAGGTCTTCCAAGCGGATTTTGGGAGTCAAAACTGGACGGTACTGGCCATAGGTGAGTACAAGTCCTAGATCTCATCGAGACGAACGTTTTGGCTGGTATTAGCTCCCGTAACTCTTTACGGTTCTCAAGTTACGTCAGTTTTAGTGAAGGTCACTTTTCTGCTAGCGGACCAAACCAAATTCAGCGGACCAAAATTGCACTCAACGGACCAGTTCCGGATCAATTTAACTAGCGGACCAAATTTGTACCTGCGGACCACTTCTGGATCAAATTCACCAGCGGACCAGATATCCTCAGCGGATCAAATTTGGTACGGCGGACCAAATGGTACGGCGTAACTGCTAGCGGACCAGAAAGTAACCGCCACGGACCAAACTTTGAAGATAGCCTGGGCGGACCAGTTGCGGAGCAAGTGTTCTTCGAGCGGACCAGACGCGTTTCACGCGGATTTCGATGGATTTTTCGAATTTTTGACGTTTTGAGCTAGAAAATGGATCAGTAAGGTGCGAAATCACTCTAGAAACACTCAGAAATCATTTTTTATCACAGAAACACTCGAAATTGGAAGAATTTGATGAAAATGTGAAGAAACCCAAACTTTATCTCTCTAAAAATCCGAAAATTGATCAAAATCACAGCAGTAGAGCAACCAAACGCTCTAATACCACTTGTAAAACCGAGATAAGATCTTACTACCGCATGCTTTGATCAATGTAATGAACACGAGATGTAAATAAGAGATTTCGTATTGAATCACTTGAAGATACAATGAAAGCTCTCTAGTTTCTCTCTCTAGAAACACACACAGAAAGTGTAGAATGACTCAGAGTGTTTCACTGGTTTCTCTGCACATTCTAACACAAACCTATTTATACTAAGTGACTAAACAGGCTGCGTACCAAATGATACGGGCGTACCATTTGGTCCGGCGGACCATTTGGTCCGGTGCCAATGATATTGTCACTAAAACTCATACTAAGACACGCTCACATAGATACAATACACGAGACACATCATAGCATAGGTATATGCTCTAACATTTTTTATTGCAATTTTGATAATCGTTTATTCCAACTTCAAAAATTACATATAAAACATAAATATTCATAATTAGAGTAGTCTAACAAATTTCAAAAGAAAAAAAGCTTCAAAGTGACGGAATAATTTAACAAGATTCAAGTTAAGAAAAGTTGAACAAATTTCAAAAGCAGAAAGGCTTCACATGATTCATTTAGAGTGATGACATGAATTATTTTTCTAATCATTAGTAATCGACAACGATATTCTATAATTTTTATAACAGGAAGGGACTTAAAGTTGTTTCATTCAGAGAAACCAAGCTTGCTATCCTAATCAGTTTTCATAAACATTTCATGTCTTATATCAGGTTTCATAATATGTTGTAACATCTTGCAATAGATTGATATAATTCACTAGCGCAACTAACCCACATCAAAATGTCCAAAATGGAAGAATCCTAAGTCAAAATTTGCATTACCTTAAACCAATTAATGGAGTTGATTTGGATGGGAGGAACATCACAGTAGATAAGACTAAAACTCAATATCGAATAAAGTCGAATTGTTTAGAATTTTGATTTAAGAATCTTTGTTTAAAAGGCATCTCGTGTAATACACATGTATTATAAGTAATAATTTTTTTAAGAATCTTTAATTCCAATTATCGAATTATGTTTGTTATAATATGATATTATAAGTATTAATTTTTTTAAAAATCCACCCGTGCATCGCACGGGTATCAAAAACTAGTTTAGTATAAATTAACTTCACGTCCTGATTTGATGTCTTATACATTCTTTTTTTGACTTTTAAATAAACCTAGTTAAGACCAGATTTATATGTATTAGTTTTGAATTCAAAATGGATTAAGAAGTGACCATGTAGACTTTAGTGATGTGCATTTTATACCTAACAGAATGCCTCTCTGAAAAAAAAGGATAGCTTTCCAAAACCAACTTATTTTTAGAAAAAAAAAATAATTACCTCACCACACTATATGCATAAATGCTATATTGGATTTACTACATGATTAGGCCTATTACTATGCTGCATCGCATCTAAATGATCCCTAACTACATTCAAAACATCAATTGCAGAAAGAGATGTTCTCATGTGAAGCAACATTTACAGAATTCACTCGAGAACAAAGTTGGTTTTATTGGAATGCTTAGTTCATCAGATGCTAGATGCACCTTTATGTTTTAGCACTGTTTGATGTTTTTATTTGACTTTTGAAGTGTCAGGCTGTTTCTGTACTTCTATAGGAATATATGTGTACCAAATTGACCTCCCGTTTAATATAGGTTGATGTTAACATTTTGGCTTAATCTTTTGTGAATATTTGAGTGACCTTCCATATATACTTTCTTATCGTTGTTGAATTTTATGACACGGTTATTTATAACCATGAAATACATTGGCTTTGAGCTTGCTGATCAGCCTTGTTCCTTCCCTTAGTTTTATTGTTGCTTTGTTTTCGTTACTTACCTAGGCACCGACAAACTTGCAGGCAACTTATACAAGATCCTGTTGTAGCGCCATCACTACTAAATAGATCTTTTTCTTATAAATTTTAAAACGTTTGGCTATCATATGTTTTTGTTGTGCTTATGGTTCTCGAATCATTGTCATGCTTATCTAGTAGATATATTTTTTTTAAATTAATCATCATTTTAGATAATATGCTATTGGAGATTGTTATTGATGATACTATATAGGTATCGGATGTGGTCCCCATCCGACATTATAATATTCAAGTCCTTTCCTAGTTAAATATTGCAGGTGCCTTGTCACGCATGGGGGAGTACACTTGCTACAGGCATGGGAAGGCCGTTTGTGAAACAAGGGTTGGATATGCGGAAGTAAAGCCATGGGTATCTGACTTCTATAAATAGGCAGAAAGTCACCTAAATTAGGGATGTTTTCATTTTACACATTTAACTATGTGTAATCGCATGTGCCTTTATTAATAAAGCTCTCTTTTTTTTCCTTACTCCTCATTTCCATCCTCGATTTGAATTAGACATCGTTTGTAATCGTTCTCTTACTACTCAAGCGGGACTTTTTGTTTCTTCAGTGGCGTCATCCGTTAGTGGATTCGTTTTGATTTGGCGATTCAAAAGGAGTCTGGAATCGAGAAGTCTCAGGAGCTGAAAAGTGCAGACGATACTGCTGGTGTGAATGAATTATATGATCCTGAGATTGATGCCGGATTCCAGCTAAAAAATGTGGTTCCTTCGTTCTCTATGGCGGGGTCAAAATTTGGAGTTTCCTGAACTCCGAATTCTAAGTTTTCGGTTTTAGCTGATCAATTGGATAAATCTGCATGGTTTATGACGAAGAGCCAGGATGTTTCTGCTAGTTTGACTGGCGGTGATGAATTGGATCGAGAATTTTTTTTTATGGAACAGAGAATTGTTACGGTCATTAAAGAAACAGCAGGATTATGGTAAGATGATCATTGATGGTGCAGTTCGGCCTATGGAGGAACGACAGGTCAATTGTTCACTTATAAGGATTCTGGTGTATCATTTTTATCGAAGTTAGATAAGTCAAATTCGTGTGACGTTCGTCGGAATGATAAGGATAGTTCTAAAGACGGTTATACTCCTGCTAAAAAGATTTCGGGAGGGAATCAACTTGAAGATATGTGGTATGGAATAATTTCATGCTTATCTGAACTATTATATGGTTCCAGGATTCCTTAAGTAAGTAATTACAGTATATATCTAAGTTTTTTATGTTTAAACATAGACATTATGTTATAAACTGGTTGATAAGATATTGATATCCTTTGAGAAGTAACTTTATTGGAGAATGATTGACAGATTTAGTAATTCCATATAAACCAATCTCTATGACTTCGCAATCTAAATTCGTTACTTGGATCGCTGAGGCTAATTTTCTAAGAAATTTGAAAATGTCATCCATGGTTAGTAAATATGGGGGAATGGCAGATCCAGATGACCATGTGTTTGAATTTTATACGGAAACACAGTTAGAAGGATGGTCGGAGGAGATGTGCTGTCATATGTTTGTGGAAATTTCACGGGGTTAGCTAGGGTATGGTTTGACGCACTTCCGCCTGGTGGCATATCAAGTTTTGAGGATTTGCGTGTTAAATTCCTTCGGCAATTCAATCAACAAAAATGTTATGTAAACGACACAACGGAAGTTCACAATATTAGGAGAAGAGATAATGAGATCTATTGAGGATTTTTTTTCACGATTTAATAAGGAAAGCATGAGAATCGTTGGTGCGGGAGATCGGTTACGGGTTTCTGGTTTCTGTCATGAGGTTCGAAATGCACAGCTAGTTAAAAAAGTACATGTGGATTTACCTACGTCAAGGTTAATTTCCGTTAGACAATTCCGTTAGTTACGTTATAAGTGTTAACTTAGTAACTAATGCTTAACTAGGCCGAGTACGTCCACGACCTTTGGTTGATCACCGAACCCGCCCATATGTGTTATGTGTTCATTTATTTATAGTTATTATGTGCAATGTGATTTAAATACATGATTTAGTATTATGAATAGCATGATAATCCATGAACCGTGCTTATCTTGCTTAAAAATATAAACTGGTCACTTTTGGTTTCCAGCGAAACTACGGGCGAAACTATAGTGTCGCCCGGCTAGCCAAACCATGAACTTACAGAGCCAGTTTCGCTTGGCCAGCGAAACTGCCAGCGAAACTAGCCCCTGTTATATAAGGACATAAAACCCTAGAAGCCCCATTTCTTGCACCTTTTCTCCAAAAACACCCACACTCTCCTGAAATCTCTGGATCAGCCCCAAGACACACCAAGATCATCCATCACTCCTGTTGGTGAAGATCATCCATCGATCCTTGATCAAACCGTGAGTCCCATAAACCATTTCTATGTGTTTTCTATGTGTTTTCTATGTGTTTTACTTTAAAGCATGACCAAACCTTCATGAAATCGTGTATGCTTCTGAGATAATGTTTAGGGATGCTAGATCTGTTATAAAGTCTGCAACTTTACGTTTGAAATCCATCCATAATGAAGATTTATGCCATTTTAGTCATTTTAGGTTTAAAATGTGTTTTTGGTGATTTGATGATGAAAACCCATGTTTAAGGTGTTAAAACTTGTTGTTTGATGTTGGTAAATGATTATGCATGCTAGATATTGAATTACATGAGATATGGAAGCTGTTAGATTGATTTTTAGGCTGATTTACGTGTTTTTCGCGACCAGCGAAACTGTACTGTTCTCTGGGGCGAAATTACTTAGCGAAATTATGTATATCTTCATCCAGCGACACTATGGAGCGAAACTGTAGTGTCGCCGGGTAAACCGACCAGACCTGTCCGAACGAAACTACCGAGCGAAATTCCCTGAACGAAAGTTCAAACCAGTTTCGGGCGAAACTAGGCTAGCAAAACTGTGCCAACAGTTTCGAGCGAAACTAGCCTAGCGAAACTGTGTCATCGGGTATTGCCTAGCGAAAGTGCTGCCCGTGCACACAGCGAAACTGTTGGATTTAGGTGTCCAGACCCGACTAAATCAAGTACCCGACCCGGTCAAGACCCGTAAGAGTTACACCGGAGGCAACGGGTATTTAAGACCGCTTACTTAATAACCGGCATATTCGCAGAAAGATTATTTATGTGTTTATTAAACAGTTTAATGAATACATAATTAAATCACTGTTAATCTTTAGATTAATCAAGCGACGAAAGGACGTTAAATATTGTTAATGTCATGGACGAAAAATAGACGATCTTATTGGTTCGTTTATTATCGGCAGAAAGATAAACATTTAAAGGGTTTAAATGTTAATCTTGGAATTTAAATGGATCAACGAAAGATCAAACAAACACAAGGGACTTAACGGAAAAATTAATCAGATATATATATCTGATTAATGGAGAGGGTCGAAACCCTAATCCTCCGGAAGAGAATTTTCGGCCCCCCCCCCCTTCTCCTCTCCCTGTTGTTCGACGCCGCCAACCTCCCGCCGCCGTCCCCGTTTCTCCGTTGATCGATTCAATCGATCGCGAGAACTTTGATCCGTCGTTGCCACTCTGCCGTGCCGCCGCAGCCGCCAAGCCGAGCCACCGCAGCAGCTCAAGCCGAGCCGCCGCAGTAGCTCGCCACCCTCGCTCCGCCGCCGCCGCCGTTCCGCAAACCGCCGCCGCCAGCCGCCGTTCCGCGAACCGTCGCCGCCGTCCTCGCTCTGCCACCGCAGCCGACCGCCGCTCATCGCTGCCGTCACCGTCGCACATCGCCGCCGCCTCGACAACCGCCGGCCCTCCTCGCCGTCGCCGGCTCCGCCGCCGACAAACCCCAGTCGCGAACCGCGTATCACGCGTGTTCCGCCGTCGTCCGCGAAACCCTAGTTCGCGCCTGATCCGACGTGCAAGATTTTCTCGGTGCTTGATTCACCGCGTTGAAAATCCGCATCTGCGAGGAAAGCTAGATTCGTCAGACGAATCGCGTTCTGCGAAACCCTAGCGTCACCCGTTGACTTTCGGTGTCTCGAACGTCTGTTTGAATCACCGCTCAGGTATATCTAAACTCGTAGTTAGTTTAGATTTAATTGATTGTTTATTTTATGTTATGTCGCGTTTCTGATTTAAACGCGTTTTTGGTGTTTGCGCGTTTTGGTGATTGTCGAATCCTGTTGTTTTAGGTTTACGCTAATTATCTGGTTTTCGCGTTAGTAAATTAAAACGTTTTCCGCTGCCTATTAAATTAATTGTTAATTTAATTATCCAAATTTAATTTACTGTTTATTCGGTAATCGTTTGATAATTATTTATTGTAAATAATTATTTCTAAATAAAAAAAAAAATTGCTATTACCGAGACCCGAATGCCACTGTCGTAACCCAACAGTGGTATCAGAGCCTTGATCACCACACGCAAACCCAGGCCGGTCTATTTTAAACCGGCATACTTTCGCGAACTGGGGTTCTGAACTCGAAAGTCGCGAAATTGACTGAATCGCCCTTTGTATATATTTAGTCGACATGGTTCCACTAAACATAATCCGATTCAATACAATTGGTTGAATTATCTTTCGTACATATTCGGCCCGACCACATTTGTTTTGTCATGAATGCGTTATGGTTTGGCCCAT
The DNA here is from genome assembly GCA_039602395.1 of Deinandra increscens subsp. villosa. Lineage (NCBI taxonomy): Eukaryota > Viridiplantae > Streptophyta > Magnoliopsida > Asterales > Asteraceae > Deinandra > Deinandra increscens. The sequence goes on along the minus strand of JBCNJP010000007.1, from coordinate 51,809,354 downwards.
TAGGCCCATGTAGTTTTGTTTTGGTTTGGCCCACTTTTACTGGGTTCAAAGTTGTAATTAGTTAAAATAAAATAGTTTTATTTTAAATTTGTAATCGCTCACATTCGCCTGGACGAACGAGACGAGCTTGATACAAGACCCATTTGGTATTATCCCTTTATGGGATTTTCGAAAATGGCTAGTAGTCAAAACAAGACCGACGTTTTCTGGATGAATCGCAGGAGCTTGTTAAAGCCAGTGGGAGCAACTACGTCAATCAGGGAGTTTTCTATTCACGTGGTTGATTTACCTTTATGTCCCTTGCCCTATTTGATGTTGTCATAGGCTCTGACAATATCGAACGCCCTGCATGGCCGAATATGTACATGTGTGTTTGCTTGTTTTTCGTTGCTTGTCTTAATTAGATTAACACGCCAACTTAAAACCCAAACTTAGTTTTTTTTTGAAACTAATTTTTCAATCGATTAAATAAAAGTCCTAATTTTATTACGGCTTCATAAAAATTTTATTAACCAATTTAATTCGACATTAAATTCGGATTTTTCGATAAAGTAATCGAACTTCAAAAGAAATTGGTTATCGTCTCGCGACACGTAGATCATTAATACTTAGGTTATTCAATTGATCGTCTCGAGTGAGATAGGATTCATAAAATCTGTCGTCACATTTAATATTAAAATATGACCTAATAATCCTATCTGGTAAGCCTAAAACCGGTAGTCTATGCCATCCTAAGTCGCGTCTAACTTGGAACATATTTACCGATGCATCCGTGTTGGAGTATTTCAACACCGCACGTGGTGTTTAGGGTATCTTCCAAGGTGAGCGTATTGGAGTATTTCAACACCGTACGCTCACACAGACCGCTTAGGACAACTACTATTTTCTTTACATGCACCTTTGGTATTGGAGTATTTCAACACCGTACCTCTGGTCGGCTTGTAAACAAAAGGGGCATAGATGGGGCTAAACGTATTTCGTTGATCCATTCGCGAAAGCCCCATAACGGGAGTTGTGATAGTCACAAGTGACAATCGTTGTCCATTCAGTTACTTAGAAGTTTTGAAAGCACTTTACGCTGTCTGGAGAAATTATCTAACTAACTGAATTCCCAATTCCTATTCAAGATTAGCTTGCCATCCTTGAATACGAATCAAACATCGAAACACTAAAACATTTGCCTGTTGTTTCAGATGGCTAACCGCGCAAACCAAGAGATTTTCCATCTCAAGTCTCTCCTTGAGAAGGAGAAACTTAATGGCGCCAACTTTCTCGATTGGGAAAGAAATCTGAAAATCGTCCTGAAAATGGCTAACATGGAAACCGTGTTAGATGCTGAGGTTCCTGAGGAACCTGAAGCTGACACGCAAGCGGCGCGAAACGCCCATAACACATTGCGTACAAATGCCAAAAATGTCGCATGTCTTATGTTAGCCACCATGGAATCTGAGATTCAGAAAAACATGGTTGACAGGACGGCTTTTCAGATGATCGGTGATCTGAGGGGCATGTTTGAAACTCAGGCCCGACAGGAACGCTATGACACCGTTGTGACACTCATTAGTTGTCGCATGGCCGAAGGCGCTGGACTATGTAAAGCAACTCTCGCATCTAAACGAGACGAGCCAGATAAATAATGATTCGCCAACAATGGATTGTTGCGTAGCGGAACATATTGACATTCCAATTAGAGTTGGCATGTTTAACCTTACCTGAATAAGGAAACATCCTCTAGTGTCGGACCCCTGGGTCCAATAGAATAAATCATCATCTCGATCATCACGAGACACTTTCAAACAATCAAAGACGAACGCATCTTCATGCTATCAAACTCTGAAAAGACTTTGACAATCGTTTTTTGAACTTATGAATAAGTCATAACATCTGGATATTAAGCATTCGAATTCCGTACCGCAAACTACGGAATCGAGCTTTTTCCGTTCTGGAGAACGGAAATTGATTATCGCATTTCTGCGTAAAATCAGTATCCACACGGTTTGGAAGAAAGATGAAGATAGGAATGTCAGTCTGCCTCAAGCAAGTGGGAGCATCGCCATAGATCCTTACTGGAATAACGATCAAGTGCCGATCCAAAGATCATTTAAATTTACTGGGTTGGAACTTTAAATGACACCTCAATCGATTATAAGTTTCAAGATAGTGTTAAGTATTGATCGTGATATGACTGAGCAACCATACGCGATCAATCTCTTGAAACAGTTCGAATCATACTAAATATGATGTAGACATGAATCCAATACTTGAATATTGCATAGAATGTTGCCGTAAGATGTTACGCCATAGATGGAAAATCACATCATCACTGCTGAACACTGATGAGGGAATATATGTTCATCAACCGAGTACGAATTATATTCGTTGAACATTAATAGCCAACTTGATTGAATCTGAACTAAGAATGCTATAAAACATTCAAAGGGTTAATTCGACTCTATAAATAGTCGATTAACATGCTCACGTGATAACACAGTCATACGTGTGCTTACCAAGGGCACTCCATTATCACAAGTTCGATTCACTTAAGAAGATTCTCTGTTCAAGATAAACGCTGAATCTCAAGAAACAACAGATATTGGCAATTCTAAATCGAAATACGAGCATTTGATAGCGAATCCATAATTTCCGCGATCGGGCCAGATCAGCGAAATTAGTCTACTACTTAGTACACGAATTCTGCATCACTTCGATATTCGATTCTAGTGTTGGATGTCGAATATTTCCGTTTGCACCATATCATTCGGCCTCCTCTAAGTTGTTAGACGAGAGTCTGAATTCTGCATAACGCGTTCGAATTTTATACGTTTTATCATCCATGAATATTTCGTTAATATTCTAAAAGTCCGTAGTCGATCAGACATTGCGGGAGCAACGCCTGAAGCAAGACTATTCTGACTCTGGACTCAAGTTGTTGACATCCAGACTCACAAGGCCTCGTTGGAGAATGACGTCGGGACGTAACTCGTATCAGAATGTCTTCATGGATCTTAGCATAAGACAAATCTGATTAATGGTATACTCAACGGTATCCTTAGACCTGAGACACATGAGCGACCTCCCGTTTGCCAAAGAACATTCTTTGATTGTAGCTTAACGCTGTCGCGTAACTGCCAGCCATAACGGTTACTTTTGGGAATGGATCTGAGGCTTAGTGGGAGCTGTATGTAGTCAACATGGGATTCTGTACTCTTGCATTTTTCAATGCAACAGGTCGACATCATGGGCCCTCTCGTTAGTTCCAAGTGTAAAGTGTAAGGCCTTACCCAAACTTACTGTGTGTTTGATTGGACCACTTCGAACAGTAAAACGAGGAATACAATAATCGAACACAAAGAGAATGAAAAGATCCATGTCTCTGGTTCGATTGATGTCA
>JBCNJP010000007.1:51590762-51805463 GCA_039602395.1 Deinandra increscens subsp. villosa | reverse complement strand
GGAACGACACTAAAAAATACTAATTAAAACCTAGACCTAAGACACACCTAATTTTACCGAAACAACCTAAACCGAACCGAACCCTAAGGCAGTGAACCTGTCGGATTGTAGTAGAGCTAAGGAAGACCGGATATCGAACCTAGGACACTATGAAAAACAAGACTTAACTTAGACCTAAGAAATGGAAATACTGCGTAAATTGGGTTTTTGATTTGAGGAATTAAATTAACTAACTTAACTAATATAACCAGCTAACCAAATTGTTTGCATTTGCAGAAAGATAGTAACAACAAAGTATCAAATACTCGGCACTATTTGCATTAACTCAAAGCTACACTATTACAAGTTGTTCAAGAACAGATGATGTTCGTGATGTATAAACTAAGAGCTAACTATGCTATATATAGTGCTGATGAGATCAATGACAACCATTGATCTCATGCGATCTAATCTAGACCGTAAACTAAAAAGTCAAATACAAACTACCAAAAGAATAAACAATCGGCAATTGGAATATCTTGCGTGTTTGCAGCAACATACTACTTTAGGAGAGCGGCTTGAATCAGATATAGAAGCATACGAGAAGCTTTTGCAGGATTGGACTTGCTGAAAAGACATCTCAGGAAAAGTCCGGTTGAACTCATTATCTGGTGGATAATCGAGTTCACCCGAAATATTCGCTAAAGGACAAAACTGATTCTTTCCGCTTGAACTGCCAGTTTCGCTTGATGTGAGAATTCCGCTTCAACTTCAACTTCAGCCGGAACATAACAAAATTGGCATTCAGCCGGAAATCTTCCAAGCGTAATATTCCTTACAAGGAATTAAATTAACTAACTTAACTAAACAACGCAACTAGCAAACGGACAGCAGGAAAACTCAGGAAATAATCAGACACGAGAAAGACACCACCTAGACTTAGAATCCCAAACAATACCTACAACTTAATCTGGCTATGACAACTCTAATGGAAGCTAATTCACCTTTTAAGTCCTTCTAAGCAAATGTTCCTAACGTTCGAACAGGAGTTCACCTTATCGGTACATCCAACCTCAACTAGACCTAACCACCCCCGAAACAATCTAAGGCACCTTAAGCTAGCAGGAACTACCTCTAATCAACACAACTGACACGGAATAACGAATTAACTAATTTCCAAGGGCATCCCTCTCCCGATGGCGATGTGATCCTATTCCACTAATCAACCCGACTACCCGACCTAGTTATCACCTCCCGGCTTGTCTAACTAGAGCAGAACACAAGATTCAAGAAAATTACTAAAATACTAAACTTTGATAATCAAGACAGATAATCAAATCAATCACAAACACACAGTCATGCAATCGATGTGCTCGACCCAAACCAAAAGACATTCGCACGTTAAGCAGTTTAGTAAATCAATTCAAACCCTAACTCTAGTGGTCATATGCATACAATCATGTTAACAATGGAATTGAATAAATACATAACATCAATCAAGAAATCATAGCCAAACAAAATCATAAATATTAATCATTCATCCAAACGGTCTAGGTGGTATAAGCAATTTAGCCTACCACCATGTTCATGGCAGAAAACCTAATAAAGTTTAGAACTAGAGCAGAATTCATGGTTCAAAAATACTTAATTGACAAGAAAACGAGAAAAGATTAGAAACCCGACACCCTAATTGTGGTCGAATGGTTGATCTCCACCTTCCCTTGCTATCCTCGCTTCTATGCTCTCAAAATCGTCTCCTCAAATACAAATTGTTGCTGTCGTTCGCTAAATAACTCTCCCCCAAAATTTCGTCCGTCGTCCCCTTATATATTTTTGACGGCCGCTTCTTTTATCCTCTCTGATCCCTTTATTTTTTTATCCCATCAAATAGGGCTATGGGGTTGCGAATTATAAGTCGGTTCCGCCAACTAATTATTTTGCCGTCTTTTCTTTTGCAAATTGCGATACCCTCCATCTGATCACCTTAAATTTGACATTATACTTTCACAATTTCACAAGCCACGTCCATTCCTTCATCCTAATTAATTTTTAATCACAAGTTTCACATCTTTTACACTAAGCCCCCTCGACTTAGTTTAAACTCTACGCCGGTCCTCCATATTTGTCAAGTGTTCTTGTCAACCCTCAATCTTTCTTAATTAACTCTTTAAACCCTTCATCTTTAATATAATGTCATACCATCCCCTTTAAACTCGTATGTCAACCTACAACCAAATATAATTAAACATTTTGAGCACACTTTAAAACACAATCGATCTAAATTAACACAAGACTCAATTAATTACTAAACTCACATAAAATTGTACAAAAAATGACTCAATAGCACATTAAGACTCAAATAACTAAAATAGATAAAAACTAAATAAAAATTATTCAAACTCGACTCAAATGTTATACAATTTACACAGGAAAACTGGATGTGTTTAGCACACATAAGAAATCTTCTATTTTCTCTTAAGCAAATCTTTAAATCCATGCATGGTTAAGTTCTTATACTTACTTGGGAGGTGACGAACCTCTGGTGGGTTGGGTAATGACCCCCTAAGTTTGCTTAAGGTGTGTCTAACGACTTTATGAAAACCCTTTTTATTGAAAGTTTATTATTGATTTTCTGAACCAAACGTCCTCTTCGTATCACAGACCATTTGGGGAGTCGAAATCCCAAAGGCCGGACTTGTGACACCCGGTCGGGGGACGATGCATGATCCGAAAGGTGACTCGCGTCTCATTCTACATGATACGATCGAAGTCCTTATGTCTATGTAAGCAAACTTGGCTGACCACCCAGGTGCGGGCTGAAAGTATTTGGTTGGGAATGGGGGTTGTAATATTTTGTAACTTCACAGAAGCCGAGATGGTACGTGTTTGTGAACTTGGCTCTGGTTACGTCGGACGTACACATGCGGAGAGCTAGGTGCGAATGAAACAAACCAGAGTCCCTTAAAAAGATCATTTTCATAATAAAATAATCTGGCACGCAGGGTTGTTCCCCTGCTGGTTCATGACGGCGTGTCGAGTAATGTAAGTCGCCGGTTTGAGGGGCCCCATAACTAAATGGTGTTGTACCACTTTGTTCGGTTACTAGCAGCACATTCTCACGGCGTTCGTACTCCTCGTAGACGGTTGATCGTGGAGATGGTGAATCAGCCTAAGATTCCGAAAGGTGGCTGGTCTTCTGCTAGTAAACGATCTTAAGCAAGACTAAGAGTCCTCATTCACCAACCTTAACCACTGGTAAGTTCTCCCAAGTAACACTAACTCTGATTTGCATAACTCTTAAATACCATCTTATTTCTTTCCTTTTGTTTTATTTTATTTTCTTTTCTTTTAAAAGTACTTTCTTCTAAACTAACCTTAGACATGGCTAGATGATAACAGCAGACTGAGTATCAAGAGCTCTCATTTTCTATTGTGTCCTGAACGACCCCGATTCAACTTACCACTACTATACTGCACCATGATGGGTATACTTGCCCGTGTAATGTGGTGAAATAGTAGTTGTCAAGAAAATCAGGTTTTATAAATTTAAAAGCTTACAACTGCTAAAATAGGTTTGAAAAATATTGTCATATTTTAAGTACACCTCAGCACACGTCAAGCTTTTTGGCGCCGTTGCCGGGGACACAAATGAGGATTTGGAAAAAAGTCCAAGTTAGCAGCCTAGCCAATAGTTTAAATTAATTTTCTTTTTCTTAGTTTAGACTTTTACTTCTATTAGTTTTTTTCTTATTTTTCTTTTTCTTTTCTCTTTCTTCTACTCATCTATCTTTCTCTGAGAAATATTGCAAGGATGGATAATAATTCGGAGGAATATTTCGGTTACAATGATGGATGGCCTCAGTCTGTTTGGTGTAAAATCTGCGGTGGTCCCCATTATTCTCGGGACTGCTACATATTAGCACGAACGCCTGCGTTCCTGCGACTGGATGAACCACCAGATGAGTCCACCAGCCATCATTATAGTTCTTTTTTACAATCTGAGTCAAATAATGGTTTTTGTCAAAATTATAATCAAACTGAGCCTAACCGACATAACTGGCAAAATAACATTACAAGACAAGATTTTGAAAATGAACCATCTACTTCAAACTCTACTTCTTGTTCCCACGATTTTTTCTTTGTCTGTACAAAGTGTAATGAGCAAAACTTGCAAGGCACAAGCTTTGCTTACACACCACATACAGAAAATGCACCTTATATACGCCCCAAGTCAGATCTTGAAGAAACCACGGAAAGAATGTTACAACATGTAAAAGTTCTTGAAGATTACTTCAGCCGTATACGGAAGGAGGAAAAAGAAGAGGTCATAATCAAGGAAGTTCCCCCAGAACCTAACATCCCAGCTGCAACGCCAGTTTTAACAAGTCCTGAAGAAAAGGAGTTGGATGCAACCCCTTCTCTTCAGATCCCGAACACCCAAGTCAATGAACCAGCAAAGGAAGCCGAAGAAATGTCCAGACCAGATGAGACGCCTGCCTCATCATCTTCAGGTAATGGTAAGAGTAAACCTCTTCCAACCCAGGTACACATTTCTCCACCTTCTCTTGAAAGTCTTGCTAATATCCCAACCAATGCTAGATTTTTCAAAGAATTGTTCACTTCACCTAAACTAGAAGAACTGCAACAAGTAATATTTACAAAAAACCAATCGTCACACTTTAGATACTTTTCTGATAAAAATTCTGTGACATGTTTTATCAAAAAGAAAATACAAACTGCCATAGCTGATGATAGTTTACTTGTAAATATGATGCCTACTATGCTGTTCAATAAACTAGAATTAGGAGAAATGACACCTTTCTGTCTGCCATTCATCCTCTCTGATCGATCTGTCCGTCTATCCAAAGGAGTTGTCAAAGATGTCCTAGTCAATGTTAACGACGTTAACATCCCCTCCGATTTCGTTATCCTTGACGATACCCCTTTAGTTTTCGGAAGACCACTCTTGGAGACTTGGAGGTCCGTGATCAACCCGGACAATGAAGAAATGAGGCTACAGCTCGAAGATCATAAACTATCTGTAAAGATCGAGAGATCTCTCGGATACCCATCTTCTAACGACCCTCCTTGGTTAAACGAAGTAGAAGAAGAAGAGCTCACCCAGGAAATCCTGGAAGAGGAGACAAACCCATCTCCTATCTCTAATTACACGAAGCACGAGTCCATCCACTCTATCAACGCCAACCCAGAAGACGAAGATTCCAACAACACACCGACAGTTGAGAATAAACCGACGCTGGAACTAAAGGAACTTCCAGAACACTTGGAATACGCCTTTCTGGATGGCGACCGCAACTCGCCTGTAATTATTTCTGCACGCTTAAGCCCAAAAGAAAATGAAGCATTGCTTGCCATCTTGCTAAAGCATAAGAAGGCTATAGCATGGAAGCTATCAGACATCAAAGGAATAAATCCATCGCTGTGAACGCACAAAATCCTAATGGAAGAGGTGTATAAGCATGTTTTCCAACCACAACGAAGGGTGAATCCCAACGTACAAGAAGTGGTAAAGAGGGAAGTTGTCAAACTTCTGGATGCTGGTCTTATATACCCCATATCTGACAGCCCTTGGGTTAGTCCTGTTTAGGTGGTACCCAAGAAAGGAGGAATGACTGTTGTCACTAATGAAAAAGACGAACTCATTCCTACCCGTATAGTCACTGGCTGGAGAGTCTGTATTGAATATAGAAGGATGAATGACGCCACCCGAAAGGACCACTTTCCTCTTCTGTTCATAGACCAAATGCTAGAGCGTTTGTCTGGATATATGTACTTTTGTTTTCTTGACGGATTCTCAGGATACTTCCAGATTCCCATAGATCCTAAGGACCAAGAGAAAACAAGAGTTACATGTCCATATGGCACTTTTGCCTACAGACGCATGCCTTTTGGCTTATGTAATGCTCCTGCTACTTTTCAGCGTTGCATGGTTGCCATTTTCCACGATATGATTGAAAAATCCATGAAAGTATTCATAGATTATTTTTTCGGTTTTTGGCAACTTGTTTGACCATTTTCTGCAGAATCTCGAGAAAATTCACGCCCGATTCGAAGAAACTAACTTAGCTCTTAATTGGGAAAAGTGTCATTTTATGGTCCAAGAAGACATAGTTCTTGGCCATAAAGTCTCCCAAGCTGGGTTAGAAGTAGACAAGGCCAAAATTGACACTATCTCTCGTCTACCCCCACCATCTTCCATCCGTGACATCCGCAGTTTCCTCGGACATGTAGGTTCCTACCGTCGTTTAATCAAGGACTTCTTCAAGATCTCTAAGCCCTTGACGAAGCTGCTGGTGAAAGAATCAATCTTCAACTTTGATAAAGACTGTACGGAAGCTTTCTCCCTCCTAAAGGACAAACTTGTCCATGCACCTATCATGACTACGCCTAACTGGTCTCTGCCCTTTGAGATCATATGTGATGCTAATGACTATGATGTGGGGGCAGTACTAGGTTAACAGAAAGACAAGCACTTTCACCCAATTACTATGCTAGTAAAACATTGAACGACGCCCAGGAAAACTATACAGTTACCAAAAAGGAGTTGTTAGCAGTGGTGTTTGCGTTTGACAAATTTTGTTCATATTTGGCGTTATCAAAAACTATCGTTTTCACTGATCACGCAGCTATCCAATACCCATTCAAAAAGCAAAATGCTAAACTTAAACTCATCCGATGGATTCTTCTGCTTCAAGAATTTGACATTGAGATAAGGGATAAGAAAGGTGCTGAGAACATTACCGCTGATCACTTGTCAAGACTCGAAAGCGATACTCAAACTTCAGGAGGAGAAATAAATGAAAGGTTTCATACAGAATACCTCGAGAGGGTTGACTCTTCTGCTGAACCCTGGTTTGCAGATATGGCAAACTACCTCGCAAGCGGCCTCATACCTAGAGGGTTAACACATCAACAACGAAGAAAATTCTTCGCTGACGTTAAATATTTCATATGGGAAGACCCATACCTTTTTAAGGTATGCACCGACTAACTCATCAGATGATGTGTGTATGGTACCGAGACCGTTAGCATCCTTAAACGCTGTCACTCTGGACCTTGTGGCGGACATCATGGAGCCAACGCCACCGCAAGGAAAGTCCTCGATTCTGGCTTTTACTGGCCAACTATATATCAGGACGCCCACAAACTTGTACAAACCTGTGACGCGTGTCAGAGGACTGGGAACATCTTCATACGCAATGAGATTCCCCAGAACTACATATAAATTTGTGAGATCTTTGATGTATGGGGACTTGACTTCATGGGACCATTCCCAACTTCGATATGGAGCAACTACATCCTTGTGGCCGTAGACTACGTCTCAAAATGGGTCGAATCCGAAGATTTACCCACTAATTACGGCCGAGTAGTTGTTAAAATCCTCAAAAAGTTATTTTCTAGATTAGGGACTCCAAGAGCCTTAATATGCGACAAAGGTACGCACTTCTGCAACTATCAAATGGAAAGAGTCCTGGCTCGGTATGGAGTAATCCATAGAGTCTCAACAGCTTACCATCCCTAAACAAATGGTCAAGCTGAAGTGACTACCCAGGGAATAAAACGAATCCTGGACAAAGCAGTTGGTAATAACCGAAAGGATTAGGCTGATAAACTCGATGATGCACTTTGGGCATTTCAGACAGCCTATAGAAATCCAATTGGTACCACCCCTTACAGAATGGTTTATGGCAAAGCTGTCATCTCCCAGTTGAATTAGAACACAAGGCTTTATTGGGCCCTTCATACTCTTAACATGGAACTTCAAAAATCAGATCAAACTTGACTCGGTCAACTGACCGAACTCGAGGAATTACACGGCCATGCCTACAACAACTCCAGCATCTACAAAGACCAAACCAAGAGATATCATGATTCAAAATTGAAGAAGCTACGGAGAATTCAAGAAGGAGATAAGGTCCCGCTGTACAACTCTCGTTGGAGGTTATTTCCCGGGAAGCTGAAATCAAGATGGACTGGACCCTACCAAGTAGTTCGTGTTTATCCTTACGATGCCGTTGACATTCGCGACAAAGATGAAACCATATTCAAGGTCAACGGCCACCGTTTAAAACTCTATGAAGGGATCTTCGACCATGATGAAGAAAACCTTCCTCTAGAGCATGATATGCATAGTGTATCAATGGGTCCGGCCTAAGACCCAGAATTAAATTTAGGTCATCTATCCATAGTGTAGGAAGTCAATAAGCGGTACAAAAAATTCAATAAAAAACACAAAAAATTAGTCCAACACGCCCCGTGTTTGACTAGGCATGCCCCGTATCCATTTGCGTTGACGTGTGTCAGCATACGTTGACTCATCTCTAAAATCCAACACAGGAGCACACCCGTGCCCCTTCCGACATGCCCCCGTGCCGCGGTCACTGATCAGAAATTCAGAAGCCTTGAAGCAGCATTTGGCCTCATATGACCCCCTTTTGGCTTCTTATACCTCCCTCCATGCACCTTTCACTCTCACAATCAGAAGAAGAAGTCAAAGAAGAACATTCACTTTAAGGTAATCTTCATCTTGTCCTCTTCATTTCTTCTTCATGAGCATGCCACATAAGGGCATGCACATTAAGACATTCTCTACTCCTCATGGTCTTTTTAAGCCTTTTTCTTCATCATCTCTTATTTTCTCAACCTTCCAAGCATCATGGTTTAGCAACTAAGACCTATTTTAGTTGTTTTGAGTTTCCTAAATCTAGTTTTTGCTTAAATAAGATGCTAAACCTTGTTCTAACCCAGTTTTTGAAAAAGGAAATGGAAATGGGTTGAGAAAACACAGCTTCACTCAAAATTTCAAGCTCATTGTTGATATTCCGAAGAACAACACGTGTCGTGCCTAACTAGGCACGAGCTGTGCCGCCTGCTGTTCTTGCATGAATCTTGTGTTTTTGCGTTTTTTGCAGCTATGGTGGTCATTAAGGAGATCAACAAAACCAGCTCTCACTCGGAAGCACATCCCTCAATTCAAAGCTTGCTCAACCAAGTGCTAACTCTTCGAGCAAACCTTGATGAAGCTTACGAGCGAGAGTTGGAGCTCAATGAGAGAGTTAACTTCTTAACGATAGCTTTTGGGTTCCTATCATGGAGCTTGGCAAACCTTAACGAGAGGGTTGACTTCTTCTTCTCGCCCCCTTTGTCCCCTCCGATGCCCCATGGCTGGAGGCAGAGGTGCCCGACGATGTCCAATTCATCACTGAGATGCTACGCGAAGACATGTTCGCCGTAGTGCCCATACTTGATGGAGCGGTTGATGAACCTTTACAGTGACGACGACGTCCCGCAGCCACCTCGCGACCAGGTGGCCCAGTAGAAGAACTCTCCTTTGAGAAGCTGTGTAGAAGCCCATGTAGGAGTAGGTTGAATAAGTGGTTTGTTGGTGGTGATTTGTGATGAATTTTGGTTGAATAAGTGGTTTGTTGGTGGTGATTTGTGAAGAACTCTTGTTGAGAAGTTGTGTAGAACCCTTGACCTGATGAAAGTCTCAAGGGACTTATGTGCGTGTAAGGAGCACGCAGTCACCACATGATGCCGTTATGCATTGAATGCACTACCTATGGGTGGTCCCTACTCTAACAAACAAACATTCTGCATGTGGTCCTTAACCAATGAGAATGTGACACGAGTAACAGAGTACCACCTGAAATATTCCCTCACACGACGTGTACGGCACACGCCTGACGTCACTAAGCACCTGGAAGCCCTACTAGGAAGCCTATAAATAGTCACTCAGGATCGCAAATTCAGGTACATGGTCTTCTCTATAATTTACACTCACTTCCTCTCAAAAGAGTTACTGATTCTCACGCCAGAGGGACGATATAGTGGCACCTCTCTGGTCCACCCTGTAACGCCTTAACGTGTTGTTCCAGTGTGCAGGTTTCTTACCGTTAGATCCAGGCTACTCACCTCAGAAAGCTCTAAGAGTCCGTTTTCACCCCTTTTCCGGTCCGGGTGAATTTAGTTCTCTTCATTGGCACAAACCGTTTCAAACAAACTGAGCTTTTACAACATTCTCTCCAGTTTTCCAAGTACACATGTCTGATTCACCGTTTCTTCCCCTCATCAAAAGTTCTGATAAAAACCAAGAGTCCTCAAACCTCCTTGATTATTCATATGCTTCGCTCGAACAACCTGATAACCCCATAAATAAATCGACAGTCTCACCGGTTCAAACACCAGCCAGGGTTAGCTCCGACACGCTTTCTAGCATGGCTAGTTCCATCTTTCCTAGTCAAACCATGGGAGGAAATGCAATACTATATGCCTTTGGGGCGAGGTATAGCTCAACTATCCCTAACCCGGCTCTCGCGACGTGGAGCATCATTGTCGGGCTTAGTGCTTCCAACGCTAGCCTTTCGTATCGCCTCTCCATCACGCTGCGCCCGCCAGCATTTTCTACTACGACGGCAGTTCCACAGAGGTCCTTGCCGCCTACTTCGGTTGTCGAACCCCCGCGGGATAACCCTGGAAACAATCCGCAAAGCATAGTACCACCACCTTTTGCAGGATACAATGAGCCCCCTAGAGGTCGCGCAATGGATAGAACAACAACGGTGATACTTCGAACAGCTCAGCGCGCTTCAGTCAAGCTTCCGCATGAGTGCGCATTCTCAGCTCAACTTCGGAACGGTACCCTCCACTTCCGCCACAACTACACCTGTTTTTTTAACACCATTGGCGGGCAGCGCTGTCCCTACGACGCGCCCGATATACTCGGATCCCAGACCAACCCCGGTTTACGTTCCACCACCGATTTATGTTCCGCCGCCTCCCCCGCCTGAAATAGATTACACGATAGCTTACAAGCCCACATCAATTGTGGCACAATCCAAGTTCATAGTACCCATGGCATTGGCAAGCTTCCTAGCTAAGTTGAAAATGCCCTCCGTGGTAGGGAAATATGATGGACTTTCGGATCCCAATGATCATTATAATTGTTTTATCAACGCGGGTGCATTAGAAAATACTGTTTGGACCATACTGGTGTGGTGCCATATGTTTGTGCACACTTTGGTGGGAACTGTGCGCCTTTGGTTTGATTCACTACCCGTGCGGCAGATAGCAAGTTTTGAGGAGCTGGAAAACAAGTTTTTCCAGCAGTTTTCACAACAGAAACGTCACACGAAGGAAAAAGTGGAAATCCTCCATATCCACCGTCGTGACAATGAAGCTGTAGAGAATTTCCTTTCTAGGTTTAACATTGAGAGTCTCCAAATCGGTGGTGCAATTGAGGATTTAATGATAGCTAGCTTCCTACAAGGAGTAAGAGAGGAGCACCTTGTAAGAAAAATTTTAAGCGGAGGACAACCGCAAGCACTGGATAAGCTAATGTCAATCGTGAAGAAGTATGTCCGCACGGAAAAAACCATCGTGCTTAACCGCGCATATGAGTGTGGAAAGGAGCGGGTCCGTTCGTCCGGCTTTCGAAAGGATTCTCAAGGTGGGCGACAGTCACGCGGGCACGACAAACGATCAGGCGGCCGATTTACCCGGTACCAACCAAGTATAGAACAAAAAAACTCATACCGTGATCAAGGCCATGGAAAGGAAACGTCAACAGTTAAGCGTGGTCAACCCGCGTCCTCCTCAAGTTAGTATTTGGCCAAGTCTCCGAGCGCAATCTTCAGTGGTGAAAATTTGAAATGGGAAGAACCTAGACCTTTAAAGGAGAGTAATACCCACGACACTGAAGAATACTGTGAATATTTTTGAAATGGCCATGTCACTGATGATTGCTTCGCGCTTAAGAAACAGCTTGCCAAATTTGTAAAAGATGGCAAGCTCGCACACTTGCAAAAGGGCGATGAAAGGAAAAAAGAGGGATCACCAAAGTACAAGGATATCTTCATGCTCCGAGTAGAACAACGTAAAGAAAAGAAAGTTGACCAACGCGTGGAACCTTGGATGCACGCTCCACTAACCTTTCCCCCACAAATTAGCAATTATAACGAAGGAGCAATAACAATCACCCTTCGCCTCGGAAGTGACTGTTGGTACTAGAATTCAGGAGACACTGAGCAGCTCGCATCAGCTCGCAAGCACTTCACTGTAAGGATCCTGAATTAAATTTCTTGACTAACTATTGCTTTCCCCTTTTTGTTTATTATTCGCAGGTTAGCTCAAGCATGGATCACGTGTCCTAAAGACCCGGTCAACTAACGGAAACGTGGACTGAGTGGACTTCTAACGGTCGTGTGAGGGACGTGGAGTTAGTTGCTAGTTTTTAGGGAATATTGTTACAATGTAATCCGTATTTAAACTGAGCTCTAGGTTTGCACACACAACACACTTTTCTTTACTTCCTTCTACGATCACAATTCTCTGCAACACTTAGATTACGAGCTCATTTCATTTGTACTCAACACATTTATTATATAAAAGTTTTAGGAGGCAGGTACTTTGAACCGGCCCCCGAGGTTTTTTGCTAGGCTCCTTGAGGATACTCAAGGATTCCTGGATTTTCCCTCGTTACATCCTCGTGTCAATCTTCACAATTACATTTCCATCTTTATTTACATCAAACACGCTACCTCACTTACAAAGTTTGATCAACTAATTGCTTAGGCAGTTTTTGACCAAAACAATTTGGCGCCCACCGTGGGGCAAACGGTGTTTGAATTCGATTAAGAGCCTCGATCTTCTTCCCATAATCGATTCTTGAAAATGTCGAGCCAACAAAAAATTACTTCGAAATCTGTTTCATCCACTAAACCGGCTGTCGACACTGGTCTCCCCCCAATGCTGAAGAAAGTGACCGGCACCGACGCTAAAAGAATGGAATATCCTACTTTTCAGGGATCTCAAGGTACGTCCACTGACTCTGCTATTTCTAATAACGATCTGTATGTTTTGATCAGGCAGATGAAGTCTCATGTGGATGAGCAAGCCAAAACCAACGAGAAAATGATGAAGGAGATCATGGAATTGAAGAAATCAAAGAAACCGGTAGAGGAAATTAGCCCTTTGATGCCAAAATCATTCGGGTTCGACTCTCCGGAAATATCGGAGCAGCCGAAACAGAAAGCAAATCCCTCTACTGCTCCAAAGTCAGGTATTGCAACAGCTACTACTGCAGGATTCTCAGGCTCTCAGCATCAGAAGGCTTCCAGGGTGATAGATTTGGAATACTCTGGGTTCTACTCCGAGCAGCCCCCAGAATCTTACTACAGTGGATATGGAAGTCAGCAGCTGCCGAGATGCTCGAGTCAGCAACCAGCCGGGTTTTTAAGCCATCAAGTGCCGACAGTCTCGATACAACAACCTGTATCTCAACCACAGCGGTTTGCTGCGACGAACCTTCATGAACCCTGGAGTCAGCGGTCAACAGCGCCTACTCCTCAGATGCTACAGGGATCTTCATCTCAGCCATTCCAACAATATCGGAGCCGCTTCCGAGCTGCTCAGGATCCTCAAGGATCCTTATTTTCTAATCCTACTGTCTCTGCAGGCACATTCCCAGGTTCATCTCAGGAGATGCATGAGGGAGACTTCATCCCCATGCAAGTGGGAACCACAACTGAGCCGACCATCCTTAGAGATGCTGAATATGGACCCCAGATCCATCTCCAAACTTCCAGGGCTGGTAACAACTTTGATAATTTTTATTCTAACCCTAACCAAGGAACTGTGCAGGATGCAGGTATCAACCCAACTATCGCTAGGGAACTTCAGAGGTTAAAGGACATGATCTCAAGTGTCCCCGGTGTTATTCGTCCAATTCCTGAAGTGCCAGCAGGCAGCCACAGAGTTTCTAGATTTGCATGGCCCATTTGTGACGTGGAGATACCAAAAAGATTTCAAACCCCCAACATGAAACTCTACGATGGGACCACAGATCCTGAGGAGCACGTGGCACAATACAGGGAACGGATGGAAATCAACCCCATTCCTGTAAACATCAAAGAAGCTTGCCTATGCAAGGGATTCGGCTCAACATTGACAGGGCCAGCCTTAAAATGGCTGCTCAGTATCCCTCCTAATACCATTACTTCTTTTCCCCATTTAGTTAACTTGTTTAATAACCAGTTTTCTTGCAGCAGGAGCTTTGAGAAGCTCACAGGTGACTTGTACAGAATAGTTCAGAAGCCCAACGAATCCCTGAGGGATTATGTGGCCAGATTCGGTCGAGAAGCTCTAGATATCCCCAACCTAGATATGGCTGCTGCTGTAGAAGCTTTCAAAATGGGGATTAGAGGAGATTCCCGCTTTTATGATGATTTGGTTATGACTCCTTGCAGGAACCTCGATGAAGTCAGAACGAGGGCATTAAGGTTCATCAGGTTGGAAGATGATAAGAAGATCCAAAAAAGAGGTGACGAACCGTCAGGCAGAAGGACAGATTCTCCCGGAAAACAACAACGAAACAAACCCTATTATCGAAATGATAATCCCAGGGTCAACGAAGTTGAAGAAGAAGACGACGAAGAAAACTTCCCAAAGGTATCTGATTATTGCTTTTCAGTTGACATGGGTGGTTTGTTATGTGCCTTGCAGGATCTGGGAGATAAAGCCAGGTGGCCAAGAAAATCAGAAAAACAAGGATCGTGGAAGGATAAGTCTAAGTGGTGTGCTTACCACGAAGACTTCGGGCACTTAACAGATGACTGCATAGCCCTTCGGAAAGGAAATCAGTTACCTGCTCAGCAAGGGGCATCTCAAAGAATTGTTTGGCAGGAAGAGAAGTAAAACTCAAGAAGCTGCCGAGCTGCCCAAAAGAGCACAGTCGCCGCCAGCAGATGCAAAAGTAATCAACTTCATCTCAGGAGGATCTGACATATGCGGAGCCTCCTTCTCATCAGCAAAAAGACATGCAAAGGAGGCCAAGATGGACCAAGGCAGTCGGCCAAAGAAGAACGCGATATTGACTGAAGACAAAGTTATCTCTTTTGACGAAACTGATAAGCTAGATATCCAGGATCCTCACCACGACAGTCTGGTAATTACATTATGTATTGCTAACCATTATGTTCGCAGGATCTTGATAGACAACGGCAGTTCAGTCAACATCATCCAATTGGACGTGCTTAAAAAGATGAGCATTCCAGAAGAAGAGATAATTCCAAGATCCTCGGTATTAGTAGGATTCAGCGGAGAAACCAAGCATACGGTTGGAGACATCAGACTTCCCGTCTACATTGAAGGAGTCAATTCCATGCAGAAATTCTGCGTCATTGACTCCCTTCCTTGTTGCAATGTGATCTTGGGAAGGCCATGGATCCATGATATGAAAGCAGTTCCATCTACCTATCATCAATGTGTGAAGCTTCCCACACCATGGGGAGTTGTAAGAATACTAAGCGATCAACAAGAAGCCAAAGACTGCTATACTTCCGCTATGAAGAACACCATCAAGCCAAAGCCAGCATAGCAATTAAAGAAACCAGCACGAAGAATTCAGATGACAAAGGAGTTGGAAATCAAAGAAGTTCAACTTAATCCTGAAGATCCTGAAATCAAAGTGCTGGTAGGAACCAATATTCCTGAGGATACTGAGGAGCAGCTCGTGAGCCTCTTGAAGTCCCGAGTCACAACGTTTGCATGGAAACATGAAGACATGACAGGTATATCTAAAGATATTATTACTCATAAACTTGGTATAGATGATTCTTTCAGGCCAATACATCAGAAAAGAAGGAAGTTCGCTCCTGAGAGAAACATCATAATCCAAGAAGAAGTTGACAGGCTGCTCAAGTCAAAAATGATTAGAGAAGTTAAATATCCTCGATGGCTGGCTAATGTGGTGGTAGTCCAGAAGAAAAACGGTAAGTGGAGGGTATGTGTAGACTACACAGACCTAAACAAGGCCTGTCCAAAAGACCCATTCCCTCTGCCACATATCGATTCTATGGTGGACGCAACTGCTGGACACGAGATGCTAACTTTTATGGACGCTTCTTCGGGCTTTCAACAAATTCAAATGGAACCATCAGATCAGGAAGACACAGCCTTCATGACTCCCACAGGTATTTATTGTTATATTGCAATGCCTTTTGGTTTACGAAATGCAGGTGCCACGTACCAGAGGCTAGTCAACATGATGTTTAAAGACAAACTGGGGGACACCATGGAAGTATACATAGATGATATGGTAGTAAAATCGAAGGAAGCAAAGGATCATCCTAGAGACCTTCAAGCTGCTTTTGATATCTTGGACCAGTTCAACATGAAATTGAATCCTTCCAAGTGCCATTTTGGAGTAAGAGCCGGCAAGTTCTTGGGCTTCATGGTTACTGAAAGAGGAATTGAGGCCAGCCCTGAACAGATCCAAGCAATCATAAATTTGAAGTCTCCAACAAATGTCAAAGAAGTTCAGAGACTAACTGGCAGAGTGGCAGCACTCAACAGGTTCATATCAAGATCGTCTGAAAAAAGCAAAGAATTCTATGACATATTGAAGAAGAACAAAAAGTTCGAATGGGGTGAAAAACATGAAGCAGCTCTGAGCTCCTTGAAAGAATATTTATCATCTGCTCCACTTCTAATGCAACCAGTCAAGGGCGAACCACTATCTCTCTATTTAGCAGTTTCAAGCAGCTCAGTAAGTGCCGTGCTTGTGAAAGATCATGAGGGACAACAGCATCCGGTATATTATGTAAGCAAAACATTATTAGACGCCGAAACCAGGTATTCTTATTTAGAAAAATTAATCTTAGCCCTTGTCATGGCTTCCCAAAAATTAAGACATTACTTCGAAACTCATGTTATTTATGTGAAAACTAACTATCCTGTTAAGTGTGTATTGAGAAAACCTGAAATGTCAGGAAGAATGGCGAAATGGGCAGTTAAATTAAGTGCCTATGACATCATATATGAGCCAAGAACAGCAATCAAGTCACAAGCCCTTGCAGACTTTGTGGCTGATTTCAGCAGCGATATACTGCCAGAAGTTGAACTAGAGGTCAAGCAGCTCGAAGAAGCTTCAGGCAGCTGGGTCTTGTACACAGATGGAGCATCTAATGTTAGAGGAACAGGATTGGGTGCGCTACTGAAATCGCCACAGGGGGACATTATCCCTCTATCTATCCATTGTGAATTCAAGGCTACTAATAATGAAGCCGAATACGAAGCTTTAATTGCAGGATTACAACTCGCTAAAGATATGGGTATCCAACACATTCAAGTTTTTATTGACTCCTTGTTATTAACTAACCAATTTAATGGATCCTATGCAGTGAAAGGCGAAAGGCTAACCAAATATCTAGACCTTGTAAAACAGTTAGCATTATCTTTTGAAAATTGCAGCATATCACAGGTACCTAGAGAAGAAAACGCAGAAGCTGATGCTTTGGCAAATTTAGCATCATCCTTAAGGATCCCAGAAGGTGTCAAGATTCCCATAACTCACATCCTGACACCGGCAATCGAAGAACAAGAAGTTAATGATGTCACAACAGATAAAGATCAAGAAATGATAAACTCTCAGGATCCTCAGGAATCCTGGACTTACCCTATCAGGAGATTTATTCAAGAAGGAGAAATCCCCAAAAACGAGAACTCCAGACTCTTCCGAACAAAGGTAATCCCATATTCAATAATAAATGGTATCTTATACAAGAAATCTCTTGCAGGACCATACTTGAGATGCCTCGAGCAGCCTGAAGCACTTGCGGTACTCCAGGATATTCATGAAGGTGATTGTGGCAATCACACTGGGGGCAGATCACTATTTTCCAAAGTATTGAGAACAGGATACTACTGGCCTACTATGAAGAAGGATGCTATGGCCTTTGTTCAGAAGTGTGATGCATGTCAGCGGCACGGCAATATCCTCCATCAGCCTGCTGAGCCGCTCCATTCAATATCATCTCCATGGCCGTTTATGAAATGGGGCATGGACATAGTTGGTAAGCTGCCTGTAGCACCTGGAGGAAAAGTCTTCATGCTGGCTATGACGGACTATTTTTCTAAGTGGATTGAAGCCGAAGCTTTTGTTCAAGTTAGAGAAAAGGAAGTGATTTCCTTCATTAAAAGGAATATTTTGACAAGATTTGGAATCCCATCAGAAATAGTGTGCGACAACGGGTCTCAGTTTATTGGAAAAAGAACGACTAGTTTTTGTGAGGCATGGGGCATCAAAATGGTAACTTCAACTCCCATACATCCACAAGCTAATGGCCAAGCGGAATCGAGCAATAAGATTATCATCAATAATCTTAAGAAGAAACTAGGAGACAAAAAGGGGAAATGGGCTGAAGAGCTACCTTTCGTATTGTGGGCTGACAGAACGACCTCCAAGAATGCTACTGGTCGAACACCATTTTCCCTAGTGTTTGGCTCAGAAGCTGTAATACCCACTGAAATGGTGATGCCAACTGCCAGAACAAGCTGCCAGGATTTTGAAGCAAATAAGCAAGAGCTCCTTGAAGATCTTGAAACGATTGATGAAATCAGAGACCTCGCGAAATTCAGGATGGCAGCATACCAGCAAAGGATAGCAAAGTCCTACAACAGGAATCTCAGGATCAGAAGATTTCAAGTAGGGGATCTGGTACTCAGGAAAGCTTTTCAAAATACAACCAATCCAGCACATGGGAAACTTGCACCTAAATGGGAAGGTCCTTACCTAATAGACTCAGAAGCTGGAAAGGGAGCATACAGGCTAGCTACTATGGAAGGTGAGCTGCTCCCAAGAGCTTGGAATGCAATTCACTTGAAGTTATATTTTATGTAAGCGCTCTCTAGATCCTCTGAGCATATCAAAAGAATCCTTGTTTAAACTTCGAAAACCTCAGGTATGATTTTTGACTCTCATTTCAATTTCATATTATTATCTTTGTGGAATGATTACTGACTTAGGCATCGGAGGGGTGTTAGCCAAGCTAACACCCACCCCTCACCAAGCCTTGAAGTGTTTTGTAGGTGCTCCGAGCGTCCTACCATAAGCTAGAGGCTGATCACCTCTTCTAAGTATAAAGCATTCTGAATGCTGTCAAAAGGTTTAGGAGGTTTTCACCTTCTCGTTCACTAATGGGAATCGCCAGGAGCGCAAGACCCTCGCCAGGAGCGCACGGTGGTGGCCTATGGTTCAAGGTGGTGCGACCAGTCCATCTGAGGGTGGCTGATAATTTCATCACTGTTGGCCATAGAGTGCACTTCAAAATGGGTGGCAGACGTGTCATCTCGAAAAGATTCTAAGGTTTTTGGCATTTTCATGTCAACCAAGGTTTAGGCACATTCGTGTCTCTCAAGTTTTTGGGCTTGACCCCAGTTGGCTTAGTCCCAAGTATTTTTGAGCTTGTCCTCAGAATAACACAGGTTTTTAATGTTCTCACATTAACTAAGGTTTAGGCACTTTCGTGTCTCTCAAGTTTTTGGGCTTGACCCCAGTTGGCTTAGACCCAAGACTTATAAAGCATTTCGTACCTCAGAAGACAAGGTTGGGCTTGACCCCTGTTTGACTTGTTCCTAAATGCTCAAGACTTATTCTCAGATTCATCGGAATTTCATCTTAAGGATTCCTAAGGATCCTCATGGATCCTGGTTATCTCGACAGTTGGATTACTTTTGAACAGGTGACGTTGGTACTGCGTATATTGCATATTTTTATTACTAACCAAGTATTGGCTAGCATCATGGTTTGTTAACATTGACAAAGTTTTATGGGCTTTAGAATTTTTAAACTAAGCATCCTGTCGGATCGTCATTCAAACATTTTTTCGAAATAACCAAAAATATACACAACACACCATGATGATCAAAATACTACTAAGTTATATTTATGCAGGAAATTAGAAAAGTTGACCCCAGGCTTCGTCTTGGAACCCAAGATCCCTCCACCTGAGGCCAACGACATTGTCTAAGGAGCTTGGACTTCGCCTTGAAACTCAAGGTCCCTCCATCCAAGCCCCCAAAAGTCAAGTTACCATTGTTTTTGTTTCACCACTACCATTGTTTACAAAAGAACCACAAACCACCAAAACAAACAAACTAAAAAAGTGGGCTCCGACCTAGTCAAGAATGCCTTCATCGCCCAACTTATCACCAGCAGCCTCCGCCTGCTCCACCTCCTTGCCCTTGCCCTTCTCCTTCTCAGCTTCCTTCTCGACCTCCGGCTCAACCTCCTTATCAGCTTTTTCAGAAGCTTCCCCCCTCTCGGCCAACAGCTTCTTGAGGCTCACCTCCCAATCCTTAACCGGCCAGCTCTCTGGAGTGAAGCCTTCAGCCTGCGCAGCAGTCGCCATCTCAATCATGCATTCCAGCACGCTGATGGCGGCTGAGGATTGAGCATTCTGTTCAGCCAGGTTTAGAGCTTCAGCAGCTGCAGCATCTCTTTCTTTGAGCTGCTTCTCATAATGGCGTGTGTTGCTGGCTGCTGCCTTACTCACCTTCTCAAGACGGAGCGTGGCCTGGTCAAGTTTAAGCTCAGAGGCTTCAAGCTTCTGCTCAGCTGCTTCAAGCTTCTGCTCCATAGTCTCCAGTTTGCCTTCGAGATCAATCACCTCGTGGCTCAGCTTGTCGATACCCTGCACCAAAGCATAACACATCAGAATCAACAAGGGAAGTATTATAATTATAATGTTAACATACTTCTCTATTATTGTGCTATTACTTACAATGTTCACCACAGCTTGCAGCGATAGCAGCTTGTTAGCAGCTGCAACAGGAGGGAGATCATCGAAGCTGTCCACATTGATAGTGGAGTCTGGAGCCTTGCGCTTCTTCGCAGAAGAGGTCTTGGATCGAGTGCTGGGAGCTCGAAACTTAGGGGCTGAAGGGTCAGTGGGAGCCTTGCTGCTGGTCTCCTCGGTTTTTTCTTTCTTTGCGATGAGCAGTTTGAGGTCCTTGAAGGAGAAGTTGGAAGCTGAACCTGGAGCTTCATCATATACAGAAAGGGATCAGTTTCCAGAAATCATAGAGAATAACTTGAAACAAAAGGAGAGCAGACTCATACAAATACCTGTTGACATGGTTCTTGAGGGGCTGAGAGATTGCTGGGTGATGCTTCTAGCACTTGAAACGTCTTCGGGTTGACAACTTCTTTCTGCCACTGGAATGCTGAAGAGATCCTTGAGCTTCTTGGAGGATTCACGGGTTGGCTTGATTAGAGCTTCGAACTTGGGCGCTGTAAGGACAAAAAAGCAAGCATATCAGTTAAATAAAATTGAAGAGTATTTGGAATCGGAATGTAACTAAAACTCTTCCTACCCTTGACAACCCACTGGGTAGGAAGGTTCTCACAACCAACAAGGCTACTCCTTTTGACAAAGAAGAATTGACGCTTCCAATCATGGTCATTGTGAGAAACCCTAGGGATCATCTGGGCTTCTCCGGATCTAACCTTCAAGACAAACCTGCTGTTGCCGTGTGTGGCCAATCGGTACACTTTGCAGATCTCGGCGACCCCAATGTTTAGGTTACGGGTCTGGTTCAGGTGATGAAGAGAAAGAAGAATTCGCCACACCATGGGCATTACTTGAGAGTAGGCAAGGTGGGTGATCGAAAAGAAATCAGTGACCAAATCCGGGAAAGGAAATGTCATTCCAAGCAGAAAAGGGTAGTGAAGGAAACAGACCCAGTCGTCGGAGATATGGTCAGCTTTCAAAGACGGATCGAAGGGACGGAACTCAGCTCCGGCGGGAAAGCTCGCAGAACGCTGCAACATTGCGATCTTCCGATCGTCAAAGTTGCAGGTCTCCTCCGCCGTCGCCGGGAGGAGTCCTTGGTCAGTAAACTCGTCGGCCACTTGGTCGGAGACCGTGGCCGATGATCGCAACAACTTTTTCCCCATGATCGGAAAAAAGAACGAGAAGGGAGAAAGAGGATACTAACCTGGAGAAGATGGGAGAAGCTCTAGGGTTTTCGCCGAGTGAAAGCTGTGAAGAATAATGAAAGCGGAGAGAGAATTATAAAGGAAAAATCAAACGGGAACTTCGCCTAGGAAGTTGGGACTAGCTAATTCCTATCAAATCACAGTTAGTTAGCGATAAGGTTCAATTTCAAATTTTCGACAGCTGGCTTGCATGCGCCAACCGCCAAAAATTTGGGGGCAATTGTTGGTACTAGAATTCAGGAGACACTGAGCAGCTCGCATCAGCTCGCAAGCACTTCACTGTAAGGATCCTGAATTAAATTTCTTGACTAACTATTGCTTTCCCCTTTTTGTTTATTATTCGCAGGTTAGCTCAAGCATGGATCACGTGTCCTAAAGACCCGGTCAACTAACGGAAACGTGGACTGAGTGGACTTCTAACGGTCGTGTGAGGGACGTGGAGTTAGTTGCTAGTTTTTAGGGAATATTGTTACAATGTAATCCGTATTTAAACTGAGCTCTAGGTTTGCACACAAAACACACTTTTCTTTACTTCCTTCTACGATCACAATTCTCTGCAACACTTAGATTACGAGCTCATTTCATTTGTACTCAACACATTTATTATATAAAAGTTTTAGGAGGCAGGTACTTTGAACCGGCCCCCGAGGTTTTTTGCTAGGCTCCTTGAGGATACTCAAGGATTCCTGGATTTTCCCTCGTTACATCCTCGTGTCAATCTTCACAATTACATTTCCATCTTTATTTACATCAAACACGCTACCTCACTTACAAAGTTTGATCAACTAATTGCTTAGGCAGTTTTTGACCAAAACAGTTACCGCATGCGCCAAGTTCTTTTTGACACAGGAAGCTCGACTGACATCATCTATGAAGAGTGTTTCCGCCAACTGGCCATTGAAGACCAGTCTCGCTTGGAACAAGTTTATGAACCTTTAAGCGGTTTCTCTGGTGAAACGTGCATGCCACTAGGTCAGATCGATTTTCTAGTAACCACGGGAGATGGTGCGCAAGATAGAATAATCATGACAAACTTTCTATTGGTATACCAACTCTAGGAATCCTGGCAGCCATAGTTTCCACCGCCCATGGTTTATTAATGCTCCCAACTCCACGGGGAGTCGCCAAGGTTTGGGCGGATAAGCCAATGATGATCACGAAAGTAGCAACCCAACAGCGTGTCCCGCCTACCAATGAAATAGAGAAATGGGTCATTAACACACACTTTCCTGACCAGACAGTCGCGCTGGGCGCCTCCTTGTCGCAAAAAATTAGATACCACCTGAAGCAACTCCTAAAAGAGAACATGGATGTTTTTGCATTCACTCATAGTGATATGACGGGGGTCCCACGCCACGTTGCACCAGAGGGTATTTAAAGATGCCAAGCCTTACGTACAGAAGCAGAGGCACATGGGAGAGAGGCAAAAGAAATTTACAACTTCTGAGGTGGAGAAGCTGGAAGCGGCGGGCATAGTCTACCAAATAAAGGCGCAGACTTGGCTCGCAAACCCGGTTATCGTACCGAAGGTGGATAGTTCGTGGCGTATGTGTCTCGATTACACAAACCTTAACCAAGCTTGACCGAAGGATGCCTACCCTCTCCCGGTCATAGACGTGAAAGTGGATTCTTTTGTCCCGTTCTGCTTTAAGTGCTTTTTGGACGCCTACAAGGGCTACCACCTTGTCAAGATGGCGAGAGTGGATGAAGCAAAAACCCCATTTTACACCAAAAATGGCATATACTGCTACACCAAAATGCCTTTTGGATTAAAAAATGCAGAGGCCACATACCAAAGAGTGATGGATAAAGTCTTTAAGGGCCAAATAGGGAAAACGTGGAAGTGTACGTTGACGACCTGGTGATCAAAAGCCTAGAGGAAAAGCGCTTACTCCCCGACATTGTAGAAACCTTTTCAGCTCTCCACAAAAATAACATAAAGCTCAACCCAGGGAAGTGCTCTTTTGGAATGGAGGAGGGAAAATTACTGGGCGTTATTATCACTAGGGAAGGTTTCCGCGTACATCTTGAGAAGGTTGCCACAATCATTAATATGCCATCTCCAGGCACTCTGAAAGAGGTAGAAGCACTTAACGGAAGGTTGGTTGCCATCAACTGTTTTTCTCTCCAAGCACGCAGAAAGATCACTCCCGTTCATAACTGTTTTGAAAAAATGTTTGGCGGATAACCACTTCAAGTGGACATCAGAGGCGGAAACAAGCCTTTCAAGATTTAAAGGCTTGCTTGGTGAACCTTCCTGCTTTAACGGCCCTTCGTATTGATGAACCCTTAAAAATGTACCTTTCCACGTCAGAGCGGGAAGTCAGTTCGGTTTTGCTTATAAAATGGGGGGTTGTCCAAACACCCATTTACTATATAAGCAGGGTTCTTATGGATGCAGAGGCAAACTATTCGATATTGGAAAAGTTGGTGCTCACACTAGTACATGCTTTCTGCCGACAGCGAAGATATTTCTAGGCGCATGGCATAGAAGTATTAACGAGTTATCCGCTGCAACACATACTAAGAAAACCCGATCTCTCAGGACACCTATGCAAATAGGCTATTGAGCTAGGGGTGTACAATCTATCATTCAAACCCCGTACGATTGTCAAAGGGCAAGTAATAGCGGACTTCATTTCAGAAATTCCCGCGGGAACGCAGATCTCGTCAGAAGAATTTTGTCTTCCAAAAGTCAAAGAAGTCCCAGCTGACCAGGTTTGGGAATTACACTCAGATGGTGTATCTAGCATGGATGGCGCCGGGGCGGGGGTCATTCTTATCAGTCCTGCCAGAAAAGAATATGCGCGCACATACAAGCTTAACTTTCGCACAAGTAATAATGAGGCAGAATATGAAGCCTTAATTGTAGGATTCAAGCTTGCACTAAAACACAAGGCCAGGCATATCCGCGCACACATTGATTCTCTTTTGGCGGCAAATCAGATCAACGCGGAATATGAACCTAAAGATGAATCTATGGCGAAATATCTCAGTATCTGCCAGGCGCTCATAAAGGTTTTTGAATATTGCGAAGTAGTTCACGTGCCTAGAAGCAAAAACAAGAAGGCTGATGCATTGAGTAAATTAGCTTCCTGCTTCGCGGTGCTGCTACAGAATGTGCATGTAGAAGAACTAAAGGATCCAGCCACACAAATACATTGAGAAAACGTTGCACAACAATCCACAGATAGTTGGATAACTCTGATGTGAAATATCTGACTGATGGAAATCTCCCGCCGGATAAGGCTGAAGCTCGTAAATTGCGTAGTAAGTTCGAGCACTATCAAATGGTCAATGGAATCCTTTATAGGCAGACATTTATGGGTCCCCTAATCAGGTGCGTTGATCCGGAAGAAGCCAACTACCTTATTCGAGAGGTGCATATGGGTATTTGTGGGATACATGCGGGGCCTAAAGCCGTGGTGGCTAAGTTAGAAAGTGCAGGATTTTACTGGCCAGGGATGTACGCCATAGCAGTGGAAGAATTACGCAAATGTCTCAGCTGTCAGAAGTATGCACCGAAGATCTCCAGACCTAAAAATGATCTAATCCCTGTGACGGCTACATGGCCATTCCAAAAATGGGTCGTAGACATTATGGCCTCCTTCCTTGAAGCAGCGGGGAGGGTAAAGTTTTCAATAGTAGTGGTTGACTATTTCACTAAATAGGTGGAAGCTAAACCCCTAGCTACCATCACGGCTGCCAATATCAATAAATTCCTATCGGAATTTATCATATTCCGTTTCGGCATCCCTCTTTTCTTAGTATCCGACAACAGTACCCATTTCACCGACAAGGTCCTCAAAAACTAGTGCGTGGAAATGTCAGGACCGATTTCACATCGAGAATCTCGATCTTGAGCAAGAACAAAGATGAGATGAAGGAGACGGGATGATGAGAATCTAGGATAATAAATGACAAGAAATGAAAGATCAAACGATTCATTGATTATTACTGAATGATTACAATGAACCGAATGATTACAAACTCGTCATAGGAAATCCATGGTCACATTAGGTTGAGCTCAAACCCAATGTGAGACTCTCTCTCTCTAGAATGGTGCTCACTCACTCTAAGAGTCATCACCCTTACAAATGAGCACACTCACCCTATATATAGGAGAGCCCATGTGCTCACTAGACCACTAACTAGCAAGACACAAAAATAAAATGAGCTTATTACAAATAAAATAAATTATTAATTAAATCAAAGTTGATTTAATTAATATGAAGCTTGAATCGCTCGAACCGATCTTCCGTTGACTTTTACGTTGACCGTTGACTCGAACATTTGACTTTTCAAGAAAACGTCTTCGGTCCAAACTTGCAAGCCTCGATCATCACAACCCGTGTCTCTGAATCAAATCACAATGGATTCTTCAACCGAATTATTCGAGAATAGATTTGATGGCGTCAGTCACACTTATTATTAGTTCCAACAATTCCCCCTTGACTGACGCTGTCAAATCTGTCATACTAGTGAAGAACCGCTCTGTCGTGCATCTTCAAAGAACAACTGATAAACCGGAATCGTTCTGTTGTAAAGATTCCCCCTTTGAATAAGCATCTTCTGTTATTGTTGCTCCAGTTGAGAGCCAAGTGCTGCAGTTCACTCGGTTCACACGGTCGGGTACAATACTAAGAATGTTGAACATCGGAGTCAAAATCGCAACAAATCAAATCAGATAAACCAATCAATCACTGAAAATGCTCCAACTTCAGATAATCGACCCGATAATCCAAATCCATAGAAGTTCCCCTTTTTCTCTAGATCCCTCTGAAAACATCCGATGCGGAAGCGGAAAATCAGATGCAGAGAGTGGAACCGTTCCGCTCAGTTCCGAAGAGAAAACGGTACTAAAATCCTGAAATCGGACAATCTTGTGAAAAACCGGAAGCAGGGTGCTGACAGTTGTGAATGATCCATAAATACTGAACTTGTTCCGCGTGACTAGGTTGGATGCGAAAATAATGTCAAATCGGTGAAAAACTGAGATCCCAAGCGTAAACGAGAAATTTATTCATAACCGGAGTCTTCGTAATTTTGGGCGAAGAAAATCGAGCTCGGAAAAATATTCCGTGAAGAATTCTGAGTCAAACGGTGCAATTTGGAATGAATCTGAGAAGACAGTAAATTTTATTCAAGTAACGGGCCTTCCGTTAGAGATTTAACGGACAATTCCAATATTTAACTGAGATTCCAGTTAATTCGGTTAGATGACATCAGCGCTGCATCAGCTAAACAACTTGGAGTGAGACATAACGAAACAGTCACAAACTTAACAGAGAAGTGAAACCAGTCCGTCAGTGGTCGTTAGCTAACGTGGTCTTGATGTCAACAAAAACTAGAAACCCAGTCGAATAAACGGAATAAATCCATGACCACTAAAATATTTTCAAAATTTCGTTTCGGAGTTATCTCGTTATTCTTGTAGAAAAATTGATGAGTAATACCCCGCATTTAACGAAAATGCTGAAAATATTAATTAGTCTTGAAAAATCTCCATAAAAAAAATACCAAGATCCATGTCTAAATAAATCAACCAATCAGATTTCAGCCATGAAAAATCATAATCCATGAGCCAATGAATAGGCCAATCAGAATGAGCTTTAAAAGTCATCTAACGGCCCAGGAGGATCTGATCTAACAACATGGTTGGCTGGATCCGTGTGAATTGGTCTCCACCAATAAGAAGGCGACATCGTATTAGCCTCAACGGTTCTTTTGTTGAACCAGGGCCCACGCGCCTCTTCTCCTCAGCCAATGGGCGGGCGACAACAAGGGAGCTCTCAACAGCTCTTATACCAGCGGGTCCCATGTGAGTATTCTACCCCAATGGAAAAACGATAAAGGAGAGGGGAATGCTGGGGTCAAACGGACAACCAGGAGAGAGACAATTCTCTTCTGGCCATTGCGCACACGCCACGTCAGCCTACGGTCCCCACCATCTTCCTCAACCTCGTAAACCCTAATATGAACAGACAATCTCACCGGAAAATCGTTGACACGTCGGAAAACCGTGAATCGAGCATAACTCCGTCAATACTCGATGAAATCCGATGATTTTTATACCGTTAAACTCGTTATTCAGTCCTCTACACATCTAGACTACCAAAAATCTCTAAAAACAACTTGAATAAAAACCCAGTTGACGTGTTCAGTCGAGATCGCCAACTTATTCGAGATCGCCAAGACCATACGAGGTCGCCAAGGCTATTGGCGAGATCGCCTGGACTTATTGAGATCGCCAAGCATGAGATCGCTAAGAAGGAAGTTCATGGATACCCGAGATCGCCAAGAAAATCTTCAAGCTCACTCGAGGTCGCCAAGAACATCTTCAACAGCTGCGAAATCGCCAAGGCAATCTTCAACCAAAATGAAGAACACCGTGAAACACACACTACTGTGTGTTTCTCCAGATCTGCCCAAACCGTTGCATTTCAGACAAAACCGATGCTCCCAATGGATCCGGAACGCGTTTTCCATCAAGATTCATACTTTATTTCATCCAAAAACACTGATTATTACATCAAAAACTCAGAATCAAACTCGAAATCTTCAAGAACACCCAAAAAACGTGAAAACCCTAACAACTTCGTTTTTTCAGCTCAGATCTCGTATTTCTTCACAGATTTGGACATATGGAGCATGAAATCACTCCCAAATGAACCCAATAACAAGTATATATCATCAGATTCATCCAGAAATCATCCAAACAGCTCCAAAAATAAGAAAAAGTAGAAAAAGTCTCCAAAGTGGGTTTTCCAATCAGCACCTCATTCAAGCTCAAAATCAAGATCCGAGTGATCAGATTCGTCATGAGACGAGATCTGATCGGTACCCGCTCTGATACCATTTGTCAGGACCGATTTCACATCGAGAATCTCGATCTTGAGCAAGAACAAAGATGAGATGAAGGAGACGGGATGATGAGAATCTAGGATAATAAATGACAAGAAATGAAAGATCAAACGATTCATTGATTATTACTGAATGATTACAACAAACCGAATGATTACAAACTCGTCATAGGAACTCCATGGTCACATTGGGTTGAGCTCAAACCCAATGTGAGACTCTCTCTCTCTAGAATGGTGCTCACTCACTCTAAGAGTCATCACCCTTACAAATGAGCACACTCACCCTATATATAGGAGAGCCCATGTGCTCACTAGCCCACTAACTAGCAAGACAGAAAAATAAAATGAGCTTATTACAAATAAACAACTAAAATAAATTATTAATTAAATCAAAGTTGATTTAATTAATATGAAGCTTGACTCGCTCGAACCGATCTTCCGTTGACTTTTACGTTGACCGTTGACTCGAACAGTTGACTTTTCAAGAAAACGTCTTCGGTCCAAACTTGCAAGCCTCGATCATCACAACCCGTGTGTCTGAATCAAATCACAATGGATTCTTCAACCGAATTATTCGAGAATAGATTTGACGGCGTCAGTCACACTTATTATTAGTTCCAACAATTAGTGTGAAACATCACACAATCGAGTATTTCTTTTGCGGAAAGTACTGCTTTCAAACCATAACAATAAGTGTGAAATATCACACATTCATCAAATCAGTGTGAATCATCACACAATCATCAATAAGTGAGAAATATCTCACATCCATCCATTGACCGTGACACATCTGCTGAGGAAACTCTGACCTTGTGTTCACGCATCCCGACATTATCATTGAAAACATTCCGTGACACATCTGCTGAGGAAACTCTGACCTTGTGTTCACGCGAATCAAAAATACACATCCATCTTGAAATCAGTACTTCCCTCTATAGAAACAGGGGGAAGAAATTCCATATGTGTGTTGTGCACAACTGAAGTGCTAAATAGATAAAGCTAGGATAACTGTTTGACTTTGTGAAATAAAAAGTCAACACAATTGTCATTAAATCCGACTAAAACATGATAAATGAAATCACAGTGATTTTGCTGAAAATTGCCTTGCTTGAGCTTAAGTGGATAACAATACCGACAATCTGACTTAGGTTACTGAATCTGTGAGGTGATTTGACTTATAAGTGTCTGTGATCACGTAATTGATCGGTTTGATTCCTAACATAGTCCAACCTTTACCAAGCAAAAATATGAAAATATGCAAAATTTAAGCAAATAACTGGAAACTGCCAGAAAATAAGGCTTTAATGGTGCAAATGAAAGCACTGCGCTTTGATATAACCAAATCTGTCATAAAACGTGAATTTGGGTGCTTCGTGCTTAAAAACATCAAGTTTGGGAGAAAATTGTCAAATTTGAGGTTTGTTATTACTTGGGTCAAATTAACCGTTTTGGTAAGTTTTGGCTGGCCTGACTCAAGTTAAAATTGATTCAATAAGGTTTTGAACAAGTTTGTGAATTTTAAATGTTCTGAGTCAATATGGTGTTTTTAACATGTTATGCACTTAGAAATTTTAAATATTCCCAAATTGCCCTTAATGAGTTCAATTAAAGCTTTTGCAAATCACTGAGTTCTCATTTGAGAATTTTTAGTGCTTTTGCTTCGGATGTTCTCATTTTGGTTGAAAATACATCTTAAACCAGAAAATTCTTCATAAAATTTTAACTTGCTGTCATAAAATTTTTTCAAGTTTGGATGATTCTGTTGGCGATTTCACTAAATAAGCTTCAAGATGTTTGTTTTGTAGGTTTTGAGCAATTAACCTCAATCTTAGCATCCGTTGAAGCAATTTCTGAGATCTCGACCCGTTTGACCCATTAAGCTCTTTTGTGAAGAAACATAACTTGTTTCACCATGTCTGACTTTAACTCTGGAAATCAAATGTTCCAAACAAATAACATGCCTCCAAAGCAACTACGGGGGTTGCAACATGGATCGGAATTCAACCACTGGAGGAGCTCAATCTTGGGAATCGATTGGTTTCGTGGCAATGCAAGAAGCAGTCAACCATGTCTACTTCACCTGCTGAAGCGGAATACATTGCAACTACCTCCCGCTGTTCTCAAGTCCTCTGGATCCAGAATCAGCTTCTGGACTACGGTTTGAATTTCATGTCCACCCCTATTAAAATAGATAATACTGCTGCCATGTTCATTGTTAAGAACCTTGTTCAGCACTCTAAGACAAAACACATAGAGATTAGGCGTCACTTTATTAAGGACTATCATGAGAAAAAGCTGATTATCTTAGTTCATGTTTCCTCTGAAAATCAACTTGCAGATCTCTTCACCAAGGTATTTGATGTTTCTAGGATTAACTTCCTAGTACAATCAGTAGAATTGATTAACTATGTGTAAGCTGATCTTTAGGTTCCTTTAGAATAAGTGCCTTAGTCTTAGGTTGTGTCGTTTTAGAGGTATTGTCTTTGTTTGCTTTATGAACTTGCAATAATCTGATCTTGAAAACCCAAAAAGATTTTACCTTGTTTTCTATGTTTCAGATCCCAACATGAAAAACCGAAAAGATTTTATCTTTCAAACTTTTTCTGAAAAACACAAAAAGATTTTAACTTTAGTTTCTTTGAATCTTGTTAAGTTTTTGGTCATCTTTTCTTGACTATCAATAAGACATTTCATAAAGTGTTAATCAAATATTCAGAAAATACCAAAAATATTTTATCTTATTTTATTTTGATTCTTTGTGACAATCGTTCAAGCCTAAACCGACTCACGGTTGAAAAATTGGAGAAAATCACAAAAAATTGGAAAAATAAATAAAAAAAACACTAAAAATAGAATCGGGTCATTTCAAGCAACTTCTGTGAAGACAGTTGCTGAATACCTGATGAAAAAGTCAAAATCTTGAATTTTTAGTGATGCTTCAATAAATACTGAAAATTGGAGAAAAATACAAAAAATTTGCAAAAATAAATAAAAATCATGTAAATTAGAATCGAGTGATTCCCAACAACTTTTGTAAAGGAACTTGATGGGAACTTGAGTCTAAGCACAAGATCTTTGCAATTTTGCAATGCTTAAAATAATTTTTGAAAAAGAAAACCAGAAAACTTTGGTTTTGGTTGGGCAAACTATAAGGAACATGATATAATTCTGGTCTTGTGATCTGACCATAGAATATGATCCAATCGATCAGTAATTCTATCATTCGATGTGTCAGTAGGCTCAGCAAAATAAGAATTAGGCAAATCCTGTTATTAAACTCTTAAAACCATGAAATTGTGGACTTTAAGTCAAAACAGTTAGCAAAATCCTTTAAATTTGCTTAAGTCTGTGCTAAGTAAGTTAACCAACACACTCGAATATTTCTTTTGCAGAAAGTGCTAATTTCAAACCATAACAATAAGTGTGAAATATCACACATTCATCAAATCAGTGTGAATCATCACACAATCATCAATAAGTGAGAAATATCTCACATCCATCCATTGACCGTGACACATCTGCTGAGGAAACTCTGACCTTGTGTTCACGCATCCCGACATTATCATTGAAAACATTCCGTGACACATCTGCTGAGGAAACTCTGACCTTGTGTTCACGCGAATCAAAAATACACATCCATCTTGAAATCAGTACTTCCCTCTATAGAAACAGGGGGAAGAAATTCCATATGTGTGTTGTGCACAACTGAAGTGCTAAATAGATAAAGCTAGGATAACTGTTTGACTTTGTGAAATAAAAAGTCAACACAATTGTCATTAAATCCGACTAAAACATGATAAATGAAATCACAGTGATTTTGCTGAAAATTGCCTTGCTTGAGCTTAAGTGGATAACAATACCGACAATCTGACTTAGGTTACTGAATCTGTGAGGTGATTTGACTTATAAGTGTCTGTGATCACGTAATTGATCGGTTTGATTCCTAACATAGTCCAACCTTTACCAAGCAAAAATATGAAAATATGCAAAATTTAAGCAAATAACTGGAAACTGCCAGAAAATAAGGCTTTAATGGTGCAAATGAAAGCACTGCGCTTTGATATAACCAAATCTGTCATAAAACGTGAATTTGGGTGCTTCGTGCTTAAAAACATCAAGTTTGGGAGAAAATTGTCAAATTTGAGGTTTGTTATTACTTGGGTCAAATTAACCGTTTTGGTAAGTTTTGGCTGGCCTGACTCAAGTTAAAATTGATTCAATAAGGTTTTGAACAAGTTTGTGAATTTTAAATGTTCTGAGTCAATATGGTGTTTTTAACATGTTATGCACTTAGAAATTTTAAATATTCCCAAATTGCCCTTAATGAGTTCAATTAAAGCTTTTGCAAATCACTGAGTTCTCATTTGAGAATTTTTAGTGCTTTTGCTTCGGATGTTCTCATTTTGGTTGAAAATACATCTTAAACCAGAAAATTCTTCATAAAATTTTAACTTGCTGTCATAAAATTTTTTCAAGTT
The DNA here is from genome assembly GCA_039602395.1 of Deinandra increscens subsp. villosa. Classification (NCBI taxonomy): domain Eukaryota; kingdom Viridiplantae; phylum Streptophyta; class Magnoliopsida; order Asterales; family Asteraceae; genus Deinandra; species Deinandra increscens. The sequence goes on along the minus strand of JBCNJP010000007.1, from coordinate 51,772,344 downwards.
TGGATGATTCTGTTGGCGATTTCACCGAATTTGCCATGGCGATCTCAAGTTTATGATTGGCGATCTCAAGTTTATGCTTGGCGATCTCAAATCTAACTTGGCGATCTCGGGGTCCCTTTGCTAATTTTTTAAATAACTGAGAATTTAACTTGGCGATCTCGCCATAACTGGTTTCCTCTTGGCGATCTCGCCTAGTCGAAAACAGTTGGCGATCTCGGCTTAGTTGCCCTTGGCGACTTCGCTTAATCTCTCTTGGCGATCTCGCCTAGTCGAAAACAGTTGGCGATCTCGGCTTAGTTGCCCTTGGCGACTTCGCTTAATCTCACTTGGCGATCTCAGTAACTTTGTCTTGGCGTTTTCGCTAACTGCAACAACCTTGGCGATCTCGTTTAACATAAAATTAAACCCTATTTTTTGTTATCGACCTCGCCTAATAAAAGGAGAAGTTAAGATTTTTCTTTCTCACTCAAACACAAACACGCATTCGCTCTCTCCCACTCTCTCTCGGCGAACCTCCGGCAATCATCCCCTCTCACCGCCGACCTCCTTTCACCTTCCATCCGATCACCGGAATCTGACCTTCGTGCGCTTAGGGTTGTTCCGCACACCCTCATTGCACCATCAGGTTAGTCTCTAAATCAATTTCTAGGTTAACTTAGAGTTTTGATTTCGGGTGTGAAAGTTCTTGGCCGACGGTTCTTGATTTCGAAACGGGTTCTTATTGCTTGCATTTGGTTGATGTTTGCACAGTTTCTTTCATCTCATCGTGTGATTAAACCTCACCTTCAAGCTTCATTAAGGTAAATGTTTATTCATTCCCATTCGTTTGTGAACCGAAAACAGGGGATGCTTACAATGGACTGTTAATGGGTTCTTAACTTTTCTCTAGTGAAAGTTGTTGATCTAAGATCACTCCTTGTGAATGAATTGAGTCTAAACAATGTGATTTTACTCACAAGCACTTGAATCTCATTTGGTATTGATTATCAAGAACAGGGCCGCAATCTTCAAAATAAAATGAGAGTTAGGGTTCATTGGCTGTGTTGTTTTGAATTCAAAAGAATTAGAGTTAGTTAACCGTTACATAAACTGTTGATTGATTGAAATTTCTGCTAAGTGTTATGCTAGTGTTTTGAAATTAATCATTTCAATTGTGCTTGAAACAACTCACTGTTGCTTTCTCTGGTTTGGATGAATTTTGAAAATTTGATTGTGTTGAATTGAATAATGTGTTGGTTCGATTGTGAATTGTTTCAAAACACACATGTGTTGCATTTAGGATGCTTCTAAATGCAATACGGGTCTCTAAAGCTTCAAATTGATGCTAAAACTAGACTTTGTCTTAGTTTGACCCAATAAGGTAATAAGATGAATTTTTTTTTGGAACAATTCATGTCGGAATTTTTTTGAAACAAAATGGTGAGTTTAGCAAATTGTTTAAGTCCTAAATGAGATGAACTTTAAGTAAATCTTATTCTTTTGGTCCTAATGGTAAATTTTTGTCAATTTTATCCGCATGACCAAAGCTTGACTTTAAAAGGTCTAAACTCAATTTAATAAGAGTCTTTTGACTCATATAACTTGAGAAATGAAACCTTTGATGTGAAATGGTAACATTGGTCGCTTTCATGTTGCTTTAAATAAAATTGACCAAATAATGCAACATAAAGGCTACTTATGACCATTTTACTGGTTTTCTCCTTCTCAAATTGAAATTCACTGGATATGCAACCTAATTTGTTAAAATAAGTCAAGTTCAGGACTTTAACTTGTCTAACATAGGTTTGAACTTAATTTAGGTCAAATCTGCAATGTTTAACTTGTCTTGACTTGGTTTTGGATAAATGCTTGCATAGTTGACTTTTTAAGTCAAATCTGGTGTATTTCACTCCTGTTTAATGAATCTGATCCTATTTTGGCTCTGTGTGGCTATCAATCAATTGTTTAACAAATTTTGCCTGATTTAATAACAGATTCTGTCCGAAACACTCCAAGATCTTCTTATCTCTTTCAATTGATCTTAGCTCAATTTTAGATCATCAAAGAGGTATGTTTCATGAATTCTCGGCAATATTTGAGATACAATTATTGAGCTACACAGGGGCAATTCATTAAACTTTTTCAATCTACTTGAATAACCTTAGTCAAATTCCTAATCTGTGAATGATTGATCACATACAGGATCAAGCTTTGAACCTGTTGATTTCTTGATATTTCTCAATTAGATCTTAGTAAACTCTAGATCTTCATTGAGGTATGTCTTCTGATCTTAATATAAATTATTGGATATTTGATTCTTGTCTATTCAAGTGGTTTGTTCTACTTACCGCTTATGCAATAAACTCAATAAATTTAAGGAAATATGACTTAGCATGCATCGAATACAAGACGAAGACTCACAAGATTGCTGAGGTCCGAACTCCCAGCAATTTCTGCAATTCTGGGTAGGGTTTACAACTATACCTGATTTAATGAAATAACATGCACATTAGTCATTGTCTTATGAGTCTTTATCTTTTATTCTAAATAATGGTTAGGTTGGAAACTATTGAAGCTCATATCATACTTATATGAAAATAAGTGCTAGCAAGGTTAGAATTTAGGGCCGATTGTTCCTATTTGTCTATGACCTTGATGTTGATGATCATGTCTGATATTGAATGCTTCTTGTTCTTTTACTTGACTTTATTTGACTTTGGTTATGTGATTTAAGCATGTCAGAACTTCATACATGTATTCTGATTCATCATTTGACATCTTGTATATGCATAAGTGAATTTTTTTTCATATTACTCCCGTACAAGTAGTTAAATAGAATATACGTGTCTGTAAGTGTCTCAAATTGCTCAAATCATGTTGGACTAGGAATACTTGGTTCAAGAATCTTGTTTGACCCCAAAATCAATAATCTAAATTGTGAAAAACTCAAGTTTAGGGGGAATCACTTCTTGATTCCTACTTAAGCTTTTTGAGTCATTTGAGTCAAAATGTTGACTTTTTAACAAGAGTCCACTCATTTGAGTGAAATTTTACACAAATTTCTCAAATTCTATCATAATTAGCCATTACTTGTGTTTTTTATCAAATAAACATAAAACGGCATTCTTGAGTCAAAATTCACCTTGTCCTTCGCCAAAGTCAACATTTACAATAAAAGTTACTATTTCAAGGGAAATTACTGGAATTTGGGTCATGTCTACTGACATCCTCTGTTAAACTGAATTGATTGTTTTTTAGGAAATTTGAGCCTATGCCTTAAGTAAACTTCTTTTATGTCTTTGTAAGTTAATTGAAAAGCTCTGTCACTATCACGAATCTAGTGTGCCATGACATTCAGTTAACTTGTCAAACTTGATGTAATCATGTTGTTTCTTATGTGCAGATGGCTCCCAGACAGGAAAGAGCAGCCAATGCACCTCTGGATTTCTCAAAATCTCACAATCAATACTGTGAAATCAACAAAAGCTGGACTGATGCCGGTCGTTATGAACAAGCTTTCAGAATCCTAGAAAACTCAAATTGGATCACGTGTATCCGGTTGGAGCCTGTCATAAGCGCGGGTGTGATAAATGATTTCTGGAACAACGCACACACGTTTGTGGCTGATAATGGTTCCAAATCTATCAGATCATTGATTCAAGGGCAGTATGTTGAAATAAATGAAGAAACAGTCAGAGAAGTGCTGCAACTGAATGATGCACTTTGCCCCATTTCTTTTCCTAAAGAAGAATGGCAAGATACACTTCTCATGATGGGATATCAAGGAAATCTCTCCGTGAACTCGAACGAAAAGATAAAGAAGACATTGTTCCCAGATAATTGGAGGTGTATCATCACCTTTTTCATATCTGCTTTCGCTCCAAGAAAGTCAGGAACTGATGACTTTGTGGAAGAGACAGCTTGGTCACTACATGGTTTAGCTTCCGGTGCTGGCTTCAATCTTTCAAGACAAATAATCGAATGGATGAACTACAACCTTCATCCCACTAGAAAGTCTGAGAAATTTCTGATGTATCCCAGATTCATACAGGCCATCCTTGATCATTACTACCCGAACTTACAGAAGACAGAACCACACTTGGTTCCTAGGAGGATGATACCCGGTTCTTACACACGGTACCAGCTTGGTCGTTATGATGGACCCGATGTTCCTTTTTCCCCAAATATGATTGAGGGAATTGATGTTGGTGATGATATGGATGAAGATCAAGAAGATGCTAATGCCAATGCTGAAATGGCAGATGTCGATGCTGCTGAACCTGAAAATAATGCAGAAAATCTTCAAGATGATCCTGATGCTGAAATGGCAGATGTTAATGCTGTTGAACCTAATAATGATGCAGCAAATCTCCAAGATATTCAACAAATCAATTCTCCAATTCATAATGACCCTATGCCATCTGAGCCTGAAGACAGAGCTTCAACCAAAGGTGCATCCGAATCAGACAAATCAGAAGATGAAGATGATAGGTCTGATAGTGAAGATGTTGCTTCTGGAAATAATGAAGAAGGTAACTCAAATGCTTCTGTTTCCAAACCTGAATCAGGGTCAAGGTTCCAACCTGGATCAGAATCAGGTTCTGACTCAACTAGTTCAGATGCTAGGGGTCCCAAAAGAAGAAACTGAAAACAAGAGAAATAACCAAAGTTAGTGACAAACCTGAAGCTTCAAGTCAAAAGAAGCAGAAGAAGATAAAGTCAAGGCCGACTCAAGATGACGTCTCTTCAAATAACTCAAAATCTGATTCACGTGAACCAGATTCAGCATCATTTATGTTTGATGGTCATATTAGACCAAACCACAGAAGAGAGTCAAGATCCAAGTATGCTCAGGAAAAAAAGAAACTTGAAATAAGAAGAGGGCCAGTCTCTGGATCTGGAATTGCTGCTGCTTCACAATCTGCAGCACAACATGAACCAGATGACATTGAGCATCAAAAGGCTCAATATGCTCCAGTCACCACCACTGAAGCTACAGTTCAAGAAATTGACGCCTCTGCTGAAATCATCATCACAAGTTTGGATCCGGTAACTCAAAATGAGACTCAGCTCATCACAACTTCTCCAGCTCAAGAGGTGTTCTTGGAGCAAAATCTTGACGCCCCTAACACTTCTGCTGATGACAAGCTTAAAGAAGCAAATGACAGAATAAAAGAACAAGATCAAGAACTTCTTAAAGCCAATGAGAAAATAAGAGAGCAAGCAGAAGAAATTGAAAGACTGAAAAAGTTATTGGCTGAAGCTCTCCAAAATAAACAAATTACCAGAACCAATGATGATGAAGCTGGAGGTAGTGGAAATGGTAATCAAGGTGACGATCGGATGTTAGATCTGCCTCCCTCAGCTGAAGACACTCAGCAAAATAAAGAACCAAGTCCTAGCCAACCTGGCAAAGCTTCTGATGCAATAACTCTTACCGTTGTCACAGAACAAGATGTAGATGACACTCATGTTGCTGATTTTCAATCTGATGACAACGAATCTTCCGAAATGGTGACACCTTTCTGAATGATGAACTGAACGATGAAGAGGAAGATGAAATTTATCAATCCGTAATAAACTTAGTGCCTCCTCCTGAGAATATCAAACTTCCAAGATTCTCAAGGGCTACATTTGAAGCAAACCAATCATCTTCAGGAGAGGTACTTGCTTTAACCATGGGTGAACCAAATGAATCTCCTGTCATACCTAAAGTTTCATTGCAACTCCAGTTGGCTCCTCCAGTACAACAGCCAATAAGCACTGTTATGCCTGAGCTGCTATATCTGAGATTTCTGAACAACTGAAACACTTACACGTTGAAAGTGAGTTTCTGGATCTTGGAAGAACTGCATTTCGAGAGTTCTATGCAAGCACCTTGGCTACTGATCCAAGTAGCAGAAGTGGGGTGGTTGTTACTGAGGAAAACATTGAAGCCGGAGAAGCCTTGGAAATTCAACCTCTCAGCATGATTCCAGATGAGATCTTCAATGATATAAGCTTGGCTGAGCATCTAAATAACCTCATTTATGACTCCAGTGCAACGAACTTCATAAATTTGGAATTCACTACTGATGATGAGTATGACGAGGAGATAATTTATGAGATCAAAGATGAACCGGTTGAGTTTACTTCTCCAACTCATCCTAGATCTGAGCTAGTGGAAAGCGAACCTCAAAATGTAGATGGTGCTATCGGATCATCAATTCCTTCACCAGTCCATCACTCAGAAGAACAAGTAAACCCTGAAGGAGTTCCAGCCCAACCTTCATTGCCAGTGTCTACTGCAACCACCACTGACACTGTCACTGAACATATTCAGACTCTTCCAATAACAAGTGCAAGTGGTGGTCAGGGTGCAAATAATCCAGTCTCATCACATGAAGCTGGTCCTTCAGTTAGACCTGACAAAGGCAAAAGAAAGCTAACTCCTGAAGAGGTATATGAGCAGGAAATGGAGAAACAAAGGAAGAAGGAAGAATCCATCAGGGCTGCTAAGGAAGAAATACTTCTTGAAAGGACACTGGATGAGATTGCAAGGCAAGAGGCTATCAAACAATTGGAAGAATCCATATGTCCTCCATCGAAAATTGGCCTTGGATCAGTTTACTCTAAGCCAGAAGTTCACAACTCTGAAGAGAGAGAACCCAGAATCAGAATAATCCCAAACCTAGCTGGAGATAATGTTGATCCATCTGACAAGACAGAAATTGCAAATTATGTCAGAGAGTTAATCTCTCATGGGATTCCCTTATCCTACCTGATGAATCTCACGGATACACAGCTAGTTGAACTATATACGGATGAGCTAGAAATGGATAAACATCTATACAACTACAAACTTGCAGAAAAGCTTACTGATCCTCGTGCAAATCCATTTGCTGATACTGACAAGAAGTTTGAATATGTTCAGTTCAATGATAATCTGCGGGAGAAGATCCGAGAGATGCACGCACAATATATGCCTCCTCCTCCTAAGACTTTTGATCGGTTTTCACCTCCACCCAGTCCAACTACAGCTACGCTTGAAGTTAATAAAATGAACAAGAGAGAATTACAAGACTTTCTGGACTTAAGGGGATATGCTCGCAAAAGCTACAGCAGAAAGCAGATCCCCGGTCTACGAACTATGGTCAAAGAACATATAATTGAAGAAAATAAGAAAGTAAAGCGTCAGCAGGACGATCGTGAAGCTAAAAGAGTGGAGGAACACCGAAGGAAAGACGCTCCTACTTTGGTTGACGAATGGAAGGAAATGGAACCATATCGGAAAGCCTTAGTGCAGTTTACTGCTAAAAAGCTTAAAGACATGCCTCGAAACGTCGAATCAGATGATGGAATGAAGATCCTTGGGTGGAAATATGATCATGAATTCAAGGCATTCATTGTCAAGCGCAGAAACGGTTTCGTTCAATTCTTCGCCAAAATAAAGGATCTTCTAAATCTGTTTTCTTGGGAGTTGAAGCAGCTCAGATGGCGTCCACTGATCAATCACCCAAATGATCCAGTAGGCAGAGATGCTGAAGAACAAATAAGAGCTATCTACAATGTGAGCTCAACTCGTTCCATCAAGACTGAAAAGAAGAAATACAAGACATTCAGAAGGCGAAGAGCTGAAGTCCCTCACAAGGTTATGTATAAAAGTATCAGCAAAGATTTGGTCACAAAGAAAATAAAAGGCGATCAGAAAAGCAATCCTATAACTTGTTGGTACTACAGTGGGGATACTCATGAGCTGGTAATTGAAAGGGAAGATGGCAGCACAATAAGACTCTTCGCAGCAATCAAACTGAGACTACTTCACAGAAGCTACCTAAAATGGTTATTCTACAGTCGCCTTGACACCATCCCTCGAAGGCTTAGGCCATACGAGATAGTGGATGCAAACTACTTTGGTTTGTTTCTAAGATGGTGGTGTTGGGAGTGTATTGCTGCAAAGAAGATGAAGACGGAAAGCCTAAGTACCTTGAAATACTGGGCCATGGGTGGTCGTGGGATCTGCTATCTCTCTCGGGGTAGTGAAAGGGTGATTGAAATGTGGCACTATTCTGACTTGAAGAAGTTTGCACGAGAAGATCTATGGATTCTGTACGATGCACAGATCGTCTGCCTAGATGATCGTTACAGAAACCTTGCCCGAAAGTACTAGAGATTCTTGCTGAAGCTGCTTGGTCAACTCAGATAGTTGTCTTATTTTCTTTCTTTTTGTGTTTGTATTACCACCAAAGGGGGAATTTTTAAGAACTTTATAAGGTTGGTGGCAACTCAAACACAGCATCTTTTGCTTTTGTGCTCAATTGTATATCTTTCACTTTGCTTGTATCTTGTACTTGGACATTTATCTTAAATGTTTATATTAATCACTCAAGTATTTGATGTTATGTATGTCATGTTCAATTTCTTATCTTGTGTTGATTATTGATATTGGAGAAATTGCCCTTGTACATTTCATTTGCAGTATGAATGTCTAATTCCAAGTTCTGGGTCATTTCATGATAACTTGCTAGGCAAATGATAATAATTGAATGTGTCTTTGTAATAACAACTCTTAATGATTCAATAATGATAATTGACATTTCCAGAGCGTACTTAGTGATTTCTAGACTTTCTTGGCGACCTCACCAACATTCTTGGCGACCTCACCAAGAATGTTGGCGACCTGGGAGTTGTTCTTGGCGACCTGACCAGTCTGATGTCATAAAATTCACTAACTTCAATAACATTCTCTTGATTTCAGTGCAATCACGACCTGTGCTCTCTCCAGTATAAATAGCAACACCTGAATAACCCTAGAGAAAGACTCTGGACGGCTGTTTTGAAGAGAGAGAGCACTTGTGTGTAAAAACCCTCGTGTTCTTGAGTTTCAGAGGCGAAATCTAAGGATTTCAACATGCAAACACTATGATTTGATCATGGATTCATGATTTCCGCACTTGAATCTGTGTATTGGATGAGTAAAGGCTCCAAATTGGTCCTGACAAATGGTATCAGAGCCATTGTTCTTCATGTTCTTGAGTTTTCTCAAAAACTTGAAGAATCACTCATTCAAGTCATCAAATCTGGTTGTTTGTATGATTCCTTGAACCATCTTGAATGAAATTTCACAAGGAATCTGTTGGAATGCTTAGATTTCATCAATAATCACAATAAATGGGTCAATTTTAGAGATTTCCAGATTTATGCAAACACAGAGCAAACGTATTGTGCGTTTCTTTTGAAAAATAAAGTCCATCTTCCACTGATTTTGAGTCAAAATTGAACATGCATACATGTTAGACTCATGATTTAGGGTTGATAGCAACTTGAATCACTCAAAAACATCAAGTATTGAAGATTTTAGAGCAAAAATTGTGTTCTTGGAATTTTTCATAAGAATCACGGTTTGATCCGATTTCACATAGATTAAGTGGTTTTTGGAGTTTGTTGTAGTTAACAAATCTGTTCCTAAGTAAATTCCTAAGCTATTGGTGCATTAAAAACTTGATTTCGTGAAATTTGATTTTGACCTGGTGATTATGCTCAAGAACATGGCTGAAAATTTTCTAAGTCTTGAAAATTTGAAAATTTCAAATTTGACTTGATCACTTGATTGATTCAAACTAAATAAGCTTCATGATGTTTGTTTTGTAGGTTTTAAGCAATTAACCTCAATCTTTGCATCCGTTGAAGCAAATTTCTGAATTCTCGACCCGTTTGACCCATTAAGCATTTCTGTGGAGAAACAACACTTGTTTCACCATGTCTGAGTTTACCTCTACAAATCAAATGTTCTAGGGAAATAACCGGCCTCCTAAATTGCTTGGGGCTGCAAATTATGATGATTGGAAGAAAAAGTTTTAGTGTCACCTTGAGTATGTGGATTATGATCTGTTGACCTCAGTGAAATGTGGTCCTAAGGTGTTTTATGTGGAACCAGTGGCTACTGTTGTTGGAGCTGATCCACCACCTCCCTAAAGGCGTGTTCCAATGAAACTTGAGGACTACACTCTTGCTGAACATAACCAGATGAAGGTTGACAAACGTGCTCTCGGGTGCATCAAAATGGCACTGTCTGATGACATTGCTTTTTGTTTCACTGAAGCAACCTCTGCTTATGAAATCTGGGTTGCACTTGAGAAAAAGTATGAGGGAAATCTTGTGAGTAAAGAGAGAAGACTGGATTCTCTCAAATTGCGTTTCAACACCTTTGCTCACATTGCTGGAGACTCCTTTGAGACTCATGTGACAAAGTTCTACAGACTCATCTGTGAAATGCAAAATAACCAAATCCGACCTGAGATGCCAGCCATATCTAAGAAAATTCTGAAGTCACTTCCTCGAGACTTTGCTCCATATGTCATCTACTTGCTTGAAAGCAGTGACTTAGCCACTGTGGACTACATGGATCTTATTGACAAAGTAAGAGGCTATGAAATTGCTGCAATTAAAAGAGATGGTAATTCACTTATGGGGAAAGTTACCAATAAAAGGGCCACTGAGGTTGTTCCAAATGTAGCCTTCATTGCTCCTAATGAGACTAACCTCGAATTTCCTTACTTTGCTGGTGGGTCCTGCTCTTCTGTTCAAGCTGCTGCTCAAGTTTCTCCTCAACAATCTGTTTGTCAGACTTCCTTCGTTGCTCAACAGCCAGTCACACCTGTGATTCAGTCATCTGCTGCTTACCCATCTGGAACCTCGTCTGTTGTCCTGACTGACAAAGATCAGGAGATGTGTAATGCTCTTGTAGCATGCCTGGCTTCCCAAATGTCAGGATGTATTGAGGGCATGTCATTGTGCCAAGAAGACCTGGATCAAATTCCTGCTGATGATCTCGAATAAATGGATATCAAGTGGCAACTTGGTATGATCGCTTCCCGCACTAGGAAGTTCTTCAAGAAAACTAGGAGGAAATTTTTCCAGTCTCAACCTGGTGCTACTATTGGCTTTGACAAATCGAAAGCCCAGTGTTACAACTGTCAAGGTCTGGGACACTTTGCACGTGAGTGTAAGAAGCCAAAACTGAGACAGATCCCTATGACATCTGATGGAAACAATAATTCGAGTCAAAATCAGGGCAACTATTCATATCAGAAGTCACAACCTGCTGGTACTACACACCAGGGTTCCAGTTCGAACTCTGCTAAACGTGTTGACAACCCAGAGAAGGCACTCGTGTCTCTGAGTGATCCTAACTACACATGGTCCAATCAGACTCAAGCATTAACAAGTGTTGATTATGCATTAATGGTGAATTCATCTGATGAGCCTAAGATTGAGGAAGATTCCTTCTTTGATCCGCTTTATCCGACTGATTTTGCACTCATGGCTGATGTGGATGAAATTTCTGAAGATGCTACTTTTGTGACCAGCACTGTGGAAGGCTCCTCCCGATACGGTAAAATCCCGTTTATGCTCAGAGTCCTGTGTAAAGGAAGTCGCTCGGTATCGCCTTTATAACGAAGAGTTAGTTGAAAAGGCAATAGCGAGTGAATGTCTGGTTAAGTCAATGCAAGCTAAGGAACTGGATTTCCTGACCAAAATAAAGTCCTTGCAGGATGATATTGAGGTTATGAAACATACTGAAATATCTCTTCGAACTCAGTTAGAGGATTTAGTGACTCGTTTTTCAACCCTAAGCAAGAACTATGTTCAAGCTCGGGAAATAATTGATTTGATGAGACTTAATCCTTCTAACCTGGCAGGTGATGTGGCTAAGGATATTTTTAAACGAGTACAAAATGGTTTGGGTTTAACCCGAGAAATTGATGATGATGCTGTTGAGCATCCACTCAATCGTAACTATTTTCAAATACCTGAACTTACTAAAATAAATTCCCGAAGCCACATCAGATTTTTGAATAATGAGTCTGTTCCTAGCAAGTATGAAATTCAGCAAATGGAAGAAAAACTGTCTGGCTATGAAAGTGGCTCAAGCCTTCTATCTGTTGAAAGTGCACTAAACTTGAATGACTTTGAGTCTAGCTCATTACAGTCATTTGATACTGGCATATCTGAAGATATGGTAAGGCAGAAGGCAGAATCTGAGTTTTTTAAAATAATAACTGATAGTGAGAAAATTTCTCAATCTTCATCCTTTAGCGAAACTCAAACTTTGTTTAAGGGAAAATCTGCTTCAATGAAACCTAAAGTTCCTAAAAGGCACAAGCCCAAAGCTAAAACTGCTAACTCAGATTCTAGCCAAACTGATCTCGTTAATGAGCTGGCTACTGTTGCACAAAATAAGCTAAGTTTGGGTGATGGTAAACCCATGTGTGACACACAACACTTTGTCACAATCAGCAATGGTAAGGTGATCTCTTCGGCTCCTGCACCTGAAATGATCCCATCTCAAGTTACACCGATGTCTTCCATCAAGCTGTTTCAATCATGCAACTCAACTACATCGGCTGGTCAAGCTGGTGCAAGTTCGTCTACATCAGTTAAGCAACCCGCAAAGAATAAGATGAAGAATATTTCAACTAAAATTGTTGCTTACATTGAGAAGACTGGGGTATTTAAACCTCAAGTTGCTGAACCTGCTGTTGCAATGTCCATGAATTTGGAAGAAAATAAAGGCGCAGAATCATCTTCAAAGAAGAAAAACAACAACAAAAGGCGGAATAAGAAAACTGTTGTTCAAGGAGAAGGAGAACCTGTTGCTGAAATAAAGGTCACACCTGCTCAAAAGGTGGTTCCAACTGTGACCGGTAATCCAAGTGGGTCTGCTAACACTATTGGGTGTTTTATCTGCGGAGACCCAAGTCATGCTGCTAGGGGTTGTCCTTTAAACTCAACAAAAGCACACATGGGGTACAATACACCAATGGTTGCACCCCATGGACCAAGAATGATGAGACCGCCCTTCACTCAGCCATGGCCTCGGTTTTATGGGAACTACAGTGAAGACTATGAGTACATGAATAATCAGCAAATGTTCATGCCAAATTTTCAGAACCAACAGTTTTTCAGTGGAGCAACACCTCACTCTACACGAGGATTGGGGGCAAGTACTGGATTCTTTCAACCAGTAGTCTTTGGAACAACAAACTGCCCACCTCCAATTACCACGAGACCAAAGCACCATGGTCTCTGTTGGCTGATCTCAAAGGCCTTACTACCGCCCCTGCTACCCGTCCACCTAAGAAACAGAATGCCAAGAAAACCCGTGGTCCCAAAGACTAGGGTTCATCTATGAACTAATCTTTTCTTTGTTTGTGCAGGAACAGCGAAAGAAGTCAATAAATCTGTGGTACATGGATAGTGGTTGTTCCCGGCACATGACAGGTGACAAGGATCTCTTGCATGATATCAAACTGATATCTGGAGGAGGTTCTGTTGCTTTTGGTGGAAATAAGAAAGGTGGTCAAATAATTGGAACTGGTCACCTAACAAATGGTGAAGTCTCTTTTGAAAAAGTCAACCTCGTGTCAAATCTGCAATTCAATCTGCTGAGCGTCTCGCAGATATGCGACAATAAAATGCCAATGTTCTTCGACGATAGGGAATGCTTCATTCTCAAGCCTGGTTTTAAAGTACCTGAAGATCAGATCTTATTCCGGGCAAATCGTAGGGGGAACATATATGCACTGGACATGAATGCTGTAAAGCCAACTAGTTCAGTTGCATGCTTTTTGGCTAAAGCTTCAGAGGAAGATTCAACCTCGTGTCATCGACGAATGGGACATGTTAATTTCCGTAACATGAATCGCCTGGTTAGGGGGAAACATGTTTTTGGGCTACCTGACAAAGAATTCGTACAAGTCGATAACTGCGTTGTATGCTCGAAGGGAAAACAACACAAAACGTCTCATAAACCGAAGCTGCCTGGAAGAACTACAATAATCCTTCAATAGTTGCACCTGGTTCTCTTTGGACCAGTTAATATCAAGAGTTTAGGGGGAAAATCTTTCTGCCTTGTCATCACTGACGATTACTCGAGATATTCCTAGGTATTTTTCTTAAGGGAGAAGTCTGAGACTCCGGGGATACTCAAGGATTTTGTTACACGCATCGAGAACGCAAGCAGAGAAAAAGTTCGAATAATCAGATCTGACAACGGGACGGAGTTTAGGAATCACGTCTTCGACTCATTTTGCAACGAGAAGGGCATCACTCGACAATTTAGCTCTCCCTATACTCCTCAACAGAATGGGATTGCTGAAAGAAAGAACCGCACAATAATCGAGTATGCTCGGACGATGCTCGCTGATTCTAACCTCAAACTGTCTTTTTGGGCAGAAGCAGTCAATACTGCTTGCTATGTCCTGAACCGAACTCTTTTGGTCAAACATGCCAACAAGACATCCTTTGAGCTGTTTTCAAAACAAAAACCAGTGCTAAAGCGCTTAAAGCCCTTTGGATGCCCTTGTACTGTGTTAATTCAGTCTGAGCAGTTAGCTAAATTTGCCCCTCAGGCAGATGAAGGCTATTTTGTTGGATACTCGATGACCTCTGCGGCATATCGAGTGTACAACAAAAGAACTCAGGTGATTATGGAGTCGTGCAACATCAATTTTAATGAGCACACTCATAATTCCAGAGAACCTGACTCAGATGGCATGTATGACTTAGAGAATTTCACTTCTTCTTTTAACTTTAGTGATTATGTGGTTTCAGGTGATTCTGGAAGTTTACATGGAGTTTCTAATAATGTGGATGCAGCTGTGTCTGACGGTTCTGTTCAAATTACTTCATCAATTCTGGATTCCATCTACACTGATGTGCTTCCGGATATTTCTTGGAGGAATGAATCAACGAATGCTACCACATCACCTGTTACTGCTACAACTGACAACCTGGTTGAAAACCAAATAAATGAAGAAGTCATTCAGGAGGTTGAACAAAATTTAAATCAAGAAAATCTACAAAATCAAGCAATTCCAGAAAATCAACCTGAGAATGAACCGATCAATAACGATTCAGACTCAGAAGACAATGCTGTGATTGAATCTGGTGAAACTCCGAGTAATGATGTGCGGATGGGTACCCTAGACCCAAATATTCCAGTTCCGACAATAGAAGAGACTAGAATTCACAAGAAACATCCTGTTTCAAACATTATCGGTCCAATAAACAAGAGAGTCACCAGAAGTCAATCGGGAACAATAAACACCTGCCTGTTTTCCTGCTTCATTTCTCAAGAAGAACCAACTTCCATAGCTGCTGCTATGAAAGACGATAACTGGATTGAGGCTATGCAGGCTAAATTGCTTCAATTCAAACTTTTGGATGTCTGGAAACTTGTAGACACTCCTCCTGGTGCTAAGCCTATTCCAGTCAAGTGGATCTTCAGGAATAAAAAGGATGACAAAGGAATAATTATAAGAAATAAAGCCAGACTTATGGTCAAGGGTTATATGCAGATTGATGGGCTTGACTATGATGAAATCTATGCCCCGGTAGCTCGTCTTGAAGCCATCAGGATTTTCTTGGCTTATGCAGCGTCAAAGAACATAACGGTTTATCAGCTTGACGTGAAGACCGCTTTCTTGTACGGTGAACTGGACGAAGAGGTTTACGTTGAACAACCTCCACGGTTTGTCAATCCTTCCTTCCCGAATAAGGTGTACAAATTGAAAAGGGCTCTCTATGGACTCCATCAGGCACCGAGGAAGTGGTATGAAACCCTGTCTACCTATCTGTTGGAAAATGGCTACAAGCGAGGGGTGATTGATCAGACGCTATTCATACGGCATGTGGGTGATGATATGATGCTGGTTCAAGTGTACGTAGACGACATCATCTTCGGATAAACAAATAAAACTCTTTGTCAAGAGTTTAAGTGTCTTATGGAAAAACGTTTTAAAATGAGTTAAATGGGGGAACTCACATTTTTCCTTGGGATTGAAGTGAAACAGAATAATGAAGGAATCCTAATAAGTCAGGGAAAGTATGTGAAGGAAATGCTGAAAAAGTTTGGATATCATGACTCTAAAGGCTTTTCCACTCCTGTCGAGACTCGTGTCAAGCTTCATTCTGATCTTGAAGGTGAATGTGTCGATGAACACTTGTACAGATCAATGATCGGGTCACTTATGTATCTGACAGCCAGTCGTCCCGACATAATGTTTGTCGTGTGTCTCTGCTCAAGATTTCAATCCAAACCAAAACAGTCGCACTTGACGGCCGTGAAACGAATATTCAGATACCTGAAGTCCAATCCAAAGAGAGGGTTGTGGTATCCCAAGGATGAGCTTTTTGATCTAAGAGGTTTCTCTGATAGTGATTACGGGGGTTGCAACATGGACCGGAAGTCAACCACCGGCGGAGCTCAATTTTTAGGGAACAGATTGGTTTCATGGCAATGCAAGAAACAGTCAACGGTGTCTACCTCGCTAGCCGAAGCAGAATACATTGCTGCTACTTCATGCTGTTCTCAAGTTCTCTAGATCCAGAATCAGCTTCTGGATTATGGTTTGAATTTCATGTCCACCCCTATTAACATTGATAATACTGCTGCCATGTTCATTGTTAAGAACCCATGTTCAGCACTCTAAGACCAAACACATAGAGATTAGGCATCACTTTATTAGGGACTGTCATGAGAAAAAGCTGATTACCTTAGTTCATGTTTCCTCTGAGAATCAACTTGCAGATCTCTTCACCAAGGGATTTGATGTTTCTAGGTTTAACTTCCCAGTACAATTAATAGGAATGATTAACTTTGAGTAAGCTCTTCTTTAGGTTCCTTTAGAATAAGTGTCGTAGTCCTAGGTTCTGTTGTTTTGGAGGTATTGTCTATGTTTGCTCCAAGACTTGCAATAATCTGATCTTGAAAACCCAAAAAGATTTTACCTTGTTTTCTATTTTTTTCAGATCCCAACATGAAAAACCAAAAAGATTTTGTCTTTGAAAAATTTGTCTGAAAACACAAAAAGATTTTAACTTTAGTTTCTTTGAGTCTTCTTAAGTTTCTGGTCATTTTTTTCTTGACCGTCAATAAAACATTTCATTATGTGTTAATCAAATCTTCAGAAAATACCAAAAATATTTTATCTTATTTTATTTTATTTTAATTTTATGTCTTTGTGTCAGTCGGTCTGGCCTAAAATAAAAAGAAATTCCATATGTGTGTTGTGCACAACTGAAGTGCTAAATAGACAAAGCTAGGATAACTGTTTGACTTTGTGAAATAAAAACTCAACACAATTGTCATTAAACCGGACTAAAACATGATAAATAAAATCACTGTGATTTCATTTATCATGTTTTAGTCCGGTTTAATGACAATTGTGTTGACTTTTTATTTCACAAAGTCAAACATGTATCCTAGCTTTGTCTATTTAGCACTCCAGTTGTGCACAACACACATATGGAATTTCTTCATTTGCAGTATGAAGAAATTGCCCTTGTACATTTCATTTGCAGTATGAATGTCTGATTCCAAGTTCTGGGTCATTTCATGATAACTTGCTAGGCAAATGATAATAATTGAATGTGTCTTTGTAATAACAACTCTTAATGATTCAATAATGATAATTGACATTTCCGGAGCGTACTTAGTGATTTCTAGACTTTCTTGGCGACATCACCAACATTCTTGGCTACCTCACCAACATTCTTGGCGACCTCACCAAGAATGTTGGCGACTTGGGATTAAGCCTTGGCGACTTGGTGAAGTGTGCTTGGCGATCAGGGCTTGGCGACCTCGCCATCCCTTGGCGACCTCGCCATCCCTTGGCGACCTCACCAAGGTTGGCGACCTCACCAAGCCTTGGCGAGGTCACCAACAGTCTTGGCGACTTCATTTTGTTCTTGGCGACTTCAGACTTGTTCTTGGCGATCTCGTCTGTCTGATGTCATAAAATTCACTAACTTCAATAACATTCTCTTGATTTTAGTGCAATCACGACCTGTGCTCTCTCCAGTATAAATAGCAACACCTGAATAACCCTACTGAGAGACTCTGGGCGGCTGTTTGAAGAGAGAGAGCACTTGTGTGTGAAAACCCTCAAGTTCTTGAGTTTCAAAGGCGAATTCTAAGGATTTCAACAAGCAAACACTATGATTTGATCATGGATTCATGATTTCCGCACTTGAATCTGTGTATTGGATGAGTAAAGGCTCCAAATTGGTCCTGACAATATATCCCTTTATCCAAAATATATTCGTTTATATATTTTTAGTCCAATGTGTCACTTTGACGGTCCCCAAGTCAGTTTTTATACTAGCTTGGTCTATAATATTTTTAGGCTTCACAACGATGGTCAAATATATATAGTGACACAAGTTCTTAAATACTAAAGTTAGTTTAATATTTAGGATGTTTTGTTCATTTTATATATTTAGTTGGTGGAGTGTCAAGACTCGTTTTGGGTGACAATAAATATCAAAAATGAACAACGGAAATTATTAAATTGAGAAGTTTAGACTTTTACCTCTAGCACTAGGCTAGGCGATGAACCGAAAGGTAAAGTGGCCTTTTGTGGCCTAGTTTTCGGTCACTCAAAATTCGATTCCCGCTTCTACTTCTCCCTTCTCCCTCCAGACTCCTACAAAATTCGATTCCCGCTTTTGCTTCTCCCTTCTCCCTCCAGACTCCCACAAAATTTGATTCCTCTCTCCAAAATTTATCTCCTGACCCAAAATTTGATTCCCGTTGTTTCGTCGACGTGCTAAACAAGCCGGTAGGGTTATCGATTGTCCGCCGCCTTGACTACCAGTTCAGCGCCCAATATTGAAAAAGGTTTGCCCTAACTCCCTCTTTATCTCCAAAAATTTTCTCCTCTTCTGTTTATCATTCTTAATTACTCTCTTATCTCCAAAATTTCTATCTCTAAAATTTTTCCCTAATTTGTTCATAGTATCAACAGGAAAGTGTTGTTATTCGATCAAAAGGGGGTTGAAGAACGGTGAAATTAGGAGGTGAAAATCGATTTTCGTCTGAAAAAGTTCTGACCAAATTAAAAACCAATTCATCTTCGTCGTTCACGGCTGCCGACGATTTCCAGGTTCATAGTTATATGCTTGATTGTGTGTTTTTTTTAATTATTTCCATTAGATTCGGTTTAACTATTCGGTTACATTACTAGGTTCAATTTCAATTTTGATTCAGGTTAGAGTGAGTTTATGATTCAGGTTCGTCTTCTTCATTCACATCGTCGCCTGGTTATAGTTCGAAGTTCTCAAACTCTTGAATAACATCTCAAATTAGGTATCATTCTTCTTGGTTATCAATTTGGAATCGATTGGTGCTAACATTTTTGTGATTCGATTGAGCTTAGCTCAATATCATAATCTCAGTCCCATTGGCAACAGTGGTCAATGCTCATATCCATGGTTCATCTATCAAGAGTATGGATTTTCACCCGATGCAACAAACTCTGCTTCTTGGCTAGTTCCCATATGTTTTAGATGTTAAACTCAGTCTATATCTTTGCTTCTTGGTCTTAGGTCTCATGTCTATGTCAATGTACAATCTTATGGATATAAGTGTTACTTAATTGTTTTTTTTTTCCAGCAAGTTTTTTGATCTTGTGAATTTTTACTTGGTGATCTGATTTTGTTATTGGTTGTCTCTTCGTATAGTTTGTTTATAATAGCTCTATACACACTAGTAGGTTTTATCCATGTTATCTTCTAGTATAAATTTAGTCTGTGCATCAACTGTTACATTAATGACATGTATGGTTGAGGGATAATGCTTGTATTGTGAAATTTGCAGGTCATTGTATGAAAGGGAAACTTTATAATATGATGATTCAGCTCCGAGTAAATTGCAACCATCCAGACCTCTTAGAATCAGCTTTGAGGGTTCATGTATGCATCTTTTTCCACCACTCTTTTTATCTAAAAAGCTTTTTGAGGTAATTTAAAACAATATATTTGGGTGTTCTTTTGGGGGACAGGTTTCTATCCACTGTAGAGCAGATACCTGCATATTATATGACAGTGACTGGGTAAGCCTTTCATGTTTATTGTTTTCACCAGAGTTGGCCAAACTAAGCCTGTTCATATGTACAAACTTTTAACTGCTCTATCTATTGAGGTACTTCTATTTCATTTGTTTTCTAGTCTGCCTGCCTTTTCCATCTTCTTTTGAGCAAACATTTACTATTGAATAATATTTACAGAGCGGGATTCTGAAATGAGCATTCAGTAAGTTAAAGCTGGAGTATGTGGTGATTGGTAAAAATATATAAATTCAACCTGATTACAACCCATTAACCTGAACAGCCTGTATACAGTTCATTTAACATGTCAACCCATTTACATTATCTAATTACATGTGGTGATTGCTATGGTGTGTCATTTGGGAAAATCTTACTTTTTTTAGCTGACTGAAGAAGAAGAGAATGTCCACAATGCAGTTGCAGCCTAGATATATATATAACGTAAGATATCAATTTTAACTTCGTTTGTATTATGGGATTTCATGAACACAACACAAATGATATATATAATATCTATCTATATATATGTAACATAACTGCATGTGTTAGATATTATATACTGGTGCCAACCTGAATCTTTGATTTATGTCTCAAATTTTGCATTCTTTTTTCTCATCAGGTGAATGGATGTGTGCTTCAGCGGGACTAGCGTTTACACCTCACATCATCCATGTTGAAGTTGGAAAGGTACTTGATTGACCATGAATCCATGATAACCCACATTACTAAACTGAACCTTGATTTCAGTTTCGAGTACCATTTCCATTTGAAGTGAAAACTAATAAATTTGGTTTGCCAGATCTGTAGTGATACTGTTGGCACCACAGCCAAAGGAGACCCCTCTGTTGCCTGTAATGTCTGTGCCCTCAATGCAAGGATGGCAACCAGTCTTGCCCTCAATGCAAAACTAGATACAAAAGACTAAAAGGTTTTCATAAACATACATCCTGACATTCGATATTTATTGTGTTTGTTATTTTAATAGTTCCAATGAGTTTCCTTCTCTTAACGCATCTTTAATTGATCATTAACTTAACTGAACACTAATGACTAACCTTTACATGTGTAACCCATAAACATTCCATGTAATCCACTAGCCTGATAATTTATTATTTGTATTTGTGTTTAATTTATTACAAAGCCGTTGATGCAAGCAAGAGTATGATGTTATGAACTTTATATGTCAACTTTGCCAGCACCAACACAGCCACATACACCAACAGCAAAGACACCTCGCAAGCACAACACATCGTCACCAGGTAATAAACATCTTAACGAACTACGACAACTCTAATGTAAATTATTATGAAGTTATTTCTCCACAAACACCAAGTTCAGATTTAAGTAAATTATATACCCAAAAAGAAACCTCTTAGTTTAAAAAAATGAAAACATCAAGTACAGGTGCGTCCATGACCCGTTTTTACACAGCTCAAATCAACTAAATGTGAACTATTGAACCGACCCGTTGTTTGAACTAAATCTGTATTTGTTTGGCTCATTAAGTTAAAACACAGCCAAATCAACTAATTATGAAGCCGTTGTCGTTTTAGGTAAATTTGTTTTTGTTTGTCTCATTAAAGTTAAACACAACCCTATCAACTAAATATGGCCTATTAACACATGTTATTCTTAATGATGTTTATGCAGGTTGCATCGCTACCAAGGAACTTGGAACCATTATGAGGTCTCTTGGACAAAACCCAACAGAAGCTGAACTTAGGATATGATGAATGAGGTGGATGCTGATGGGATGCTGGAAGGAATAGTGATGAATTGAAAGCACCAAAAAGATAAAAAGATCATTAAGATTACTGGTATGTCTTATGTATTTCATCATGGTTTCTTATTAGGATTTTATGTTCTCTTTTAGTTGGATATTGAGAGAAACCACAAATTGTCATGTAAGTATAGTATGTTAAATAAACAAGGATTTTTTTATCCATTTAGTTAGTTGATAAATGTTGGTATCATATATATATGAATCCATTTGTAAACTCATTGTAACTTTGTAATGTTGTTATATATATGAAATACATTATATTGCTATAACTGTAGTTTATTTTGTATTGTCGGGTTAATTTTCATTTCATGTAGAAATTAGTGATTCTACTAAAAAATATTTTTTTTTTAAATTTTTTTTACATTCTTGACGCGCAAAAATGCGTGTCATCTCCCTTTATGACGGTGGCTTCCTTGACAAACATTTTATGACGCGCATTGCGCGTCATCGTTCGCGCGTCATAAATGGGATGACGCGAATTTTGCGCGTCAAGAGGCTTCTTGACCCTACCTTCCTTGACGCTTTTTTGCGCGTCATCTGGGCCCTTTCTTGATGCGCAAAAAGCGTCAAGAAAGGCCATTTTTGTAGTAGTGGGTGGTAGTGGTTGATGATGACAATGACGAAGGTGGTGGTGATGGCGTTGGATGATGATGACGAAGGTTGTGGAGGTTGGTGATGGTGATGATGGTGGTGGCGGTTGGTGATGACGGTGGAGTTTGGCGGTGGTGGTGTGTGGTCGGTCGCCGGCCGAGGGAGGAAGAGGGTGGAGGTGGTGTGGTGTTTGCCCTTGAGTTGTGGTGGGTTTTATAGGTGAAATGGAGTGAAGTGTTGGAGATGAGGGAGTGGTGAGTTTGCTTGTTGCAGGAAGGTAGGAGTGTAGGAGTAATTGAACATGTGCTTATTTTTGTAACTCTAGTTAGGTCAGGAGCTAACTATAGTTTAGGTGGTGTGGTTAGGAGGTTTAGATGGTGTTAATTTTTATAAAGGTTAACACTTTTCTAATTATTTTATAAAATCTACTAATATAAATGTAGTTTCATAATTAAATAATTAATTCAAAGTCGATAGAGACTTTAAATGGGCCGAAATGTGGAGAACGGGTGTCGGGCCGGTACTGTTCGTGTCAGGCCGGTATACGAAGCTTTCTCCGATTTTCACGCGGTTCATTTTGTTATTCACTAAAATTAGTCGGGAATATTATCTTTGAGCTTAAAAGTGTTGAATGACCCGTTGGACTTTATTTCGGGTTCGGTCCGTTTATTTTGCGGTGTTGGGCCCGACTGGGCCCAATTCGTCATACGGACGAATCACACCGAATCGTTCTGGCGGTTTGGGTCGGGACAGATTTCTAAATTAATTACGAGACTCATATATTGATAAACCATTTTTGTTTTGGTCGTAATTTAATTATTTAGAAGTTTCGTCTTTTATTTATTTTATTTGCTCGCGTACCGCGTCCAGAAAATAAATAATTTGTTTAAATTGTTTTAAGCTTAGATGTTTTTCGTAGTAAACACTAACTAAAGTTTTAAATTAAATATTCGCTTAAAGTGTTCTTCGGGTGTCAGTATGATGTCCTACGACACTGTTTAAGAAAAATATAAAACTCATTTATATTTTATTTTTCTTATTATTAAAATTCCACCAAATCACATGGTTGAATTTCCTTTTAGTTACGGGTATGTTTATCCATTACAAACGTGGGAATTGTCAATGTTGGACGTTTACGTACATAGTGTTTACTAATAATACTACTAAATTAAGTTATGCACATGTATATACGTATATATATACGGTTCAAGTATAGGTTTGACCTTAGATTTTTGACGGGTTGTCACATTCTCCCCCTGTTGGAAGAATTTCGTCCCGAAATTTAGCTAATGTCGATTGATGGCTCCGCATCGGTGGACAATTTAAAGCTAATTTTGTCTGGTCAGACTCTCGCTTACCCAGATGATAGTTTTATCATTGACAAGAATGTCAACGTTTCGTGTCGTTGGGAGTGCAATTCTGATTCCATCTTTGGATCTCGTGATCCTTGATTGTTACGAGTCTCTAACGAAGTGGAGTTGTTAGGACATCCACAATAGTTCGTTAACGAGATGAGTGTTAGACACATAGATGAAAAAGGTTTTGAGTTTGAGGTTTTGGACAAGTCATGATTACTCACGGATGGGCTCTACCAGGATTTTCATGTAGTTCAGATTACAATTATGTGTGCACCCACAATTGTGATTTGCCTTACATGACCAGCCTAGGCTTTGCTCATACCTGAGTTTTCAGTTTTCGTTGGAATATGCAATGTATCGGGGGCAAGATGGCTTATGGAAAAGTTTAGGTCGATTAGCTACCGGACAGGATCTTCCTTGATCCCCGAGAGTTCTAATGACGATGACGATAGAGATGTGGTTCTCCAGTATCTTGGTTTAAGATCTTGATAGGTTCTGAATAGGATGGGTTTGTAGGCCACTGGTCCAATCCGATCTAGGATTCCTAGGGACCAACGTAACGAGGACTAAGCATTTCTTGCTTTCCAAGCCTACCAACCTCTATTTGAGAAAGAATCAATTACAAGGGTTTGAACCCCCTTATAGATTCTACGGGCTCGCGTCGAGCGTTAACATAGGTTCTCCTGATGACAACATACGGCTTTCGAAAGGTTCTAAATTTAGAAGGGTCTTCCCAGTAGTTTGATGAACTATCTATGGACCAGTCAGTTGACTGTCACCGGCTTCGGTCCAGTAAAGGGGCGAATGATGCTTTATTCCCTACGAGGCTTCGAAAAGGGGCGGCTTGAATACTCGAGCGCTAACTATTGTTATATGGAAGCTTGGCGAGTGGGAAAAGGGTTGTCTCAACCATTACCTAGGTTTGTCATACGTGATAACAATTTGTCATATGACCGCAACGTACCCTTTTTAAGGTCTGAATTTTCCTTTCGCTTTGATCATGAGCATAACTCCTTTATACTTTCATACATCTTGTTGGATCCCTGGTAACTAGAATATCTAGCTTTGTGTGCTTTATTCAAGATCAGTCTCTTACCGTTTTAAGGTTCGGCACTCAAGATCTATCCATAAAGGATTAGGCTCCATTTGGTTTCTTTACCAATTGTCGTTCCATTCCATGAAGGCATTCTTCTTGTTTGAGTTCTTCCTTTAGAGCTTCGTGTTGAGCATCAAAAAATTGCGATGTGAGACTAGCATGAATGGTCATGCTTAGTGCTCGAACTCGAAGAGGCTCAACGCACTCCTTTCTACTCAATGCGTCCACTACAATGTTAGCTTTGCTAAGATATGATGATTCTCGCCATCGTAGTCGTTGAGTAGCTTATTCCATTGGCGTTGTCTTAAAGTCGGATCCTTCTGATTGAAGTTATGCTGGAGACTCTTATGGTTAGTGAATACGATACACTTCGTTCCGTACAAGCAGTGTCTCCAAATCTTCAGAGCGAACACAACAGTTCTAAGCTCTAGATCGTGGGTTGTATAATCCTTCTCATGAGTCTTTGCTTGTCAAGAAGCATAGGCGATTACTTTCTCTCGCTGCATTAGCACGCATCCCAAAACTTGATGCGAATCATCACTACAAAATCTTTGATTTTGTTAGGTAAGGATAGGATCGGCGTGTTGCAAAGTTTTTGCTTCAACAACTGGAAGGCTCCTTCAGTCTTGGCATCCCAAATAAACCTCTTAACTTTCTAAGTTAAAGTGGTCAGAGGCTAGGTTTTCTATAAGAAGTTCTTAATGAATTGGTGATAATAGCTAGCGAGACCTAAGAATTAATGAATCTCTGATGGAGTTGTGGGAATACTCCGTTTCTTGTAGATTCAACTTTAGATGGAGCAACGTGAATCCCTTTATCGTTGATCAAATGACACAAGAAATGGACCTCGCGAATCCAAATGTCGAATTTGGAAAATTTCACGTACATTTCCTCTTTCTTTAGCAACTCCAGGATAAGTCTCGGATGTTGCTCGTGTTCCTTCTTACTACGCGAGTAGATTAGAATGTAATTGATGAACACGATAACATAATTTATCCAAATAAGGTTTGCACACGCGGTTCATTAGATCCATGAACACCGTTGGTGCATCGGTTAAACCGAATGGCATAACGAGGAACTCGTAGTGGCCATAACGTGTTCCGAACGGTCTCTTGAAACGTCTTCATATCTAACTCGGAACTGATGGTAGCTTGATCTCAGATCGGTCTTGGTGTAGTAACTTGAACATTGAAGTTGATCGAGTAAGTCGTCGATCCTCGGGAGCAGATAGCGGTTCTTCATAGTTAGCTCGTTTGACTCTCTATAGTCGATACACATCCGAAGTGTTTCATCTTTCTTCTTTACAAACAACACAGGAGCACCCCAGGAGAGTGGCTTGGCCTGATGAAACCCTTATCTAACAACTCTTGTAGTTGATGAGATAACTCTTGTACATCGGATGGTGCAAGGAGGTAAGGGGATCTGGCAACGGGGGCGGCTCCAAGTGTTAAGTTGATGCGAAATTCTACTTACCGAGGCGGTGGCAAGTCAAGTAAGTCTTTAGGAAAGACTTATGTGATTTCACAGACTGTTGGAATGTCTTCAATACACTTCTCATTCGGCTTCTTATCCGCGATGTGAGCCAGAATGACATGATATCCTTTGTGAGGGAACTTCTGAGCCTTTATGCAAGATTTTGATATTGAGCTGGGCTTCACTCCTTTCGTCTTGCACATTAAATGTGTCGTCGTTTGTGAGTGGCATTCTGACTATCTTCTCGTGACAATTGATCTTTAATTGGTTCTTTGATAACCAATCCATTCTAATGACAAACATCGGAACTTCCTAATTCGACAGATATTAGATTGCTCCAAGCGTTCAATTGAACATCCTTTATAAACTTCTCTAGTTTCTATCATCATTAGCTAATTTCTATGGTGAACTTAGTGTCTAAGGTAACAGGGGCGATTTCAAGTAACTAACTAAAATCGGTAGACACGAAGCTCCTATTGGCACCATATCAAGTAAACTAAAAGCATAACGGCTATTTAGTAGAAACTTACCCATTACTGTGTTAGGGTCACAATGGGTATTATCAACATTGATGACGAATGCTCTTCCTTTTTCTAGATTAGGAGTCTGGTTCTTCAGCTTGGGCAATCTCGCGTGATGTGTCCCTTGGCTTTGCAATAGATGTTCCCGCAATCCAGAGAGTGGTGAAGGTTGCACACGTAACATAAAGGTAGGTTACTGGAGTAACCATTCTTTCTTGACTCATGAACATGTGCAATGGCAACATGGACCATCATTGGCTCCGGATCCTCCTTGGGAACCTCTATGAATTCTTATTGGGCTTCTAATAACCACTCCTTCTCTTGTTATCCGGATTCTTGCTTGATGAGGGGGCAACATTTACATCTGCAGATTTAGCTTCAGGATTCTTCTTGGCAAAAGTCACACCTTGACATGTGGCTTGATAAACCAGATTATGTGCCTGGCGCACAACACTTTTGATAAGTGAGCGGGTTTGATGCCATAGTATTTCCTTGAGTATGGGTTGCAGGACCCCGGATGTACCTTCTTATACAGGGGAGTGACCATGGATGAACAAAGATGAGTAAGTTCACGAAATCGCTTGGTGTAGCCAGCGATATCGCTACCATTTATAGTCAACTCCAAAACTTAGCTTCCGACCTCTGAAGATCTTCCCTTGGGCAGTATTCGTCACGTGAAAGTTTCTTGAGTTCATCTGATTAATCCAATGGCACCTTTCGTGCCTTTGAAGCTCATAATGTCAGAATCTATTTGACAATGGATCTCACCCAATACACGAATGCTAGTGCGGAACTACAAGAGTTCATGATCAATCAGTAAGTAATATTCTAAGTGTTGCACAAGTCCGCTAAGAACAACATAAGTTCGCTAAGAACAATCTATAAGTCCGTTAGGAATAACTTATAAAGTCCGCTAACATCCAAGTTCGCTAAGCATTATTGAAGTTCGCTAAGAAGTAATCTTAAAGTACGCTAGGTAGAAGTCCGCTAAGGATAAGTTCAAGTCCGCTAAGAGGAACTTAAGTCCGCTAAGAGCTTTCTGAAGTCCGTTAGGATGAAAAACAAGTTCGCTAATACAAGTTTGCTAACTTTGTCTCTTAGAGGGTTTCAGACCAAAATATTCGAAATCATCGAGTCTTCTTATCCTATGGGGTTCTTTAAGGAGATCTTCATCAGTAATGTTTAATGGTGAAAATTTTGAGTTGCCACAACTAAAAGGATAGATTTTACAGATAGTCTTGCATCTCATGAAGTCCTTGTAGGAGCAGTAACTTGCACTACCGGTGATCTACCTTGACGCCTATCGTTGGTACGACGTGCCTTGCTAGCAGCTACGGTTCTGACGACTCTCTGGGCGATCATTGCCTCGATTTTGGAGGCAGTCATTACGAGAGGTTCGAGGGGTTTGGTGTTTCGGGGACAAGTTTTCTCTAAGGGTTCTCAAATAGCGGTGTAAGGAGAATTGGACTATATATATACTAAAGTCATGATAATACTAATAGCATTAATATAAATATTAGAAGGCTAATAAGTATATATGTAACATGAGATATCATGTTAGTATGACAAGTAATTATATATCGAATGTGAGACGGTATGTTATTATGATGAGTAAATGTTTACCTAACATGAGACAACATGTTAGCATGAATAGTGAATGTATACTTAACATGAGACAACATGTTAGTATGATAGGTAGATGTGTGTCTAACATGAGACAACATGTTAGTAAGACAGTCTTGTATGCAAATGGCACTCGTAGAGCGGGCTATAGTCCAGGTTTTCTACATGATGCAACCTAGTTCACTATAACCACGGCTCTGATACCAGTCTGTCACACCCTGAACTTTCGGATACGAAGGCGTGTGACGTCATGGATAATAGTCGTGGATACACAGAACGGCCTCTATCAGATTAATATACGTTTGAAAAACCAAGTATGTCATCAAAGTTGCAGCGGAAAAATATGTTAAGACGACATTGTTTTACAATACTGAAATAGAAATTGTTTCAGAAATGTTAAGATATGAAGCATGATAAATAGTTAAGTCTTGAAATTGCTTCGACCAAGGATTTAAAAGGCAGGTGTTTCATAAGTTATTTCATGATGATGAATGAGACTATGACTCCATAATGCAGGCCCTAAGGTTTGACGTCCCATTTGCAGACAGTCTGGCTTGGTTACCTTAGAAATACATGAGTTTGAAAAGGTCAAGATAATGTTGGTGAGTTCACAGGTTTTGAATTCTACAAAATGCATTTGTAAAACAGTTGATGATATACATGATATTATAATGGTTTACCCGTCGTTGCATTGATCTACCTGTACCTTGATTTCAAACACTAACAGATTTACCCACCTATGGTAACTTCCCCTAAGAAATACCAATGGCATGGAATAACTGACATGTACCCCCAGACTTGTTACGCGTGTGTCAGAACTGGAGCGACCAGATAGGGCAGGGTTGTCAACCCAAATAGATCTATTCACTATTTATCATTTCGTTACAGGAACTAATTGAAATCAATTGTTGGTGGGATTTGTAGCAATATGTTGTATAACAAATTACTATGAAGGAGTATGAAAGAACAGATAATCAATAAGGCGTAACAGTTGTACCATAATATTAATAAGATGTTTGGATGCACGGTCATATTTATTGTCTAATAAATATAGGACTGGTAGAAATAATTATAGTTCCAATAATTATTTAAGGTGTGTTTGTCTGTTTCATGATTCTTCCCAAAAGTATTTAAAATAGTTTAAAGGAAAGACTATGTATACAATCAAAACAATGTATAAAGTTTGGTGTTTCATGTATTTCTCCCTTATAGTTAAAACAATAAAGGAAAAGGGGTCGTGAAACTCACTTGATCAAGGTGATGATGAAAGCTATATCACGCTGGATGTAGCAAGTAAACTGTGTCCTAGTAATAATTAATAAGACGGTTTTAAGGTACTGTTTCAGTTGGATAATGTTCAGTTACCCTAATGATCCTGGTCGAGTCTTGACATAACATTCCCGTTTGTATTGTTTGGAAAGCCCGTTTTGAATATTTATCGTTCAAATAAATATTTAGGTTAATGAATATATTTATAGTCGAATAAATATATAACTTGTAGAAATAATTATAAATCAAATAATTATTTAAAGTTATGAGAATACATATTCGAATCAAGTTTTAAACATCGAGACAATTAATAAAGTATTTTATTATTTGAAGTTCACGATATATATTTATGTCCGAGTTTACAATTATAGACAAATAATTATATAAAAGTCATAGAAATATTTAAGCAAATAAATATATATAACTTATAGAAATGGTATACGTTTCAATATTCTCGAGATTCTAGAAAAATATAAGTCTCTATATTTTTAGAAATTTAGTTGATGGTTTTGCCGCTATAAGATACAAGTATTTGACATATGATCGTTATTAATATTTAACTCCGTAAATATTATTATGTTTATGTTATCTCAAATAGTTTTTCTATATATTTAGAAAATAATAAAATATTTGAATGAGATATCTGTGTGAGGTGTTTTTTACACTTTTTAGGAAAATATATTTGTAACAATACATAAGTTTCACATTGAGTAAGTTCAAAATATAACACCGTATATTTTTAGGTCCAACGTCTGGAATTAATATATTATATTTATAAGTATTCCGTTAAGTAAAACGATATGAAAACTAATATTTAAATTCTTTAATATTAGCGGGTTTTGATAACTTAAAGTAAATATTTCAAGTTATAATAATGAGACCTAAAAATATGACCACTTAGTTATTACTTTTGAGTCCAATGCTCGGTATTTAGAATTATATATGTTTTATAAAAATAAACCTATTTTTATAACGCATAGTCAAAATATATCCCTTTATCCAAAATAAATTCGTTTATATATTTTTAGTCCAATGCGTCACTTTGACGGTCCCCGAGTCAGTTTTTATACTGCTTGGTCTATAATATTTTTAGTCCTCACAACGATGGTCAAATATATATAGTGACACAAGTTCTTAAATATTAATGTTAGTTTAATATTTAGGATGTTTTGTTCATTTTATATATTTAGTTGGTGGAGTGTCAAGACTCGTTTTGGGTGACAATAAATATCAAAAGTGAACAACGGAAATTATTAAATTGAGAAGTTTAGACTTTTACCTCTAGCACAAGGCTAGGTGATGAACCGAAAGAGGTGAGAATATCTTCGTAGATCCGATCGAAATATATCGAGTTTTAAAGTTTGTCTCGAAAGGTAAAGTGGCCTTTTGCGGCCTAGTTTTCGGTGGTTTACGGTGATCGTTCGGGGCAAAGTTAAGACCGTTTGGGAGGTGGCCGGGTGGACTAGCCGTTGATAGTGAAAGGGTGGTACCGCGGTGGCCCGATGGTGGAGAAATAGTGGCCTTCTAAGGCTACCTGAGACTGTTTTAACTAAAACACAACACTCAAAAAAAAGAAATGGGCCGCTTGATTCCAAATTACGGGTCTGGGACTGTGCTTTTATTTCTTATATATATATATATATATATCTATATATATATGTACATATATATATATATATATGTTTTGGTCCGATAGGAAGGAAAAGAAAGAGAAGAGAGGTTCGGTTGATAGAAAAAGAGAAAGGAGAAAGAGTTGGGGTTATCGGTGAAGATCATGGTGGTGGTGGTCGGTGTTCATGGTGATGGCGGATGATGATGGAGATGATCGTGATGGTTGTGGTGGTTGATGATGAGAATGACGAAGATGGTGGTGATGGCGTTGGATGATGATGACGAAGGTTGTGGAGGTTGGTGATCGTGATGATGGTGGTGGCGGTTGGTGATGACGGTGGAGTTTGGCGGTGGTGGTGTGTGGTCGGTCGCCGGCCGAGGGAGGAAGAGTGGGGAGGTGGTGTGGTGTTTGCCCTCGAGTTGTGGTGGGTTTTATAGGTGAAGTGGAGTGAAGTTTTGGAGATGAGGGAGTGGTGAGTTTGCTTGTTGCAGGAAGGTAGAGTGTAGGAGTAATTGAACATGTGCTTATTTTTGTAACTCTAGTTAGGTTAGGAGCTAACTATAGTTTAGGTGGTGTGGTTAGGATGTTTAGATGGTGTTAATTTTTATAAAAGTTAGAACTTTTCTAATTGTTTTATAAAATCTACTAATATAAATGTAGTGTCATAACAAAATAATTAATTGAAAGTCGATGGAGACTTTAAATGGGTCGAAATGTGGAGAACGGGTGTCGGGCCGATACTGTTCGTGTCAGGCCGGTATGCGAGGCTTTCTCCGATTTTCTCGCGGTTCATTTTGTTATTCACTAAAATTAGTCGGGAATATTATCTTTGAGCTTAAAAGTGTCGGGTGACCTGTTGGACTTTATTTCGGGTTCGGTCCGTTTATTTTGCGGTGTTGGGCTCGACTGGGCCCAATTCATCATACGGACGAATCACACCGAATCGTTCTGGCGGTTTGGATCGGGACAGATTTCTAAATTAATTACGAGACTCATATATTGATAAAAAATTTTTGTTTTAGTCGTAATTTAATAAATAAGAAGTTTCGTCTTTAATTTATTTTATTTGCTCGTGTACCACTTCCGGAAAGTAAATAATTTGTGTAAATTGTTTTAAGCTCAGATGTTTTTCGTAGTCAAAACTAACTAAAGTTTTAAATTAAATATTCGCTTAAAGTGTTCGTCGGGTGTCAGTATGATGTCCTACGACACGACACTGTTTTAAGAAAAATATATAAGTCATTTATATTTTATTTTTCTTATTATTAAAATTCCACCAAATCACATGGTTGAATTTCCTTTTAGTTACGAGTATGTTTATCCATTACAAACGTGGGAATTGTCAAGGTTAGACGTTTATGTGCATAGTGTTTACTAATAATACTACTAAATTAAGTTATGCACATGTATATACGTATATATATACGGTTCAAGTATAGGTTTGACCTTAGATTTTTGACGGGTTGTCACAGTATAGGCCTAGCTCATCTTTTCTATGAGCGTGCGCCAACACTCACGCTTAATTTCATACCCACAATATTCTCAATCAATCATTCATTTCAAAATGAATATTCATAAATAATAAGCCCAAAACATTTAACAAAATATATCAATTCAATTTAGGGTATTAGTTAGTGAAACTCACATTGGCTTTGCAAAACATAATCCCAATTATCCGTTATTCTTCGTTAACCGCTTTAACTTCCAACATAACTTGTATCATAATCTTGATGCCCTAAAACATTAGGCATCCTAAGGCTTACTTTACTATATTAATAATAATCATTTTTAGTCTTTCGGGCCTTAACCGGATCCGAAACCGGTCTCCTGAATGGTAATTTGCTGAAAGCAATCACACGGGTTGGTTCAATCCCAAAGAGTCAATCTAGATGGTTCGCTTGGGTGGGTTAGCCACGGATCATCCGTCCCGAACTCTTATATAGGTTTGGACATCCCGAGTGGTTACGTCACCATTCGGATCCGCAACTGATTAATCATGGACCATATCCTATACAAGTATACATATATGTATATATTTCGATTTTTATTCTTTATTTTTATTCATCCAAGTCTTCACGTTATTGATGTGTGTTTCTCATAACCGACCGTGTAGGCGTTATCACGACTAAGAGGCGGAATTACCATGAGAAATCACACATATTTGTGTTTTTAATTGGTGACGGTCATTACCAACCATATAGTCGGAATTACTATGATCTAGCAACCATGTCTTTTTGTTTAATAGGAGTTGATCATTACCGAGCATTTAGGCGGAATTACTATGATCAAGCGTCCACGTCTTTTAATAGTGTTGATCATTACCGACCATTTAAGCGGAATTACTATAATCAAACATCTATGTTATTATACATATTACTCATTATTTATCATTTATCGTTTTATCAAATTTTAAATCCTAGGTCCATGATAATCGTTTCGAGTCCGAGAATAAAGTTATACTATGCGATATACCTTACCGGTTATAATGCGTGCCCGGACCTGTTTGAGTCAAAAACCGAACGATCGCTAATGAACAAGTAGTCCATTCCACTTGTTTTTCAGGCACGAGTAACTCTCCGCTCTCCATTTTCTGTTTTGACCGAACCTGTCTTCGTAGACCTTTGATCAGCTCCGATCGAGTCAACCGTGTTCACTCGAATCAATAATCTAATTTTTTTACACAAATCTGTTATAAACTGATCAACATAAAAACTAAACTTCCCGACATCCGATCGGAATGAAATTCTCAGAGAACGTGCGTTTAGGTATGAGGAAGCTACTGTCTAAACTTAATGACAATCCGACCGTTGAATCAGCGGGGATCTACAATTCTTTGGACCTGTGTCACACAGCTCAGAAGTTCCGATCAGTCGGTTTTAAGCACATAAAAATCATACCTCTGGGATTTTACTCACAAATCCGAACGGTCAAAATCCCAATATGATACTTGTGCACCTTCTATCAAAAATTTGGTCACGTTTAACGGTTAGATCTGCGTAGATCGTACATGCAAAACCGTTGGATTTTTAGACAGATTTTGACAATTTGATCAGTGAACTTTAACATGAAAAAACGCATACCTACTGTTATTTGATCATCGATCCCTCACGTCAGATTGACCATATATGAGTTTCGCACCTGGTGTCCGAAATTCAGCTCGATCTAACGGTTAGATCATCGGGTATAGTGCATGCAATAAAGCTGCATTTTCATGCATGTTGTCAAAACGTGACAGATTTTTAAACGGACGATTTCACGAACTTAAGCAAAGAATTTGGGAAAACTAAGCTTAACACTGTGTTCGCAACGTCCAGAAATAGTAGGAGGGTGAAAACGGGCTTCCAACCATCGTCGACCGTCGTCGGACCGCCGTGAACCACCGTCGGGTCGCCGCCGGATCACCGCTGGACCACCACCGGAGTTCTCCTCCTTCTCTCTACTCTCTCTCTAAAATCTCAGCTGCATTTTGTTGAAATGAGGAAGAGGACAAAGTTTTTCCTTTATATAGACCTAATTATTTGACAGGTATATACCTGTTTGATCAGTCCTATACCGCGCTTTTCGATTACGTTAACGTTTTAAATCTCGCATCCAACATCAACGACCATCATTTCAAGACAGAAATAATTTTAGGGTCTCATAAATATCCTTGAAATATTTATTTCGTCGGATATTACCTAATCCGGTGAATATTCAGTTTTTTTTTTTAACGGTATAAACGGTGTCCTACCGGCATCACGAACGTGAGCGTTTTGTGAACTGAATATGATATATTGACCGTAACCCTCTAAAAATCTTAAAACAATTATTTAAAGATAAATGGGTTCACTAGTAACATCCAGTATAGCTAACCGAGTTCATACCGGTTAACACACAACTGGGCCCAAATCACTAAAATGGACATTCCCGCTTCGTTACTACTCAGAATTAACATCCATTTTCGCATGCGGTCCTGGTTTTTAATTCTTTATCATATGCAATTGGACTCACCTATCAACACTCTCTCAAACGTGTCGGGTGAGATTCCATCCTTATCGTGTATCCGAGTTTTCTCCGGATCCTCCGGTGTATAGCTTTTCCCTGTTTAGTTGGTGCTCATCCTGTTATTTCCTATCACAGGTATCATAAATACAGTAATCCATCATCATCCTTTTTATTTACTCTTAATTTTGTATTTTATACATTGACTTAGTACTAATCCTACTCGAAAAATGCTCAGATGTCACAGTCAGGTATGTTAATACACGTTATTGAACTTTTCATTGTTTCCTCCGATGCATAGGTATTTGATACTGGATATGGTTATTGTTTAGCTAAAAATAACAAGACACAATTTTGTTACCAAATTAGTTTGTGAGGTATGGTACCTAGGATGCAAAGTATATGAAATCACTTTAAACAGTTTGAATTTAAGGAATGAATAGATTAAATGCAAGCACAATTAACGAATTGCCAGGATGCAAAAAAGAACACAAGGACTTTTAAGGGGGAAAAGCCCTTAACCCTTCGATGTCTCCAAGAGCCGCCGGCACAAAAACCCTGGCAACGATAACACACGTTGCGTATTTATTTCACTGAAAAATGTTTCGAGTACAACGATTTGCGGCTGTTAGTAAGTGAGTGCGAGTGAGTAGAGGTTTTCATAAGTGCTAAAAATGAAACCTACGCCGCGTATAAATACATAGATTGCCTAACTAACACCCCGAGATTCTAGGGATCTTCATTCCAACGGCATATGACCATTATTGACCGAGTTTAACGGCGAGTCTTCATCTCCACGCTTATTCCAGCTCTTGACTAAGTCCATGTGACCATTATTCGACCTTCTGTACCTGGCTATAGATCAAACAAAGTCGATAGAACTCGTTAGTAATGATGCCCCAGCATGCTGGGTGTCAGCAAATGCTGGGATCGTATAATGCGAATAAGCAATCCCTGGATGCATGACATCCTGGGACGATAAACACGGTAATGAACACTGAAAATATAAAATTGAAATCCAAGGTATAACAATTGCCCCCAAATTCGCAGATAGTGGATAAGAATTCACAGCTGTGAATATTTTGAATTTTGATGAGTCATCCAACTTGCTTTAATCCTGTCCACTTATTTCAATTTCCATCTTGCCACGATCTTCGTCCATGTCGCATCACCTCTGTAACTTTTGTTCCAATAAATACCCCTCTCTCATCTTCAGTTTTACCCACCTTGCTTAGAGAGAAAAGAGCCGAAACCATCATCTTCGCTCTATTATTCTGCTCCGATCAGGTAATCGTTCCTCCTTTATTACAATTCTTGAAGCCGATTATGACTAAAAGACGCATTCGTCTTGAGTCTGTGCTCGTCTCTACCGGGATCGAGGATTTTATCGACCAGAAATTCTTGCAAAACCCTAAACAAGAGACATGCAGCTTCACTAACGCTGACATTGCGACCGTTAAGGCTTCAAGCTGCTTCCTTCGTCTGTTGAAATCCATGCCTTCGACCCTAGCTTGAGGTCAGATTTTGCATTCGAGACTTGAGTCTCTTTTCCCTTTATACCTTTCAGCATCAGCCTTTCTTACCCCTTTACTGGTCTTGTTGCTGAGTAATTTAAAGCCACCAGTCTCTCCTATGCTCAAATCTTCTTGTAACCTGGCGCATTCTGGGTACCCTTGAGCGCTTGAACCGTTCTTTCGAGTCTTTAACCGGTCTGTCTGAGTTGGCTCAGGCATATGAGTTGAAATCCCATGGCTCAAACCGATTTATGTTCAAGTCCTTATCAAAAGACCTGCAATTGGTGCCCTGTGCTATCTAACGCGATGAATGGAGATGTCAGTTCTTTTTTGTGAAGCGTTCAAGTATCCCTGGGGGTAATCAGCTCCCTCAAAGATGGATTGTGAAGGGTAGGATGACCTGCCAAGATGTTAGGATTTACATATATTATTATCGAAATACTGACCTTGAATGTTTACTTTCGTAATGCCTAGCTTGTTGGAGATCGGCCCCGAAGAAGAAGAAACTGAAGCTAACTTTGAGAAATTCCTGGGTATCCCTGAATCCGAACGTGCATTCTGGTCCGACGAGCTTTCTGCCGCTTCATACTATACTCCCAGCATGTCGAGTTGTAAGTATCCCTGGATTCCGCATATTTTTCATTTGTATTTGTTGGCTGACATCCTAGGGTATTTTACTTTTTGGTCTTCCTTTGCAGTTGTTGGCCCCAACTTCGATGCCGATGACCTAGAGGTTGTGGTCATCCCAAGAACGATAAACCGTCTACTTGGAAGGATAAGTCCAAATGGTGTGCCTACCATGATGACTTTGGTCACCAGACCGAGGATTGCATGGCCTTGAGAAGAGAAATAAGCTATCTACTTGGCAAAGGCTACTTGAAGGAGCTTCTGGGAAAGAAGAAGGATAAGTCCAGGGAACAGAACCCAAAATCCTGGGATAGTTCAGTAAATATAATCCAGTTGGAGGCCTTGCAAAATATGGGAATTCCACATTCAGAGATCTTCTCAAAATCCACGGTACTCGTGGGTTTCAGTGGTGAAACGAAGAATACCCTGGGTGAAATCAAGCTTCTGGTCTACATAGAAGGGCTCAATTCAGTTCAGCGTTTCTGTGTGATGGATGCACCATCAGGGTACAATGTAATCCTGGGTAGACCCTGGATTCACGACAACAGGGCTGTACCCTCGACATACCATCAATGCGTGAATCTGCCAACACCCTGGGGTGTGATCACAGTCCGCAGCGACCAGCAAGAAGCCAAGGAATGTTACACTACATCAATGAAAATATCCTCCAAACAAAGACAAGGATAGCAATTAAAGAAAAAGGCCCGGGAAGCCCTAGAAGTGAGGGAGCAAGACGTCAAAGCTGTTGAATTGGATCCTTCGAATCCAGGGAAGAAAGTCTATATTGGAACAAATATTCCAGGGCCAATAGAAGAACAGTTAATACATCTGCTCAGGACCAGGATGTCAACCTTCTCTTGGTCCCATGACGACATGACAAGTATTTCTAAATCCGTTATTACATATAAGCTTGGAATTGATAACTCTTTCAGGCCCATACACCAAAAGAGAAGAAAGTTTGCACCAGAAAAGAACGTCATAATCCAGGAGGAGGTCGATAGACTTCTAAAGGCTAGGATGATTAGAGAAGTGAAGTTTTCCAGATAGTTAGCCAACGTGGTGGTAGTAAGTAAGAAAAACGGTAAATGGAGCGTATGCGTAGATTACACGGACCTGAACCGTGCATGCCCGAAAGATCCATTCCCACTACCTCACATAGATTCCATGGTCGACGCAACGGCAGGCCATGAGATGTTGACTTTCATGGATGCTACCTCAGGATTTCAACAGATCCAGATGGTGTTGATACCTGATATGTGCGTCGTGTGAAGTATCAAGCAAGTTCAAAGATCAAGTCAACTAGGTCTGGCCGAACTAGGTCCGAACCTGAAGTTCGGACTGGCCGAACCTGAGGTTCGGCCGAAGCTCGGACCAGCTAGTATATATAGATGTTTGGTCTTTGTATTTGGATGCCTTCTGAGCGAGTGAGATCTGTTAAGTTTGTGATTCTGAGTGTGTATTCTCTGAGTCTATTTCTGAGTGTTTACTGGTTGTAATTTTTCTTCGTTGATCAATAAATCAATCGGTTAATTACGTTTCGATGTCCGATAAGCTAGATTGAGTAGACGATCCGATGCTCACGCATCTTCAAGTGGTATCAGAGCTTTCTGGTTCATTCTACTGATCTGTGGTTGCGATTATCGGATTTTTGAAACGTTTTTGGTGTTTCTCGAGATTGTTTTCGTGTTGTTCATCAATTCTATCGAGTTTTTGGTGTAAAAAATTGTTCCTAAATCACTTTCTTTTAGTTTTACCAATCCACAGTAACGAGTTTCGTCAAAATCAGTCATTTTTGTGCAATTTGTGAAAAATGAGTTCGAAGTTCGGAGTCTCCAGATCAGGTTCGGAGTAAATGCTCCGAACTTGAAGTTCGGACATCTTTCGGTGTGTCTTCGGTGAGAGTTCGGTCAAAGTTCGGAGTTCAGAGGTGGTTCGGAGATAGATCGGAGTTGTTTAGAAGTTCGGCCTGTTGTTTCTAATTCGGAGCAGGTTCGGACATAGTTCGGACTTTGGATTGAGGTTCGGACAGAGTTCGGAGGTTAGTGATAGGATAGGAACAGGTTCGGTCACCAGATTCAAATTTTCAACGATGTCGGAATTTCAAGCGTTTGCTGCAATGCAAAGTCTGAAAACCATGATGAATTTTGATAACGAAATTGGAACAAGTCAGAAAGTTCCTGTTGATACACGAAATGGCAATGAGCTGGATCGATCGAAGACACAAAGTTTTGATTTAGGTCTGTTGGCCGAACTCCGGCCGAACCTTGGCCGAGCCTTGGCCGAACCTGGGGTTCGGACAAGCTATGGAGTTCGGACGTCCGTAGGTCTATAAATATGTTTGTGTCTTTGTATTTTGTAAGTTTTTGAGAGAGTTTGAGCGAACTTGTCTGTGAGTTGTCTCTGTGTAATTCTCTGTAACTCTGATTCTCTATCAATAAGAGATTGAGTTTTATTTACATTTTGTGTGTTGATTCTCATTTGATTACGTTTTGTATTCGATCAATTCGTCCAAACCGATCCGTATCCAGGCACTTTCAAGTGGTATCAGAGCTGTTCTGGTGCTGTTTGGTTCGAATTGTTGCGAAACGTTGAATCAAAGTTCGTTTTCGTGTTGCTTTCTGGAATTTTACGTGAAAAACACTATGTTTTGCGTCAAAATTCGTTGTTTCTGAGTTCTAGTGTTCATTTGAGTGTTAGAAGTTCAGTTCTGAGTGATTTCTGTTGAGATTCAAAATTTTTCCGAATTTACGTTCGGCCGAACTCCAAGTTCGGTGAAACCGCTCCGAATTCCAAGTTCGGAGTGAAGTTCGGTCAGTTTTCTGATTCGGTGAGAGTTCGGAGTCCTATCGGTGAGAGTTCGGAGGTTTTTCTGTCTCGGAGGGAGTTCGGACTAGGATCGGAGTTAGATCGGAGTTTCTGAGTTCGGAGTTACGTTCGTTGAGAGTTCGGACTTTGTCTTTCAGTTCGGTGAAGGTTCGGAGCTAGTTCGGAGGGTGTGTAGAGTTCGGAGCTAGTTCGGAGCAGAATTCAAATTTTTCAATCATGTCGGACTATAACGCGTTTGCTGCTATTCAAACGCAGATGCAAACTTTACTCAATTACGACAATGAAATTGGAACAACGCAGAAAGTTCCAAAATTGCTTAAATTTGAAGACTATGCAAACTGGAAGAAACGATTTGAGGCATATATCGGAACAACGGATCCAGATCTATGGATTGCTATGGATGCACCATATGTGTATCCTGTTGGTGTTAATAATGTTCCCATTATGCAACGAAATTTGGATCTTACACAGAAAGGTGATTTTGTTCGTGAACAGAAAGCGTACGGTTTAATCACTCAAGCTTTGCCAAAGGAATTATTACATCAATTCAAAAGTTGCAAACACTCTCATGAGTTATGGACAACTCTGAAAGAGAGGTGTGAGGGCAATGAACAGTATAAGAAAAGCAAGAAGAAAGTGCTTAACAAAGAATTC
This sequence comes from Deinandra increscens subsp. villosa, assembly GCA_039602395.1. NCBI lineage: Eukaryota > Viridiplantae > Streptophyta > Magnoliopsida > Asterales > Asteraceae > Deinandra > Deinandra increscens. The sequence continues at coordinate 51,731,566 of JBCNJP010000007.1, read as the reverse complement.
GACAACTTCAAACATTTTGATGGCGAGGGCGTTCCTGAACTAATTTCAAGATATTGTCATTTATTGTCTGAAATGGATAATGTCCAAATTAAGAAAGATGACGAAGAGCTGAAGGAAAAATTGTTGGAAGGTTTGCCATCGAAATGGGAGTCGTATGTTTTGATGATCATGAATGACAAAGACTATGCCGATTTGACTTTTGTGAAGCTTTTGGGTAAACTGCAAGCTCGTGATTTAGAAATGAAGAATGTTAACACTACTCCAGCAGCAGTTCAGAATCCAGATGTCTATTATGGGTCAAATGCAGCAACTATTTCTGGGAAGTCAGCTAAGATAACCAGTTCTGCACCTGCTACAGCATTTGTGGCTGGAAATTTACCGGGATATGTTTCAAGTTCGGGAACTGGTTCAGGCTCACAAAGTGCTGATTACAATTATAGTCCTGGAATTAGTGGTACGTCAATCCCAGCAAGTAATCTGGTGAACACGGGAAAGATGGCTATGTCGGTATCTACCACTGAAGATTACATGGCTCTTGTTTCTGCATTAGTGTCATCATATTATGGGTTGATAACTGGAAATGTCAGTAATGCTGAGTTGACTGAAGAAGACTATGATCAGGTGGATCCTGATGATTTGGAGTTGATGGACATAAACTGGCAGTTTGCTATGTTGGCGAGACGAGTGAAAAGATTTTTGAAGAAAACTGGAAGAAAGGATTTGAATTCTGGTGGCAGGATTGGATTTGATAAATCCAAAGTCAGATGCTACAATTGTTCCAACTTTGGTCATTTTGCTCGTGAATGTCAGCAGCCAAAGAAACAAGAATATCAGAAGTTTACTCCAAAATCAAATGCTTCTGGATCTAACACTTCATCGAGTTCAGGGAGTACTTCTAGTTCCAAATCTGAATCCACAAAAGCTCTTGTTTCTCAAGTTGATAAAACATATAATTGGGGAAATCAGTTTGCTGATTCTTCTGCTTTAATTGTTACTCATGTGCAGGATGAAGAAACTTTGACTGAATCAACTGACAATGAAGAAGAAGTGCATGATGAGAAGATTGAGGAAACTTTTGATGGAATGAATGTTGGCAATGAAGTCTTGAACTCAAGGAGTGATCATAAGTCTGTGAATGAAGACAAATTTGCATTTATGGCTGATGTGTCTGAAAAGATCGAATCTGATGCAATTCTTTTGTTAGAAAAGCAAATTAAACTTCTGACTGATGAGAAAGAGGCATTAATTCGAGAATGCGATGCAGCGAAAGCCGAAGCAGTTGATGCAGCGAATGATTTTGAAAATCTTTATCAGAAGAGTCTTCCGCTGAAAGAGAGATATGAAAAAGCACAACAAAATGCTCTTGAGATTGCTGATAAGATGCTGGCATTGCAGAGGGATATGCAGAAAATTACTGATGAAAATTCAAGTCTGAAACAGGAAATCGGTTCATTGAAAAGGAGCAGTCTTACTGAAACTGTTGCTCTGATGGCCGATTCTTCAAAGGTAATTTCATATCCTTTGATGTGTAAATCGTGTGATGACTTTGCTACTGCTAAGTCTGTTCTCTTAGATGAGAAGACAAAATTAAATGATCTTCTGGCAGTAGCAAAAGCTGATAAAAACATTTACAAAGAAAGATGGGAGGGGACAACCCAGGAATTACTGTCAGTACATGAGCAATTGCGTTTGCAAAAATTTGATTTTTCGAATCAGTCTGAATTGCTCGTGTCTGTTCAGAAGGATTTGGCTGCTAGTAACAAACTTGTCGCTGATTTGAAAATCGAGGTTTTTGAGTTAAAACAAAAATTGGATTCTGTTCAAATGTCATCTTCTTTCACAAATTTTTTGTATAAAACTGATAAAGAAGATGTTTCTGGCAAGCTTAGTCAAGTCCCATCTCCGGTGAATATCACACTGGGTCCTTCATCTGAGGAGAAGGTAGATGTTTTTAATCAAGCTGAACAAAACAATTCTGATAAAGTTTCAACTGAAAAATCCATTTTGGATTCAACAGTTGATGAGCTTTTTTATGATGTTTCTGATCTTGACAAAGTCGATGACTTAGTGTCGGAGACGGATGTTGAAAGTTCGGTACATACTCAGTCTAAAGTTGGTAAGCCAGATCATAAAAATTTAATTTCCAAACATGATTTTCCAACAATTAAATCTGAGCTTTCCAAACTGAGTGCATACGAACAAAAGCAGATTGCTCGGAGCAAATCTGTTACAGGTAAGAAGTCTAAGTACGGTGGAGTCGGATTTGAGTCCTCGGCTAAATCTAAAACTGTTGAAAAAGGTTTTTCTCCGAAAATTTTGAAACCTACAAATGCTAAGGCTCACAATCCTACTTTGGACACCGAGTGTGACAAGGTTGAACCATGGGTAACATATCGGTTAAAGGGTTCCAATAGAGTTTATAGTGACAAAGATTTTCCGTTAGATATGGTGAACCCAAATTTAATCGATCAAATTTTCTCATGTAAATATGATCCAGCATATGATCCCAAAGTGAGAAATGTGCCCATTAGGAAGGGAAATAGCAGTGGTGCTAATGTAATGGACACATTTCAATCTGAGTCTGAGTCTGGGTTGGTGAATAGAGTGAAAAACAAGAAAACATCAAAACCAACTGTTCAAACACCACCACCGAAAGCTTTTTATGATAAAAAACAATCGAATTTCAGAAAACCCAGTCCATTTGTTAAAAGGTCTCAATTCTATAATGATGAAGGGTTTTATGATGAGTTTGGTTGTGGACCAAATCAATCTGGTTTTAGAAGAAGTTCAAAATGGGTTGATTTTGAAGGTCAGAGTAAATATGACTCAAGGTTTGGTGGGTATAGGAACAGATCTCAGAATTTTAGAGATCATCGTTTTTGTGATGAGTTTTCAGGGAATGTGTCTGGATATGATTCAGGACGTAACGATGAATTTGGACATCGTTATGTTACAAAGAAGGGTGTTAAACCCAAATTCCAAAACCGGGTTGTTGAGTCCGAGGTGGATGACGATGCGAGTGAAAAGGTCATAATTGATAAACGAAAGTGTTTTAAATGCAAAACTCGCGGTCATACATATCGGACTTGCCCGTTGAAGAAACCCAAATCCACTAAATCTGACACAGAAAAGTCTGACGACATGTCTGAAGGTTATCAAACTGATACTAAGAAAAAGGTCAGATTTGTGGATGAGCAAGGCAGAATTCATTCTAATGTAAAATCATCAGATTTTCATAAAAATGAAAAGAAATCGGAAAAAGAATTTTCTAAGACAAAATCGATTTTGAAAAATTCTGCTTCAAGCTCCAAGGGTTTTGTAACTGATGGACAAAAACCTAAGTCCATGGCAGGTAAAGATTTTGTTGAAGATGACGGTCGACCCAAAGCTTCAGGCTTGGGTACGTCCCGAAACTAATCTTTTGTCTTAATTTATGCAGGGATCTTCGCGACAACTGATGAATAACATCTGGGTTGTTGATAGCGGAGCATCTCGGCACATGACCGGAGACATTTCTTTGTTGCATGATGTTAAACACTTCGATGGAGGTAAAGTAACGTTTGCTGGAAACAAAGGAGGTCAGGTAACCGGTATTGGTAAACTTTCAAACGGTGCTGTCACATTTGACAAAGTTGAATATGTGCAAGAGTTAGAATATAATCTTCTAAGCGTCTCCCAGATTTGTGATAAGCAGTTCACAACGGCTTTCACAGGGAGTGAATGCTTAATTCTGAAGCCTGAATTCAAGATTCCTGATGAGTTTGTGATAATGCGGGCACCAAGATTCTCAAATTTGTACATGCTTGACATGAATTCAGCAAAAGCAACGGTCGCAGGTCAATGTTTCTTGTCAAAGGCATCCGAAAGAGATTCCGTTCTGTGGCATCGTCGCATGGGTCACATCCATTACAGAAAGATGAACGAACTAGTGCGGAGGGGTCTTGTTGAAGGAGTTCCGAAGCAACAGTTTGTGTTTAATGATGTGTGCGTGAGCTGCAAGAAGGGTAAACAGAAAAGAAAATCACATCCACTAAAGAAACATCATTCAATTGATGTCCCATTGGAGTTACTTCATATGGATTTGTTTGGTCCTGTAAATCGTGAAAGTATCTCGGGAAATTGGTATTGTCTGGTGGTTACGGATGAATATTCAAGATATTCGTGGGTTGATTTTCTGGTCTCCAAGGATGAAACATCAAGAATTCTTCTCAATTTGATTACCACACTTGAATCACTGTATAAATTGAAGGTGAGGAGAATTCGGAGTGACAATGGCACGGAGTTTAAGAATGTAGCCGTGAGGACGTTTTGTATGGAAAAAGGAATTGTGCATGAATTCAGCACACCATACACACCTCAGCAGAACGGCGTGGCAGAAAGAAAGAATCGCACAATTATTGAAACAGCACGAACTATGTTGGCTGATGCTCAATTACCTGTTCCTTTTTGGACAGAAGCTGTCAACACTGCGTGTTATGTGCTGAATCGAGTGCTTACTGTGAAGCGTCTTGGTAAGACATGTTATGAGCTTCTGAAGAATCGTAAGCCGAATCTCAATTATTTGGAGCCATTTGGGTGTCCTTGTACCGTGTTGGCTGCTGCAGGAAAGTTTGATGACAAAGTCTTTGAAGGACTGTTTGTTGGTTATTCAAATCAGAAGAAACGTGTTTTCAATAAGCAGACTGGTATGGTGGGGGAATATCTGCATGTTGATTTCCAATCATATACGTTACCACCCAGAGGCGTTGGACCGGACTGGTTATTTGATTACAAGACTTTGTTTGAAAATCTTGAATCGATACCAGAAGTATCTGATGAACAACTTACAAGAGTTTTCATTGAACTGCAAGATGATACACCGGTTCTAAACATTCAAACTCTGCCAACTCCGATAGTGCCTGTCGCTGATGAGTATTTGACCGAGACATCAAATGATACGACTATTGCTGCTGATGAGATGTCTTCTGAAGATGATAGTGAATTTCACGAAGCCGTGTCACATCAGGTGGAAATTCCTGTTCAGCAACCTGATCCACAAGTTGAATCTACTTCCAATGAAGCTGATGTTAATGCAACTGAGAATGTGGTGGTTGAGGAAGATCATGTTCCTGATTTGCCTGAAACGGTGGTAGTTCCTATTAATCAAACACTCCGGATAAACACCATTCATCCACAAGATAATATCATTGGTGATTTAAATGAAGGAGTTCGTACAAGACATCAAATTGAGAGTAGTGCCTTGCTTTCAATCTTGGAATCTGGAGTTCAGGAAGAAGCATTTCATTCATGCTTTATCTCACAAACTGAGCCGAAGAATGTTCATGAAGCATTGTTAGACGGTTCGTGGATTGAAGCAATGCAAGAAGAATTATTACAATTCAAGAAGTTGGGTGTGTGGCATCTGGAAGATTTACCTGAAGGTAGTAAGGAACCGTGTGGAACACGGTGGGTTTACAAGTGTAAACGGGATGATCGCGGAGTCATTGTCCGAAATAAGGCCCGTTTGGTTGTTCAAGGTTTTTCGCAAGAGGAAGGGATAGATTTCAACGAAGTGTATGCACCTGTTGCCAGAATTGAAGCTATCAGAATATTTTTGGCGTTTGCTGCACATCGTGGGTTTAAAGTTTTTCAAATGGATGTCAAGAGTGCATTTTTGTACGGAAAAGTTAAAGAAGAGGTGTATGTCAAACAACCTCCGGGATTCTTCGATCCTGATTATCCGGAGAAGGTTTATAAGTTAGACAAAGCTTTATACGGTCTCCATCAGGCTCCTCGAGCTTGGTACGAGACATTGTCTACTTATTTACTTGACAACGGGTTTAAGCGTGGGTTGGTTGATCCTACTCTTTTCTGTCGAAAAACGGGGGAGGATTTGCTGCTGGTTCAGATCTACGTTGATGATATTATTTTTGGATGTTCAAACGAACAACTTTCGAGAGATTTCAAGAAGTTGATGCAAACAAAGTTTGAGATGAGTTCAATGCGGGAAATGTCGTTCTTCCTAGGTCTATAAATATGTTTGTGTCTTTGTATTTTGTAAGTTTCTGAGAGAGTTTGAGCGAACTTGTCTGTGAGTTGTCTCTGTGTAATTCTCTGTAACTCTGATTCTCTATCAATAAGAGATTGAGTTTTATTTACATTTTGTGTGTTGATTCTCATTTGATTACGTTTTGTATTCGATCAATTCGTCCAAACCGATCCGTATCCAGACACTTTATCGGATAAGGGTATCTTCATACATCAGACGAAGTATGTGAGAGATGTCCTGACTCGGTTCAAGGTGGAAGATGTTCGCATTCCGGGAACTCCGATTCAGTTGTCACATGGCTTATGTCCTGATGAAGACGGTGATAAAGTTGATGTCACGCGTTACAGGGCGATAATAGGTTCATTGATGTATTTGATAGCGAGTCGACCTGACATAATGTTTGCTGTTTGTTTGTGTTCCAGGTATCAGGCAGCTCCTCGGGTTTCGCATATGAATGCAGTTTTGCGTATTCTGGCTTATCTGAAGGGTAATTCAGATCTCGGGATCTGGTATCCTCATGATGATAAGTTCGACCTATCGGCGTATATAGATTCGGACTACGGCGGTTGTAAGATTAATTTCAAGTCAACCACGGCTTGATGTCAGTTTCTCGGCGATAGGTTGGTGTCTTGGGAGTGTAAGAAGCAAACTTCTGTTGCCACATCCACGGCTGAAGCTGAATATATAGCGGCTGCTAGTTGCTGCTCACAGGTTCTATGGATCCAACAGCAGATGCGGGATTACGGTTTGAAGTTTCTTACTACACCAATTCATATAGATAATTCGGCTGCGATTTGCATAACCAAAAACCCCGTTCATCACTCTAAAACAAAACACATTGAAATCCGTTATCATTTTATCCGAGATTGCTTTGAAAAACACTTGATTGAATTGCAAAAGATTCACACTGATTTTCAAAAAGCGGATCTTTTCACAAAAGCTTTTGATAAAACCCGTTTCCGTTATCTTTTGCAAATCAACGGCATTCAAAAGTTACCAAGTTGAGTAACTTTCGGTTGATCATTTTTCCTTTTATTTTTCTTGTGTTTGTTTCTTTCCTTGTTATTGAAAATCCAAAAATAGAGTTTTGTATTTTAGGAGGGGAAAATCAGAAAAGATAAAAAAAATGGAAAAATGCAAAAAGCATAAAAAAATTGAAAAATAAAAATTGAGAAATTGATCCGACCAAGCGAGAAATGATAATACATCGGCATGTGTTATCAACAACTGATAAAGTAAAATTAAAGGCTGTAGGTTCTTGTTTGGTTAGTTAAATGCGTAAGGGTAAATCTGATATATGCTAGTATGATATAAACATAAAAAATGATGCTTGATTAATAGTGAGACACATCAAGATGATTACTGTGTGATCTTGGCATCAAATAAAATGAAAAGGCAAAAACAGAATAAGAGATGTTCTGGTGTACGCATGTTTTCATTTTGCAAAGATTTAAACTTGTTTGATTTTCTTTATTTTGTCAAACGATCGGACTTTCTCTGTGTATCGAAAGATCGACCTGATTGTTGTTCGTTTGACGTTCTGCTTTATTTTCTTTGGTGTTTCGTATAATCCATCGGACTTTCTCTGCGTGTACGTGAGTACCGACCTGATTGTTGTTGGATTATACAACTTCTGCTTTATTTTACATTTCTTATTTTCCTAAACAATCGGACTTTCTCTGCGTGCCTACCAGCCGACCTGATTGTTGTTTGTTTAGGGTTCTGCGTTATTTTTGCATGAAACACCATGAACAATAAATCTCTGTGAAAATTAAATTCTGTGAAAAATACAAAAATAGTAAGAATAAGCCAGATTACCGGTATTTCTGATTGTGTGGGCTTTCACATTATCAATGCTTGCTAAATATATCTTAACATATCAGAAAGCTATAGAAATTGATCTACCCAAGCTGAAATAAATTGAAAAATTGTATTTGATGCCAACTTGACTTGCATGCTGATTAAAAATGAAATTGAAGTGTGTCTGATACATATTGACTGATATGATCTCGCGTCTGGATCTTTCTCACAAAAATACTTAAGTTATATATGTTCTAGTTATCTCATTTCATTTCTGTTTGTTTTGTTTCTTTGATTATCAGAAAAATCCAAAAAGATTTTAGGTGTGTTTAGCATAATTTTGAAAAATTCAAAAAGATTTTTGGTGTATTTGAGAATTTACAAATATCAAAAAGATTTTGATTTTGCTTTATTTTCGATCAACCGTTAGTGAAAAATTACAAATTATGCCTGAAACAACCAAATGGACTTGATTGATTCCAGAAATTTCATCAGAAAATTGAACGAAGTTTAAGATTTATTGATAAATTTGAAAAATTCATCAAAATCAGGGGTAATTTTTGAAATTTGTGCAAATCTCCAAACTTGAAGTTCGGACGACCGAACGTGAAGATCGGACGAACGAACGTGAGAATCGGACGACCGAATGTGAGAATCGGAGGTCCGAACTCCAATATCGGACAAGTTTTGGAATGGCCGATGGGGAGGTTCGGAGCTACTGTTCGGCCGAACTCGACGTTCGGAGGTCCGAACGTGGCTGGCTATAAATACGCCAAACGTGAGGTTCGGAGGTTATTGTTACTGTTTAACTCCGAACGCGTACCGAACCTCTGCCCAATTTTTCAACTTTCGTTTCAGTGTGATTTTGGCGATTTAGCGACTGGTTTTAGGTATATCTTGAATTTCCGAGTGTATTGGTGGTCTTAGTTGAATTTTCACCCTTGTTTTGTGAGGTTTTTGACTGAAAAACTCGTTCGGACTTATAACAGTTCTAGATCTGAAAATAGGTTAATAAAACTGTGTTTTTATCGATTTAAATTAACTCCTATGTGTTGCTTGTCATATTCCGACTGTGTGTGTGTGGATTGAAAGTGTTCGATTTGGTCGATTTCATCGATTTTGAGATTCAATTTTGTCGGAGTTCTTCAGGCTTCGAACCCGGGGTTCGGAGGCTCCGAATTTGGGATTCGGAGGAGGCTCGGACAGAGTTCGGCGGGTCTTAAAATTTTGTTCAAATTTTGTTCGTTTACGCAAACGACAATGATTTGACGAAATCGATGATAATATTTGTTAATCACATTGAATTTAATGAATGTTTTCTTTTATGTGTTTTTCAGATATGGCCAACGATTTAAAGATCGGTGATAAACATAACATTTGTGCACACATCGGGGTCACAAGAGGCAAACTTGATAAATTCGGAGGACCTGGAATATTCGATTTTTTGAGACGATCAAGAATATATCATGCTATTACTCAACAGTGTGATGTATACAGAGACCTTATTCTTGAATTCTGGAGTACGGCCCATACAATTTCTGATCCACCAATCAGAATTGCTGCTACAGTACAAGGTCGACCAGTTCAGATCACAGAAGCTGATATTCGCAGGGTGTTGCAGTTAAAGTCTGATTCACCAAATGCCAGAATTGAGTTTCCTCATGAAGACAACGTGGCATTTTTGAAGCGTATTTGGTATACTGGCGATCCAAGCAAGGAGTGGGTGTACAAGTCGTCGCTAAGTGTCCCGTACAAGTATCTGGCGCATGTATTATTGGTTTGTTTAGGACACAGAATTTCAGGGCATGATGAAGTTCAGCAAATTATTCTGTCCTTGATGAATGCTTTGGTGTTGAATAGACCGTACAATGTGTCTAGGATGATTTTTGACATGAGAGACAATCTGACACAACGTCAGAAGAAGGCTGCAATATATCCCAGATTTATTCAATTGGTGCTGAATGATTTATATCCAGACTTGACAAAGAATGCAGCACACAGAATGGAGTTAAAGCATATGACGGAAGCAAGTGTTGGGGCTCTGGCGTCTTACCAAAAGAAGGCACCAGAGTTTCAGCCTAAATTGAAAAGATTGATTGGCCATCTAGCCAATGTCAATTATGTAGCACCAGTTTGGGGTGCTCCTCGTCATGATGATGGAAGCGATTCAGAGGAACTCGACTATAGTTGGATTGAAGAGCAAAATCAAATACCTCAGCAAGGAAGGGTGAAAAGGCCTAAGAGGTAGATACCAATTGTTCAAGAACAAGTAAATCAAGATCCACGACCGGAACCTGTTTCCCAACCGCCAATGTCTGAACCGGTGGTCTCAGCACATGCTACTGTGACTGAGACACCAGCGGTTAATACCCTTGTTGATGAATCTGAGTCTGATGATGATTTCATGGATACTGGGGCTGACTCTGAGGACTTGTCGGAACCTAATGATCCGTTTGTCCGTGTTCTGATAAACTCTAAGTATGTGAAGCTGCTGAAAGGAAGTGATGAGCATATTGCTTACAGAGTCAGTCAGAAGAAAAGCATCGGCCGTTATCAGAATCGAGTATATGATGTGGTGGCTTCTGAATCCTATGAAGATTACAATCCTGAAACCGAGGGATTTCCGGTAAAGGTAAACAGCCAGTAGCTGGTTCATCTGTTACTCCATCCAAAGGGAGGAAGAAATCAGTAGTTGGAGGCAGAATGAAGAAGAGAAAGGGTGTAGGTGTGCAGCAGTTTGTCTTGCAACCTCGTACCAGTGTTTCTACATCTACTGCAGCTGCTTCAACAGTTCAGACTTCAGTGTCTGATACTCAAGCTGAATTTCTGCGAAATTTGATGAATGCTAGTCAATCGACAACTGCTGGCACAGCACCTTCAGCAAGTGCTGGTGTGCAGTTTGTTAGTCAGTCTATGGGATCTTCAACACCGATTTTCACAACTGCAACTGCATCTACTCAGTCTACACCAGATGTAAATTTCAATTTTGAAGAAGGTTCAGTGTCTTTCTCTCAGGCGAGTATCTTACAAAGCGCATTATCTGATCAACAATTACAGATTGATGCCTTGAAGGCTAAAACTGAAGCTCAAGAGAAGATGATTACAGTGCTGCGATTTGATAATGAAGATTTGAATCAGCGGGTTGTATCTCTGCAACGTCGTGATGATATTAAAGATCAGGAGATTATCAGATTGAAGCGGGTTAGTCAGAACCAGTCAAAAATGCTTCTTGAGATGAATGAGCAATTAAAGTTCTTGATGGAGAAATTTAAAGCTCAGGGGGAGTTAGGAGACGGGTCGGGGTGTAATGAAGACCCAATGCGTTTCTTGAACGATGATCCTGACCAAGATGACCAAGGGAATGTTGGTGGCGGTCCAGGCCCATCTGGAACTACGGGTTCGGGTGCTGGGGCATCATCATCCCAGGGGGAGAAGGATTCAAGAGAAGCAGTGCCAATCTCAGTGATTCCATCTAGTCAAGCAGCAAAAAGTCTGAATGAATTTGCTGAAAGACAGCTGAGAAAGAACCAGAGAAATATAACGAACCAAAACCAGAGTCTGATGAAGACATTGATGGTATATTTGAAGAAGAAGTTGAAGTGGAGGATATTACAGAGGAAGAGTATCCATATCTGTACTCCAACTTCAATAATAACCAAGCTGGTGATGAGTTTGAAGTGTTTCCTAAAGAGAAAGATGCTGAAGTTGAAGAGGTTTTGAAAAACAAAGAAGCTGAGAAACCTGAAGACCCGGTGGTTAAGGAGGCACAGGTTCAGAAACAGAATCAGACGTTTAAAGAATTTATGAAAGCGTTTCATGCAAACTATGTCCCGCCTCCGAAACCAGTTAAGCAAAGATCGTCTTTTAAGTTTAAGGGTCGAGTGTCAGGAGAAATTATTAGCTGGATGTATGCTTCAAGTTTGGGGTGCTATGGAATTAAACGTGAAAACAGGATCCAGTACTTCAAGCGAGCCAAGGATTTCAGTAGTCTACCGGTTTGGGATGTTCGTGAGCTGACGAGGAAACCTTTTTGCTGTTATGGCAATGATGCGGTAAGAATGCATTTTAAGAAGGTTCTCGAGAAAGAGTGTCGTGAAGGTTTTCAGTTTCTGGATCCTCAAAGACCTAAACGACGTCGATCTACGACAAGAGTTCATGCATTGACTGGTTAGAAGCTGATAATTCTGGTTTTTCCAAAGAAGCCTGATGTTATGAAAAAGATACCACTGATGAAGATGCAACAAGACTTTATCAAAGATCTGAGGTGGTAGTATTATAATGAAAAGACGGGTGAAGCAGTTATTGTTTTGAAAGAAGAGAATCGGGTTGTGAAGATCTACGATCCTATGTGGCTGATCAACTTGTCGAAGGCTGATATTTCTGAGTTGTATTACAATCCTATCCTGTATCATCCTGATTTTATGGATCAAGCGCTGAAGTTCCAGAGGGTGATAAGGGTTTGCTTTGCATTCAACATTTTTGCCGGAAACAATCATGATTTGGTTAGGAAAGGTGATGAGGCTACTACAGATGCTCGAGGCTGATGAAGAACGGTCCAGCTGTTCCCAAGGGGGAGTTTGTTGATACACGAAATGGCAATGAGCTGAATCGATCGAAGACACAAAGTTTTGATTTAGGTCTGTTGGCCGAACTCCGGCCGAACCTTGGCCGAGCCTTGGCCGAGCCTTGGCCGAACCTGGGGTTCGGACAAGCTATGGAGTTCGGACGTCCGTAGGTCTATAAATATGTTTGTGTCTTTGTATTTTGTAAGTTTCTGAGAGAGTTTCAGCGAACTTGTCTGTGAGTTGTCTCTGTGTAATTCTCTGTAACTCTGATTCTCTATCAATAAGAGATTGAGTTTTATTTACATTTTGTGTGTTGATTCTCATTTGATTACGTTTTGTATTCGATCAATTCGTCCAAACCAATCCGTATCCAGACACTTTCAGTTCCCAAATTATTGAAGCTTGAAGATTACCAAAATTGGAAGAAACGATTTTCTGCTTACATAAGCTCGAATGATATCGATTTGTGGTTTCCGCTCAAGAAACTTTTTCAACACCCAGCTGATGCGGGAGATTTTAAAGAAGTTCATACCTTTGATCTTGCTGAAAGGAAATCATACGAGCTTGAACAAAAAGCTTATGGTTATCTTACGATGGCATTACCTACTGAGTTGCTTCATCAATTTAGTACGTGCAAGAAATCTAAGCAATTGTGGGATGCTTTATCAGCGAGATGTGAGCGTAATGATGACTACAAGAAGAGTCGAAAGAAGGTTTTGAACAATGAGTTTGATAACTTTCAGAAATATGATAATGAAAACATTACTGCTCTTGTTTCAAGGTTGTCACACTTGATTAGTGAGTTAAAAGTTGTTGGAATTGAGAAAACCGATGCTGATATGAAAGAAAAGATTTTGGAAGCTTTGCAAGAGAAATGGGAAAACTATGTTTTGTTACTCACTCATGACAAGGATTATTCTGCAATGACATTTCACGAGCTTACTGGAAAACTTCATGCTCGAGAAATGGAAATGTTAAACTCTAAGAAGTCAACCGCTACCTTGCAAAATCCAAAATTGTATCATGGTGAAAATAGTGCAAGCATGAGTGCAAAGTCTAAGCCAAATAAGAATACAGCACCAAGTGTTGCTTTTATAGCTGGAGCTTCAGGAAATACTGATAATAATTCTTTAAGAGGTTGCAATTTCACAATTCCAAAATTTTCAAATCAAAATGTTTTTTCAGCTGAATCAACAGATGATTGTGCAAAAATGATTTCCGCATTGATTTCATCATCCTTTGGATTGATTCTCAAAAATGTTGTTGATGCAAAGTTAACCAGTGAGGATCTTGATGCTCTTGATGATGATCAACTAACCGAATTGGATGTATCTTGGCAATATGCTATGTTGTGTCAAAGATATAAAAGATTCTTTAAAAAACATGGAAGAAATATTTCTGGTGATAAATTGGGTTTTGACAAGTCCAAATTAAAATGTTACAAATGTTAACAGCTTGGACATTTTGCTAAAGACTGTCAACAGACACATACAAACAAGTCTGGTGTTCCACTATCATCAAAGCCTGGTTTTACACAACCATCTACTAGTAACACTAGCAAATCCACGGCTTTGACAGCTCAAAAAGATGGTGTTTATGATTGGGGTCAACAATTTGGTTATGATTCATCAGCTTTGATTGTTACTCGTGTTTCATCAGAAGATTCTTATTCAGATACTAGTTCCGATACTAGTTCAATTCCAAGTTCTTATGAATCTGCTGAGAATTTGGAAAGTCTAATGAAAGAAAATTCTTTGTTGGCAAATGAACTTCAACAATTGTCTGAGGAATTTGATGTGATTAATTCGTCTTTCAAGATTTCTAAGGAAAATGAGAAAAAATTGCTTTTGAAGAATGAGTGTTTGATTACTGAGATTGAAACGTTGAATGAACTTTTGGAAAGTTCTAAACAAGACAAAAGGGATGTTGAAGCTGCTAGAGCAAAGATTTGTGAAGAAAAGGATGAGTTGGTACAAGAAGTCAAGAAATGGAAGGATGAAGCAGATGATACTGCAAATGATTTTCAGAATTTGTTTGATAAGTCCAAAATGAAACTTGATTTGCTAACAAGGAATGTGGAAGAATCAAATGCTAAAATCAAAGCTTATCAAGTGGATATGGAACGGTTATTGGATGAGAAGCGGGAATTGGTTAGTGTTAACAAGGTTCAAGCTGCAAATCTGGAAATTCAGAAGCGCAATGAGACTAAATTGAAGAAGGAGTTACATGAAGGACTTGATAATCTTCGCATGCAGAAGTTTGAAACTCACAAAGTTGCGAAGCGATTGATTGCTAAAGAAAAGGAATTTGCGGAGGCTCAACAGCAAATTTCTGATCTCAAAGTTCAAGTTCTTGATTCTAATCATCTGCTCAACAATGTTTCAAATTCTCAAGTCTTCACAAGCTTCTTAGCTAATGATGCAAATTTTGAGAAAATGTTTGATAAGACTGCCTCACCCCCTGCTCATATTAAAGAAGCTGTCAAAGAAGTGAAGGAACAAGTTAACGAATTTGATTATTCAAAGGTTTCGTCATCTATTGCTGAGGATGAGAAAGTTGTGCCGAAGAAGAAGAACAGGAAGAATAAGAAAAAGAAGGAAACGAAATCTGAGGTCTCTCCTGTACCGAAGTTTGTATCTGGTTCATCTTGTGCTGATAATGAGAAGTCGGCTACTTCTAGTGACAAGATTCAGACTCAACCTGAGTTTGATGAACAGATCTTTTATGCTCAAAAGAATGTAAATGAAGTAAAAGCTGAGTTTTCTCGATTAGCAAAGAATGGACATTGTTCATTTGAGGAGAAGATTTCTGGAAAACATGAAGGTTTGGGTTTTCACGGGATACAAGACAAAGCTGAGAAGGTTCTAGCATCTTCATCTCATGATTTGAAGAAATTAAAGATGAAACAAGTGAAGAAGGAAGTTTTTCAAGCTGATAAAATTCAACCCGAGCGGTTTTACAAACTCAAGGGTTCGGTTCAATTATTTTCTGACAAAGAATTTCCACTTCATTGTGTTGATGCTCGGAAGATTGCTGAGGTCTTTGTGAAAGCTACCATTTCTTCTGAAAGTTCTCAATCTCAAAGCCCAACATCTAAATGGGTACATGATCACAGGCATCAGGTATATGATTTTTATTCTGATCATGTTAGAGATATTCTTGTGTGTTCTTCGCAGGTACATCAAAGATGGGATAAAAAGACAAGAATTTTGTTATATTTGCCGTCGCCCAGGGCATATTGCAAAAGATTGTCCATCACCTGCTGATTCACCACAAAGATTTCACAAGAAATCTGTTTTTGGTAAACCTGCCACCACAAAGTTCTTTGATGAATAAGGCAGAGTTTTTGATGAAGTTGAGTCTACATTTTATCATAAACAAAACCGTTTTGTTCCTATGTTTTCAAAAGCTCAAAATGTAGTTTCCCCATCACAGTCACCTGTGATTGCTTCATCAAGAACTGACTTACCAAAACAACAGCAATGGAAACCTAAGGTGGTTTCTAAGCAAAACAAGGACACTGGTCGACCAGAAGCGATCCGCTTCAGGTCATTTTTGGACTAATTAGTTTAATAAGTGTGCAGGTACTTCTAGAAGACCTATTGACGATTGCAAAGTTTTTGATGGAGGATTATTCTACTTAATTTAAATATTCATGCTAAATCTTTTTAACCTGCAAATTTTCAGAATTCTAAAAATTGCATCGTATCTGTGTTGATTGATCACTTTTCTTTATTTCTATTTTTCTTCAGAAAAACCCAAAAATAGAGTCCTGTTTTTGTGTAAAATGAAAATCCAAAAATAGAGTTTTCATTTTAAGGGGGAGAATTGTAAGTAATGGGGAGTAATTGAGAAAATGTGAGAAAATGCATGTTATGGGGAGAAAGTGAATACATGCCAATTATATAATGAAGGAAGGTGAATACTGTTGGGTTTTACAGTGGGTATCCGGGTTGTCCGTTTTAATTTTTTTTACCAAATAAATTAACGGGTCAATTAATCAGATTAATTGCGCAGCGGAAATATAAGTTTTACAACGCGAATATAGTAAAAACCGTAGACATGATCTGATCACCGTGTACGCGTAAATACAGGAAAAACTAAATCGAACAATCTAAACAATTTAGATATACCTTGGCGGAGTCCGAACAACCGTTCGAGACACCGGGGTTCGACGAACTGGCGCTAGGGAAAACGGTAACGCCCGACTCGAATCTGCGAGTCAAGTCTTCAACCGACTTTGAAGATGGCATCTCGGGCACCACAGGCGCGTTCATCTCATGAACGGGCGGTGGTGGCGGTAACGAAACCATGCTATGTATCATGGCATTCCAGTCGAACGGTTCCGTCGTGCATGGCAACGAAACCGATGCAATATCGATTTCGTTCAACACGTGTGGAAGCGACGAACGTAGTGGCGTGACGGCGGCGGCATACAATGGCGCCGGCCACTTAGGGTTTTCACCCGGTTCGACGGTCGCGGCACGAGACGGTTCAAATAACGGTCTCTGTGGCGCGGGTAAGCAAGAACCACCTCTCGGTGGTCCTCGCCAAATATGTCGGCGGCTACGGCGGCACGGGCCGCGGCGGCGGCGGTGGTGGCGGCGGCCCTCTCGGCGGCGGCGGCGGCTCTAGCGGCGGCGGCGGTGGTCTCGAGCTCCAAGGCGGCGGCGATCAAACGTGGGTCACGTTTCACCATCGTATGCGTCGGAAAAGGCGACGGAGGGAGATGGTGGTGGTGCGCCGGAAAAGGCGACGTGGGTCACGTTTCACCATCTATTGCCGAAGCAATAGTACGAAATCCCATCTTGAGGCATATAACTCCCACTGAACCTTAGATCCATTCCCAAAAGTAGCCCTATTGATGGCAGTTACGCGACATCGAGAAACTACAATCAAAGGACAGTCTGCAGTAAACGAGAGTTCCAGTATACGTCCCAGGTCTAAGGAAACACTAGAGCATACCAATAATCAAGCAATCAAAACTTCCATGATTGAATTGCTTGATGCGAGTTACGTCCAACGTCATTCTCTAATGAGGTCTGTGACTTTGAACGTTAAACCCCTTTATGGTTCAAAATCAGAATAGTCTTAATTTAGAGCCGTTCCCACGTCTCTAACCGACTACGGACATTTAGAACAATATCAACAATTGTTCAGGGATGATTAAACGTATTAACATCGAACACAGTTATGAAAATTCCATATTGCATTTACCGATGGAATATGAATAGTATAGATAACTGTTATATGTTCGTACACCCAAATACTAAATCAAAACATGTCTTTAGCTAATCTAAGCCCTATCGCTTCTCTGTGACGATCATGAGTCTCGTGAGTCATGGGCTTTGTAAAGGGATCAGCTAAGTTTTGAACTGTGTCTACTTTGCATATCTTTATTTCATTTCTTTCAACTACTTCTCTTATGTAGTGAAATTTCCTCAGGACGTGCTTGGCCTTCTTATGAGACCTTGGCTCTTTGGCTTGAGCAATAGCGCCTGTGTTATCGCACATCATCTCGATGGGTTGCTTAACGCTTGGAACCACATCGAGATCTGTGATGAACTTCTTCATCCATACTGCTTCTTTGGCAGCTTCTGAGGCGGCTATGTATTCAGATTCAGTAGTGGAATCAACCAATACTGTCTGTTTGGTGCTACACCACGAAACAGCTCCTCCATTGAGGGTGAATACGTATCCGGACTGCGAGCGAGAGTCATCTCGGTCAGTCTGAAAACTAGCATCGGTGTAACACTTTACAGCGAGCTCATCAGTTCCTCCATATACCAAAAACATCTCACTTGTGTTTCTCAGGTATTTCAGGATGTTCTTTACAGCAGTCCAGTGAGCTAGACCGGGACTCTGTTGGTATCGACTTGTCAGGCTCAACGCAAACGAGACGTCTGGTCGAGTGCAGAGCATGGCATACATAATTGAGCCTACAGCAGAAGCAAATAGGATCGAAGCCATTTGGTCGATCTCCTTCTCCGTTTGAGGAGATTGAGATTTGTTCAAGACAGCACCCTTTGTCATAGGGACGACTCCTTTCTTGGAGTTGCTCATGTTGAACCGTGCTATAATCTTGTCAATGTATGTACTTTGACTGAGACCTAGAAGTCGTTTCGATCGATCTATGTGAATCTTAATTCCCAGGATATAAGCGGCTTCTCCAAGATCCTTCATAGCGAAACAAGATGATAGCCATACCTTAACCTCGTTAAGCATGGGGATGTTGTTTCCTATGATCAGTATATCATCCACATACAATATGAGGAATGATATAGCGCTCCCACTTGCCTTTCCTGTAAACACACGGTTCATCTTCATTTTGAGCAAAGCCAAACTCTTTGACTTTCTGGTCAAAACGAATGTTCCATCTTCAAGATGCTTGTTTAAGTCCATAAATGGACTTATTCAGTTTGCAAAACCTATTTGGATATTTAGGATCGATAAAACCATCAAGCTGAACCATGTAGACATCCTCAGTGAGTTGTCCGTTCAGGAAAGCGGTTTTGACACCATTTGCCATATCTCATAGTCATGGTATGCGGCTATGGCAAGCAATATCCTGATCGACTTGATCATGGCCACGGGCGAGAAGGTTTCATCATAGTCAATCCCTTGGGTTTGAGTGAAACCTTTCACAACAAGTCGTGCCTTATAGGTTTGCACCTTTCCATGCATGTCAGTTTTTCTTTTAAAGATCCACTTGCTCCCCACTGCCCGTGGTACCGGGGGGTAGCTCAATCAAGTCCCATACTTGATTGTCACGCATGGATTGCATCTCGGCGTTCATGGCATCAAGCCATTTGTCAGATTTAGGATCTGAGACAACAGCTTTGTAATTAGTAGGTTCGTCATCTGAGTCAGCTACTAATAGGACATTGGGACCTTCTAGATGCCAGAGGTATCTATCAGGTGCCTTGTGTGTCCTTTCACTCCTGCGAACACTTGTGTTTTGGTATGATGGGGCGACAACTATTTTTCGGTCAGACCCAGCGACTGTCTCAGGGTTTTGTGTTTCTCGAACTTCTTCGAGATCCACTGGATCACTATTGGTTCCTCTGTTGAGAAACTCTTTCTCAAGGAACTTACCCTTCCTTTTGATAGAAACATTGTTTCCATCAGGATGGTAAAAGTAATAGCCAGTATTACGATAGTATCCGATGAAAATCACCTTTTCACCTCGAGGATCGAGCTTGTTGTCAGATTCGCTAGTGACATATGCTTCGCATCCCCATACCCTGAGGTAAGAAAGATTAGGAGAAGAATTATGCCATATCTCATATGGGGTCTTATCCACTTTCTTAGTCGGTGCCAGATTTATTAGGCGAGCGGCGGTCAAGAGAGCAAAACCCCAAAAGGAGTGGGGCAAGTTAGTCCTGCACATCATCGATCGAACCATGTTCAACAAGGTTCGATTTCTCCTTTCACTAACACCATTTAATTGTGGTGTACCGGGAGGAGTGGGTTGTGAAATAATTCCACAAGCCTTGAGATGATCGAGGAACTCGTTGCTAAGATACTCACCACCTCTATCTGATCGAAGTATCTTAATAGTTCGATTTAGTTGATTTTCTACTTCGTGTTGAAACTCTTTGAACTTGTCAAAAGTTTCGTGCTTATGTTTCATCAGATAGACATAAGCATATCTGCTATAGTCATCTATGAAAGATACGAAATAGCGTTCACGATTTCTCGTTTCGGTCCGAAAGGGCCCACACACATCAGTGTGTATAAGTCCTAACAGATCATTAGCCCGTTCACCAACATGTGTGAAGGGTGACTTGGTCAGTTTTCCAGATAAGCATGATTCGCATTCACCGAAGGTATCTGCATCAGTGGATTCGAGAATCCCTGCAGATTGAAGCTTCTTAATGCGAGCTTTGCTTATGTGACCTAGTCGATGATGCCACAACGACGAATCGTTATCAACTTTGTTCATTTAGAAACATGATAGAGTTGATCTTGCGTTTGAACAATTATCTCATATATACCATGTCGAGGTTTAGCCTCGAAATAAAAGATATCGTTAAAGTAGGTAAAAATGGAATTTCCATTAAACTTGTACTTAAAACCTTGTTCAAACAGGGAAGAGACAGAAATAATGTTTCTGGACAATCCAGGAGCATATAAACAGTTATCTAGAGTAACTACAAGACCGGTAGGACATGCATGAAAGAGAATATATGCCGGTAGCCAAGACCGGGACTCTTTTGCCATCACCAACGATGAGCTCCATACCGCCTTGTTCTATCTTCTTCCACTTCTCAGGTTCCTGCAAAACATTTACAATGTGAAAACCACATCCGGTATCAAATACCCATGCATTGGAGGAAACAGTGAAAAGTTCAATAACGTTTATTGACATACCTGATGAGCAACCCTTACCGGGGTTTCTAGTCATCCTGATCTTAGCAAGGTAGACGGGGCAGTTACGTTTCCAGTGGCCCATCTGATTACATTCAAAGCATCGATGTTCCTGAGGAAGAGGCGCCAATGGTTTCTTGCCCTTGGTCTCTTTGACCTTGTTCTTGGTCTTGGTGATACCTGTATCAGCAACTCTGAGCACAGCCGGTGTGAATCCTGATCTTGACATTTGGAAACAATGTCAGAACCTCATCTAAAGTCTAAGCCGAGCAATTTACCGCATGCAAGCGATAATGCTCGGGTAAAGATCCGAGGACTACATCAAGAGCCATCCCCTCATGAATGGAGTAGCCGAGGTCGATCAGTCTGTCACAATACCCCTTCATCATCATGACATGATCATAGGCAGAGGAATTAGGCGACATTTGGCAGTTCACAAAATGTTGAAGTGCCCTACATCGTTCACCCCTCTGGCTTAACTCAAACATATCTTTGAGTTTTCTCATGATCTCATACGCTCCCATGTCGGTAAAGTTATACCGAAAATCCGGTGTCATGCTAGATAACATAAGCTCAGTGACTTCCCTAGAGTCATCCTGTGCTTCTGGATTTCCATCCGCGAGCGGTCGTTTAGCAAGTAAGACGGCGTGCTCGGGATGGGTCGGTCAAGAACATACAGCTTTCCAAAAAGCTTCAAGATGTTCCTCAGGAGGGTTTGCCATGACAAGAAGTTCGTCTCAGTGAATGGGTCCAGAGATACCATTGAACTTAGAGGAACTGTGTTTTCATTAGCCTTCTGAAATAATGCAAAGTAATTTTAAATTAGTATTTTCGGTGTAAACCATTTTCTTATATAAATTGGTAAGATTTATTTAATAAGAAAATTGAGAATTCGGTTAGACGATTTTACTTGAGACCGCCAATTGAGCCTCAGGAGCAAACTCGTGTAACCAAACCGACAACGGTTGTCAATCGTGAAGTTACAGTCACGAATCTCGTTTATGAGGCCGCATAATATAATAAATTATATTTTGCGATACGTTTAGCCTCATCCATGCCCACTTTGGCTATATACATTTATAGTGCGGTGTTGAAATACTCCAACACTACAAACATACATAAAGAAAGCGATAGTAATCCCAAATGGTCAATGTGGCTGGCACGGTGTTGAAATACTCCAATGCCCCCACCCTGGAAGGTACCCTCGGCATCAAGTGCGGTGTTGAAATACTCCAACACTGATGCTCTGGTCAATACGTTCCAAGTTAGACTTGATTTTGGACGGCATGAACTATCAATTTTTATTTACCAGATAGGGATATTAAAACCAATTTTTAATATTTAGTGATCGTTAGACACAAACGATAAACCCTATCTTCACTCGGGACAATTATTTTAAATCACCTATTTAAAATATCTAAGTGTCGCGAATGGTCAATTGTGTGTTAACGGCATAATGGCATTGTCTTGCTAGAGCCATTTAGCAAGACCAATGGGACATGACAATATAAAGGTGAACAACCACAAGGAAGGCAACTCGGTACGTTCGTGGATCCGGTTCAACTCCCACTAGTCTCTAGACACCTTTTTGGCGAGCGTCCGATCTTCGGTCTTGGTTTTTATAAAATTACAATTTACTAACAACTTAGTAAACCTAGCTCTAATTTACAACTTTGAAACCCGAAAAACGGCGGGTCCACCAAAACCAAATAAAGATACAATTGGGTCAACAATTGAGCCAAACAGAGAAATACAACACGCCAAAACAATTAATTAAATTAAAGGGGTCGGTCGTAACACACATTTAATTAAAATGAATTAAACAATTTAATTCCGTTCGCAATTTGGAAAAAATCGAAATTGCGAACCACCGGTTACGAAAAGACCGGTACAGATTTACGCGCAGTGATCGTGGCTTTGATACCACTGTTGGGTTTTACAGTGGGTATCCGGGTTGCCCGTTTTAATTTTTTTTAACGAATAAATTAACGGGTCAATTAATCAGATTAATTACGCAGCGGAAATATAAGTTTTACAACGCGAATATAGTAAAAACCGTAGACAGGATCTGATCACCGTGTACGCGTAAATACAGGAAAAATTAAATCGAACAATCTAAACAATTTAGATATACCTTGGCGGAGTCCGAACAACCGTTCGAGACACCGGGGTTCGACGAACTGGCGCTAGGGCAAACGGTAACGCCCGACTCGAATCTGCGAGTCAAGTCTTCAACCGACTTTAAAGACGGCATCTCGGGCACCACAGGCGCGTTCATCTCATGAACGGGCGGTGGTGGCGGTAACGAAACCATGCTATGTATCATGGCATTCCAGTCGAACGGTTCCGTCGTGCATGACAACGAAACAGATGCAATATCGATTTCGTTCAACACGCGTGGAAGCGATGAACGTAGTGGCGTGACGGCGGCGACATACAATGGCGCCGGCCACTTAGGGTTTTCACCCGGTTCGACGGTCGCGGCACGAGACGGTTCAAATAACGGTCTCTGTGGCGCGGGTAAAGTGAGAACCACCTCTCGGTGGTCCTCGCCAAATATGTCGGCGGCTACGGCGGCACGGGCCGCGGCGTCGGCGGTGGTGGCGGCGGCCCTCTCGGCGGCGGCGACGACTCTAGCGGCGGCGGCGGTGGTCTCGAGCTCCAAGGCGGCGGCGATCAAACGTGGGGCACTTTTCACCATCGTATGCGTCGGAAAAGGCGACAGAGGGAGATGGTGGTGGTGCGCCGGAAACGAGAGAGAGAGAAATGGAAGGGGGTCGCGACGGCTAGGAGACAAGGGAGGAGGAGGAGTCGCGATTAGGTCACTTTCTAATCCCTCCTCCCTCCCTTTTATAGATTCTCCTTGACTTCTTGGGCAAGCAAGGCCCATCTCGCGATTAAAGCCCTAAGCCCAATGATTAACTAGTCCGTTAACCGGTAACGACTAGATAATCGTTCGCCGACAATTCTCGTAAACGTTTTACGATTTATTGTTTCGTTACGTTAAAATAAATAACTATTATTTATTTAAACCGTTTGTTTTTAATTAATTAACACTTAATTAATTATTAGTTCGTTGACACCGGTGTAACTCTTCCGGGTCGAAACCGGGTCGGTTACGCTAGGGTCAGGTCAGGACATCTAATATCCAACAAATACATGCCAAAAATAGTGATCTCTCTCATACCAAAAATAGTGTTTGATTCTGTATTGTGATTTCTTTTCATTTCAGAAAAGAACAAAAAGATTTTTGATGTGTTTTAGCATAAACTTTGAGAAACCAAAAAAATTTGTTTCTGCTTTATTTTCGATCTGATCAACACGTGATAAAAATCATTTTCAAATTCATATCTTGGAGTCTCGAAGAGACGTTTTACGCCAGAATTATTTAATTTGATTGAGCAGGTTGCTATGTGCAAGATATCACAACTTCAAGTCTTCTGAAGATGTTGATGAAATTCCAGAGATACACTATAATGTTATCAAGTATTCAAGATCAAGCTACGATTGGGTTGAGGAGGAGTTTGTTTGAAGATTTATTTCATTGAACGAACGGATTCTACACTTGAGGGGGAGCTTGATTGAAGATACAATGTTGATGATGTTGAAGAGATACTGCACACGACGAGGGGGAGTTTGTTGATACCTGATATGTGCGTCGTGTGAAGTATCAAGCAAGTTCAAAGATCAAGTCAACTAGGTCTGGCCGAACTAAGTCCGAACCTGAAGTTCGGACTGGCCGAACCTGAGGTTCGGCCTAAGCTCGGAGCAGCTAGTATATATAGATGTTTGGTCTTTGTATTTGGAGGACTTCTGAGCGAGTGAGATCTGTTAAGTGTGTGTTTCTGAATGTGTATTCTCTGAGTCTATTTCTGAGTGTTTACTGGTTGTAATTGTTCTTCGTTGATCAATAAATCAATCGGTTAATTATGTTTCGATGTCCGATTAGCTAGATTGAGTAGACGATCCGATGCTCACGCATTTTTAGATGGAACCCCTGGATCAGGAAGATACGGCATTCATAACACCAACAGGTATATATTGTTATATAGTTATGCCCTTTGGACTAAAAAATGCAGGGGCAACGTACCAGAGATTGGTTAACATGATGTTCAAAGAAAAACTGGGGGACACGATTGAGGTGTATATCGACGACATGGTGGTGAAATCCAGGGTCACCAATGACCATGTCCAGGATGTTAAGGATTCCTTCGACATCCTGGATAAATACAACATGAAGCTAAATCCAGAAAAGTGTCATTTCGGGGTCGGAGCAGGCAAATTCCTGGGATACATGGTAACCAAGAGAGGCATAGAGGCAAGTCCAGAGCAAATCAGGGCAATTACCAACCTACAATCACCATCCAGCACCAAGGACATTCAAAGACTTACAGGTAGAATTGCTGCCCTAAATAGATTTATATCAAAATCCTCGGAAAGATGCAGGGAATTCTATGACATCCTAAAGAAGAACAAGAAATTCGAGTGGAAAGAAGAACACGAGAAGGCGTTCCAGGATTTAAAGACATACCTGTCCACGGCACCTTTGTTGATGAAGCCTAATCCAGGGGAGCCCTTGTCACTGTACTTAGCAGTTTCCAGGAATACGGTAAGCGCAGTCCTGACCAAGGATGCACAAGGTCAGCAACACCCTGTCTATTACGTAAGTAAAAGTTTACTTGATGCTGAATCCAGGTACTCACACCTTGAAAAACTTATATTAGCCCTAACTATGGCATCTACTAAACTTAGACACTATATTGAAACTCATACCATTCATGTTAGAACTAACTACCCTATAAAGTCTGTTTTGAGAAAACCAGAAATGTCAGGTCGAATGGCTAAGTGGTCGGTGAAGCTGAGTGCATTTGATCTGATCTACGAGGCCAGAACAGCTATAAAATCACAGGCTCTAGCTGATTTTGTGGCTGATTTCAGTACTGACATAGAACGAAAGGCAGACCATGAATTCCAGCAGCTTCAACAGGGAGAAATTTCAGGGTGCTAGACTTTGTTCACTGATGGAGCATCAAATATCAGGGGGACAGGCCTAGGAATCATACTGAAATCGCCACAGGGGGACATGATACCCCGGGCTATTAGATGTGGATTCCAACAAACTAACAATGAAGCTGAGTATGAGGCCCTAATTGCTGGGCTGCACTTAGCATTACACTTGGGAATTCAGCACATCCAGGTATATGTCGACTCCCTTCTTTTAGCTAACCATTTTAATGGATCCTACACAGCTAAAGGAGAAAAGTTGATCAAATACTTGGAGGTGGTAAAAAGAATGTCCCAGGATTTTCAAAATTTTAATATTCAACAAGTACCAAGGGAGGAGAATGCTGAAGCAGATGCATTGGCAAACCTAGGCTCAGCATTCAAGGCACTTGAAGACACTCATGTTCCTATAATTCATATACTAACACCAGCTATAGACCAAGATACAGATAACCAGGATTCTAATACAGCAGATAAAATCCTGGTGTCCAGTACCTAGGATTCTTCTACCCAGAATGAATCTTGGACCAGACCAATTATTCAATATTTGCAGGATGGTACTATTCCAGGGGACGAGAAGGATGCCCGTGCATTCAGAGTAAGAGTAGCCAGGTACGTAATTATTAAAGACATATTGTATAGAAAATCTTTTGCAGGCACGTATCTGAGATGCTTAGAGAAGAATGAGGCCCAAGAAGTGCACAAGGATACCCACGAGGGTGATTGTGGAAATCATGCAGGGGGCAGGTCCTTGATGTCCAAAATTTTGAGAACGGGGTACTATTGGCCCACCATGAGGAAGGATTCCCAGGATTTCTCCCAGAAATGCGACGCCTGTCAAAGACATGCCAATGTCCCTCACCAGCCTGCAGAACCACTATATCCCATTCCAGCATCCTGGCCCTTCATGAAGTGGGGGATGGATATCGTTGGAAAACTACCTAAGGCCCCTGGAGGAAAGGTATTCATGCTAGCTATGACGGATTATTTCTCAAAATGGATTGAGGCCGAGGCGTACGTTCAAGTCAGGGAGAAAGAAGTCATATCCTTTTTTAAAAGAAACATTTTGACAAGATTTGGGGTACCATCCGAGATTGTTTGTGATAACGGGTCCCAATTTATCGGAAGCAGAACCACAGGATTTTGTAAATCCTGGGGTATAAAGATGATAACATCCACACCAGTGCATCCACAAGCTAATGGCAAGGCTGAATCAAGCAACAAGATTATAATAAACAACTTGAAGAAGAGGATGAAAGAGAAGAAGGGAAGATGGGCAGAAGAATTACCCTTGGCACTATGGGCAGATAGGACCACATCCAAGAACGCCACAGGCCAAACCCCATTTTCCTTGGTCTTTGGTACTGAAGCAGTTATCCCAACTGAAATGGTGGTCCCAACATTCAGGGTTAGTTCTCAGACCCAGGATTCCAATAATCAGTCCCTGGTTGAAGACTTAGATACCCCGGATGAACTAAGAGATCAAGCAGCTTGGATAATGGCAGCTTATCAACAAAGAATTTCCAAGACTTACAACAAACATGTGAGGATCAGAAGGTTTAAAATGGGAGATCTAGTCCTTAGAAAAGCATTTCAGAACACAACAAATCCAGGGGATGGAAAGTTGGCTTCTAAATGGGAGGGTCCCTACCTGATTGACTCTGAGGCTAGTAAGGGGGCATATTGGCTAGCTAACATGGAAGGAGAACTACTACCACTACCTTGGAATGCGATACACTTGAAGGCCTATTTCATGTAAGGCTTCCTGTCCCAGGATTCAGCTACCTAGGTATGTGTTTGATTTAAATTAATGCTGGAAATTAAGGTCAGTTCCTCTCACTTAATTTATTTCGTTTATTCCTCTATATGTTTTACCTTCATTATTTATTTATTAACATCAGTTACGTATTACATTTTATTTTGAAATTGTTACTCAACATCTCGAATTCGCTAAGATCTATGTTTCGCCCGAAATCCAGGGTATCCCAGGATTCAGGGTACCGAACATGCAGGATATTCAAAAATTCAAGACACATGGAACAAAGCCTACTCGAGATACCCCAACTCGACGACAATCAGTGTATATCTCCTAAGTTTGAGATTGGCCATCTCACTTCCGTATGGGTAAGGCCTAAACCCTTTCCTAAGGTTTGAGGATTGAGCATCCTCGAATCGAATATGGGTTACCACGCCTCGCCCGGGACGCACGTGGCAATTTTTGCCTCGCCCGAGACGCACGTGATCCAAGTATGAAACCCTGGGATTGTGGGATCATCCGTGTTAACAGCATTGGTGGCAACCTCCCCATCCAGGGACATATGCGGATCTCCTAAGGTTTAAAACGATTAACGCGTTTTCGAGATGGATTGGTGCTAACGTACCAACTTAAGACTCCGAGGACATGCCCTAGTCGGTCAGTACGCTAAGAGGAAATCCCTAGTTCGCCAGTACGGCACCGGGCATGACCCCAGAAATAACTTAAGAGGCTGCCTAGTGACCCTGGATTATTAATCAGGGTCATGACGATTGAAACCTAAGTAAATTAACTACTTGGCTAGTTAATACTAATCTTTATGTTCATATGACAGGGGAACATTCACAAGTCTACCAAAGCTACGAGGAATCCTAAATCCTGGGGGAAACCCAGGAATACTAAGGTAAACCCTAGTATGATTTCACACATCAGCAAATGTGTTTCAAATATCTCAAACACAATCATAAAAGCAAAAGCAGTTATATTCAAAAACCACCCTTGGTCCGGGAAAGACTCCGGCCACCCCAGGGCGGGGGCATGTCAAAACCCTGGATTTCAAATCCAAGGGTGGGGCATATTGTTTTAAAACCAGGAAACATCATCCGGTATACCAATAGAAACAAAAATTAAAATTGTTTTCAAAAACAAACATAAGAACAGGAAAACGACGACCAGCAAACTTCAAGCATCATCCTGGGTCGTCTCCTTCGCTTCCTCCTCCTCCGCTGCCTTCTCCGCTGCCTTGGGGTCCTGGGCCGGCTGCTCTCCTCCCTTGGGCTGGTCGATGTCCATGGCATGACCAGCAGAGCCCTTGGATGGGGTGCTTTTGCTGGATCCAGGGCCAGCTTCAGGGTCACAACCTGCGGGGATGGTAGCGCCTAGGTTGCGCAGCTTGTTTGCCCAGTCGGACACATCCCACTTGGGATTCTTCAGCCCCAGGTCCCTGGCCTCCTTGGCCATCTTCAGCATGCATTGAAGGAGGGAGACAAGGGCAATCCTCTTGCCCTCCTTTTCCTTCACGACCAGGGCAGCCTCATGCTCAGCCCGCACCTCAACAGCCTTCTTCTCCAGCTCCTGCACCAGCCCTAGGTTCTTATCAGCAACGATCTTGGTCATGCACAATTCCTTCTTCAGGGTGGCGACCTCCTTCCTGGCCAAGGATTCAACATCCTGGGCACGCCTCTCAGCGGCCTGGACCAGCTCAAAGAATCGCCCAGCAATCTGCATGCAAAGGTAAGTTAATTAACAATTTAAACTCTGAATAGACTAACTATGCAGAAAAATTCAGGGGTACCCAGGATATACTTACTTGGCGAGAGGAACCCTCAGCGTGTGAGAGTAGCCCAGCAGCATCCATGTTCTCCAGGGGCTGCAGTGATATGGCAGAGCTGGTGGCCCTGGTTTTGCGCTTGGTGCCCGAGGCCTTGGAGGGAAGAGCTTTGGGAACCGACGGAGGCTCGGATTTTACCGTGGCCAGGATTTGGAAGTCATCATCACCCAGCAGATAGGCGTCCATATCCACCTCTTCAAGGTTCACAGGAGCAGCAGTAGCTAAGAAACAAAAAGCATAAAAAGTTAGCAGAATCCAGGGAAAATCTTAGGTCTAAAAGGCGGGGTCCCAGGATACTTACAAATCGACATGCTATGGGAGCAGGAAGAAGCAACTTGATCAGGGTCAACCTTGAACTCGCGATCCTCTTCAGTGATGGTCAAGAAGGTCTCGAACCTCTCGAACGTCCTTGGATTCACAGGGTCGATAGAACTCAAGCTAGGCACTTCAAAACAGAAAAATTCAAGGTCAGTTTTCATTAAAAATGTATATTAAAAATTGAAACCCTAATTCCTAATGCAGGTGAGGACCTACCCTCTACTCTCCACCTAATCGGAAGATCCATTCCTCCCGGGATGGTCGACCTCTTCACAAAGAAGAACCTCCCCTTCCATTCTTCATGGTACGAAGCCCGAGGAACCATCTGAGTACCCTTGTTCAGAGCCTTGAACAAGTATCGCTTGCTGCCATGGGACTTCAGTTCATAGCCCAGGGACAGCTCAGGCAACCCAACCAGGGAATCAAACTCCCTGTTCAGGCGGTCAAGGGTACCCAGAATTCTCCATGTGATGGGAAGAGTTTGGGCGTAGGCAAGGCCGGTAGCTTTAAAGAATTCAGCCACTAATCTAGTAAAAGGATATGAAAGCCCCATGGAGAAAGGAGTGAAAGGAAAGCAGACCCAGGTTGCGGAATAGAAATCCAACCTAAGTCTCCTGTCAAAGGGCCTAACCTCGGCACCATCAGGAAGAAGACCGGACGGCAACAAACAGGTAATGTCGGCGTCGGAGAAGCTGCAGGTTTCCATTTCTGGAGCTTGTAGATACTTCTGATCGAGGAAATCCTCGATCCCGGTCTGTATGGCCGCCGTTTCCGACAGAATTTTCTTACGAGTCATAGCAACGTAAGAAGAAAAGAAAGAAATCAGGGGAAAAATTACCTGATCGGAAAGGACTGAAGGCCGGAGGTGTCGATGGAAAGCTTTGCTCTCAAAGAAACTGATGTGAGAAAAAAGAAAGGTTAATGGCGTATTTAAAGGAGGGTAGAAGTTGCAGAGGTGATGGGAAGTTACCCTCCCCGTGGCATCGTGGATACTAAATCAACGGATATGATCGAAACAGGCGTCGATTAGACCTCAATTTGAAATTTTCACAGCTGTAATCTCTATCTACAACTTGCGAAAATTTGGGGGCAATTGTTATACCCTAAATCTTCGGCTGGTAATCCAGGGTACAGGTATAGACCAGGGGCAGGTATGACCCAGGAATCGTATGACCCTGAATTTGGCAGGTAATGTTCGGTGACCCTGAATGTGTCAATAGTAAAGTGATGACCCAGGATGTCGACTTTATTCAGGGAAGTTTACATTCATTTTATTCTATATTAATATGATCTAAAATGTGCATAATCCAGGGTTACCCTTATTTTATTGATGACCCAGCATGTGGAAATGACCCTGCATGCTAGGGCATTGTCACTAACGGTTTGTGTGTCTATATCTGTTCAAGGGCAGGTTGACGAAGTCTACTAACGGTTGCATAAAACAAGCTAAAGACTTATTTCGCACGTGGTCAAAGTCAGTTAGCTGGAAATTCGGTCAACTAACTGAAAAAGACGTTGGAGAAGAGGTCCCTGGAATATCGGAGAAGTTGTTGAAGACCTAGGAGTATAAATTGGACTTTTAGACTTAGGTGTTGTTTGTTTTTTAAGAGGTAAATTGTCTGCAGTCTGTGGACCATATCTGCAGACATCTGTACCAGAAGAGGTGGACTAAACATCTGCAGTCTGTAAGAAGAAGAGTGTTTGTTTTTTAATTTCTGCAGACTGCGAAAATAAACAGAATTTTAAATAAATCACTTTTTAAACTTATAGATAATTACCATTCAATCATTTTATTTTCTTCCGTATATTTTAACCAACAAATTTTTTCTAAAACAAATTTCTTTTAAATAAAATTTGAAAAATATTTTATAAAAATTGTTCAAACAATATTTTTTAAACAACTATTTTTTTAGTAAATAAATGTTTAAAAACGCTTTGTCTAATAATTGTTTAAAATATGTTTTTTGAAAATAACTTTTTAAAAACGTATTTAAAAACGAAACTTTTTAAAAAAAACAAAAAAACGTTTTAAAAAAAAACATTTAAAAAAAACGTTTTTAAAAATAATTGTTTAAAATGTTTTTTTTAACTTTTTAAAAGGCGTTTTTTTTAAAAAAAAATGGTTAAATAAGTTTTTTAAAAGCTGTATAAAATATTAAAAACCTTTTAAAAAGTTTTTTTGGAAAAAACTTAAAAAAACTATTTAAAAATATTTTTTTAATGAAAAAACAATTTAAAAAGAAGGTTAGAAGATGTTAGAAGATGTCAGAAGTGGTTGGGTCATATCTGCACCAAGAAGACCCTGCGCGGACATTTTTTAATGAAACGTCTTCGGAGAAACAAACAGTCTACAGACCTAAATGTCTGCGCGTGGTCTGCGCGACGCAGACATAAGAGGACAGGAAGAGCTTTTGATGAAAAACAAACACCACCTTAGTTTTCAGCTCATTCGAGCTTTACTCATTGTATTCTCGTACTGATTTCTCTGCATACTCATTGTACTCAAACATTTACGTGATCAATAAATTGGTAGCGTGTGTTATCGCTACCCAGGGTTTTTATGCCGGCGGCGCCTTAGAGACATCTAAGGGCTAAGGGCTTTTACCTAGTAAAATTCTCGGTGTTCCTACTTGCATTCAAGGCTTCGTTTGTGTTATTTACTTTCTAAATCGATCTCGCAACTAAACTTACATTTTAAACCAGGATTTCGGCTTTTGTCCCTGGAATTAAGTTATTGTCCCAGGATTTTTACAAACAGTTTTCGTACTAATTTTTCTTAAGTAATTTTTAGCCAAAACACCCTCATGATGCGATTTTGCTGAAACCCAGGGTGCGAAGGTGGTGCCCCCCGTTGGTGCATTTGGATCAGGGACTAAAGTGGAGCAGCCGAGGGCCGAGGATGTTGGGGTGCAGAAGGATGCGGAGCAGGAAGCGGTGAAGGGAGGAGATGGAGGGTCCGAGGATGCAGCAGCCATGGATATCGTTTAATTATCCATGGTCCTCTATTTTCTTCCTTGTCTTTTAATGAAACTTTTTATAATCTTTTGTTTGTAATAGTTTCCGGAGGGTGTTTCCCGGCTATACAGTGCTCCACCCATAGACTTGATGCCTATGGTTTTTGACATGCCCCACCCTGAGGTGGTCGGACGACTTGCTCCGACCTCGGGGTGGTTTTAATTATATAACCACTATGTGTTTAGCTACTTGTTGATGTGTTGAATGATTTTTACCTGCACAAATAAATTCAAGAAAATGAATAGGTTAAAGGAGGTAAGTTTTTTCCCGCTTCATCCTGGGGTATACCCTGGACGTTTAGGTTTTTAATATAGGACCACACCATTTCTCTAATCTTTGTGTCTGTTGCTCGTTTTACTTCCTGCATGTTCGCGAACATCGTAAATTGTCAGTTAATCGATATCGAATTCCTAGGATTTGGCACCCATGTGCCATCCGAGGTCATAATCCTGGGGCAATCCCGTGAATTTTTGGATCAGATCCAAAAACCATTGAGTTAAATATGTAGATACCGAGCTTAAACCCAAAACACCGGGGTCAAGCCCATAAACCCTGGGGTCAAGCCGGGTACTGATACGACGAACTAGGGTAAGTCCCGTTGCCGTATTAGCGAATTCTAGGGTCTACCCTCGTATCATACCGACGATTTAGGGGTTTTCCTCGGGTGCCTTAAGTTGATATGTAAATGTCAAAAAACCTTAGGGGACTTGTGTATGTCCATAGATCATGAGGTTGTCGCCCATGCTGTTAACACAGGTCGATCCCACAACCCTGGGTCATACCAAGCCATCGTGCACAACTGGCGAGGCTCAAAGCCTAACTCAAGAGGAAGATGTATTATCTTCAAACCTTAGTGGGGATTTTGTAATTACCCATGTCGGAGGAGAGATGGCTAATCTTTGTCTTAGGAGAAAAACATCCATGGCTTGTGCATCTAGGGTTTAGTACATGTCTTTATTTAAAACATATTCACCACAAACGTTAGCAAATTTTGAAAGAGTAATAAAAAAGAATGAAAAGTAATTAAGTAAAAAATAGGAAAGTGAGTTAGTCACATACCTTAAAAAGTTTAGTAGTTGAGAGACATACCTGGGATGCTACATTCTGGGAGATGAACTTACATGAAGTAGGCTTTTAGGTTAATTGCATTCCAGGGTCTTTTCCACACCCCGATGTTCCCGTTACGTGGGCGTGTGGCGTAATGGGGTCATATGTAACACCTCGCACAAAACCAGGTCAACCCCGTAACTTTGACTTTTACTTAGCGTTATTTAATACGTGCTTAATCGTTATTATGTGTTAATTGTGTATTTAATTATATATATATATATATATTAGTACATATATATATATATATATATATATATATATATATTGTTACAACCTTAGAATAATTCCCGAGTTTGTAGTCCCGTTGTCTAATCCTTTTTGAACCAAGAAAACCCATTTAGTGATAGATGGAATTTTAACAACAAGAAACTTTTTATATATTTTAGTTAACATCGTCACGACGTTTTCATCACGACAAAACTTTTAAAAAATTTTGATTTTCTCCTTAAGGTTTATCAAGACTTGTATATCCTAACGATTTTGTCCGGATAACTTCTCCAAACTTTCCACCGTTAATCCCGTTAAAGAACCGAAAGCCTTTATTGGGCCCTGTAAGCCCAACTTTCACGAACAAATTCGGATCGCCACCAAACTTTATGGTTACACTCGTGTTATCATTATGAACATTTTGGTACCAACCAACGACCCGTAACCCGCCCTGTTTACCGACCCATTAACCGGCCCAATACCCCAACCCCCCCCCCTTTACGGACCGATTACCCAACCCGCAACCCAGCCCAGCCCACGAGCCCAACCCGGCTGCCCCTCGGTCCGCACCCGACCCACCTGACCCGACCCAGCCCGCCAGCCCGACCCGGTCCCTTCTCGGCCCAGTGAACCGAAACCCGGCCCAATTCCTTTTCTTTGAGGATTTTCGGCCCAACTCCTAAGACCAATTATTTATGGTTTTAACCCAAGACTATTTATAAATTTAAGCCCACTCTTTTTATAAAATAAACCCACAACCTTTGTAGTTTTATAAAAATCTCAAAACCCTTTAACTAGTGATCTTAACTTAACCTTTTATAAAATCCCTTGAACTTTTATAAAAATTGTCATTATTTTGTATAAACTAGAGATCATCTACACTTTTATTTTCTCTTGATTAAATTAATCCCAAGATTAATTAAAATGCTAGTTGTCATCTCCTATTAACCAAAGGTTAATAAATCACCTTTTGAGTGTAAAAGAGAGGCTTGCGTTACCATTTTCTCTTGCACCTTCACCCAACTTACTAGAGAATTCTCCTCCTCCCTCACTCCCAAAAGCCGGCCACCGCCCCTCCTCCTTGAGCCGCCGCTGGCCACCCTCCTCCGGCCACCATCCGCCGCCGTCCAAAGCCCCAAGGCCGCCGATCTCCTCCCCTCTTCTCCTCCCTTCACGGTTCAAACCAAACCCCCATTGTGAGTCATTTTAACCCACTTTTTCCATATGATTTTCACCCAAAGTCACCAACAAGTCTTGATATGAAAAACCTATCTCTTCATTTGTTAAAATATGCATGACACGTGGCCCTTCAAGAGTCTAGACCAACCATTCTTTCTCTAATCCTCAAATCACCTAAACACTTGGGTGGAATAATACAAGTGACTTGATCTAACAAGTCTTGGTGTTCTTGAAGAACTTAAACTAGCCAACACTTGGGGTTTTACATTTAGGGAAACCTTATGGAAGTATCATGTGAAACCTAGATCATTTTAACCATCAAAGATCTATTTATGTTTACTTACTTGTTCTTTACTTTCTTGAAATTTAAATACTTGTTATTTACATTCCTTGCATTTACATTTATGTTATTTATATTATTTTGGTCCTAACACTTTGTGTTAGCTGATATTGTCCTAACAACTAAGTTGTTAGTTGATTTGTTCAAGATCTTTGAACATAAATGTCCTAGCTTTGCTAGTTGATGATCTATATTTACTTATGTTTATTTTTGCTTAACTTATGTTAACAAACTAACTAGTAACCTTTAACTTGGACAAATGACACATTTTGACTAGTTAAACATAATGTTATAATCTTTAAAAACTTATAAATCACAAGGCTTACATTGGACATAATGTATGATCATGGACCTAAGTTTTATAAAACAAGAACTTATAAATCTTAACTAGTGAAAAACCTTGTAAAAAGATATGGAACTTTTTATAAATAAAAGACATTTTTGTAAAACAAAGTTCTTGAAAAGTCTTAAACAAAAGTTTACAACTTAAACTTACCATTATAAAATATGACATGTTTTATAAAGAAAGTCACCTACAACCAAGACCTTAAATGTGTTGGTGAATTTATTTCACCAAAACATAAAAATAGTTTGCTTTATTTTTACCAAATCTAGTAAAAATACATTTAATAACCTTCACATTTATAACAATCATTTGGACTTAAATACATAGATTTTATACTTTAAAAAATACTTGTCATAAATGTTTAAACATTCCCTAAAAAAACTAGATTCAAACTAGATGATTTTTATAAGTTATAACATGTTTTAATATATAAAAATCATAAAAAATAGTCCACGGATCAGATCTGATCCCGTCGACTTTTTGCAACATATTTTCAAATTTCTAAATAAACCAAAGTGACCAAAATGTTGAAACGTCACTTAGGGAGAAAAACCGGGATTAAAACGGTTAACTACGCGACGAGAAAATGTAATTTTGGTAACGTTATTTAAAACCGACGAAGGAAATATTTCTAAACTTATAGACGAATTTAGGGAATATTATTAATATAATCTTAAACTTGTATAAAGTCCAATTGCATTAAATTCTATTTTACGAACTTAAACCGGTGAATACGATTTCTAAAAATTGTAAATAAATATTTTATCTTAAAATATTTAGAGAATCATTCTAAGTAATCGTTCTAACTTGATAAGTTATTATTTACGGTTATTTAACGTCATCAAATTTCTTTTGTTAATTTAACAACGACGTTAAACGTTTTTCTACAAATGGATAATTATTTTGGCACAAATAATTATTTCTAAAAACATCCATATACTTTTAGTTTATTAAAAGTTGATCAACTTAACCATCCAATGACTTGTGTATTTATAAAATTCTCTTATAAATTATTTGATTTAATACAAAGACTTGTATTTAATTTTATAATCTATCCACTTTATTATTTTGCCTAAATAATAAACTTGTCAAGTTTTCTATCAACACTTATATAATTATTTAGACAAATAATCATAGTCCTTTTTATAAACCTTATAAAGTTTATGACTAACCAAACCTATATATATTTTTCTAAGTCCATAAAAATAATAAAAGACTTTATTATTTGTCCTCGATGTTTATGACTTGATTTAATTATATATTCTTGATTTAAATTGTTTTATTTAATTTCCTTTATATTTATTTTGACGTAAATATAAACTTGACTTTATATATTTGTTAGGGGTCGATTTCAGGATGCTCACAGAAAAGCGACATAAGATCAGGAATCTCGCTACAGTTTGGGAATCCCGTCCAGTCAGGTATCCTGAATATTTATTATCGACTAACCTTTATTTTTGCCATGTGTTTTATTTGTTTTCAGGAACGTTAAAGAATTTAACCACCTCCTGAAGACTCGGCCTTAACTAACTTGCACGTGGTAGAGTGGGTCGAACCTCCTTCAACGGTCAAGAGAAGTGGGGAGAAGAGATCCCGAGAATCCCGGATAGTTAGTTAGTAGTTAGTTTATTATATAAACGAGGATTCGATCAATAGGAACACACACAACACTCGACATAGTTCGATTACCACTGCAAACATTGTAACACTTAGCTGTGATCGATCAAACCTCCAACCCCTTGTACCGATTTACTTGAATATCAATAAAATTGACTAGGAGACGGCTATTCGGTCGGCTCCCGAGGTTTTTATCCAGGATTCCCAGAGGCAACTCGAAGGATTCTGGAGTTTTCCTCGCTAAATCCTTGTGTCATCATCCTAACTTGGATTATTTGCTCATTTGATCGTTAAGCACACTACCTCACAATCTAAGTTTGGAATACAGGATTCCTAAGTGAATTTTTGACCAAAACAGTTTGGCGCCCACCGTGGGGCAAGTGGTGCTTAATCTTGTCAAAATCCCATATCTCATTCACTTCATTTGATCTCCAATCTCAAAAATGTCAAACCCGCAAAAAACTGTTTCGGTTTCTGCCTCGTCCTCCATTCCTCCTCTTCCTTCCTTTCCAGGAAGCCAGAAGAAGACTAATGACCGTCAGAAGAAAGTGGACGAGCAGCCGAGAAAAACTGATTATCCTGTCTTCACAGGATCCCAGGTCCAATCTGTTGATCCTGTTATTACTAACAATGATTTGTTTTCCTTGATTAAGCAGGTGAAGAATCAAATGGATCAGCAAGAAAAAACCAATCAAACGGTGATGAAGGAGATTGAAGAGCTTAAGAAGTCTAAGAAACCTGTGGAAGAACAAAGTCCTCTATTTCCCAGGCACCTTGACTTTAATGCTTCAGGATCCTCAGATCCGTCTCGCTACAATTACAAATCAGCATCAGGCTTCACCACAGCCCCTACAATAACTTCTCAGGCCGCTGGATATGCTGAAAGTACCGCTGGATTCTCAGAAGCTGTCCCACCAGAATCCTCACAGTCGCGCTACAAGAGTCCTTGGATTCCACCACTGTTGGGAACCTCAGCCTCGCTGTCTCAAGGATATCCTTTTTCTGTTGGGAATCCAAGCCAGAATCCCCAAGGATATCAATACTCTAACCCTTCTGTTTCTGTAGGGATCTTCAAGACTAGCTCCTCAGAAATGCATGATGGTGACGTCATCCCCATGCAAACAGCAGCTACTACAGAGCCGAGCATCCCAGCGGGCTATGGATATAATCCCAGGATCCCAGTCCAGAATCCTGGCCCAGGTAATGTATTCAATTCAATTCCTATCGTTTCTAACCAGGGTGCTCCTTATGATGCAGGTATTCATCCAAGTATCGCCAGGGAGCTCCAGAAGTTGAAAGAAATGATATCAAATGTTCCAGGGATCCTGAAACCTATTCCTGAAGTTCCTTTGGAAAGCCACAAGATCTCTAGATTTACTTGGCCAATATCCCAAGTGGAGATCCCGAAGCGTTTCCAGACTCCGAGCATGAAGCTTTATGATGGAACCACAGATCCTGAGGAACACGTGGCACATTACCGGGAGCGTATGGAGATCAATCCCATTCCGACAGAAATCAAAGAAGCCTGTCTATGCAAAGGCTTTGGATCAACCTTAACAGGACCAGCCATGAAATGGCTACTGAGCATTCCTCCTAACACTATTACATCATTTTCTCATTTAGTTAACTTGTTTAACAATCAATTTTCTTGCAGCAGGACCTTTGAGAAGCTCACAGGTGACCTGTACCGAATAATTCAGAAGCCAGATGAGCCTCTCAGGGAATACATTGCCAGATTTGGACGAGAATCTCTTGAGATTCCTAATCTGGATATGGCAGCAGCCGTGGAAGCCTTTAAAATGGGGCTCTCCAAAGATTCACGTTTTTATGATGACCTTGTCATGGCTCCTTGCAGGAACCTTGACGAAGTACGCAGTAGAGCCTTGAGATTTATCCGTTTGGAAGATGACAAGAGGATCCACCAAAGATTGGAGGTTCCTAAATATGATCCCAACAGCAAAAAGGCGGAATCCCCCGGGAAGCCATATAGATCTCGTCCGTATTCCAAACCGGAAAATCACAAAGTCAATGCTGTTGACCAAGACGATGACGATGAGGAGTATCCTAAGGTATCTGAATACTGTTTCTCCGTTGATATTGGTGGTTTGATGTGTGCTATGCAGGATTTAGGTGAAAAAGCGAGATGGCCCAGGAAGGATACCAAGCAAGGATCCTGGAAAGACAAGACCAAGTGGTGTGCCTTCCATGAAGATTTTGGCCACCTAACTGACGAATGTATAGCACTCCGAAAGGAAATCAGCTATCTACTCAGCAAGGGGCATCTTAAAGAATTGATAGGCAGAAAGAAGGTCAAGATTCAGGAAGCCGACAAGGTGCCTCAGAGAGCAGCTTCTCCACCACAGGATGCCCAGATAATCAACTTCATCTCAGGAGGCTCAGACATCTGCGGCACTTCGTATTCCTCAGCCAAGAAGCATGCTAAGGAGTCCAAATCTGAACAGGGTGACAGACCTGTCCGGACGTCCACCCTAACTCAGGACAAACTAATATCTTTTGATGAGAGTGACCGTTCTCATGTTCAGGATCCTCATCATGATAGTCTTGTGGTTACTTTATATATTGCTAACCATTTTGTTCGCAGGATCCTGATTGATAATGGAAGCTCAGTAAACATAATCCGTCTTGATGTACTCAAAAAGATGGGGATCCCAGAAACTGAAATAGTTGCAAGATCCTCAGTCCTAGTTGGCTTCAGCGGTGAAACTAAAAGCACCGTTGGGGATATCAGGCTGCCGGTATATATAGAGGGGGTAAACTCTATGCAAAAATTCTGTGTTATAGATTCTCTCTCTTGTTGCAATATTATTCTTGGCAGGCCATGGATTCACGAGATGAAGGCAGTCCCTTCAACCTATCACCAGTGTATCAAGCTTCCTACACCCTGGGGAGTTGTAAGAATTGAAAGCGACCAGCAGGAAGCTAAGAACTGTTATTCAACTTCGATGAAGAACACCACTAAGGTGACGAAGGGATAGCAATTACAGAAAAAGGCACCTGAAGTGCAGGAGGACAGGGAGCTGGAAGTCAAAGAAGTGCCTCTAGACCCTGGGAATCCTGAAATCAAGGTGCTCGTGGGAACAAGCATCCCAACAAATGTTGAGCAGGAATTATTCCAGCTTCTCAAAGCCAGAACTTCAACTTTCGCCTGGAAGCATGAAGATATGACAGGTATCCCTAAACATGTAATTACTCATAAACTTGGTTTAGATCCTTCTTTCAGGCCTATACAGCAAAAAAGGAGGAAGTTCGCTCCAGAGAAGAACGTAATCATCCAAGAGGAAGTCGACAAGCTTCTCAAAACAAAGATGATCAGAGAAGTCAAATATCCTAGGTGGCTAGCAAATGTGGTGGTGGTCCAGAAGAAGAATGGAAAGTGGAGAGTTTGTGTTGATTACACAGACTTGAACAAAGCCTGTCCTAAGGATCCATTTCCACTTCCCCATATTGATGCTATGGTGGATGCCACGGCTGGTCACGAGATGCTCACCTTCATGGATGCCTCAGCAGGATTCCAACAAATTCAAATGGAACCATGCGATCAGGAGCATACGGCCTTTATGACTCCAACAGGTATATATTGTTACATTGCTATGCCCTTTGGTTTGAGAAATGCAGGTGCTACCTACCAGAGGCTCGTTAATATGATGTTCAAAGAGCAACTGGGGGACACGATGGAAGTCTACATAGATGACATGGTGGTGAAATCCAAGAAAGCTGAAGATCACGTCAGGGATCTCCAAACTGCCTTCGATATCATTGATCAATATAACATGAAGCTCAATCCCTCCAAATGCCACTTTGGGGTGCGAGCTGGAAAATTCTTAGGATATATGGTTACTGAAAGAGGGATCGAAGCAAGCCCAGAGCAGATCAAGGCAATCCTAAATTTGAAGTCCCCATCGAATGTTAAAGAAGTACAAAGGTTGACAGGGAGAATCGCAGCACTCAACAGATTCATTTCAAGATCCTCAGAAAAGAGTAAGGATTTCTACGATATCCTGAGGAAAAATAAGAAATTCGAATGGACTGAGAAGCATGAAGAAGCCCTGAAGTGCCTGAAAGACTACCTGTCAGCAGCCCCGTTGCTAATGAAACCAGAAGATGGAGAGCCACTATATTTGTATCTCGCAGTTTCCGGAAGCTCAATCAGTGCAGTTCTGGTAAAAGACCATCAAGGTCAGCAGCATCCGGTATATTATGTAAGTAAAACTCTGCTAGACGCAGAATCCAGGTATTCTCACCTTGAAAAATTAATTTTATCTCTTATAATGGCTTCCACTAAACTCAGACATTATTTTGAAACCCATACTATAATTGTGATGTCTAACTATCCTATCAAGGCAGTTCTCAGGAAACCGGAAATGTCAGGAAGGATGGCTAAGTGGGCAGTCAAACTGAGTGCCCACGACATCAAATATGAACCAAGAACGGCAATCAAGTCCCAAGCATTAGCTGACTTTGTGGCAGATTTCAGCAGTGACATAGAACCAGAAGTCGAAAAGGAAGTCCAGCAGCTTGAGAAGCTCAAGGAAGACTGGATCCTCTATACTGACGGCTCCTCAAATGTCAGAGGAACAGGGCTGGGAATCCTGCTAAAATCGCCACAGGGGGACATAATACCTCTATCCATATCCTGTGAATTCCAGGCTACCAACAATGAAGCTGAATATGAAGCTTTGATTGCTGGATTACAGCTGGCTAGGGACATGGGAATCCTATCCATACAAGTGTTTGTTGATTCTCTCTTATTAACTAACCAATTTAATGGCTCTTATGCAGTGAGAGGGGAGAATCTGGTCAAATATCTTGAGATTGTTAAAAAATTGTCTCTATTTTTCGAAAATTTTAGTATTTCGCAGGTACCAAGAGAAGATAATGCAGAAGCCGATGCCTTGGCAAACTTGGCTTCATCGCTCAGGATCCCTGAGGATGTCAAAATTCCAATAACTCACATCTTGACGCCAGCGATAGCTCTACAGGAAGCTCAGGCTGTTGACGATAATGCAGGCGCAGATGTTGAGAATCCTGAAGATGCTCAAGAATCCTGGACCTACCCGATCCGGAAGTATCTCAAAGATGGGGAGATTCCCAAGGACGAAAACCCCAGAGCTTTTCGCACAAAGGTAGTACCCTATACTATAATTGATAATATCCTATATAGAAGATCTCTTGCAGGTGTCTACTTAAGGTGCTTAGAGAAGTCGGAAGCTCTAGAGGTGCTTGAAGACATCCACAGTGGAGATTGTGGGAACCATACCGGGGGCAGGGCACTGTTCTCTAAAGTTCTCAGGTTCGGATATTATTGGCCAACTATGAAGAAGGATGCTGCGAGCTTCTCACAGAAATGCGATGCTTGTCAAAGGCAT
Organism: Deinandra increscens subsp. villosa; assembly: GCA_039602395.1. Classification (NCBI taxonomy): domain Eukaryota; kingdom Viridiplantae; phylum Streptophyta; class Magnoliopsida; order Asterales; family Asteraceae; genus Deinandra; species Deinandra increscens. The sequence continues at coordinate 51,688,696 of JBCNJP010000007.1, read as the reverse complement.
GGCAATATCCTCCATCAACCCGCTGAGCATCTGCATCCTATAGTATCCCCATGGCCGTTTATGAAGTGGGGCATGGATATTGTGGGTAAGCTGCCAAAGGCTCCCGGAGGAAAAGTGTTTATGCTTGCCATGACGGATTACTTTTCCAAGTGGATTGAAGCAGAAGCCTATGTTCAAGTGAGAGAAAAAGAAGTGATATCCTTCATCAAAAGAAACATCCTCACCAGATTTGGGATTCCGGCAGAGATCATATGCGATAATGGCTCCCAGTTTATAGGCAAGAGAACAACAAGCTTTTGTGAAAGCTGGGGCATCAAGATGATCACTTCAACACCTGTCCACCCTCAGGCTAATGGGCAGGCAGAATCTAGCAATAAAATCATCATCAACAATCTCAAGAAGAAGCTGGGCTCCAAGAAAGGTAAATGGGCTGAGGAGCTGCCGTTTGTCCTTTGGGCAGACAGAACTACACCTAAAAATGCTACTGGCCAAACGCCATTCTCGTTAGTGTTTGGGGCAGAAGCTGTGATCCCTACAGAGATGGTATTCCCGACAGCCAGAGTCAACTGCCAGGATCCTGAAACCAACAGCCAGAATCTCCTTCAGGATCTCGAAACAGTTGAGGAGCTCAGAGATATGGCCAGAATCCGAATGACATCTTATCAACAGCGGATAGCGAAATCTTATAACAAGAATACCAGGTTAAGAAGATTCCGAGTAGGTGACTTGGTCTTGAGGAAGGCTTTCCAAAATACTACCAACCCTGCGGACGGGAAGTTGGCACCCAAGTGGGAAGGCCCTTACCTTATAGATTCTGAAGAAGGAAAAGGGGCATACCGTTTGGTGAATATGGAAGGAGAACCTCTACCAAGAGCTTGGAATGCTGTCCACCTCAAAGCCTATTTTATGTGAGAATCCCACTGAGAATCTCAGGTAAAATCCCAAGGATCCTCACTGTATAAATAATCCAAGGTACGTGTACTGATCCTATTTCAATTTATTCTTATTATTTTTATGACTCATTACTGACTTAAGCATCGGAGTGGTGTTAGCTAAGCTAACACCCACCCCTCACCAAGCGTTGAGTGTTTTGCAGATTTTGAGAATCTTAGAGAATTTTGGGTATATCCCCAGTTAGAGGTTGGCCACCTCTCCTACGTTTAAGGTGTCCCGCACACCTTCTAAGGTTTGAGAGGCTGACTCCTCTCCTAAGTTTGGGTAATCGCCAGTAGCGCACGACCCTCGCCAGTAGCGCACGTTGTCCCCCAGTATGCTAAAGGTGGCCGGACCAGTCCACTCCAGGGGTGGCTGACAATCTTGTCACTGGAGGCTGCTGGGAGGATTCTCAAGGTTTATAACACTGACGTGTTATCTAAGGTTTTGGCATTTTCATGTCACATACGTATGGGCTTGTCCCCAGTTTTGGCTTAGTCCCAAGTTTATCGGGCTTGTCCCCGGTATTGGCTTAGTCCCAAGAATCCCGGGTTTATCCCCAGCTTATTTTTAAACTTAACTTACTCTCGGAAGCATTAGCTTCGGCCGGAGGCCAAGAAGCTTCTTAAGATTGTTTCAGGTTCTGGAGGAAATTGAGACAAGTACCGAGAAAAGTGTATTCAGGATTCCCGTAGGAATCCCAAACGAGGTAAAAGAAGAGATAATTGCTTGGATCGAGAAGTCGATTGAGGTTTTGAGCTTCGAAAGATTGTATTTGATCAGGATTCCTGTTAGAATCCTGAGCAAAGGTCTTCCCAAGATCACAAGTTCCGACATGAATGAGATTCTCGTCAGAATCCTGAAGCCAACGGTCTAAAACTCTATAAGGTAACCTGTCAGGATTCCTGTGAGGTTTCCTGATAGGATTCTCGATTATATAAAGATTATTGCCTATGAAAATTTTAAAGGCCAGAATATTATGTTTGTTTGATTCAATTGACCTTAACCCTATGAAAATTTTAAACTTCACTACAAAATTGATGATTGATTTAGACATATTTTTATTACCAACTATGTTTCGAATTTCTAGAAATATACAAAGTAAATACAAAACACATTCGAAATGATCAAAATACGGTAATGTCACTAACGTAATAAAACGGGATTTGAGCTCCCCAAGGTTCGTCCTGAAAACCTCAGGATCCCTCCCCTTGGGAAGCCCATAGGTCAAAAGCTTATTGGGAACCCTGGCTTCGTCTTGCAAACTGCAAGATCCCTCCACCAGGATCCCCAACCATTGTTGTTACTTGTTCTAGTATTGTTTCAGCAAAGACAAGGAAAGGAAATTGTTTGAAAACATACACATCACCAAAACAAACTACAGACTAAAAAAGAGGGCTCAGACCGTTGCATTATCTTCATCGCCCATCGCCTTCTCGGGAAACTCCAGCTTCACGCCAGCATCTTCTTCATCTGCCTTCTCCACGGACTTCCCCTTTTCACCCGCATCAGCACCGACAGCTTCAACCAGAGGAGGTTTATCCTTACTAGTCGGGATTCCAGCCTTCTCCAGCTTCTCCAAGGATAGCTTCCAGGCATCCACTGTCCATTTCGAGCAAGTGACCCCCTCAGCCAGAGCTTCTGCTGCCATCTTCAGCATTGCTTGGAGCACGCTGCGAGCAGCCGACTACGTCGAGATAGCATCCTCCACCTGCGCGGCCACCTGGAACTTCAGCTCCTGCTGCCTCATCTTGCGCTCATAATCACGGGTTTTGCCCTCAGCTATCTCACCTTGGATGCGGATGGTGTCCCTTGCCTCATCAAGTTTCTTTTGGACCACCGCCAGCTTAGTCTCAGCTTCAATGCACGCAGCACTAAGCTGCTCGATGCCCTGTGAAAGAAAGACAATGAAATCAATTAGGAATCTCAGCCATTTGTCGGATGCCGCTAAGGTATGAGAATCCTATGTTTACACTTACCAGTTTTGTCGTTGTATGCAGGCTCAGAAGCTTGTTACCAGTCTCCGCGGGGCTCAGTCCATCAAAGCTCTCCAGGAATACGGTACCCTCCGAGCCCTTCCTCTTCTTGCTGGAGGAAGCTGTTTTGGCCCTAGTAGTGGGAGGTCGGATGCTGGTCAGGGGCTCGGGCTTCTCCTCCTTCATCTCCAGGTAGGAGGTCAGATCATCCAGGGAGAATCCAGTTGCAGGCTTGGGAGCTGCTGGCATGAAATAAAGAAAGCAGTCAGGATTAGGAAGCCTAATTCAAAACATGTGCTAGAGAAGTTCAAATACATACTAGACATGACGGCTTCTGAGTGATCGATTGAGAAGCTTTGCTCGCTGTTGGCACTCTCGATGGCGAAGGTTCTATCAGCAGGTGGGATGTCCAGGAAAGAGGCAGTCCTCTCTACAGCTTCCTCAGTCACTTCCACAAGATCAGAAAATTTGGGAGCTGCAAGAAACATTAAAAGCTCATTAGCAAAATTCAAAGAAACTCAAATACAATGTGTGAATCAGTTTCCTACCCTTCAAAACCCACTTCGTCGGCAATAAATCACCCCCAACGATGGATTCACGTTTGACAGAAAATAACTTTCTCTTCCAATCGTGATCATTGTGTGACGCACGAGGAATCAATTGGGAGTAGGAGGAGCGGTCTTGAAGAACGAAGCGACTGAACCCGTGGGTTCTCAAGTTATAGGCAGCACAAACTTCGGGAATCCCCATCTCAAGCTTCCAGGAAATGTTCAAGTTGTCAAGAGAGAAAAGAATTCTCCATACCATCGGCATTGTTTGGGAGTAGGAGAGGCCGGTGATTTTGAAAAACTCGTTTACGATGGCCGGAAAGGGATACGACATTCCGAGAAGGAAAGGGTAGTAGAGAAAGCAAACCCAAGTTTTGGACATGCAATCGGCCTTCAGCCGGGAATCGAAACTCCGAATGACGGCCGACGGCGGAAAAAGACCAGACTCCTTCAACTGACGGATATCGCCGTCGGAGAAATTACAGGTTTCTTCCTCATTATAAGGAAGAATTCCCTGATCGACGAAATCCTCGATGTTCAACGAGGAGGAAGGAGTGGCGGAACGAGTGTTCTTCTTCGCCATTGCCGGAATTAAGTAAAACGAAAAGAAGCCGGAGAAGAAGAGAAGAAACTGACCTGGAATGACGAAGAAGCTCGAAAGGGTATTTGGAAGAAGATGGTGAAGTTATGATCTCGGAATCTTGTATTTAAAGAAAAACAATGATAGCTATCCCATCAGTCGGACGCCGTAAAAAACGTCCCATCGTAACTGCTTTTACCGTGATCACGCTGTGAACTTCTGGGTTTAAACGAATCTCGCCAGCTGTAAATCTTATCCACAGGCAGCCGAGATTCGGGGGCAATTGTTAGGGGTCGATTTCAGGATGCTCACAGAAAAGCGACATAAGATCAGAAATCTCGCTACAGTTTGGGAATCCCGTCCAGTCAGGTATCCTGAATATTTATTATCGACTAACCTTTATTTTTGCCATGTGTTTTATTTGTTTTCAGGAACGTTAAAGAATTTAACCACCTCCTGAAGACTCGGCCTTAACTAACTTGCACGTGGTAGAGTGGGTCGAACCTCCTTCAACGGTCAGGAGAAGTGGGGAGAAGAGATCCCGAGAATCCCGGATAGTTAGTTAGTAGTTAGTTTATTATATAAACGAGGATTCGATCAATAGGAACACACACAACACTCGACATAGTTCGATTACCACTGCAAACATTGTAACACTTAGCTTTGATCGATCAAACCTCCAACCCCTTGTACCTATTTACTTGAATATCAATAAAATTGACTAGGAGACGGCTATTCGGTCGGCTCCCGAGGTTTTTATCCAGGATTCCCAGAGGCAACTCGAAGGATTCTGGAGTTTTCCTCGCTAAATCCTTGTGTCATCATCCTAACTTGGATTATTTGCTCATTTGATCGTTAAGCACACTAGCTCACAATCTAAGTTTGGAATACAGGATTCCTAAGTGAATTTTTGACCAAAACAATATTTATTTGGACAATAAATATTAACCGGACGGACTTTCCCTAAATATACAAATGGCACATTATTATCAAGACTTGACCGGTGTCGTTGGGTGACCTTAGACGTTACTCAATGATCAAAGACCTTACACATACAACTTGTTTATTTATACTTATTTGGATGTTACGTGCTTTCGGCCGGATTTTCGATATCACTTGCTTTACCATTTCACCTTGCTTGAGGTGAGTCTCACGGCCCCTTTCCTTTAAATTGTTTTAATACTTTGGGGTATAAATCATGAATCAAAACTGTTTTATACTTGATATATCGGTCGAACTGTAACTTGCTGTATGATTAAATGTTCTTTACTTACCCTACAAATGAGTACATTTCGTTACATAACGAATTGTCATAAATCCCACTATTAATTGAATTTGATTAGTTTTGTTCGAAACGGTAACTAGTGAATAGATCTATTTGGGTTAACAACCCTACTTGATTGGTAGCTCCAATCCCGACGTGTGCATTTGTCGAGTAGTACACGCCAATTATTATTGTTCAGTATCTTTAGGGAAGATGCTATGAGTGGGTAAATCTGTTAGTTTCAAATTCAAAGTTCATTGTTAATCATTACATCACGATGACCATATTATTATCTTGTATCCATAAACCATTTACAAACTATTTGTAGAGTCTTAAACCTGTGAACTCACCAACTTTATGTTGACCCTTTTAAGTTCATGATTTCTCAGGTAACTAAATGACGAACGCGGTGCAAACGGGTATTCTAAACTCTATCGGACCTCTTGCTCACGATGGAATCATAGCCCCTTTATCATTTATCAAACATTTCAAGTGCTTTAAGTATTTCCTTTCAAAGACATATTTCTATTAGTACAATTTGTAAAACAATGTGATTATCACCACATTTTCCGCTGCTGTCTAAATGGCGTATTGTTACCTTTATTATATTTGCAAATTGTTCTATGTATCCACGACTATGATTTCATGACGTCACACGCCTCCGTTCCCGAAAGTGCAGGGTGTGACAGATTGGTATCAGAGCCGTGGTTATAGCGAACTAGGTTTTCAAAAGTCAAAACAAAAACAAAACCTGGACTATGACCCGCTCTGAGAATACCGTTTGCATGCAAGATCGCCGCTATTGGTAACAAGTTACTTTAGTTTACTTGATCATTACCATACGTGTTAGATTTAAAATTCTTGCTTAATTTTTGCATACATTTTATGATTACATTGTGCTAACACCACTTTTCCTTGGAACTTGTTATCGCAGTGATGACTTCTGGCCGCGAAGTCATTTGCATCACGAGCTCTGGGGAAGAGACCCCACCGTCATCACCGGAGTACACACCATCACCGATGGACTATGTCCCACCAGACACCCCACCAGAGAGTCCCGTGCCAGGGATAACTGCTGTTCTCTTCCATCATCCTTTGCCGCGTGTGTCTGATGATTTCGGGGAGCCAACCGAGGAGGTAGCTGCTGACGCGACTGCCGCCAATCCAGCCGGAGAGATGCCACCCGCTGCTGCACAGGATCCCGACCTCACCCTGGGATGTGCGAGGTCCATCCGATCGTATCGCCGCGGCTTTCGCAGTGGACGACGGGCCTTCACTGCCCGCAAGAGGACTGGTCTTCCCTGATGTTCTCCCTCCCCTGAGGAGCCTGCCCTCAAAAGGCAGCGCCTCTCCATGCTCCTCCGCTTTGCTAGGATGCGCGACACCGTTCGCCTCTGGAGGACGCGCGAGGGACTCCCGAGCACCTATGAGCCTGGTGAGTCATCATCCATGGGAGCCGCTCGACAGGCCGCCACTGCCCGGTTTTGCCCGTTTACCAGAGAGCTTCTAGAGGACACTATTCCTCTCCTAGTCACTCGCTTGATCAACTACGAGCAGGGACTAGAGACTGTCGAGGAGCGCGTCGACCAGCGCACAACCGTGACGAGCTTTGACCTCCTCAAGGCCAGAGTTCGTAGCTTGGAGGATTCCAGGATTGGCACCCAGGGCGCCATGGACTCCCTCCATGCTAACTTGACCGGCAACCGCATCGCTGCCGCCAACAACTCGATCGATGTCGAGTTGCTACAGATGAGAGTTGCTACTCTCGAGGCTCAGGCAGGACATCTCGTTTCCTTCCTAGCTCTCTTGGCTTTGATTGCTGACGCATTTGCCCCACCTCCCGGACCTCACTTTTAGGTAGTTAGATGGACCTACCCTAACCCTCTTTTGGCCGCCATTTTTTTAGTAAATCATGTATGTATTTGTTGGGATTGCACTCCCACTAGCTACTTTAACTTCACCTTTTGTATGATTTATAACTAATATGGCATTATGATATGTATCTTTGGCTTATCTTATCATGTTATGTGGTTGTGTTTATTCTTTTGTTCATGTTGTAATTGTGACTTACACTTGCATGTATTGGTATCTATGATGTGTCGTGTTTGTTATTCTCGAGCTTGCAATAACCCCATTTTCATGTTGTCTAAAACGACGGTTTCTTTATGTTGACAATGAAACTTAAAGCAGAAACATGCCGCCTAGACGTAGTGCCAGGACCTCATCACCTCCACCACCATTGAGTGCTGCCGACACTGAGGCAATGATCAATGAACGTGTGGCTGAGATCATTCGCAAGCGAAGTCGAATGAAACCATGATCGACAACCTGAGAATACACAACATGGTAAGATTTTGATAATTCCAATGTTAGTGGACATCGTGACTACAATCATCTTGATTTGTACTCAAATGTTTTAACATTGCAGGCCTACGTGACAGTTCATACAAAGACTTTATGAGCTGTAGACCCACCAACTTCAGGGGCACGGAAGGTGCCGTGGGTTTAATCCGTTGGTTTGAAAAGACGGAATCAGTTTTCCGCATAAGTAATTGTCCCGAGGGTTACATGGTCAAGTACTCTACTTGCACTTTCACTGATGGAGCGTTAACTTGGTGGAACTCCCACGCTGACGCCATGGGAACGGACTTAGCTTACGCAATGACATGGGATGCACTCAAACAACTCCTGCGTGACGAGAATTTCCCGAGAGAAGAATTGCAGAGATTGGAAGCTGAGTTTTGGAGTTTGGCAATGAATGGGTCTGATATCGATGGCTACACGAAGCGTTTTTGTGAACTTGCTCACCTTTGTTCGATGATGGTCACTCCGCCGTACAAGAAGATCGAACGTTACATTTGGGGTCTCGCACCTCACATCCAGGGGAACGTTCTTTCGTCAAACCCGGCCACTTTTCAAGATGTTGTTCGTTTAGCTCACAGTTTGGTATGTCAGGCCACACGTCAAGGTGTGACCTTTGGCAAGAAGAATTCTAAAGTCAAGACTCCCGAGGTTGGTGCTGCCACGTCATCTGGAAAGAAGCCGGATAACAAGAGGAAGCGTACGTAGTTTCTGGAAGAACAAGCCCGTCAGGAACACAGAGAAAGCACCAGAGAAAGCACCCGAACCGGCCAAAGTTTATGCTGCTACCGCTCCTGGTCAAGCACCCAAGAAGACGGGATATACCGGCAATGCACCTTTATGCTCCAAGTGCAATCTCCACCACACTCTGGATTATGGAAACATTTATTGTGGACATTGCAAGGCCAAGGGCCACATCACTCGCGACTGCCCAAGTCGTGCTTGCTTTGGTTGTGGTGCTACCGGCCATTTGAAGAAGGATTGCCTGAAGACGAAGGATCAGAATACCGGCCAGGCTAAGGGTAGAGTTTTCGTGATCAATGCTGGATACGCCCGCCACGACCCAAATACCGTGATGGGTACGTTTCTACTTAATAACCAGTTTGCTTCTGTATTATTCGATACCGGTGCCGATAGAAGCTTTGTGTCTACTGATATTAGCAAAACACTAGAAATCACTCTTGTTGCCTTAGACACTAAGTTCACCGTAGAATTAGCAAATGGAGACTTAATAGAAACAGAAGAAGTATACCAAGATTGCTCGCTTGAACTCTCAGATCACGTATTTCACATTGACCTTTTACCTGTCGACCTAGGAAGTTTTGATGTCGTTATTGGAATGGATTGGTTATCGAAGAATCTTGCTGAAATTGTTTGCCACGAGAAATTGGTACGAGTGCCACTTGCAAACAGTAACACTCTTATCGTGCAAGGCGAAAAGAGTGGAACACCGCTAAACATCATATCATGTATGAAGGCACATTTTCCGCTGCAATCTAAATGACGTATTGTTATCTTTATTATATTTTCAAATTGTTCTATGTATCCACGACTATGATTTCATGACGTCACACGCCTCCGTTCCCGAAAGTTAAGGGTGTGACATCATAGTCGTGGATACAAAAAACGACCTCTAACCATTTCGTTTACGTTTGAAAACCAAGTATGTTATCAAAATTGCAGTGGAATATATAAAAGATAACATTTTCTTACAATACTGAAATGGGAAAGTTACGATAAGAAATACGATGGTTCATGATTTATTTAGATAGTAAAAGGTGACCATGATTCCATTCCTAATGAAGGCCCTGTTGTTTGATATACTTCCCATTTGCTCACCGAGAGCGAACTTAGTTACCTGAGAAATACATGAGTTTGAAAGGGTCAACGTAATGTTGGTGAGTTCACAGGTTTAGGACTCTACAAAATGTATTTGTAAATAGTTTTGATACCATACAAGATATTATATATGTGGTTATTGTGGATTGCATTGATCTACATGGTCCTTGATTTCGAAGACTAACTGATTTACCCACCTTATGGTAACGTCCCCTAAGAAATACCACTGGAAAAGAATAACTGACATGTACCCCCAAACTTGTTAACTCGGAGTCAGAACTGGAGCGACCAGCTAGGGCAGGGGCATCAACCCAAATAGATCTATTCATTAGTTATTGTTCCGTATAGAATTAATCGAAATCAATCAATTATGGGATTTGGCAGCAACATGTTATATAACAAGATTACCACAATAGGGATATAGAAAGAACAAATAATCAATCGTGGCATGACAGTAGTACCATAATATCAAGTAAAAAGATTTGTTTGATCATGATTTCTCCCCCAAAGTACTTAAAATAGATTAAAAGAAAGGGACCGTGAAACTCACCTGTTCAAGGTGAATGATCGCGATAGCTAATACGAGCTGTAAGTAACCGATGTCCTAATATTGATAATAATAATAGACATGATTTAGTTCCTTGGTTTGGTTAGAATAACGTTCAGTTACCCAATGATCCTGGTCGAGTCTTGACAACTTATTCCTATTTGTATGTTTGGAAAACTCGTTCGTAACGTTTATTAGTTGTATAAATATTTAGACTTGCTATGATATTTAAAACAATAAACATGTGTATTCGAAATAAATAATAATTAGTAAAATAATTATTTAAAGATTCTTAAGAATATATATGAGCATATATACATATTTTAGATCTCAAATATTGGGATAAATAATATGTATTATTTATTTCGTTATTTAGTTTATGTTTGGTCCCACACTCGTAGTTTATCGATAAGTAACTACGCGTATAAGTTATAAATTATTGTTCAAATAATTGTTATAACTTGTGTAAGAAAAAACAATCATTTTAAGTTATTAAAAAGTTAATAACTTTTTGACAGATCTTCGATGAAAATAAAGTTAGTTTATTATTTACGAGTTTGAAAGTATAGTTATACTTGGTGAAAATAAAGGTTTTATTTTTCTTGAATTTGTGTTGTTGATTCGAAGTGACTTTAATAACAATAGTACTATTCTTAACGTGACTTCGAGGACTTTGTAAGATAAGATTTCTAACGGTTGGTTTATATATTTTTCCTTGAAATCAAATAATAAATTTAAAGCTTTTAATGTTTAATCGAAACTTATAAGTTTTCAAGGTTTTTAGAAAATATAATCATGACACAAGATTTTTAGTTAAATCTTTACGACGAGATAAGATCGAAAGAGTTTTGATCCGTCGTGTTTGTTCAGTTATCTTTGCCCGATCCTTTAAAAATTTATATTCGTTACTTTTAAACAAATGACACTTGTTTATCCGGAAAAACATTATACGTCTTTTATTAAACCTTTCGATTTATTTTTAACTTATAAAAATGATTAACATTTTTAGAAAAATTTCGTTAGGTTCCACTTGTAAATAGGTTCCAAACTATTTTCCTCGTGTCGTTCACTCATTAACAAATCAACTCATACGATGTCGTTTGCTCGGTTTAACAATAAAAATCATAAGTATATGAGTTAAACTAGTTTGGATGCCATCCTTGACTTTGTTTATCTAGTCAATGTTTAACAATAGAAATGATATAAGTATAAGTTATTATGTATTTTAGTGTTTATTAGTGTTTAAGAAATCTAGTGATTTCTTTTAACTTTGTATAAACATTTTAGGCTCTCGGATGATTATATTAATTACATAAACTCATAAAATCATAACCCATCTTCGTGAATCAATCTCGAGCTCGGATACTTGCGAGTATACCCTCGGCTCATCACTCGGTTTTTTCGTTTCAAGACCCACAATGTGACAATATTAAGCTCTCTGAGCATCACACGTGGTTTGATCACTTAGAGGCGAAAGAAAAACAAGATTTTTATCATTTTATGTGGGTTTTTAACCCAAAATGAAAAGAAGATCATCAAGACTCGTGGGGTTCATCAGGTGTACATTTTTTATGTAGAAATGTAGAGACAAAGTAGTGAGAAGCTTATAACTAGCAAGCCTCCAAAGTGACGGTGGTTGGAACCGGTGGTGATGGTGGCGGTTGATGGAGGTGGTGGTGGCAGTTGGTGATGATGATGGTCGACGATGATGAAGATGGTGGTGGTGGATGATGATGAAGATGGTGGTGGTGGATGATGATGACGATGGTGGTGGTGGCTTCTGGTCGCGACGGTAGAGGGGGGACGGAGCTCCAGCGGCGGCGACGGTGTGACGCCCACTCCCAGTCTTGGCTCCAGGAGGGGTCACGTGTCGGATTTACTCATGAACACATGGTATAACAGAGATAACTAAGCAGCGGAAATTTAAAAGTTTTCATTTATATATATAACGAGTTACAATAGTAAGGAAGATAATAACATAATCTATAACTAGATCTTATCTATAGCTATGCCAGTCCACTACCGAGTCATTCCTGATAGCTTGCCCATCTAATCTACCCTTGCTAGAGCCCTTCCCTTGCTACTTTAAACATCACCGATATCTGACATACATGCTTTTAAAGATCAGCTTACGCTGGTGAGTTCTAAGTATTTAAAACTTTTACCTTTCCTTGAAAGGTTTACTTCAAACATTTGAGCCTAACGACCCCATCTTTAAAAACATTTATCAGGTATAAGACATACCAGAATTATACCAAAACATTTTAACCATTCATCCTTTATCAAGTATAAGACATAACAGAATTATACCAAAACATTTAACCATTCATTTTACTAAGCATTGTCTATTGGAACCACGTTAGCTCCTCGGGCAACCGTCGCCACCCAAAACCTTTCATAGAGTAACCGTCGTTACCGCGGGGAACCGTCATTCCCCGCTTCTAGTTGCACAACCACCTTTTCCCTTTTCACTAGACAATATCTGCTTAGATTAAAACCTTTTCAACCTTTTCCACATTTTCAACATTTTTAAACCCTATTAATCTTTTTCAAAAGTCCATTTAAATAACTCATGTATTTGGACTCATAACCATTTCAACACCAGTCCATCACCCGTATATGGAAATAAGTGTTTCATAAATATAATGTTATGGGTCTTGCATAACAAAGCTAATAAGATCATATTTACCCGACACTTGTTCACATACATAGGCTTAGACCAAACATTCACGTTTTCCATTTCTCAAAGCTTTATATAAAAGTTTCATCCTTTACATTACCCGTTTATTAAAACCTTCCCGGAAAGAGTAATAACAGGTAATAATAACTATAAAATAGTTATAAGTATTATAACTTTTCCACGTATGTGTATCAACATAAAACAAGTAAAGGCATTTCAGATACTTTCAAGTAAACAATTGAATATATATCATTGCATGTATATCAGCCCGAAAACATTAAAATATTTAATATATTTAAAACATTTAAAAGTGGGCTCATAGAACTCACCTTATTGTCTTAAGCAGTTAATTCAGAGAAAACCTCCGCAATGCTTTCCAATTAAACCTAATCACGTATTGTATTGCGTTAAAGCAAGGTTTAATATAATAAACATTTACTATGTTTATTTTAATTCTTTATTAACTTAATAATACTTAGTTATTAAGTTTATTCCTTTTAAAGGTCAAAATGACCAAAATGCCCTTTAGGCCATTATCCTTTTCTTTTGTTAATAATATGAAGACACGCATTCCTATAAGTAAACGCTCACTCCGGGATCGCCCAGTGAGGGATGCCATTTCCCAGTTGGGATTTATGCGACACCCTCGCTTTTGCCAGAAACCCCAGTGTACAGGCGTCTACCCTTATGGTCCGCGCGAACTTCTAAATATCCGATTAACTTAGTATTTTAAATACTTTCTCATTTATCCAATTTAAATTTATATATACTTGTTATATATAAAGACATGTTATCATACCAAAAATCAAGTCTCCATACCCTCTGGATTATTTTATTTTAAACAATCATATTCCGAAACCCTAATTTCCCGTTATTCTCATTTCTTTATTTAAACTCATTTTCATTCAAAACTGACTTAGGGTATTATCCGTCATAACATTTTATAACATGCTTTAAAACTTCAAAGCTTAGTTCATTACCGTTTACTCGGGTTTGATAGCACAGCGGCTAGAAAACCCTAATTTCAATATTTATTTAATAAATACCAAAACCTTTTTATAAAATGAAATAAACTTAGGGCTTTTGTTTATAATATCATTTCATAATATTCTTTCAAATATCAAGCCCTAATATTTTCCCGATTGGTTGATGTTAGCAAAACCTTTCTCTGAAAACCCTAATTTCATTATTAACACTTTATATATATATATATATTTTTCAATATATATTAAACATTCATTAACTCGATAATTACTTTACCTCTATCGTTAACCTTTATATTAAATATATACGTTTATATATATTTAATGTTTAAATATATTCTTTTAATCAATTTAATTAAAAATTAATTAATAATTATATATATATATTTTCATATATATATTTATCCGTCCCAATACCTTTTATATAATTTGACCGATCTTAAAATGTTAACTTAATAATAATATTTGTGATAATAACAAATATATAACGGGATTACCTCTTGACGGGTCGTGAAACGAGTCCGAATAATAACCAAATAATAAAGTTGTCCGTTCTTGACAAACGAATAGTCATTCCCGACTATTTTCTCGCCACGAGCATTTCCCCGTTCTCAATTTGTCGTTTGGACCTCGTTACGCCACCGAAACGTCGCCCGAAAGTGAAGACGGGATTTATTAACGTCAATAGTTTACGCCCCTTTTGCCGCCACTGTGGACCACCGTCAACGACCGTCGACCACCGCAATCATTCTCCGCCATCCCGGGTGTTCACCGTCATTGTCGTTGTCACCCGTTGCTAACCGTACGTCACCGAAAGTTGCCCAAAAGTGTAGACGGTCGTGTCGGGTAACTGGGTTTTAATCTCGTTTCTTGTTTATCGGGTACTCCTTCATGCTATAATACAACCGCATAACCACCTTCCGCTACTTGCTGCCACAGTCCGGCGGTTCATAGCCGCCGTTCGTCGCTCGTTGTCCTTCGTTAAACTAAGTTATGCCGGAAAAACGAACGGGAATGAGACTACTAGGTTATCGTCGGAGATGGAGCTGGGTTTGCGTCGCCGGGTGGTTGCAGGTTTGTGAGGTGGAGCAGGTCGTCGGAAAAATGGAGGGACGAGGGGTTGTCGGAAAAATAAATGGAGGGGTTATGGGTTTGTCCGCCGGAAAACGAAAGGGACGAGGGGGAAGGAGGAGCTACGGGATTCGCTGCCGTGAAACAAAATGCCTGTTGGGATTTGGCAGTAGTATTCGGGTCGCCCGGTGACATATTTAAAATTACGTGACCGATAGATTAATAGTTTATAAAAGAGTTTACCGAATTAATTTATGATTAATTCTGTAACGCAGCGGAATAAAGTATATATATAACAAATTATATATATATATTAAAACTAATTAATCAAATAACACAAATACCAGTACGCAACAGGATCCGATTACCAAACACGCAAACACAGAAATAAATAAATAAATAATCTAAACTAATAGTGAGTTTAGATATACCTTGGCGGTGTTGAACAAACGTTCGAGACACCGAGTTTCAACGAACGAAGCGCTAGGTTGAAACGGAACGAACCACTTTCGGTCTCAGACGGTTGTCGCGTATCGCGATTATTCTCGTGGTCCAGTGTCGCGTACCGCTACGGGACGGCGTTTATGACCCATGGTCATTACGCATCGCGAGAGTACGTCTTGACAGACGTCACGTCTCGTGAGACTACGAGATCAATCAGATTCAGATCTGATTGCAACCGGAGACGGCGCACGACGAAAAAGCGTCAGACTCACGTCGACGGGCGACGGTCATGTGACGGCGTGCGATCCGCGGTGGTGGCGGTGGGTGACGGCGTTGACGACGGCGAACGGCGGCGGCGAGTTTCACGGTGGTGATCGGCAGTTTTGCGGTGGCGATTGGCGGCGAACAGAGCGGCGGATCAAGGCGTACGAGGCGGCGATCTATAGACCGTAAGGCGGTCTACGGACGTTTACTGACGGAACACCCTAACTAGCAACCATCACCAAGTTATGGTGGTGCGAAGACGGCCACCGGAGCACGGCGGTGACGAGATCGGCGAAACGGCCGAAGCCTTTTTCCTTTGGGTTGTGCGTCGAGAAGAAAACAAGGAGAAAAAAAATTCTCCTTTTCTTTTCTGCGGCCGTCGAACATGATTAGGTAATTAGGGTTAATCCCTAATCATCTAATATTTATTAGATGTTCGGCCCGTCTCGACGGTAAAGCCCATTTTTCGTACGCGAGCCCATGAGCTAAATGTTAGAAAATATTTCAATAACGAATAGCTCGACCGTGAATTTAAATAAACCACTTTTATTTAAATATCGTTCACCCTTTATTATTAAGCCGGTAATTTTTATATTATTGATTATTAATTATTTATAACTATTATAAATAATATATATAATCAAACGTTTCCGTTTCTTTTACCGGTTAACGAGTAAGCGGGTTTAGAGTTCGTTGCACCCGGTGTAACTCTTACGGGTCGTAACCAGGTCGGGTTCAAGATTTGTCGGGTCAGGACACATAATATCCAACAGTCTCCCACTTGGACTGATCGCGACAAGATCTAAGAAACAGACAGAGGTGCTCTAGCTACACATGACTGTCCCAACCAGTTATGACACTTCAAGTCAACAACCAAGGCATATCTGTTGAGAGCAACTGATATTAGACTTGTGGTAATTCGAAGTCATTGTATCCCTTCCGTATATGACATCAATTGAACGATGGGCATGGATTCAATGCATTCCCATCTAATGTTCAATCATTATGTTTCTCGATATAGATTCGAAGTGGTCCAAAACAAACACACAGTAGGTTTGGGTAAGGCCTTACACTTTACACTTGGAATCAACGAGGGCGCCACGATGTCTAGCTGTTGCATGATTAGTGCAAGAGTACAGAATCTCATCTCGACTACATGCAGCTCCCACTGAACTTCAGATCCATTCCCAAAAGTAGCCGTTATGACTGGTAGTTACGCGACAGCGTTAAGCTACGATCAAAGAACAGTCTTTGGTAAAGGGGAGGTCGCTCATGTATCTCAGGTCTAAGGATACTAATGAGTATACCAATAATCAAATCCATCTAATGATTGAATCCATGAAGATGGTTTGATGCGAGTTACGTCCAACGTCATTCCCCAATGAGGTGTGTGAGTCTGGATTGTCAACCATTGAGTCCAGAGTCAGAATAGTCTTACTTCAGATTCGTTCCCACGAGTCTGAACGACTACGGACATTCTAGAATAATATATCTATTCCTCAGATTCATTATGAAATGATACATGTGAATTTGGATTGTCAATGTTTTGAGTCCAAAGTCACAATAGTCTCACATCAGATTCGTGTCCACAATTCTGATCGACTGTGAGGAATAATATGCACTTATTCATGGATTTAAACGTATTAAAATCGAACACAGTTATAGAATTTAGCTTTTACGTCTAATCCTTTAGAGGAAGCCAGATGATAATGTATAACTGTTAGAGTTCGTACATCCAAATACTAGTTCAAAACATACATTTAGTGTATATTGGTCGAACATCATTAGTATGAGGTTAATGAGTCTTAAAATTCATTGTTTTACCGACCAGGTTTTGAAATAGGCTATCATTTTGGTTATCCAATATTTCATAGTTCCAGTATTTCTCTGAATAGTGGAATTTCCTCAAAGTGTGCTGGTTTTGTGATCATAGTGGTCCTTGGTATTCACCACAGTTACTGTGTGATCACAATGTCTTGTTTGGTTAAAAACTCTAACCATGTCAAGAATCCTTCTGAACCTTTCAGACAAGCAGCAGTTTAGTATCACTTGAGTTTGGCTAATTAATTTACATTTAGTTGTGGAATCTGCCACAATGTAAAATCTTTATTATGAGCAAGAGATGTCTTGGTCAGTCATGAAAACTCGTAGTAGTGTATTTCTACACGGTGAATGTTAATACCAATGCAACTTAGTGTATTGTGTTCAATAATTCACGATATCAATGTAACTTACATACATTGATTTTTCCCTTTTTGTGTCCATAGTGTAACCCTGTACAGTGACAACCTCAGTGTAACTCTGTACAGTGATCTCTCCCTTTTGATGTCATTAGTGTAACTCTGTACAGTGACATCTTTGTTAATCACATATTCAATGTGTGATTTACATTGCCCAGAAGTTGCTTATACCTGTGGATCTCTATCCATTAAGAAACTTCTTTTAAATTCTTTGTACCATATAATCCACATTATGTATGATCACATAAGGATTTTATTCTATCTTTCAGTATATCATCGTCATACGGGTGAGGATTGATATAGTGCTCCCACTAGCCTTTATGTAAACACATCAATTATGGCATTAAGCCATTCTCAGATTCAAAATCTGATATTGCAATTTTGAATTTGCAAGTGTGTTTAAATATGTATTTCCTGCTTAATGCAATAATCTTTTGTTGGTCAGGAAATATGCGAACAATGGATTTATGACTCTTGAACTACTTCAAGATCAACGTCCTTTACTTCTAGTTCCAGTTAAATAACTCGGGAACTTAACCTTCCATTTCAGAAGCCAGAACACAACTTTCTATCTTCTGTGTGGAATTAGAATTCCATATGGATGGTGGAAGTAGTATCCATTGTTATATGTAGTATCTAACGAGAATAAATTCTCATTGTCAAAAGACATTCGATACTAGATCTATCAAGCGAGTGGTGATGAAGAGAGTGATACTCAATAGGGGTGTGTATGGCAAATACTTCCTATATATCATCTTTCAAACGTTGACAAGCATCGTTTGATTCCTATCATGTGCTCAGGCCAAGGCTGTGCACGTAGGACCATATTAGTGAAAAATCTTTCACATATCTTAAGATGATTTTAGGATTCGTCAAGCTTAGGTATTCTTTATTACGATCAGACTTAGAATTGTGATCGTATTTGTAAAGCTGGTTCTTTGACTTCATTTTGAAATGTTCTTGTACAATTCAAGAATTCTCATTGAAGCTTATAGCCATAAGCATATTCACTATGATTACCGTCTTAGTTATGAAGTAACTTTTATGATTCTTGTTATATGGTCCTTTTAGGTATACCAACACAAGAGTGTCTGAGCCTAGGAAGAACATTTAACAGTTCACTCGAATGAGTGAAGGGTTTGATTGTGAGTTCGTGAAAGCATGACACATATTAGGAAACTTAATCCCATGGTGGATCATAGGATCCAGTTGGGCCGTATCCTTTTATGCATGTCTTGCTTACACGAATAAGTCACAAACAAGAATCATTAGAACCAGGTATGTTTCATAAGGAAACATCAACTTATGTTATTAGTCTGATATAAAATCCGTGAAAAGCAAAGTATTAATCCCAGACGAGCTAGGTCAAAACAACCACTTGTTTTAAATACTACCAAGGAGTAAAAGACATGATTGAAAGCAAATGGCCTAAAAGGGTAATTCGAATCATGTGTCCCTTGATTAAGCTTTTCTTATTTTCACGTTCCTACAAGGCATGCATGCATGCGTTGGGGAAAACCCGTGAAAATCTAATAACATTAGTTTGAATACCAACAGAGAAGTCTAACATTCTCCATTTTATTTGAGCTTAACAGGGTAGTGTATAGTACCCGATTTGTTGTTTGGAGCACTGGTGCTTGTCATGATGAGGCAGCAATGATTGTACAAATCTTTTGCCATGGGCGTTGATGCCAGATGATCACAGCCTTTCACTACCCTTAGAGTCGATACTCTTTTCTTGGTACGGGGCTTTTTAACACGGTAGCAATCACCTATGACACCCGAAGTGTCAATTGAGCATAATGCTATTAACTGGTTGAACTGTTCACTAAAGCACACAGTATTTACTGGTTATATGGTAGTGAAAAGGTATAAGCCCAGATACTCGTGGGGTAACCAAGTTAAATCAGGTGATACTGGTACCCTTTCATCTTAATGACATGGCCCTATGGAGAAGAGCCTTGCATGGAGCTCTTCTCCATCGAGAAACGAAACATGCAGTTAAGCTTGTTTGTTATGTCATTGATACTCAAGTCTTGCATTTTTGCTGACTATCAGGAAACATGCGAGCCTGCATAATACTATCTACCTTAGAGGTGTTAGTGTTATGTTATTTAATCCAGGCGCATTGTATTCCTATAAGGAACACAACTGCGGCGATTGGGCTCTTTAAGACATAGAGTTTATGAAACAATGTCAGAACATTTTCTGAGTTTGTTTCAACAAGATGAAAGTTGGTGTTATTTGATTTGTCCTACTGGAGGAGTGATTTAGAAAGGAGAATGGATTTGTTTTCATTAGCCGTTATGAAATGATAAGCAAAGCACAATACATTAGTATTTTCGATGTAAAGAATTTTCTCATTATAAATTGTTAAGATTTATTTTATAAGAAAATTGAGAATTCGATTAGACAAGTTTACTTGAGACCGCCAAATGAGCCTCAGGAGCAAATTCGCGTAACCAAACTGACAGCGGGTGTCAATTGCGAAATCACAGTCACAACTCTCGATATGAGGCCGCTATATACATACTTGTATATTTTGCGATACGTTTAGCCTCATCCGTGCCCACTTTAGCAATACACACCCGTAGCGCGGTGTTGAAATACTCCAACACTACGAACATATACATCTAAAGCGATAGTAATCCTAAATGGTCGATGCGACGGACACGGTGTTGAAATACTCCAATGTTCTCGCCTCATAAGGTACCCTCGGCACCAAGTGCGGTGTTGAAATACTCCAACACTGATGCTCCGGTTAATACGTTCCAAGTTTGACTTGAGATAGGATGGCACGAACTATCAGTTTATTTTATTACCAGATAGGGATATTAAAATCAATTTTAATATTGATGATCGTTGGACACAATCGATAAACCCTATCATCACTCGGGACTCGTATTTTAAATAACCTATTATGTAAAAATACAACTAGGTTGTCGCGAGTTATGTAACCAGTCAAAAGTTAATAAATGACTTATTAAGTTTGATTGAGTTTTATAAAATTCGAAAATTCAAAAGAAAACTCATTAAGGTGGTTACATTTAAAATTAGGTCAAGTTGTAAAGACTTTTAGAACTTGAAACCTATTGATTGTATTCTCAGTTTTAAAATCATTTTTTTTAAAAGGATTTCGGTGTTTTAGTTGGTGTGTAATACCCCTATTAAACCAAGAAACCAAAACAAGCAAAACGAATATGTATTCGGCCATTAGGGTTTTGGTCTTGCTAGAGCCTTTTAGCGAGACCAAATGAGTCACGGGACAAAAGTACAAAACAACCACAAGGCAGGCATCTTCATGTAGCGTGCATGTTCTGTAAGCTCCCACTGACCTTGAGACGCCTATTGACATCGATCGGATCTTCGGGTCTTCTTGATGACAACTTTTGCCAAAGTAGAAGATTTCGTAAAAGGAAAAACCTAATTACAATTTTGAACCCAGAAATGTGGGCCAACCCAAAGTCTAAACTATTATAACAATGGGCCAAAACATGGGCCAAACCATAACAGTAAAATAATCACGCAACAGTCAAACAAGGGTCGGGCCGAATACATATAAAATACAATCAAAACAAATTGCAATTTTAATTGGTCAAAATAAAGTTGACCAAAATGCAATTTAATTATGCAACAAAAATAAAATATGATTCGCAACTTTCGGGCGTTTAACCCCAGTTTGCGAATCCACCGGTTTAAAATCGACCGCTTCCGATTTGCGCGTGGTAATCAAGGCTCTGATACCACTGTTGGGATTTGGCAGTGGTATTCGGGTCGCCCGGTGACATATTTAAAATTACGTGACCGATAGATTAATAGTTTATAAAAGAGTTTACCGAATTAATTTATGATTAATTCTGTAACGCAACGGAATAAAGTATATATATAACAAATTATATATATATTAAAACTAATTAATCAAATAACACAAATACCAGTACACAACAGGATCCGATTACCAAACACGCAAACACAGAAATAAATAAATAAATAATCTAAACTAATAGTGAGTTTAGATATACCTTGGCGGTGTTAAACAAACGTTCGAGACACCGAGTTTCAACGAACGAAGCGCTAGGTTGAAACGGAGCGAACCACTTTCGGTCTCAGACGGTTGTCGCGTATCGCGATTATTCTCGTGGTCCAGTGTCGCGTACCGCTACGGGACGGCGTTTATGACCCGTGGTCATTACGCATCGCAAGAGTACGTCTTGACAGACGTCCCGTCTCGCGAGACTACGAGATCAATCAGATTCAGATCTGATTGCAACCGGAGACGGCGCACGACGAAAAAGCGTCAGACTCACGTCGATGGGCGACGGTCATGTGACGGCATGCGATCCGCGGTGGTGGTAGTGGGTGACGGCGTTGACGACGGCGAACGGCGGCGGCGGCGGCGAGTTTCACGGTGGTGATCGGCAGTTTTGCGGCGGCGATTGGCGGCGATTGGCGGCGAACCGAGCGGCGGATCAAGGCGTACGAGGCGGCGATCTCTAGACCGTAAGGCGGTCTACGGGCGTTTACTGACGGAACACCCTAACTAGCAACCATCACCAAGTTATGGTGGTGCGAAGACGGCCACCGGAGCACGGCGGTGACGAGATCGGCGAAACGGCCGACGCCTTTTTCCTTTGGGTTGTGCGTCGAGAAGAAAACAAGGAGAAAAAAAATTCTCCTTTTCTTTTCTGCGGCCGTCAAACATGATTAGGTAATTAGGGTTAATCCCTAATCATCTAATATTTATTCGATGTTCGGCCCGTCTCGACGGTAAAGCCCATTTTTCGTACGCGAGCCCATGAGCTAAATGTAGAAAATATTTTAATAACGAATAGCTCGACCGTGAATTTAAATAAACCACTTTTATTTAAATATCGTTCACCCTTTATTATTAAGCCGGTAATAATAATATTATTGATTATTAATTATTTATAACTATTATAAATAATATATATAATCAAACGTTTCCGTTTCTTTTACCGGTTAACGAGTAAGCGGGTTTAGAGTTCGTTGCACCCGGTGTAACTCTTACGGGTCGTAACCGTGTCAGGTTCAAGATTTGTCTGGTCAGGGCACATAATATCCAACAATGCCGACAGGGCTGTGGAGGGTTGCCGGAAAATCGCCGGAGGGACGAAGAGAGAGGGAGGTCGACGGTGTTGGGGTCACCGGCCGGTGTTCGGAAAAACGGGGGTGGGGAGGGGCTGCTACTTGCAGCTTTCGTTCTCTCTCTCTTTTTCTTTCTCTTATTCTAATTCTTTCAGTGTGTTTGTTTTTTGTCGTTTACACATTTCCCATTTGAGTTGTGTGTGTTTGAATGCATGTATGCATGTATTTATACTCAAATAGATTTGAAGATATATAACACACGTACGTAGATGACTATTGTTTTCATTTGCTGAATCACAAACAATGTTTCGACAGCAAAACATTTCAAGAGTAGAGAACAAGTAACTGTAGGATATTTTAATTTAATACGGTATAATATTTAATTAGTAGGTATTATACCCGTATTATAAATCCGTAAAATAATATTAAACGGTTTGTATAAAAATTCCCGAACATCTAAAATATTACGGGACTCCAACAATTATGATTATTATATTCATTCTTTGGTTATAGTGTTAACCGGTGATCGTTTATTTAACTACACGGTATAAGCGCGTGTAGCAATCACGACCGTTTCATAAACCGAATATGCTGTTTTGACTAAATACTTAATTATTATTATAATAATTATTTATGCTTTGCCGAGTTACTAAAATAATCTCGAACAGCTAACCGAATTAATTTCGGTTATTATCACGTAACAGCAACAGTTACCGACTTCACCGTTTTTCGAGCCGAACATCACAAATATATATTTCATAATGATTATAACCCAAGTATTTAGCAATACCTGATATTCTATTTTCGCTTCGGTGTTATTTTAGTGATGTTCGTGCTTAAATACGATTTATTACAAACCGGGCCTAAATCGTTATTTTACGTTTTCCCGCTTCATTATATCTCGGATTTAAGATCCGTTTGCGCCCACGATCTTTATTTTTCGTTATCTACCATATTCTATTAATTCGACTCTGGACGTTTCCTCGAATGTCGTGTCGAATATTCATACGTGAATCGTGACGTTTCTCTATTAAACGTATATATATATATATATATATATATATTATATCACATGTATTTCAGTTACTTAACAAATATAGCACACGTATATAATTTAAGTCATAAAATTTTGGGGTGTTACAACTCTACCCCCTTTAAAAAGGTTTCGTCCTCGAAACTTACTCAAACTGTGATTTAACTCACAATGAGTTCTTTACCTTCTCACATTTCTTTCCTTTTCCGGATTAATCCGGAAACTTTTCTATGCATCTAATGCATCCATCTCATATAAACCATCTGGTTCCTGGGCACGATTTTAACATCGTAATGAACTTTCTATGACAATCTGTCTTTTACCTCTATTACCTATTAGGTAATATCTCAACTATTCTATTAACGAAATCTTGTTCACAATTTAAATGTGAAGCATATTTCTATAACTGATGCTAGTACTCTTAAGAACGTATCCCTAACGAACAGTCTAGCTAACGATTTGTGAGAATACGTTTTTCAAAATAAAGGAACTCTTCCTTTTATCAATCACATACTATCTAGGTGGTGTCATAACTCTTTAGCTATATAGGGTAGCCTGATTATGAATTCCACCGGAATATGCTTCGAAATTCCTAAAATTGAAATTTATCGCGAAGCTTCTGCTACTCGGCTTTAACCTTCTGCGTACGTTAGACATTTATCTGCCTGCTGCAGGATTTTAACTTTACTTCTGGATGTCAACAGTCCCTCACTTGTTCATCAGTAAGTGATACATATTCATGAATGCTACTAATTCGTTTTCCACCGTGGCCCGTAATATCTGCCTACACGGGACTAATTCTAGTGCCACTTCTGGTTGTACCTCAGGTGTATATATATATAGGATGTACCAGCGGCGTATCCACCACACCCTTGATACAACTAGAGGCGTACTATTACTAGTCTGGTGTAGGGCGATATTACTATTCTAACCACAACAAAATCAGCATAATTCATGACTATCTATTACTTACTTAAATAACTAATTTGGACATTCTGCGTACAACCTCGTTTGTTGTTTGCATCTCTTGAGTGTAAACACTTTTGCTGCAATTTCCCTTTTCCATTAGGCCTAATTGGTAATGAACGTACCGATGCCCAAGTTAATTCGTTTAATACTTCATTTCATGCCTACTACTGATTAGGATTCCAAAAGGACTTGACATCTTCTTAGTCAACCTAATGGTGTTACATCCTTGGAAAGTCTTAGCGGCTTCAGATGTATTAACATAGCCTCTCTCCCTTTTCCTGATCTTAAGTACTTCCTTCCAATGCTTCATGCATTCTTCACCATCCTTTAGAACTTTAGAACATCATTTGTCAGCATGCTTAGTTACGAGATTTATGGGATTGAAGGAGCGTTCGTCATTCCAGTCAACACTACTAATCACTTGTAATGATTATTTTGCTTCCGAAAAGCCATTCTCTTACAGTTTCATTCTTACTCCTTTAGCTGGTGCTAATCTGATATCAGATCATCTTTGGGGAATCGTCTTGCTCCTCGTAGCTGGTTGAAATAGTTTGCTAATCCTTGGCAAAGGATGTCTGCTTCTTACTAACAGTTTCTTCTTGCAATCTATGCATATCCTTGGCTTTCGTCTTTCTTCTTGAAATTGCTGGAATATCCTAAGGCGATATATTTGGTCTAAAGAAATCTTCTGGCTTCTGTTGGAGATAACTGGTACGGTGCTTGTTGTTTCTGGCATTGTTGCTTCTGGTGTTGCTTCTAGTGTTGCTCCTGACGTTGCTTTTGGTGTTACTTCTGATGTTACTCTTGACATTGCTTTTGGCGTCGAGTTGATTATGGAACCCCATTTCTTGATCTAACGAGTTATTCATTGGATTCACTGGTACGTTCTTCGGCTTCTTGGTTTTGCCTCTGAGTCAATGGCATACATTGAGTATGACTTACCTCTTGACTCGTGTACTTCCATGTTTTGTAATCCTTACTGCCAAGCCATCACGATCCTTGCATATGAAGTTGAGTCTTCTTCCGGTTACAGATGAGTTACGCGTAGTATCTCGCGAGTCAATTCATTCACGGCTAAATTTGCTTTATTGTTACCCTTAACTGGGTATTGATCTTAAGAAGAACATTTGTCAAATACTGATCATTTATTTTCATCGGTGTAATACACTGTGTGACAATTCCTAATATCGAATTCTAACTTCTAAGTTTGCCATTACTGCTCGTTTCGAATTGTCAGGCTCATCTGCGTACCAACATTCATCTTGAGGTCATTTCTCTTGATGTCTTTGAATTTGTCCTAAGGAAGACGTAATCCTAAGCTGTCTAAGGTAGCTTAACTACGGGATTCCTTGACAATGCTTTTCCTCTTCTTACATTGGAATTCTTCTTCGTGTAGCTCATCCAATCATCGTATGCTTTCATCCTGCCATTTGTTGAAGAAACAGCATCCCTAGGATGTAAGTTCTTCTTGGTCTACTCTGGACCTCCATACTCCTAAGCTTGTGGATTCTCAATCCATCTTGTGGTAACCTTTATCATTCTTCTTTGAACTTTTCTTAACTTCAACTGCTAGCTTTGGCTTCGAGCCTTCCGGCCAATCACTTATAGTGATGGTCTTCTGAAGCTAGCAACGTAGCTTGGAACGTCGTTTCCACTATTCTCGCCATAGCAACTCTTATTTCTACTTTACCGTGACAGCGTCTATCACGTTTACAGTTCCTTGCTTAAGGTGACATTCTAGCTTGTCTATACCTCTTTTCATCTTCATTGGTTCCTGAGTTCTTCAATGTAATTCCTATGATGATGTTTCTCGTGCATCTGGCATATCGGCCTTCTTTGTTCAGATGCTCCCTTAGCTTTCTTGTGGAATTCTTCGTCATTGTCTTCAAGACCTTCTTCATCCTCGTACCGTTTCCATTTGCCTTTCATCGGGAGTTTATTTCTACCAGAAGTTTCTTCGGGACCAGCTCCACTAGCGGTCGCTCTATTGGACATTCTCCTCGTCAAAGCTTCCGGAAATTGATTAGCAATCGATAGCAACGTAACCTCCAATGCTTCTGCCACTATTTATAACATAACGGCTTTGATTTCTTTGCTGAAGGTACTCGTCTTTACATTTTTACTGACATCAGATTTCGTATCGGATGTTCTATTCGCATTTCTATGATTTCTAGTCTTCTGATCCTACGATCGAAATAGTCTGACATCTCAGAACTCATGTGACGTGAAGTCTCCAAATTTTGAATTCATGATAATTATATACGTGCACTTATATAATTATGATGCATTCAAAACCCAGTTATTCTCATCACAGTTATCCCTGGTGTTTGTACTATTCATTTCTTCCTTTACTGAAAATTTTAAAACCGGTTCTTTAAAACTACCTTTCTCTAGGCATTCTTTACAAGTAATTGACCACGTATCTTACTGTCAATTAACCTACCCCACACTAGGCCACACAACAGTTAGAACCTATGATATGTTCATTTGGGTAAAATACCAAATTGCAGTAGCTAATTGCAATTGGGTAGTTTCCGCACTTGCATACCCTAAGTCCTACCTCCTATGTTCCTGGTGCAACCTTTTTCCTATGGGCATGACTATCCTGACTGGCATTTACATTCCTTATCTTACCTTACTTTGTTTACCAAGAGTCCTAGTTTAAGTCTAGATACCGTGCTAGTATCTAAATCTCTTAAACCAAGGCTCTGATACCAACTTGTGACGCCCACTCCCAGTATTGGCTCCAGGAGGGGTCACGTGTCGGATTTACTCATGAACACATGGTATAACAGAGATGACTAAGCAGCGAAAATTTAAAACTTTTCATTTATATATATAACGAGTTACAATAGTAAGGAAGATAATAACATAATCTATAACTAGATCTTATCTATAGCTATGCCAGTCCACTACCGAGTCATTCCTGATAGCTTGTCCATCTAATATGCCCTTGCTAGAGCCCTTCCCTTGCTACTTTAAACATCATCGATACCTGACATACATGCTATTAAAGGTCAGCTTACGCTGGTGAGTTCTAAGTATTTAATACTCTTACATTTCCTTGAAAGGTTTACTTCAAACATTTAGGCCTAACGACCCCATCTTTAAAAACATTTATCAGGTATAAGACATATCAGAATTATACCAAAACATTTTAACCATTCATCCTTTATCAAGTATAAGACATAACAGAATTATACCAAAACATTTAACCATTCATTTTACTAAGCATTGTCTATTGGAACCACGTTAGCTCCTCGGGCAACCGTCGCCACCCGAAACCTTTCATAGAGTAACCGTCGTTACCCCGGGGAACCGTCATTCCCCGCTTCTAGTTGCACAACCACCTTTTCCCTTTTCACTAGACAATATCTGCTTAGATTAAAACCTTTTCAACCTTTTCCACATTTTCAACCTTTTTAAACCTTTTAATCTTTTTCAAAAGTCCATTTAAATAACTCATGTATTTGGACTCATAACCATTTCAACACCAGTCCATCACCCGTATATGGAAATAAGCGTTTCATAAATATAATGTTATGGGTCTTGCATAACAAAGCTAATAAGATCATATTTACCCGACACCTGTTCACATACATAGGCTTAGACCAAACATTCATGTTTTCCATTTCTCAAAGCTTTATATAAAAGTTTCATCCTTTACATTACCCGTTTATTAAACCTTCCCGGAAAGAGTAATAACAGGTAATAATAACTATAAAGTAGTTATAAGTATTATAACTTTTCCACGTATGTGTATCAACATAAAACAAGTAAAGGCATTTCAGATACTTTCAAGTAAACAATTGAATATATATCATTGCATGTATATCAACCCGAAAACATTAAAAATTTAAAACATTTAAAACATTTAAAAGTGGGCTCATAGAACTCACCTTATTCTCTTAAACAGATAATTCAGAGAAAACCTCCGCAATGTTTTCTAATTAAACCTAATCGCGTATTGTATTGCGTTAATGCAAGGTTTAATATAATAAACATTTACTATGTTTATTTTAATTCTTTATTAACTTAATAATACTTAGTTATTAAGTTCATTCCTTTTAAAGTTCAATATGACCAAAATTGTCACACCCCCAAATAACCACTAACGGAGTTTATACCGTTAAGGGGTGCGAGCAAACCAGGACCGCAACCATTAGTTACAAATACTAAACGAATCAGAGTAAAGTCCAAACATTAATAATAAAAACCGTTTAACAGTACGCAGCGGAAAACATTATCTTTAGCACTAACCACGTGCTTTACATAAACGTTGTTTTAAATTCCCAAGTTTAGTTTAAATAAAAAAAAATGTCTTCGTGTGCCATGCCAACCCGCTCCGGATACTCCTTAGCGATCTGCAAAAGTTTAAACCACGCAAGTGTCAACCTAACGGTTGGTGAGTTCACAGTGGGCTTGTCATGCAGTGGCCCGGTCTCATAATCATAATCGTGTCAACTTATACTTATGAAATATTTATTTGTGAAAAGTAATGATTAATGATATCCATAATCATAGTATTGTGGTTTAGTAAAAGTATTGTCCGTAACCTACGTTATCGGGTATGTACTAGTTTTGTATAGTTAAAGTGCTCAACCGATATCGCGGGTAGCTAATCCGTTGTTCCATGCACTAAGGAAGTTTGTACCAAAGCTGACCAATATTGTAGTGGTCGTGCCATTCTGTTTTGCGGACCTATGTCATCGCGGTTTTTGCCTCCCCCGTGTCCTCTCGGGATCACGGTCAGATAGGCTGATATTGTACCTCCGTGCACTCCCCGTGCCACGGGGCGGAGTTTGTCAAACTCCAGTAGATCTACCCAACATCCCCTCGCTTTACAATTAATGATACAATTTAGTTGAGGACTTTTAAGTTTCGAGGCATCCTTAGAAATCATGTGATATCATGTGGTTTAGACTTTAACCTACGCTAGCCATATTAAAACGGTTTTCCGGATTCTCATGAATCTCAAAAGTGTTTTCAGTTTTGTTTCAGAAATAGTTGTTTAAGTAATTCGCAAGTGCTTCCCATAAAACACTTCAAGTTCATCAAGTGGGTGCCAAGCACTCCCGAGTTCAAGTTTATCAAGTGGGTGCCAAGCACTCCTGAGTTCAAGTTCATCAGAGAGGTGCATAGCTCTCATAAGGTTGTCAACATTGTTTTTCATTAAGGTATTCAGTGTGTCCCAAACGGGCTCACAGTAAACGGGTTAGTGACACTCACCTTTGGTTGCACTGCTACACTTGTTATTAATCCAAGTATTGCTTAACGAAGACCTATGAACACGTTTAGGTCTTAAGTATTAGTTTTGTGTCTAAAATCTACATAACATCACTATGGCCCATAACATAGCACGTTGGACTATGACACGACATACCGACACACGACACCGATGGTTGATCATAAACAAGGGTTCACATAACACAGGAATCAAAGCATGTTTCATTATTGTATAATCATGTAAGTTATGGCATAACATTCAACAGGTTGCACAAGTTTGGGTTTAGGTCTGGTCACAGTTTCGCTAGTATAGATTCGCTAGGCAGTTTCGCTGTGTACACGGGCAGCACTTTCGCTAGGCAATACCCGATGACACAGTTTCGCTAGGCTAGTTTCGCCCGAAACTGTTGGCACAGTTTCGCTAGCCTAGTTTCGCCCGAAACTGGTTTGAACTTTCGTTCAGGAAATTTCGCTCGGTAGTTTCGTCCGAACAGGTCTGGTTGGTTTACCCGGCGACACTACAGTTTCGCTTCATAGTGTCGCTGGATGAAGATATACATAGTTTCGCTACATAATTTCGCCCAGAGAACAGTACAGTTTCGCTGGTCGCGAAAAACTCACAAATCAGCCTAAAAATCAATCTAACAGCTTTCATATTTCATGTAATTCAATATCTAGCATGCATAATCATTTACCAACATAAATCAGTAAGCTTTAACACCTTAAACATGGGTTTTCATCATCAAATCACCAAAAACACATTTTAAACCTAAAATGACCTAAATGGCATAAATCTTCATTATGGATGGATTTCAAACGTAAAGTTGCAAACTTTATAACAGATCTAGCATCCCTAAACATTATCTCAGAAGCATACTCGATTTCATGAAGGTTTGGTCATGCTTTAAAGTAAAACATATAGAAAACACATAGAAAACACATAGAATGGTTTATGGGACTCACGGTTTGATCAAGGATCGATGGATGATCTTCACCAACAGAAGTGATGGCTGATCTTGGTGTGTCTTGGGGCTGGTCCAGAGATTTCAGGAGAGTGTGGGTGTTTTTGGAGAAAAGGTGCAAGAAATGGGGCTTCTAGGGTTTTATGTCCTTATATAACAGAGGCTAGTTTCGCTGGCAGTTTCGCTGGCCAAGCGAAACTGGCTCTGTAAGTCTAAGGTTAAGCTAGCCGGGCGACACTATAGGTTCGCCCGGTAGTTTCGCTGGAAGCCAAAAGTGACCAATTTACATTCTAAGCAAGATAAGCATGGTTCATGAATTTCACACAATTTCACATTTAATTAATAAACATGTTGCACATACTTCCTCATAGAGACAATTCAATAAATAAACACATATGGACGGGTTCGGTGATCAACCAAGGGTCGTGGACGTATTCGGCCTAGTTAAGCATTAGTTACTAAGTTAACACTTATAACGTAACTAACGGAGATTGTCTAACGGAAGTTAACCTTGGAATTCTCGGATGTCACATCATCCCCTTGTAATTGGAATTTTCGTCCCGAAAATTATTCTTGTGTTGTAGTATTCGCAGCCTCGGCTGTCGTCGTTGCTGGGGAAAGAAAGCAAAAGTTTTAGGGTCGCCACATCCTCCTCCTGTTAAAGGAATTTTGGTCCCCAAAATTAAATCATACCTTGAGTTTCTGTGGACGTTTGCTCGAACAAGTGAGGATACTTTTTCTTCATCTGATCCTCTCGTTCCCAAGTGTATTCAGGTCCACGCTTTGAGTTCCATCGGACCTTGACGATCGGAATCTTGCTACGTTTGAGGGCTTTCTCCTCGCGTCCCATGATTTCTACCGGTTGCTCGATAAATCTCAAATGTTCATCAATTTCCAATTCCTCCAAAGGGATTATTTCGGTGTCTTCAGCCAGACATTTCTTCAAATTCGAGACGTGAAACACGTTGTGAACTCCATCGAGTTCGGCAGGGAGTTGTAAACGGTAGGCCACCGGGCCTACTTCCCCAATGATTTCAAATGGACCGATATAGCGAGGATTTAGCTTTCCACGCTTTCCGAAGCGTATCACTCCTTTCCAGGGAGATACCTTTAATAGCACCTTGTCACCTACCTCGAACTTCAAAGGCTTACGGCGTTTGTCGGCATAGCTCTTTTGTCGGTCACGCGCTGCGGCTATCCGTTTCCTTATTTGAATAATTCGTTCAGTTGTATCATGAATGATTTCCGGTCCAGTGAGTCCTTTCTCACCCGTTTCGGCCCAACACACGGGCGATCTACATTTTCTGCCATAAAGAGCTTCAACAGGTGCTGCACCAATGCTTGAATGATAACTGTTGTTGTAGGAGAACTCCACCAACGGAAGGTGAGCCTCCCAGTCTTTACCGAAGTCGAGAACGCAAGCTCGGAGCATGTCTTCCAAAGTCTGAATAGTTCGTTCCGTCTGACCATCGGTCTGCGGGTGATAGGCTGTACTCATATCCAGTCTGGTTCCCAGTGCTTCTTGCATAGATTGCCACAATCGGGAAGTAAATCGAGGATCTCGGTCGGAGATAATAGTCTTAGGCACTCCATGGCGTGCCACAATTCGGTCAATGTACAACTTTGTTAACTTGTCCATATTGTCACTTTCTCTCATCGGGATAAAGTTTGCAGATTTGGTTAATCGATCAATGATAACCCAAATCGCATCCGGTCGATTCGATCGATGAGGTAATCCCGTTACAAAATCCATGGAGATATCCTCCCATTTCCATTCTGGGATCTTTGGTTATTGCAATAGCCCAGAAGGCTTTTGGTACTCGATCTTAACTCTTGAGCACGTTAAACACTTAGCCACATATCGCGCGATGTCGGCTTTCATATTCGGCCACCAATACAAACCCTTCAAATCTTGGTACATTTTATCCGATCCAGGGTGCACCGAATATCTTGACTTGTGAGCCTCGTCCATCACGAGTTCACGAAGATTTCCAAGTAAAGGAACCCAAATTCTGTCATTGTAGTATCTGAGTCCATCGGGCTTAACTTCAGAATTTCCATCTACGCCACGCAGTGCTTCAGCTGCGAAGTTTTCTTCTTTCAAAGCTTCTCGTTGGGCATCGCGGATCCGATCCGGCAATCCCGTGTGAATGGTAAGTTGCAGCGCTCGTACTCGTCGAGGCTTTTCATACTCCTTTCGGCTTAAGGCATCAGCCACGACATTGGCTTTTCCCGGGTGATACTTAATTGCTAAGTCATAATCATTCAGTAGCTCGACCCACCGTCGTTGTCGCATGTAGAGATCCTTCTGTTCAAAGATGTGTTGCAAGCTCTTGTGGTCGGTAAATATCGTGCACTTTCTTCCATAGAGGTAATGTCTCCAAATCTTGAGTGCATGAACAACGGCTCCCAATTCCAAATCATGCGTTGTATAATTCTTCTCAGTATCCTTCAGTTGCCTGGACCCGTAGGCAATCACTTTGTCTCTTTGCATCAACACACAACCGAGTCCTTGAATGGATGATTCACAATAGACCACGAAGTCGTCAATTCCATTGGGTAACGCGAGAATTGGAGCTGAACATAACATATCTTTAAGAGTTTGAAACGCGCGTTCTTCTTTTTCACCCCATCTATATTGCACTCCTTTGTGCGTTAAAGCTGTTAAGGGTTGAGCTAATCTGCGAGAAACCCTTGATGAATCTTCGGTAATATCCGGCTAGTCCCAAAAATTGTCGGATTTCGGTCGGCGCTCTCGGGGTAGACCAATTCTTGATAGCTTCCACTTTAGCCGGGTCGACATGAATTCCATTCTGATCAACAATGTGTCCAAGAAACTGGACTTCGCGAATCCAAAAATCGCACTTCGAAAACTTAGCATAAAGCTGTTCCTTGCGGAGTAATTCCAAGATAAGTCGTAGGTGCTCCTCGTGTTCTTCCTTTGTCTTGGAGTAGATTAAAATATCGTCGATGAAAACTATCACAAACTGGTCGAGGTATGGCTTGCACACCCGGTTCATCAAATCCATAAACACAGCAGGCGCATTAGTTAGCCCAAACGGCATAACCAAAAACTCGTAATGACCATACCGAGTTCTAAAAGCAGTCTTGGGAACATCCTCATCACGAACGCGTAGTTGGTGATATCCAGACCGTAGATCAATCTTTGAAAAGTAGCTCGAACCTT
Organism: Deinandra increscens subsp. villosa; assembly: GCA_039602395.1. Classification (NCBI taxonomy): domain Eukaryota; kingdom Viridiplantae; phylum Streptophyta; class Magnoliopsida; order Asterales; family Asteraceae; genus Deinandra; species Deinandra increscens. The sequence continues at coordinate 51,654,483 of JBCNJP010000007.1, read as the reverse complement.
GCAGCTGATCGAAGAGATCGTCGATTCGAGGAAGTGGATACCGATTCTTGATCGTAACCTTGTTAAGCTCTCGGTAGTCAATACACATGCGGAACGTTCCATCTTTCTTCTTAACAAACAATACCAGTGCTCCCCACGGGGACGAACTTGGACGAATAAATCCTTTGTCGAGTAACTCTTGAAGTTGTGAGGAGAGTTCGTTGAGTTCGCTTACTGCCAAACGATAAGGTGCGCGTGCAATCGGAGCGGCTCCAGGAGCTAAATCGATTCCAAACTCGACTTGTCGAAATGGAGGCAAACCAGGCAGATCATCAGGAAATACGTCTTGGAAGTCGCGGACTATCGGGTAATCGTCGATTATACGCTCGGGAAGTGTCGTGTCGGTGACGTTTGCAAGGATCGCGAAGTGACCTTTACGAAGGCACTTTTGAGCTTTGAGGAACGAGATGATACCGGTGACCGTTCCACCCTTCTCGCCTTGAACTGTTAACACTTCACCGTCCTTGAGTGGAATACGAACCACTTTTTCTTGGCATAAAATTTCGGCTCGATTTCAGACAACCAATCCATTCCTACTATGACATCAAAACTACCAATCGGGAAAGGCATAAGATCGATTCCTAATGTACGGCCGGCTAGTTCTAACTTACAGTCCCTAACTATTTGAGTCGTATCATGAAGTTTACCATTTGCTAGCTCTACCACATACTTAGCATCTAAGGCAATTGGTTTAGCATTAATCAACTTAGCAAATTTAGTGGAAATAAAGCTTCTTTCAGCACCAGAATCAAACAATACAGTAGCAAAGAAACCATTCAAGGATGAATTTACCGTTAATCACGTTGGCATCGTTGCGAGCTTCACCTTGACCCATAACAAAGGCCCTTCCATCTGCCATTTCCACCGTTCCCGTTGCCATTACCTCCACCATTACCATTCCCACCATTGTTTCCTTGGTTACCGTTTCCCTGTCTTCTTAACTGCGGGCAATCCCTTTTTATGTGGCCTTGAGCACCGCATTCAAAACAGCCACGGGCTCCACCATTGTTGTTCTGATTGTTCCCTTGCCCGTTGCGGTTGTTCCCGTAGTTGTTGTTGTTGCCATGATTGTTGTTATTTTGCCTTAGGCGGTTTTGTTGCTCGGGAAGAATTGTCCAACAGTCCTTCGCTTTATGGCTTTTCTTGCCACACCTTTCACAGCTCAAATTCTTTCTACAACCACCAGCGTGATGCCTTCCACACTTGTTACACATGGGCAGGTTACCCTTGTAGTTGCTTTGACCACTACCGCCCTGGCGGTTGTTACCACTGTTGTTCCCAGACCTTTTGCTTTGGCTTTGGTAGCTATAAGACCTCCCAGTGCTGTTTCCAACACTCTGAGTGTTCATGGAGTTTTCAGGAGCTTCATCATCAGCTTTTCTTTTGCCACTTAAGGCAGTCTTCTCTGTGGCTTTTGCAGGTAGTGTACCCTTCTCAACTTCCTGATCAGTTGTTAGAGCATATTCCTATGCTAACGTTGTGTCTCGTGTATTGTATCTAGTCAAGAGCTTCTGTGTGAGTCAGTTGGTCATCTGGCCGGATCACATGATCCGCCGGACCAGATGATCCGGGCGGACCAGATGGTCCGCAGCTGGTACGCTGGCCTGTTACTAAGTGACTATAAATAGTCCGTGTTAGAGAGAGTTCTTTTAGTGCTGTCATTCTACAACTCTTAACTGTGTGTAAACTGAGTGTGTTTCTCTCTCTACATTGTATTCTCTAAGTGAATCAATAAAGCAAAGCTTTATTTACATCTTGTTGCTATCCGATTACCGAATCATGCAGTAGTAAGATCGTATCGTGCTTTTATCAAGTGGTATCAGAGCAATCCAGGTTGCTCTACTGCTGTGATTTGGTAAGTTTTCGAAATTCTAGAGAGAGAAAGTTTGGGTTTTCTACGTTTTTCATCAATTTTTCATAATTCTGAGTGATTCCGAGGATAAAAATGATTTCTGGATGTTCCTGGAGTGTTTTCGCATCATACTGATCCAGTATCTAGCTTCAATTGTCGAAATCTGTGAAAATCAGTCGATTTTTGTGTTTTTCTGCATCTGATCCGCCGGTTGAAAATCTGATCCGCCGTTTGATCCGCCTAGCAATCTTCATCCGTCTGATCCGCGACAGTTGCAGCGTACCAGTGTGATCCGCTGAAAATTTTAGTCCGCCGTACCAGTTTTGATCCGCCGTATCAAAATCTGATCCGCCGTACGAAATTTGATCCGCCGGACGAAATCTGATCCGGAATCTGGTCCGCTAGTACAAATCTGATCCGCCTTGTTAATTTGATCCGGAACTGGTCCGCTGATAGTATTTTGATCCGCCAAGTTGTGTTGGTCCGCTGGCAGAAAACATACCTTCACTAAAACTGACGTAACTTGCAAACCGTTTGGAGTTACGGAACCCAATACCAGCCAAAACGTTCGTCTTTCCGAGATCTAGGACGTGTACCGGCCTACGGCCAGTACCGTCAAGTTTTGACCCCCAAAATCCGCTTGGAAGACGCCCGTTTTTCAGTTTTAAATTTTCACGTTCGGTATTGAAATTTCAAAATGAGTGATTTTCACGCTTTTTCAGCTGTTCAATCATCAATGCAAGCCATATTGAACTATGATAACGAGATAGGAACAACTCAGAAAGTTCCTAAGTTACTTCGATTGGAGGATTACGAGAATTGGAAGCAACGATTTGAATCATTTGTTAATGCTCTTGACATTGATTTGTGGATTTCTATTGAACAAGATTATACATATCCTAAGAAAAATGGAGAACCAATTCCACGAAGTGATCTTGATGAAGATCAAAGGAAAGTTTATGCCAGAGAAAAGAAAACTTATGCAAATCTCACAATGGCATTACCAAGAGAACTTTTGCATCAATTCAAAAACTGCACAACATCAAAAACCTTATGGGATGCATTGAAGGATAGATGTGCAGGAAACGAGCAATATAAGAAGAGTCGAAAGAAAGTTTTGTTAAAGGAGTTTGATAACTTCCAGCATTGTGAAAAAGAGAGTATTGCAGATTTGATTTCTAGATTTTCTCATCTGATTAATGAACTCGATATTGTAGGAGTTCAGAAAGAAAAAGATGACTTGAAGGAAAAATTTCTTGAAGCTTTACCGGAAACATGGGAGAATTTTGTTATGATGCTTGCTAATGATCCAAATTATTCAAGTTGGACTTTCAATCAATTATTAAGCAAGTTACAAGCTCGAGAAATGGAATTACTTGTAAAGAAATCAGCAATTCCATCAGTTCAGAATCCTGCAGTTTATTTTGGAGAGAATTCTGCTACTGCTCATGCTAAAGCTAAATCAAATTCTATTTCAAGCAGTAATCCACCAGTAACAGCATTTCTTGCTGGAAAGTCAGATAATGGTGGATATTCTTCAGGTTGTAGTTTTACTATTCCTGATAAATCATCAAGCAAGTCAACTTCTAATCAAGCAACCGAAGATCTAGCTGCATTGCTATCTGCTTTTATATCTTCATCGTCTGGATCGATTTTCGGTCAAGTTAGTGATGCTGGTTTAAGTGGAACTGAGTTAGAACAGCTGGATGATGATCAATTAACTGAATTAGATTTGCATTGGCAATTTGCAATGATGGTTGAAAGAGGAAGACGATTTATCAAGAAACATGGAAAGAATTCTTTTGTTCCAGGAAATAGAAAATTGGGTTTGGATAAATCTAAAGTAAAGTGTTACAATTGTTCCAAGGTTGGACATTTTGCTCGTGAGTGTTCTCAATCATCATCTGATAAGAGTAAATCTGATAAACCTGACGCAAAAGCTATGATATCTCAAACTGAAGAAGGTTATGATTGGGCTAAAGATTTTCCAGATGAATCTGCATTCGTGGTTCATTCTCAAGACAGTTATGCATTAATGGCAAATATTGAGGTTGAATCGAGTGGGTATACATCTGAGACCAGTAAATCTGACTTAAATCATTCTGATTCCGAAATGAGTGGTTACGAGTCGGTGTGTGAATTTTGTTCACAAAAGGATAGTCGAATTAAAGGTTTGATAAAGGAAATAGAGTGTCAATCTGTTGAAATCAAACGAAAGGATGAAGAATTGGAGAGTTTCATCAAGAAATGTCAGGAATTTAATGACGTGTGCAAAACAAATGCAGAGTTACTCAAGGAAAAGAATGTGTTGGTGACAGAATTAGCGAATGTTCAGAAACAATTGTCAGAAAGCTGTATTCAGAATGATCAACAAAAGTTACAACTTCAACACGAGAATGATGAGTTCATGTCAAGAATTGTCAAGCTTACTTCTATCAATGAAAAGCTGGTCAAGGAGGTTGAAGAGTATAAGTCTCAAGTTACAAGATGTTAGTGAAGATTTTGAACAGTTATTTCAAAAATCTATCAAAAAGGTTGAAGTACTTCAGACATCGAATGATGAACTTCAGAAGGCATTGGATGAAGTTACTGCTGATAGAACTCAATATCAGATTGTTCAGTCTGAATTGCAAGATACAATCACTTCTTTGAAGAAAGATAAAAATTTATTAACAAGGAATATTGAGATATATAAGGAAAGAGTGGATAAAGTTACCAAAGAAGTGCTTGCTGCTCATGATGGGATGAGACGAGAAAAATCATTAGTCAACACCACATCTGAGAAATTGATTCAATCAGAAAAAGTTCTTGCTGAAGCTCAGAAGATCATAGCTGATTTGAAAGTTGAAATTCTTGATCTCAATCGTCAATTGCATAACTTGAAGAATTCTCATTCTTTTACAAGTTATTTGTGTCAAGACGACAACTTCAAGAAGGTATTTGGAGGTGATGATTTTAATCAAATTCCTCATCCAGTGATTCAAACAGAGTCTGTTGTTGATTTGAACACTCCAGTGGTAAACAAAGATTATTCTGAATTTGTCTCTGCGAAGTGTGAGAAGAGGGACTCGCAGTGTTCAATCAAGCATGTTGGGACAGATGAGAAGATAGGGTCTGAAGAAAAGTTGGCTGCTGAGCTTGTTCAAGCTAATAATTTGAAGGGTATTAAAGCTAAATTTACTGAGGTTGCTCAAGCTGGTTCTTCTACGTCTCAAATGGATTTATCAAAGTTACCTGGTTATAAACGATCTGGTTTGGGTAATCATAATCACAAAGTTGTTCAGAAAGTTGAGAAGAACAAGCCAAAGAAGACTTCTAAGGAAAAGAAAGATTCTAGTCTTGAACAGATATATCATCTGGCGCAGGTATTTGTATCCACCATGGAAAAAGGCTTCGGAGGTAAGATAAAGAAGAAAGATTTCTCTACAAGTTCTCCGAAAGAATCTTCCGCTTCGGATTCCAATTCCACACCTAGAAGTCCTACATCACAATGGGTACATTCTAACCGATTTCAGGTTTTTAATGATATTTCTGATGAGTCTGAGTTGTCTAATAAATGTGATTCAGTTCAGGACAGGTCACAATTTAAACGTTCATATCGTTTGTGCTATCAATGTCGCCAAAAGGGACATATAGCACAGAATTGTCCTGTCAATGTTAAAAGGAAATTTTCTGGAAAAACTGCCACGATAATTGATGAATCCGGCAGAATTTTTAATGACTCATCAACATCACATTTTAAATCAAAACATTTCAAAAGTGAGTCTAGTGTTGGTGATTCATTACAAGATGATGTTTCTGTGAAAACTGCACCTGCAAACATGCAGTGGCGACCTAAAGTGGTCAGCAAAGCTGCAACTGACTTTGAGGAAGACACTGGTCGACCAGAAGCTGTGTGCTTCGGGTCATTTGAGTACTAATTTTTAAACCAGTATGCAGGTATTCCTAGAAGACCCGTTGGTGATTGCAAAGTTGCTGATGGAGGAGTATTCTGCGTTTCTTAATTTAAATTACATGTGATATAATTTTTTCACACTGAAATTTTCTGAAAGCTAAACCTGACAGGTATCAGTATCGATTGGTCAATTTTCTTTCTTTTACATTTTGTATGTAGTTTAGGGGGAGACAATTGAAAAGCCAAAAATAGTGTCGTTGTGTTTTTGTTTTTGTTAAAATGAAAATCCAAAAATAGAGTTTTCATTTTAAGGGGGAGAAAATGAAAAATACAAAAACAGTGAAAAATGGAAAAATACAAAAACATTGAAAAATGAGAAATTGTATCCGACATGATTGGGAAATGATGGTACATTGGCTTACGTGTCTGACTCATGGATAAAATAGATGTAAAAGCCATAAGATCATTGTTTGATGTACTTGGTAGGCTCGGCATTGAATCAGAAAGTATTCAGATGTGAAAAACACTAAATATTAATGCTTGACCAAGTGGACAACATCTTGATGCATATTTCATGATATATCAAGAAAAGATATGTGAGAAAGAAAATGAGAAGTCACTGTGTATACATGTGTTCATTTTGCAAAGATTTAAACTTGTTTGATTTTCTTTATTTTGTCAAACGATCGGACTTTCTCTGCGTGTCGAAAGACCGACCTGATCGTTGTTCGTTTGACGTTCTGCTTTATTTTCTTTGGTGTTTCGTATAACTCATCGGACTTTCTCTGCGTGTACGGGAGTACCGACCTGATTGTTGTTGGGTTATACAATTTCAACTTGTTTTATTTTCTTATTTTGTTAAATCCGAGGCCTTATCTGCGTATCGAAAGATCGACCTTAAGGTAGACGATTTAACGTTCTTATTTCTTTTTGCATGGAACACAGTTGACTGAATCATGATTACAATCATTATGTGATTAAATCACAAATGAAATCACAAAGTGTGATATGAAAAGAAAAAAATTTCTGAGTATGTCTGATAGTGTGGGGAACACTGGTCAACGCAAATCTAATCAATACAATAACATATCCAGATGTTATGAGTATGATTGTGCCTGAGTTTAGAATGGACAAGTTATACCAGTAATCGACATGACTTATGTGCTGAAATAATTGAAATTGAAATGTAGTTCAGCATGTCATGACCAATATGATCCCAAGTTGTGATCTTTCTCGCAAAATACAAAAATAGTGTGTGATTCAGTATTTCATTTCTGTATTGCATTTAGATTTCATATCTGAAAAAAATTCAAAAAGATTTTCGGTGTGTTTTGATATAAAGTTTCAAAAAGCCAAAAAGATTTTGTTTCTTATTTGTTTTCGACCGATCGATACTTGATACAAAATTCAAAATTTAAAAACTATATCTTGGATTCTCAAAGAGAAGTTTTGCGCCAAGATTAAATTAATTTTCAAAAGAAAAGGAAAACCACGTTTCTGTCTTCTGAAATTGCAGGTTATCTGAGTGAGTAGATGCAAGCATGGTGAAAGGGGGAGTATGTTATATCTTTCACAAGTGGATCTTGAAATTCAAAGTTTTTTAAGGTTGATCCAGCCATGCAAGCTCTAATTCTGACAAGATTTCAAGTTGAAGATCGGATACAGCATTGTTGAAGATTGAAGACTGAAGTTTAGTTAGAATATAGATACACTACACGTTAAGGGGGAGTTTGTTAGAGCATATTCCTATGCTAACGTTGTGTCTCGTGTATTGTATCTAGTCAAGAGCTTCTGTGTGAGTCAGTTGGTCATCTGGCCGGATCACATGATCCGCCGGACCAGATGATCCGGGCGGACCAGATGGTCCGCAGCTGGTACGCTGGCCTGTTACTAAGTGACTATAAATAGTCCGTGTTAGAGAGAGTTCTTTTAGTGCTGTCATTCTACAACTCTTAACTGTGTGTAAACTGAGTGTGTTTCTCTCTCTACATTGTATTCTCTAAGTGAATCAATAAAGCAAAGCTTTATTTACATCTTGTTGCTATCCGATTACCGAATCATGCAGTAGTAAGATCGTATCGTGCTTTATCATCAGTAAGCTTGTGAGCCAAACGGATGGCTTGCTGCACGGTTGCGGGGTTGCTGGCAGTCACTAGTCCCTTGATTTGAGGCGCGAGGCCTTCCAGATAACGCTCAATGCGTTTGAACTCAGCATCAACCATTGTGGGGCACAAGACCTCGTACTCGTGGTAACGTGCAGTATACTGTTCGACTTCAGACCCAATCATTTTCAGATTCAAGAATTCACCCTCTAACTTCTTCACTTGGTCACGGGGACAGTACTCCTCCATAATCAGCTCCTTAAACGCTTCCCATTGCATGTTATTAGCCGCATCAATCCCAATCATCTGGATTTCGGCATTCCACCAGGAGAGAGCAGCTCCTTCGAAAGTACCAGTCGCAAATTTCACTTTGCTCTCAGCAGGGCAGTTGCACATAGAGAAGACCTTCTCAGACTTCTCGATCCACCTGAGGAGTCCTACCGCTCCTTCTTCGCCGGAAAACGTTATCGGCTTGCAGTCCATGAAGGACTTAAACGTGCAGTGATGGTGGTTTCCTGATGCAATAATAGTTCGGGTTTTTAAGTTAAAACAGGTCAAGATATAATCGCTTTGTGCCTTAACCGGCATAATAATTACCCTGTGCGGCGTATGCAGCTTGAACGGCTGCCACTGCGGCTTGCACGTGCTCGTTAATTATAGCTTGTAGTTGTGCAGGTGTCATGTTGATGTTGCTCCTTCCGTGCCCCCTTCCAGACATCTTGCTGGACAGTTAAAGTAGCCAGTGTTCAGTCACAGTTATACTTTATACATATCCCATAATATGTATATTAACAATTTCCCGTTATCCCACTATTAGTCCAGAAAAATTTTCGTGCAAAATGGAGGCGTGGTCGAAGATCGTCGTAAATCGTAAGTACTATCGTCGAACGTCGGCCTTCCCATAAAAGTCACCGTCGGCGTAGTCATCGTAGTAGAAATCAGGACATATCGTGTAGCATCGTTTCGTTGTCGCTTTCCCCCGGAACAGTGTACGTATTAGCGTTCGCGTTTCGTATTCGTGTGTGAAAATTTTCCCTAAAGTTTTCCGTTAGACTACCTAGACACGGTCTATATATATATATATATATATATATATATATATACATACGTACCAAGCTTTTACTTACACAGCAGAGCGAGTATCCCAGGTTGGCACGGAAAAATTTTGTTTTGGGAATTTGTCGGTTCGTTTGTAACTAAGGTTTCAAGTTGCAGTTTCCAAATTGTTTTCAAAATTGATTCCAGTTCTCTGCAACTTATGGCTCTGATACCAATCTGTCACACCCCCAAATAACCACTAACGGAGTTTATACCGTTAAGGGGTGCGAGCAAACCAGGACCGCAACCATTAGTTACAAATACTAAACGAATCAGAGTAAAGTCCAAACATTAATAATAAAAACCGTTTAACAGTACGCAGCGGAAAACATTATCTTTAGCACTAACCACGTGCTTTACATAAACGTTGTTTTAAATTCCCAAGTTTAGTTTAAATAAAAAAAAATGTCTTCGTGTGCCATGCCAACCCACTCCGGATACTCCTTAGCGATCTGCAAAAGTTTAAACCACGCAAGTGTCAACCTAACGGTTGGTGAGTTCACAGTGGGCTTGTCATGCAGTGGCCCGGTCTCATAATCATAATCGTGTCAACTTATACTTATGAAATATTTATTTGTGAAAAGTAATGATTAATGATATCCATAATCATAGTATTGTGGTTTAGTAAAAGTATTGTCCGTAACCTACGTTATCGGGTATGTACTAGTTTTGTATAGTTAAAGTGCTCAACCGATATCGCGGGTAGCTAATCCGTTGTTCCATGCACTAAGGAAGTTTGTACCAAAGCTGACCAATATTGTAGTGGCCGTGCCATTCTGTTTTGCGGACCTATGTCATCGCGGTTTTTGCCTCCCCCATGTCCTCTCGGGATCACGGTCAGATAGGCTGATATTGTACCTCCGTGCACTCCCCGTGCCACGGGGCGGAGTTTGTCAAACTCCAGTAGATCTACCCAACATCCCCTCGCTTTACAATTAATGGTACAATTTAGTTGAGGACTTTTAAGTTTCGAGGCATCCTTAGAAATCATGTGATATCATGTGGTTTAGACTTTAACCTACGCTAGCCATATTAAAACGGTTTTCCGGATTCTCATGAATCTCAAAAGTGTTTTCAGTTTTGTTTCAGAAATAGTTGTTTAAGTAATTCGCAAGTGCTTCCCATAAAACACTTCAAGTTCATCAAGTGGGTGCCAAGCACTCCCGAGTTCAAGTTCATCAAGTGGGTGCCAAGCACTCCTGAGTACAAGTTCATCAGAGAGGTGCATAGCTCTCATAAGGTTGTCAGCATTGTTTTTCATTAAGGTATTCAGTGTGTCCCAAACGGGCTCACAGTAAACGGGTTAGTGACACTCACCTTTGGTTGCACTGCTACACTTGTTATTAATCCAAGTATTGCTTAACGAAGTCCTATGAACAAGTTTAGGTCTTAAGTATTAGTTTTGTGTCTAAACTCTACATAACGTCACTATGGCCCATAACATAGCACGTTGGACTATGACACGACATACCGACACACGACACCGATGGTTGATCATAAACAAGGGTTCACATAACACAGGAATCAAAGCATGTTTCATTATTGTATAATCATGTAAGTTATGGCATAACATTCAACAGGTTGCACAAGTTTGGGTTTAGGTCTGGTCACAGTTTCGCTAGTATAGATTCGCTAGGCAGTTTCGCTGTGTACACGGGCAGCACTTTCGCTAGGCAATACCCGATGACACAGTTTCGCTAGGCTAGTTTCGCCCGAAACTGTTGGCACAGTTTCGCTAGCCTAGTTTCGCCCGAAACTGGTTTGAACTTTCGTTCAGGAAATTTCGCTCGGTAGTTTCGTCCGAACAGGTCTGGTTGGTTTACCCGGCGACACTACAGTTTCGCTTCATAGTGTCGCTGGATGAAGATATACATAGTTTCGCTACATAATTTCGCCCAGAGAACAGTACAGTTTCGCTGGTCGCGAAAAACTCACAAATCAGCCTAAAAATCAATCTAACAGCTTTCATATTTCATGTAATTCAATATCTAGCATGCATAATCATTTACCAACATAAATCAGTAAGCTTTAACACCTTAAACATGGGTTTTCATCATCAAATCACCAAAAACACATTTTAAACCTAAAATGACCTAAATGGCATAAATCTTCATTATGGATGGATTTCAAACGTAAAGTTGCAAACTTTATAACAGATCTAGCATCCCTAAACATTATCTCAGAAGCATACTCGATTTCATGAAGGTTTGGTCATGCTTTAAAGTAAAACATATAGAAAACACATAGAATGGTTTATGGGACTCACGGTTTGATCAAGGATCGATGGATGATCTTCACCAACAGAAGTGATGGCTGATCTTGGTGTGTCTTGGGGCTGGTCCAGAGATTTCAGGAGAGTGTGGGTGTTTTTGGAGAAAAGGTGCAAGAAATGGGGCTTCTAGGGTTTTATGTCCTTATATAACAGAGGCTAGTTTCGCTGGCAGTTTCGCTGGCCAAGCGAAACTGGCTCTGTAAGTCTAAGGTTAAGCTAGCCGGGCGACACTATAGGTTCGCCCGGTAGTTTCGCTGGAAGCCAAAAGTGACCAATTTACATTCTAAGCAAGATAAGCATGGTTCATGAATTTCACACAATTTCACATTTAATTAATAAACATGTTGCACATACTTCCTCATAGAGACAATTCAATAAATAAACACATATGGACGGGTTCGGTGATCAACCAAGGGTCGTGGACGTATTCGGCCTAGTTAAGCATTAGTTACTAAGTTAACACTTATAACGTAACTAACGGAGATTGTCTAACGGAAGTTAACCTTGGAATTCTCGGATGTCACAAAAATGCCCTTTAGGCCATTATCCTTTTCTTTTGTTAATAATATGAGGCACGCATTCCTATAAGTAAACGCTCACTCCGGGATCGCCCAGTGAGAGATGCCATTTCCCAGTTGGGATTTATGCGACACCCTCGCTTTTGCCAGAAACCCTAGTGTACAGGCGTCTACCCTTACGGTCCGCGCGAACTTCTAAATATCTGATTAACTTAGTATTTTAAATACTTTCTCATTTATCCAATTTAAATTTATATATACTTATTATATATAAAGACATGTTATCATACCAAAAATCAAGTCTCCATACCCTCTGGATTATTTTATTTTAAACAATCATATTCCGAAACCCTAATTTCCCGTTATTCTCATTTCTTTATTAAAACTCATTTTCATTCAAAGCTGACTTTAGGGTATTATCCGTCATAACATTTTATAACATGCTTTAAAACTTCAAAGCTTAGTTCATTACCGTTTACTCGGGTTTGATAGCACAGCGGCTAGAAAACCCTAATTTCAATATTTATTTAATAAATACAAAAACCTTTTTATAAAATCAAATAAACTTAGGGCTTTTGTTTATAATATCATTTCATAATATTCTTTAAAATATCAAGCCCTAATATTTTCCCGATTGGTTGATGTTAGCAAAACCTTTCTCTGAAAACCCTAATTTCATTATTAACACTTTATATATATATATATATATATATATATATATATATATATATATATATATATATATATTTCAATATATATTAAACATTCATTAACTCGATAATTACTTTACCATTATCGTTAACCTTTATATTAAATATATACATTTATATATATTTAATGTTTAAATATATTCTTTTAATCAATTTAATTAAAAATTAATTAATAATTATATATATATATTTTCATATATATATTTATCCGTCCCAATACCTTTTATATAATTTGACCGATCTTAAAAATGTTAACTTAATAATAATATTTGTGATAATAACAAATATATAATGGGATTACCTCTTGACGGGTCATGAAACGAGTCCAAATAATAACCAAATAATAAAGTTGTCCGTTCTTGACAAACGAATAGTCATTCCCGACTATTTTCTCGCCACGTGCATTTCCCCGTTGTCGGTTTGTCGTTTGGACCTCGTTACGCCACCGAAACGTCGCCCGAAAGTGAAGACGGGCTTTATTAACGTCAATAGTTTACGCCCCGTTTGCCGCCACCGTGGACCACCGTCAACGATCGTCGACCACCGCAATCATTCTCCGCAATCCCGGGTGTTCACCGTCGTTGTCGTTGTCACTCGTTGCTAACCGTACGTCACCGAAAGTTGCCCAAAAGTGTAGACGGTCGTGTCGGGTAACCGGGTTATAACCTCGTTTCTTGTTTATCGGGTACTCCTTCATGCTATAATACAACCGCATAACCACCTTCCGCTACTTGCTGCCACAGTCCGGCGGTTCATAGCCGTCGTTCGTCGCTCGTTGTCCGTCGTTAAACTGGGTTATGCCGGAAAAACGAACGGGAATGAGACTACTGGGTTACCGTCGGAGATGGAGCTGGGTTTGCGTCGTCGGGTGGTTGCAGGTTTGCGAGGTGGAGCAGGTCGTCGGAAAAATGGAGGGACGAGGGGCTGTCGGAAAAATAAATGGAGGGGTTGTGGGTTTGTCCGCCGGAAAACGAAAGGGACGAGGGGGAAGGAGGAGCTACGGGATTCGCTGCCGTGAAACAAAATGCCGACAGGGCTGTGGAGGGTTGCCGGAAAATCGCCGGAGGGACCAAGAGAGAGGGAGGTCGCCGGTGTTGGGGTCATCGGCCGGTGTTCGGAAAAACGGGGGTGGGGAGGGGCTGCTACTTGCAGCTTTCTTTCTCTCTCTCTTTTTCTTTCTCTTATTCTAATTCTTTTCAGTGTGTTTGTTTTTTGTCGTTTACACATTTCCCATTTGAGTTGTGTGTGTTTGAATGCATGTATGCATGTATTTATACTCAAATAGATTTGAAGTTATATAACACACGTACGTAGATGACTATTGTTTTCATTTGCTGAATCACAAACAATGTTTCGACAGCAAAACATTTCAAGAGTAGAGAACAAGTAACTGTAGGATATTTTAATTTAATACGGTATAATATTTAATTAGTAGGTATTATACCCGTATTATAAATCCGTAAAATAATAATAAACGGCTTGTATAAAAATTCCCGAACATCTAAAGTATTACGAGACTCTAACAGTTATGATTATTATATTTATTCTTTGGTTATAGTGTTAACCGGTGATCGTTTATTTAACTACACGGTATAAGCGCGAGTAGCAATCACGACCGTTTCATAAACCGAATATGCTGTTTTGACTAAATACTTAATTATTATTATAATAATCATTTATGCTTTGCCGAGTTACTAAATAATCTCGAACAGCTAACCGAATTAATTTCGGTTATTATCACGTAACAGCAACAGTTACCGACTTCACCGTTTTTCGTGCTGAACATCACAAATATATTTCATAATGATTATAAACCAAGTATTTAGCAATACCTGATATTCTATTTTCGCTTCGGTGTTATTTTAGTGATGTTCGTGCTTAAATACGATTTATTACAAACCGGGCCTAAATCGTTATTTTGTGTTTTCCCGCTTCATTATATCTCGGATTTAAGATCCATTTGCGCCCACGATCTTTATTTTTCGTTATCTACCATATTATATTAATTCGACTCTTGACGTTTTCTCGAATGTCGTGTCGAATATTCGTTCGTGAATCGTGACGTTTCTTTATTAAACGTATATATATATATATATATATATATATATATATATATATATATATATATATTATATATCACATGCATTTCAGCTACTTAACAAATATAGCACACGTATATAATTTAAGTCGTAAAATTTTGGGGTGTTACAGACTGGGGTGGTGTTTGGCGCCGGATCAGTGGCGGCTGAGGGAGGGTCGTCGGTCGCCGGCTGGGGTGGCGGTGCGTCGGACGGGACGTTGGCAGCATGAGGCTGCAATGGTGGTGGTGGTTGTCCGGTGGCGTGAGGGAGGAGGCGGTGGTGGTGTTCGGCCGGCGGTGAGGAGAAGAGAAAGGGTGGAGTGGTTTTGTAGGGTGGTTTGAGTGTGTATGTGGTTTTGGGGGGATGGGTTTGTCCTTTAGACATGTGGGTAAATAGGAAACATATCTAGGATATTTAGTTGATAGGTTAAGGATATTTTGTGGGGTTTAACTCAATGTTGCATAAATCGCGATTAATCGGTAATTAATCAGCGATTAATCGCTTAGCGGTATCCCACCGTCTACGATTAATGGTTTAACGGTCAGTTGGTCAACGACGGTAAACATCGGTCCTTGGCGGTCCTTGGCGGTCTTGGCGGCCTTGACGGTTAGCCAGTTTTTTTAATTAAAACCAATAAAAAACTTAAAAATTGTAGTTTTTGACTTTAATATTGTAGTTTTTTACTTAAATGTGTTTGTTTTTTGTGATTATTAAACATATTCGACTTTATTATTGTAGCTTTTGACTTAAACGTTTATATAAGTACTAGTTTATTTCTTATTAAGGTTATTTACTTACTATGTTGGAACATGTACATGTGTGTATATATATATATGTGTGTGTATATATATATATATATATATAGAGAGAGGAGAGTTAGGCTACATCACATAAAAAGCCTACATCCATTGCGGATTGATCTGGGGCGTCCATCAAGATCATCCAACAGCCAAGATCTATGGTGTTTTCGCCTGTGGCGTTTTCGATGGGGAGAAAAAACACCATAGGCGGAAACACCATAGATCATGGCTGTTGGATGATCTTGATGGACGCCCCAGATCAATCCGCAATGGATGTAGCGTTTTTGCTTGATGTATTTTACCCTAAACCTATATATATATATATATATATTAAGAGATAAAAGGTAAAATTCAAATCAAAGTTAGACAACTAAAAAAATATTATATAGGTATTTTACTAAAATACACAGGTTTTCCAATATTTAAGAGGGTTTTCAATGATCCTCTACCTATATATATATATATATATATATATATATGTATATATATATATATATATTGTAATTATTTAGGGTCTCCGATTAATCACGATTAATCCGATTAATCGCTTAACACCAGTCGACCGTCGAGCTACCGCTAAGCGATTTCTGCAACCTTGGGTTTAAGTAATTAGGTGGTATTAGTTTTATAAAAACTGACAACTTTACCCTGATATTTTATAAAACTACAAAATATAAAATATAGCGTTTCATAAAATAATCACTAAAAGATGACGAAAAACTTTGAACGGGCCGAATATTGCAAAACGGTTGTCAAGCCGGTGTAGTTCGTGTCGGGGCCGGTATGCGGGGCCTTCTCCAATTTTTTAGCGATTTGTTTTGTTATTCACCAAAACTAGTCGGGATTGATATGTTTGAGTTTTAAATTGTCAGTTGACTCGTCGGGTAATGTTTTTGGGCTTGGTTTATTCGTTTAGCGTTATTGGGCCGTGTCGGGCCCAATTCGGTATATAGACGATTCATACCGAATTGTTTTACTGTTTTGGTCGAGACATGTTTCTAAATTAATTACGAGGCTTCAATATTGATAAAAAATTATTGTTTTGGTCGTAAATTAATTATTTAAAAATTTTAGTTTTATTTATTTTATTTGCTCGCGTATTGCGTTTAGAAAAAAATAAATAATTTTTTTTATCTGGTTCGAGCTTGAATATTTTATGCTATTAAAACTAATTAAAGTTTTAAATAAAAAGTTCACTCAAAGGCCTTGCAAGCATCAGTTTGATTTCTCACGACACTGTTTCGGTAGTCATTTTATATTTTTATTTTTCTTGTTATTAAAGTTCCGCCGATCTCATGGCGAACTTTTCCTTTTGTTGTGGGTTTGTTTTTTCAATACGAACGTGGGAATTTGTCAAGGGTGGACGTTTACTTGCACAATGTGACAACCCGTAAGTTTCCTAAGTCGAATCATATAATAATACGTCTAATTAACTGTTTCTATGTGCATAAATCTGTATTTTAGTTAACGTAAATAACGTATTATGCAACTATCCGTTAGTCTTGGCATAACCCTAAATTTATATCTCGACGATCGACTTTAAAAACAATGATATTATATATATATATATCCGATGGAATTTCAATAATAAGAAATATTCACCACAACATATGTGGTTTAATATAAAAAGAATTTTTATATTATCTTGTCACTTTTGTAGTATTTAAATTACATGCAAAGTTCGTAACGTTACTTCGACGTAAAACATCCAATGAACGCTTGAGTTTATTTATTTATTTATCAACTACGTCAAATAACAAACCCTTTAAATGTTTAGTGTTCTTATAAGGAAAAAAATAGGTTTTTATATAAACATTTAACGTCAACGTTTTTTTCACCATTCAACGCCATATATATTTAAACAAGACTTGTATCATTTCTTTTTCCTCAACTTTGATTTATTATCCTCCATGCATATCCATGACATGCATGATCAAATCCCATGTAACCTTTGATCCTATTATCATTCACGATCAAAACCCGACACCCAACAACTTACAACTATCATTAGTAGTAATCCACCACCTTTATCTAACCTACTACTAATCCCTTAATAATTAAACCATACACTATTCATGTGTACCTTACCTAAACCAACACCATCATCACCTTAGCCACCATAGAACCGTTACACATCCACCCTACTTGTACCAAGATTCCTTTGACCCTCCCTCCTCTCCTCCTTGCTCCCTAGAACCGGCCCCCCCTTGCTCCCTCTCCCTCCTTTGCGGTTTTGACCACAAACCGCCACCCACACCCTCACTTGAACCAAACACTTCCTTTTCCTTTCTTTTTGTGTAGTCATATATATATACTACCTTAATATAGAAACCCTAGATTTTCTATTACTTCAGACCACAAAAACACACATACTCTTTCCCTCTCCTCTCAAACCCGTCGCTCTCTCTCTCTCTACTCTCTCTCTAGCTTTTCTTCATCAAATCTCCATAATAATCGAAGATCAAAGCTACTAGGAACAACAAGGAAGCAAGATATACCATCCTCCATCCATCTCCACGTTTTTCTCAAGTTGGTAGATATTGTTTTCTTGATTTTTCACTAGTTATTCATGTTAACTAGTTATATTTTCCATCTAGAACTCCAACCACAAGTCTTGGTTAAAAATGATGACTTTTGACATGCATTTACTTCTATGCTCTTAGTAACCTAAAACTATGTTTATGTTCATGTTAGATCTAGTATATCATGTGTTTCTACTAGTGATTTCATGTATTTTGAACCCCTCATACACTACATTATATAGATCTATAGAAAAACAAGTGTTATGATGCTAGTATGTGTACAATGTGCCTTGCCTTTATGAACAAACCCCTAGATCCAAAATTTGTGACTCTTGAAACCCTAGGTCCGAAATTTTCAACATGTTAGAAGGTTATGGATAGCACCATATGACTTATTGATATGTTTGGACGGCTAAATCTATAAAAATAACCCACTAAAAATCTCAGAAGCTATAGATAAATTAGGGCAATTTTTTGACAGAAACTTTGACCCCTTTTAAAGTAATTATTAAGTATGTTTTAGTCATAAAAACCCTAGTACAAGATCCTTTTTGAAAATAGCTAAATTTGGTGAAAAACAGGACAAAAAACGGACACTTTACGGACCCAGAAACATCGTTTTTGTAAAGATAATCAAATAAATGTTACAACTGATCTTGAACACTTTTAGGGACTTAAGATAACTTATAATAAGTTTACAAAATGTTTTGGTAGTTTACAAATCCTTAGAACAAGTCACAGGATCAAAACCGGCTAAATCGGACACTAACCGGCAAAACCGACAAAACTAGGAACTTGGACTTTTGAACTTGAATTTTCTGATTTAATATGATTCTATGATGAAAATAAATGTGTATTTATTTATTAGATCATTTTCCTTAGTCAAATTTACAAATAACGTGAAATGCGGCTAAAACCGGCAAAAAGCTTGTTTTGACCTTAAACCGTCATTTCTTCCTCTAAAAGTCCTTTAAACTCATATGAAATTTATTTGAAAATATAAAATATTTCTAAACTAATTATTATCATGGAAATAAATAATATTTTATTTATCGCATGATAAATATTTATTTTCAATAAATATTTCCTTAAGGTCAACGATATCGTATCCAAACACCGGGTTACCGTAACGTCAAGACTTGACCAACCAAATTGCAGTGACTTACATGTCAACCCAATTTCTATACTCTAAGTTGTCTTATAACATTGTATAGGACTGCTTACTTTCCTGTCTTACTGAATCATTTGCATTCAAGTGAGTTTTCACGACCCCTTTTCTTTAACTGTTTTAATACTTGGGGGAGAATTCATACAACCATAAATCATTGCCTGACAAATAGATTACTTGTTACCTTATTGATTACATGAGCTTTTCTCATCCAAATCCTATTGTATCATGCTTGTTCATGCTATGATAAAACCCCACTATTAGTTGAATCCGATTAATTTACGAAGAGAAACGATGACTCGTGGATAGATCTATTGGGTTAACGCCCCTGCTCTGATTGGTAGCTCCAATCCGGACTCCGTTTTAATAGTTAAAAGAGTACATACAGTTATATTTGGCCATGCGGTACTGTTGGACATAGTATCATGAGTGGGTAATCAGTTAGTTTCAGAATTCAAGGTTCATGGTAATTTATAAAACAGTATCTAAACAAATTGTCAAACGATGGAATGATTCAATCAAACTTGTTTATCAAACTTTACATGCATGCTATCTAAACCTGTGAACTCACCAACTTTATGTTGACTCGTTTTAGTATATGAATTCTCAGATGATTGAACATCGCTGCATTCAGGACATCATATCATTTAGGACCTGTATTTTTCTTATTCTGGAGTCATGGTCAAACCAAGCTGCACTTTTGGAGATTTCATTGCATAACACCTAACGGTGTCATGTTCTCAAATCTTTTTGAAATGTAATTGTTTTTGTAACAATTAAGACAAATATACTTTCACTACTATTTCCGCTGCAACTTTGAATAAAACTCCACATTTTTAATTAACTTAACTAAACGGTTCTTGTTGTTTAATCATCCAGAGGTCGTTCTATGTAATCTTGACTGTGATCCATCTCGCTCGCACCCGACACAATAAATACCGGGGTGTGACAGATTGGTATCAGAGCCAAGGTTATAGAGAACTAGGTTGCCTACTAGAACTTAGTCTATAGCCTAACGCTCTGCTAGCCCCATCCCATGCATTACTTCCTTACATTACATACATGCCTTACTTGTGCATCCCTTAACTATTATAATTACACTAACGTAAGACTATTATTATGACTTGGAAACTTTGTCACAGCATGACTACCCCCGTCGAGCTATCTTCGGACTCGGAAGTGGAGATTGAGACGATGCCACCTCCGCCAGCTCTAGCATCTCCACCCACTTCCACGCCGACCTCACCTACTAGCTTGCTCGACCATGTCACTAACGAGGAGGAGATGGACTCCGAGGAAGATCCGGGTGAGCCACCATTTTATGATGTGGATATCACTACTGACGACCCCCTTGATGATGGAGACTCTATTACGGTCACCTTGAGCTCATCTCGTGCCGCCTCGCATGTGCGTGCCCCGTCTTTCCGCCCATTTAGGACTACACCCTCTGGACCCCTCCGCATGTATACCACGTGGAAATCCGTCTTTCGCCGCCCCTCTCGTGGGACCCGCCTTGCCTGTCGTGTGGGATCTCCCCGCAAGAGATCACGTACCCCAGAGCCTACCCTTGCTCCTACCGATGCACCCTCGCTTCCCTTAAAGAACCGAGTGTATTTTGACGATAGCACCTACGAGTTTGGCGAGACGTCATCTGCTGCAGCCGCTAGAGTCACCCCTGTTACTCCAGTCACCCATGTTGCTCCGGTCACCTCTTCTGTTCTGGACACCCCTGTTGCTCCGGTCACCCCTGTTGTTCCGGTCACCTCTTCTGTTCCGATCACCCCTACTTTTCCAGTCACTCCCGTAGCACCTATTGCACCCGCTGAGGTTGTTTCCCCACCCATCCTTGTTCATGGTGTTGCCATAGACATTCTGATTTCCTCCCTCTTTGACGACATTGCTCGCCGTGATGCCGAGATTCACCGCCTCCAGGCTATCTTTCAGCTCACACCTACCCCTATAGCTGCCCTGGAGATTCGTATTTCAAAGCTCGAGAGCCTCACTGGTTCTTAAATCCATACCTTGGACACCCTGCATACACTTCTAGGAGAAGTCAACGGCGTTGTCGGCGCTGCCCTCGCTGCTGTGGAAGCCCTTGCCGCCAACACGCCATCATTTGCAGATTTAAGTCATGCCCTCCAGCTGACGCTCTCGGTCATCACGCAGGTTGGAGAGATTTTGACATTGCTCTAGCACCCATGATATTAGCAGTATCGACATATTGGGGATCTGTTACCCCTACTTTTGTAATGTGATGTAACTTGTACTATTGTGGAATCATGTTATCCACCAAAAACAATGTTGTCTTGTATGAATTGTTTTCAGTCACGGTTATGGACGTTATGATGTATGTTTTGATTCGCTATTATGATTGTGTTGTGATGTTATATTTCTTCTTGCACGTGTATGATTGATGTATGTCGTGATATGTTTGGTTGTATTATGATTGCCTTACTCTTGTTTTACCCATGTGAAATTAGAATCATGCCTAGACATACTACAAGAGCTAATCCCCCTCCTCCCCCGCCTCCACCGCTTCCTATGAGTGCTGCTGCAATTGAAGAGTTAGTACTCCAACGTGTGACTGAAGCCCTTGCTGCAGCTAACGCAAAACGTTCCACTGCCTCCGACGAACGTCGCTCACCTACCGGTAAGTCAAATCCACGATTTGATTGAAGATCAGCAAGTAACAATTACGAAGGATTGTTTCCAAAAAGCTTTTGATCTCTCGTTACAGGTACTCGGGACTGCAGCTATAAAGACTTCATGAACTGTAAACCCATCCATTTCAAAGGCATTGAAGGTGCTGTCGGACTGATCCGGTGGTTCGAGAAAACTGAATCCGTCTACCGTATGTACAACTTTCCAGATGAATACAAGGTCAAGTACGCCACTTGCACCTTCAGCGAAAGTGTACTAACCTGGTGGAATTCCTATGCTGAAACTTTGGGTCAGGATCTAGCTTACTCCATGTCTTGGGAAGATCTAAAGGTACTCATGAGAGATGAGTACTGCCCCCGAGAAGAATTGCAACGCTTGGAAGTTGAATTCTGGAATCTCACCATGGTTGATGCCGACATCGCCAGGTACACTCGACGTTTCCATGAACTGGCACACTTTGCTCCATAATGGTTACCCCTCTATACAAGAAGATAGAGAGGTACATCTGGGGACTTTCCCCTCTCATCCAGGGAAATGTCATGTCATCTAATCCTGTTACCCTCCAGAGCGCAGTACGTTTGGCCCACAACTTGACCTAAGCAGCCGCCCGCCAAGGTGCGTCGTTCGCCAAGAAAGCCTCTGAAGTTAAGTCTGCTGTTATTCCACCCACCTTCTCTGAAGTTATGCAGCTGTTGCACCTGTCGCTGATGCAAAGAGAAATGGTTACACCGGCAACCTGCCCTTGTGTAACAAGTGTAACCTGCACAACACTCTAGGCTGTAGTAACATTTACTGCAAGTATTGCAAAGCTAAAGGTCACATCTATCGGGACTGTCCGAGTCGCGCGAACAAAGTCCAGACCACTAACACCTGCTACGAATGTGGGAACACTGGTCACTTCAAAAGCGACTGTCCCAAGCTGAAGAAACCAGTAACTGATGCTGCACGTGGAAGAGCGTTCGTGCTGAATGCGATTGAAGCACGACAAACCCGCAAACCGTTACGGGTATGTTTCTGTTAAGCGAACGTTATGCATCCGTTTTATTTGACACCGGTGCCGATAAAAGCTTCGTGTCTAGTGATTTTAGCTCTATCTTTAATATCACCCCTGCGAAATTAGGCACTAAGTATATAATCGAATTGGCCAATGGTAAACAAATAGAAGCGTGTGAAATGCTCCAAGATTGTTCACTGGATCTACTAGGACATAAGTTCAACATAGACCTCCTACCCGTCGAGCTCGAAAGCTTCGATGTAGTAGTTGGAATGGAATGGCTGTCCGCTAATCGTGCAGAAATAGTTTGCCGCGAGAAGCAAGTCAAGATTCCCCTAGCTAACAATGATACCTTGACCATTCAAGGAGATCGTGTCGATACAAAGCTTCATATCATTTCGTGCACGAAGGCTCAGAAATGCCTCCGGAAGGCTTATCCTGCCCTTCTAGCACATGTATCTTCCGAGAAATCCAAGGAGAAGAAGATCAAAGATGGTCCAACCGTTCGGGAATTCGCAGACATGTTTCCTTCCGATCTACCTGGTCTACCTCTGCCTCGACATGTAGAATTCCATATCGATTAATTTCCTGGAGCCGCACCTGTTGCGCGATCACCGTATCGTTTACAACAACTTCTTGATAAGGGACTTATCAGACCGAGCTTCTCACCCTGGGGAGCCCCTGTCCTATTCGTCAAGAAGAAGACGGATCATTCCGTATGTGTATCGACTATCGAGAACTGAACAAGTTAACGGTGAAGAACCGGTATCCCATCCCAAGGATTGATGACTTGTTCAACCAACTCCAAGGATCAAGCTTCTATTCTAAGATCGACCTATGCTCCGGTTACCATCAACTGAAGGTTCGAGATGAAGATGTCGCTAAAACTGCTTTTAGGACTCGTTAAGGCAACTACGAGTTCCTAGTCATGCCATTTGGGTTAACCAATGCGCCTGCCGTATTCATGGACCTCATGAACCGCGTGTGTAAACCCTATCTCAAAAAATTCGTTATCGTGTTCATCGACGGAATTCTGATCTACTCCCGTAGTAAGAAAGAACACGAACAACATCTCAAACTCATTCTGGAATTGCTTAGAAAGGAGAAACTATACGCCAAGTTCTCAAAGTGTGAATTTTGGATCAGAGAAGTACATTTCTTAGGCCACGTGATCAACGATCGTGGAATTCATGTTGATCCCGCGGAAATCGAAGCGATCAAAAGTTGGAGCCCTCCAACTACCCCGTCTGAAGTACGACAATTTCTTGGTCTTGCCGGCTATACCGTAGGTTCATCGTGAACTTTTCCAAAAGAGCCAAACCCCTGACCACTCTGACTCAGAAGAAGAAGAAATTCATCTGGGATGATAAGATTGAAGAAACTTTTCAAACATTGAAGCAGAAGCTATGTGACGCTCCCATTCTGGCCTTACCTGAAGGCAACCGCGATTTCTGCATTTACTGTGACGCATCTCATCAAGGCCTTGGATGCGTCCTTATGCAACGTGACAAAGTCATAGCTTATGCCTCACGTCAACTGAAAGTTCACGAAAAGAACTACACCACTCACGACCTAGAACTCGGAGCCGTAGTATTCGCCCTCAAGATCTGGAGACACTATCTCTATGGCACAGAATGCAAAGTCTTCACGGACCACAAGAGCCTCCAGCATATCTTAAACCAGAAAGAGTTGAATATGAGGCAACGAAGATGGGTCGAGTTACTCAGCGATTACGAATGCGAAATCTTATACCATCCTGGAAAGGAAAACGTAGTAGCATATGCCTTGAGTCGTAAAGATCGTGTGAAGTCACTTCAAGTCAGATCCCATGCATTGACCATCCACACCGGGCTACCCTCCAAGATTCGTGGCGCCCAACTAGAAGCTCTTAAAGAGGAGAACGTCGAAAACGAAGGTCTACGAGGTATGGATCGTCAATTCGAGATCAAACCTGACGGTGCCAGATACTTCACGAATAAAATTTGGGTACCTAAGTACGGAGACATCAGGAATCTGGTCATGAACGAAGCTCACAAATCAAAGTACTCAATCCACCCTGGTGCTGACAAGATGTACCACGGACTGAAAGAGCTTTACTGGTGGCCCAACATGAAAATGGAAGTTGCCACTTACGTCGGTAAGTGTTTAACGTGCGCCAAAGTTAAAGCCGGATATCAGAAACCATCCGGTTTGCTTGTCCAACTGATAATCCTCGAGTGGAAATGGGAACGTATCGCCATGGAATTTCATCACCAAGCTACCGAAGAGCCGAAATGGCAACGATACTATTTGGGTTATCATCGATCTTTTAACGAAATCAGCTCACTTCCTACCCATGAAGGAAAAGGATTCCATGGAACGACTAACTACCCTCTACATGAAAGAGATATTCTCCCGCCATGGGACTCCCGTCTCAATCATCTCTGACAGAGATAGTCGCTTCACGTCTAACTTCTGGCAATCGTTGCATGAAGCCCTGGGTACTGAACTTGACATGAGTACTACTTACTATCCCCAGACCGATGGCCAGAGTGAACGAACAATCCAAACCCTGGAAGACATGCTGCGTGCATGCGCAATCGATTTTGGTAAAAACTGGGATGAACACTTGCCCCTATGCGAGTTTTCATACAACAACAGTTATCACACCAGTATTCAAGCTGCCCCGTTCGAGGCACTTTATGGTCGAAAGTGCCGATCTCCCATCTGTTGGTTTGAAGTTGAAGACATCCAAATTACCGATCCGGAACTAGTAATTGAGACCACCGAAAGGGTCTCGCAGATTTGAAACCGTTTGAAAGCCGCCCACGATCGTCAAAAGAGCTATGCTGACGTCTGATGAAAACCCCTACCATTCGAAGTCGGTGATAACGTTCTTCTGAAGGTTTCCCCTCGGAAAGGAGTCATCCGTTTTGGCAAACGTGGTAAGCTAAACCCTCGATACATTGGTCCATTCCAGATCCTCGAAAGGATTGGGCCCGTAGCTTACAGACTACAAATGCCAGCCGAACTTAGTAGCGTACACGGCATTTTCCGCGTCTGTAACTTGAAGAAGTGTCTTGCCGATGAATCGCTCGCCGTCCCTCTCGATGAAATTCAAGTTGACAAAACCCTTCACTTTGTGGAAGAACCTGCTGAAATCGTCGACCGCGAGGTCAAGAAGCTGAAACGAAGTCGAATCCCCATCGTTAAAGTTCGATGGAACTCCCGGCGCGGATCCGAGTATACTTGAGAACGTGAAGACAAGTTCAAAGCTAAGTACCCACACCTCTTTCCCAACCCAGCTCCAGTAGACGGCGCAGTCTGAATTTCGGGATGAAATTCCTTCAACTATGGGAGAATGTGACAACCCGTAAGTTTCCTAAGTCAAATCATATAATAATACGTGTAATTAACTGTTTCTGTGTGCATAAATCTATATTTTAGTTAACGTAGATAACGTATTATGCAACTATCCGTTAGTCTTGGCGTAACCCTAAATTAATATCTCGACGATCGACCATAAAAACAATGATATTATATATATATATATCCGATGGAATTTCAATAATAAGAAATATTCACCACAACGTATGTGGTTTAATATAAAAATAATTTTTATATTATCTTATCACTTTTATAGTATTTAAATTACATGCAAAGTTCGTAACGTTACTTCGACGTAAAAATATCCAGTGAACACTTGAGTTCATTTATTTATTTATCAGCTACGTCAAATAATAAACCCTGTAAATGTTTAGTGTTTTTATAACGAAAAACCATTAGGTTTTTATATAAACATTTAACGTCAACGTTTTTCACCATTCAACGCCATATATATTTAAACAAGACTTCTATCATTTCTTTTTCCTGAACTTTGATTTATTAACCTCCATGCATATCCATGACATGCATGATCAAATCCCATGTCACCTTTGATCCTATTATCTTTCACGATCAAAACCCGACACCCAACAACTTACAACTCTCATTAGTAGTAATCCACCACCTTTATCTAACCTACTACTAATCCACTAATAATTAAACCATACACTATTCACTTGCACCTTACCTAAACCAACACCATCATCACCTTAGCCACCCTAGAACCCTTACACATCCACCCTACTTGTACCAAGATTCCTTTGACGCTCCCTCATCTCCTTCTTGCTCCCTAGAACCGGCCCCCCTTGTTCCCTCTCCCTCCTTTATGGTTTTGACCACAAACCGCCACTCACACCCTCACTTGAACCAAACACTTCCTTTTCCTTTCTTTTTGTGTAATCATATATATACTACCTTAAAACAAAAACCCTAGATTTTCTATTACTTCACACCACAAAAATACACACACTCTTTCCCTCTCCTCTCAAACCCGTCGCTCTCTCTCTCTACTCTCTCTCTACTCTCTCTCTAGCTTTTCTTCATCAAATCTCCATAATACTTGAAGATCAAAGCTACTAGGAGCAACAAGGAAGCAAGATCTACCATCCTCCATCCATCTCCAAGTTTTTCTCAAGTTAGTAGATATTGTTTTCTTGATTTTTCACTAGTTATTCATGTTAACTAGTTATATTTTTCATCTAGAACTCCAACCACAAGTATTGGTTAAAAACAGTGACTTTTGACATGCATTTACTTCTATGCTCATAGTAACCTAAAACTATGTTTATGTTCATGTTAGATCTAGTATATCATGTGTTTCTACTAGTGATTTCATGTATTTTGAACCCCTCATACACTACATTATATAGATCTATAGAAAAACAAGTGTTATGATGATAGTATGTGTACATTGTGCCTTGGTTTTATGAACAAACCCCTAGATCCGAAATTTGTGACTCTTGGAACCCTAGGTCCGAAATTTTTAACATGTTAGAAGTTTATGGATAGCACCATACGACTTATTAATATGTTTGGACGACTAAATTTATAAAAATAACCCACTAAAAAGGCTCGGAAGCTATAGATAAATTGGGGCAATTTTTGGACAAAAACTTTGACCCCTTTTAAAGTAATTATTAAGTATGTTTTTAGTCATAAAAGCCCTAGTACAAGATCCTTTTTGAAAATAGCTAAATTTGGGGGAAAACGGGACCAAAAACGGACACTTTACAGACCCAGAAACCTCGTTTTTGTAAAGATAATCAAATAAATGTTACAAATGATCTTGAACACTTTTAGGGACTTAATATAACTTATAATAAGTTTACAAAATGTTTTGGTAGTTTACAAAGCTTTAGAACGAGTTACAGGATCAAAACCGGCTAAATCGCACACAAACCGACAAAACTAGGAACTTGGACTTTTGAACTTGAATTTTCTGATTTGATATGATTCTATGATGAAAATAAATGTGTATTTATTTATTAGATCATTTGCCTTAGTCAAATTTACAAATAACGTGAAATGCGGCTAAAACCAGCAAAAAACTTGTTTTGACCTTAAACCGTCATTTCTTCCTATAAAAGTCCTTTAAACTCATGAAATTTATTTGGAAATAAAAACAATTTCTAAACTAATTATTATCATTGAAATAAATAATATTTTATTTATCGCATGATAAATATTTATTTTCAATAAATATTTCCTTAAGGTCAACAATATCGGATCCAAACACCGGGTTACCATAACGTCAAGACTTGACCAACCAAATTGGAGTGACTTACATGTCAACCCAATTTCTATATTCTAAGTTGTCTTATAACATTGTATAGGACTGCTTACTTTCCTGTCTTACTGAATCATTTGCATTCAAGTGAGTTTTCACGACCCCTTTTCTTTAACTGTTTTAATACTTGGGGGAGAATTCGTACAACCATAAATCATTGCCTGACAAATAGATTACTTGTTACCTTATTGATTACATGAGCTTTTCTCGTCCAAATCCTATTGTATCATGCTTGTTCATGCTATGATAAAACCCCACTATTAGTTGAATCCGATTAATTTACAAAGAGAAACGATGACTCGTGGATAGATCTATTTGGTTAACGCCCCTGCTCTGATTGGTAGCTCCAATCCGAACTCCGTTTTAATAGTCAAAAGAGTACATACAGTTATATTTGGCCATGCGGTATTGTTGGACATAGTATCGTGAGTGGGTAATCAGTTAGTTTCAGAATTCAAGGTTCATGGTAATTTATAAAACAGTATCTAAACAAATTGTCAAACGATGGAATGATTCAATCAAACTTGTTTATCAAACTTTACATGCATGCTATCTAAACCTGTGAACTCACCAACTTTATGTTGACTCGTTTTAGTATATGAATTCTCAGGTGATTGAACCTCGCTGCATTCAGGACATCATATCATTTAGGACCTACATTTTTCTTATTCTAGAGTCATGGTCAAACCAAGCTGCACTTTTGGAGATTTCATTGCATAACACCTAATGGTGTCATGTTCTCAAATCTTTTTGAAATGTAATTGTTTTTGTAACAATTAAGACAAATATACTTTCACTACTATTTCTTCTGCAACTTTGAATGAAACTCCACATTTTTAATTAACTTAACTTAATAAACGGCTCTTGTTGTTTAATCATTTAGAGGTCGTTCTATGTAATCTTGACTGTGATCCATCTCGCTCGCACCCGATACAATAAATACCGGGGTGTGACACACAATATTTACTAATATTACTACTTGTTCAACTTAGGCACATGTATATAAGTATATATATAGTCAAAGTATAGGTTTGACCCGGAATTTTCAGACAGGTTGTCACATTCTCTCCCAGTTGAAAGAATTTTGTCCCGAAATTTAGTCCGAGTACTGGTGGAGGTGACATTGTCAAACAGACAAGGGTATTTCTAACGCATTTGATTCACACGTTCCCAGGTGTACTCTGGGCCTCGTCGAGAGTTCCAACATACTTTTACGATGGGAATGCGGCTATGTTTTAGTTCTTTGACCTCGTGGTCAAGGGTTTCTACGGGCTCTTCTACGAAGTGAAGGGTTTTGTCGACTTGAGTTTCATCAAGCGAGATGACGAGCGCTTCGTCGGATAAACACTTCTTAAGATTACAGACGTGAAAAACGTTATGAACACTACTTAACATGGCGGGTAGAAGTAGTTTGTAGGCGACTTGGATAATTGTTTCTATGATTTCAAAATGACCGATGTAACGAGGTTTAAGTTTACCTCGTTTTTCGAATTTGATGACACCTTCCCAAGGTGACACTTTCAGCATGACGCGGTCGCCCTTTTCGAACTTCTATGGTTTACGGAGATTGTTGGCATGGCTCATTTGTCCATCTCGAGCGGATTTTAAGCGATTCTTGAGTTGGAATATCTTCTCGGTTGTTTCAAAGATTAGCTCGGGACATGTTAACTGACTTTCTCCAATTTCAGTCCAACAGAGCGGTGATCTGCACTTTTTCTCATAGAGTGCTTCGAATAGAGCGGCTTGAATGCTCACGTGATAACTATTGTTATAGGAGAATTTCTCAAGTGGAAAGCGGTCATCCTAATTAGATCAAAAGTCAATCACACAGGCT
Source organism: Deinandra increscens subsp. villosa (assembly GCA_039602395.1). NCBI lineage: Eukaryota > Viridiplantae > Streptophyta > Magnoliopsida > Asterales > Asteraceae > Deinandra > Deinandra increscens. The sequence goes on along the minus strand of JBCNJP010000007.1, from coordinate 51,624,287 downwards.
CGCAACATATCCTCGAGTGTTTGGATGGTTCTCTCACTTTGGCTACTGTTTGCGGATGGTAGACGGTACTCATGTCGAGGTGAGTACCCAAAGTTTTCTAGAGAGATTGCCAGAAGTTGGCACTGAAATGATAGTCGCAGTCAGAGATGATAGAGATAGGCACTCCATGTTGTGACATGACTTCTTTCATATAGATCTTTGTCAGTCTCTCCATGATGTCGGTCTCCTTGATTGGCAGGAAGTGCGCTGATTTCGTTTGTCGATCTACTATTACCCAAATAGCATCGCATCCTGATCTAGCTCTTGGTAGCTTGGTGATGAAGTCCTTAGATATCTCTGATAGGGTCGTGGGAGTACTCCAGTCTCTTAATAGCTTCTATCTTATTGGGAATCTACGTGAATACCTTTGTTTTTTATCATATGTCCTAAGAAATGAACTTCGCGTATCCAAATTTCGTATTTGGAAGATTTTGCGTACAGCTCTTCCTTCTTTAGTAATCCCAAGATAAGTCTCAGATGTTGCTCGTGTTCTTCCTTACTACGTGATAGATCAGAATATCATCGATGAACACGATAACGAATTTATCCAAGTAAGGTTTGCACACACGGTTCATTAAGTTCATGAACACTGCTGGTGCGTTGGTCAAACCAAACGTCATTACTAGAAACTCGTAGTGGTCGTAGCGTGCTCTAAACGCTGTCTTTGATACGTGTCCATCTCTTATTCGAAGTTGGTGATAACCCGATCTCAAGTCGATCTTGGAGTAGTAGCTTAATCCTTGGAGTTAGTCGAATAAGTCGTCGATTTCTTGGTAATGGATAAATCCTTTATCTAACAACTCTTGTAGTTGGCTAAATAATTCCTGCATATCGTACGCTGCAAGAAGGTAAGGGGATTTGGCGACGGGGGCGGCTCCGGGCGTTAAGTCGATGCGAAATCCTACTTGTTGAAGGGGTGGTAAACCGGGTAAGTTCTTCAGGGAATACTTCGGACCGTTGGTACTGTATTCAACACTTTTCTCCTTAGGCTCCTTCTACACGACGTGTGCTAATATGGCGTGGCGTCCTTTCCAAAAGAATTTTCGTGCTTTCATACTAGATATGATGTTTAGCTGGGCTCCACTCTTTTCGTCTTGCACATTAAGAGTATTGCCGTCTGCTAGTGGCACTTAAACTATCTTATCATGACAGAGGATTTCAGCATGGTTCTTAGCTAACCAATCCATTCCGATGACAACATCGAAGCTTTCTAACTCGACTGTCATTAAGTCGATGTCGAACGAATGTTCGGAGAGTTCCTAGTGAACATCCTTTGTAGATTTCTCCAGTTTCTATAATCTTACCATTTGCTAATTCTACGCTAAACTTAGTGTCTAACGCAACAGGGGTGATTTCGAATATTTGACTAAAATCGATAGACACGAAGCTTCTATCGGTACCATTATCGAATAATATGGAGGCATAATTGGTTTGTTAGTGCAAAATGTGTGTGTGTATCAGTTAGTATTGTTAGTTGTTTGAGTTAGAAGAGTTAAATAATGTCGAGGGTAGAATGTGTAGTTTGTTAATACTTGAGGGTCTTTTATGTGAGATAATATATCTCACATTTAACTCATATACAAATTAAGAGATTCAGTGAACTCAATATGGAGGTCCGATCTACCTCCGATCTACCTCCGATCTACCTCCGAAGTAGAGGTTCGGACAAAGGGGGCTCCGAACTGGTATGCTTATATATATATGTTTTGAAGGTTCGGAGCAGTGGAACTCTGGCATAACCGTTTTCTGTGAGCTTTATCTTTTGGAGGAGGAGTTTTTGATCTCGATTTTCAGAGAGTTCTGTGTATTAGATCATGATTAGAGGCTGTAATCGAGTTCAAATCATGTAAACATCGATCAATTGGAGCTATAAACTGAGATTTATTTACGATTTTGTGTTCTTAGTTTCGGGTGAACTTTCGGTCCGATTTCGGTGTACAAATCACTAGATCCGAAGCGAATCGTGTTTTCAATTGGTATCAGAGCAACTCAGGCGTGATTTTACACCTTTTTTCGATCGAAATCGGCTTCAGTTTGATGAATTCGATTCAAGTTTGACTTTTACAAAGTCAAACTGTTAAGTTTGAATCTGAAATTGAGGTTCAATTCGTGTTTGTTTATGATATTGATCAATTCCAGCAGTTTTCTTATGTCAACACGAATCTATTACACGTTTTGGAATAGAATTTGGTGAAGTTTTTCTTAAAATCACGAAATCAAAGTGAGCTTCATGTGTTCTTCATCATCTTCCATGGTGATTTCTGTAATTCTCAACCATTTCATGTAAATTTGGTACCTACAGACTCGGTTCGATAATACGAAGCTAATGCAACGATCCGTTTTCAATTTGGTTGAGTTTTGAGAAGATCACAAAATCACCACCTTTATCATTCGCCGGAATCTTTTCGTTCAGGCTTTAAACCTCATCAAAAGCTAGCAACAATGGTGCTAGTTTGATTCATCTCGATCTCACGAATCCGTAGCAACTTACGGATTAATTTTTCGTTAAGAATTGAGAGAGATATGATCGATTGAAGTTTGGGTTTTTGAGTGGCCGGAAAAACGAATTTTTTGCCGGAAATCTTCTTTGCCGGCGGTTTCTTTCGCCGGAAGAAAAAAAAGGGGGAGGAGGTTCTCAATCGACTAATTTGTCTTTACTTGACAAATTCCATTTTTTACCCCTCAACTTTTGAAAAAAAAAAGGTTTAGATAAATAAGTTATTTTCTTAAAAAAAGGTTTTAACTAATACTCTACTAGGACTTTAAAAAAAAACTATAAAATTTTCTAAAACAAAATAAAACATTTTTTTTTTAATTTCACTAGTTTTAAATAACATTTAAAAAAAAATTATTACAAGTTTTTGTGTTTGTTGAATTGATTCGTGAACACAAAATATTTTTGCGTTTGTCGAATCATTCAACAAACATAAAATTTCGTTCGTTTTTGGTTTGTTTTTTACCGGGTTATTTTTTCTGTTGCTTGTTTCTTTTCTTAAATCCAAACAAAAATTAAAAACATTTTGTCTTTCAAAGTTTTTTTTAAAAGAAAATATTAAAATTTTTACAAAAATATAAAATCAAACATCAAAAACAAATTTTCAAGTGAAATCATTTCAAGGTGCATATTCAAGTGACATTTTGGAAGGCTTGGGATTTTTCATCTAGTATTTTTTTTTAGATTTAAAGGAAGCGGGTTCACAATTCAAAGTGTTTCTTTGGTGTGATTACAAGAAGATGACAGGTTATTATCGGTATTCATTTTCTGATACTTTGATGATTTTCAAAAGGATTGATAGTGAAGTTCCAATGCTACTTCAGTTTGATGATTATCACAAATGGAAAGGTCAATTTGAAGTGTTCTTGGTTGGTATACACAAATATCTTTGGAATCCAATTCAAGATGGATATGAGTTCCCAGTTATTAAAAATATAACAAAAGGAGGTCTAAGAATATCACCACCAAAGATACTATCAGAGTTGATTGAATATGAGGTTATAGATCATGATAGAGAAAAGATAGCTTATTATGCTTTGATGATGGCATTATCTAAAGAGATCCTCTGTCAGTTCAAACAGTTCAAGACTTCGAAAGAGTTATGGGATGCTCTTGCTCAGAAATATGCTGAAATGAATGAATCCGGAAAGAAGATTGACATTCAGAAATCTAAACCCTGTGCAAATTGTGAGATTCTGACAAAAACGTGTACTGAATATACTACAAAACTTGACAGTTATCAAGAACAAAACACAAACGGTGTTTTTCTGGAAGAAACTACGATGTTTCCAATTCAAAAGTTATCTTCTGACATATCATTGACATTCTCTGAAAGGATTGCATTGAAAGAGAACAAAATTCTTTAGAAAATAGATAGACTTGTCAAAGGTATTCAAAGTGACAAGGAAAAGATCGAGATAGAAAAAGTGTTTGAGGATGTCCACGTTCACAAAAACAAAGACATTCCAATTGAAGAAGTTCAAAAAGATGGTTTTTCAAAAAGTGAAGCTGCTGAGAATGAATTGAAGCTTAAGCATGAGAATGCGGAGTTGATTGCAAAAGTTTCAAAGCTGATTGAAACAAATGATGATTTGATAAATGAAGTTGAGAAATGGAAGAAAGAAGCAAATGACATGGCTGTAGTTTTTGATGATTTGTTTGCAAAATCAAAGATCAAACTTGAAGGTCTAGAAAATGATGTTGCTGATCTTAGTGCTAAAGAATTAAGCCATCAAGAGGATAACACGAAGCTGTTAGATGCTAAAGCTGAATTGCTTTGTGAAAACAAGCTTTTGAAGCAGAATGTTGAGATTTATAAACAGAAATGGGAAAAGGTTGTTCAAGAAACATATGATGCTCATGATCAGTTGAGGAGAGAAAAATTTACTCTGAATAGAACAACAGAAGAACTTATTGCAACACAAAAAGAGTTGGCTAAAGCGCAAAAGAAAATTGCAGACATGAAGATTGAGGTTTGTGATTTCAAAAGGCAGTTGCATAATCTCAATAATTCATCGTCTTTCACAAACTTTTTGTGCAAGAAGGAGAATTTTCAACAGATTTTCGGTGATGTTATTCTGAAAAGTGTTCCACCTCCTGTGGTTATTGAAAATTCTATCAATACTTTGAAAGCAACCGAAGAAGTTCATGATTATTCAAAGTTTGCTGATAATTCTTCAGAGAAGAAGAAGTCAAAGTTGCAGAAGAAAAATGAAGAGAATTTTGATGCTAACAAGCGAACTAAATTTGTTTCAGGTTCCATATTGCTTGATAAGGAAAAGGTTTTTGACGGCAATCCAGGAAAAGTGAAAGTCAACAAATTGTCGGAGATTGTGATTGATGAATCTTTGCTTTCCAATAAAAATGATTTAAATGCCATCAAGGATGAGTTTTCTCGACTTGCTTCACAAGGTCATGAGAAGCCTAAGTCGGTACCAGATAAATCTAAAAATAATGGTGGTCTGGGATATGAAAGCAAATACGAGAATATGAATGTTGGAAATGATCTCCAAGATGTGCTTGAGATAGAAGAAATTGTCGAGGATATCAAGGTTCACAAAGAAAAGGAGATTCCACTTGAGAATCATATCTTATGTGAACCTGATGCTGATTTTCTGTCAACGAATTTTAAGTTAGAGAGTCTAGAGAGTGATTCTTCTCAACATTCTACAATGTCAACAGAATCCATGTCATCTCCTAAGTCGGTTGATAGGAGAGCTTGCTTTTACTGCAACAAGACGGGACATGTGATTCGTGATTGTGCTACTCGAAAAAGGTTTTCACGTGGTTCATATCGATCGTCATCATCTGATTCAATGATTCTTAATGAGGTACCTATTAGACAAAATCAGAAAAACCAACGAAAGCCAGCTCATCAGAAGCCGGTTGTTGGTAGAACCTCAAATTATGATGATTGGTCACCACAGTTTTCAAAACCAACACATTTTTCAAAAAGAAAACAAATTTTCAATAATGATTTTAAAATGCCTTATTCAAATGAGTTTTCATATTATGGGCATCGACAACATCACTCAAAACCTGAGAAAATGTTGGTCGAAGAGTTGCTGAATATGGTTTTCAACAAGTCAAAGTTTTTCAATGGTTCTGATTCGCATCGGGCGAAATCGTCTAAACCATTTTGTTCTTGGAAACAGAAAATGGCAACCTCGGCGGGAAACGATTTTGTTGAGGATACGGGACGACCCAAGCCGGTTTGGGTTCCCGTATTTAACTAAAAGTTGTTTGAGGTTGTGTGCAGGATGCTTCAAGAAGACCTATTAGTGATTGCAAAGTTGCTGATAGTGGACTCATTTTGCTTAAGTTAGCGTTTCACAGAGTTGATATTTCACAAACATTTTTGAGAAAAATGATTTTTTAAAATCTAAAAATCCGAGGTATCCGTGTTAATCGATCAATTTTATTTTCTTTCCTTTTATTTTCTTTCATATCTTTAGGGGGAGAAATTTTGGAAAATTAAAAAAAATAGAGTTTGTTGAATTTTAGGGGGGAAATATTTGAAAACCACAAAAATAGTGTGATGTTTGTTTCCTTTATGAAAAATATATAAAAAATGAAAAAAATGGAAAAAAAAGAAAAATCTCAAAAAGAGAAATTGATCCAACCATGTGAGAAATGATGGTACATCAGCATACGTTATCTGCCATGCATAAAGTAGAAAGAAAGGCTGTAGGTACTTGCTTGACTTGACTGAATGTGCTGAGTAGTCTGATGTATGCGAGTATGATATAAAGATAATGCTTGCTTGATAATTGTGGTTACAAATCATGATGGGTACTGTGCATATCTGGCAAAATAAAATGAGAAAATACCAAAAACAGAATAAAGAGATGTTCTGGTGTATGCTTGCTTTATTTTGAAAAAATTCAACTTGTTTGATTTTCTTTATTTTGTCAAACGATCGGACTTTCTCTGCGTATCGAAAGATCGACCTAATCGTTGTTCGTTTGACGTTCTGCTTTATTTTCTTTGGTGTTTCGTATAATCCATCGGACTCTCTCTGCGTGTACGTGAGTACCGACCTGATTGTTGTTGGATTATACAACTTCTGCTTTATTTTACATTTCTTATTTTCCTAAACAATCAGACTTTCTCTGCGTGCCTACCAGCCGACCTGATTGTTGTTTGTTTAGGGTTCTGCTTTCTTTTTGCAAGAAACACCATGAACTTGATATCTCTATGGCATTTGATTCTGTATAAGCAAGTTTACAATATCAGTATGAGAAATCTGCTGCGAGTAACTTGGCTTGAATAAAAGAAAAATACAAAAATATGAAATAAGCAGTTTGCCAGTATTCCTGATTGTGTGGGTATCATGTTATCAATGCTCGATAAATACACTTAATTTCATATCAGAAAGCTATAGACAATGACCTGCTTTAGCTGAAATAAACCAAATGGTTGTATTCTCAGTCAGCTTGACTTGCATGCTTAGTATTTTGAAATTGCAGTGTGTACGATGTGTTATGTCTGATATGATCTCATGTTGTGATCTTTCTCACCAAAAACAAAAATAGAGTTTAATTCTATATTGCCATTATGTTTCAGTTTATGAAAAAAAATCAAAAAGATTTTTAGTGTGTTTTGATATAAACTTTGTAAAATCCAAAAATATTTTCTTTCTACTTTGTTTTTGATCTGATCGATACGGGATACAAAAAATTTTCAAATCTAAATGTCTTGGTTTCTCCAAAGGAGGAGTTTTTCTTTCAAAATTACAGTTATGTTTGGAAAAGAAAAACACACTTTTGCTTTCTAAAGGTTGCTGGTTAAAATCATCAAAGTCTTTCAGATAAAGATCTCAGAATGGATTAGTTGTCAAAGAGTTTATCACTTTCAGAAAGAGTTCAGTTGACTTAGTCCTGTTCCAGCCGTGTCTGCCCTACATCAACTAACAACAGATTCAAAGAGTTTGAATATCTGATACAGCACACGTCAAGGGGGAGTTTGTTAGTGCAAAATGTGTGTGTGTCGTGTGTGTATCAGTTAGTATTGTTAGTTGTTTGAGTTAGAAGAGTTAAATAATGTCGAGGGTAGAATGTGTAGTTTGTTAATACTTGAGGGTCTTTTATGTGAGATAATATATCTCACATTTAACTCATATACAAATTAAGAGATTCAGTGAACTCAATATGGAGGTCCGATCTACCTCCGATCTACCTCCGAAGTAGAGGTTCGGACAAAGGGGGCTCCGAACTGGTATGCTTATATATATATGTTTTGAAGGTTCGGAGCAGTGGAACTCTGGCATAACCGTTTTCTGTGAGCTTTATCTTTTGGAGGAGGAGTTTTTGATCTCGATTTTCAGAGAGTTCTGTGTATTAGATCGTGATTAGAGGCTGTAATCGAGTTCAAATCATGTAAACATCGATCAATTGGAGCTATAAACTGAGATTTATTTACGATTTTGTGTTCTTAGTTTCGGGTGAACTTTCGGTCCGATTTCGGTGTACAAATCATTAGATCCGAAGCGAATCGTGTTTTCATGGTTGAGTAGAAACGCACTCGTCACTGTGTTGCATGATTGGAGTTCTGGTTCTTTGCCTTCGGGCAGTCCCTCTTGCAATGACCATTGGCACCACAATTGAAGCATGCACGATCTAGGAAATTGCAAGTAATGTGGCCCTTGGCCTTGCAGTGGGTGCAAAAGATATTTTCGCAGTCGAGGGTGTGGTGAAGGTTGCACTTGTTGCACAAGGGTGCATCACCAGTGTAACTTGATCGTCTATGCTCATGTACGGGGGAAGTAGCATCATAGATCTTCACTGGTTCCAGGTTCTTCTCAGGAACCTCTTCCGAGTTCTTATCGTTTATGATCTTCCAGAAACCTCGTTTCCTTTTGTTGTCCGACTCCGTTCTTGATGAGGTGGTCGCATTGACCTCTGTAGTTTTGGTTTCGGGATTCTTCTTAGCGAAGGCTACACCCTGGCGAGTGGCTTGGTATACTAGGCTTGTGCTAGACGCACGGCTTCTAGAAAAATCCCCTTCCTTGACGCGCAAATAAGGGTGTCATAAAAAATCTCTCGAATTGTTGAATATTTAATAGGTAGATGACGCCCATTTTTGCGTGTCATAGAATAAGTGTCAAATTAAGTAAAAAAAAACACGGAGGACATATAAAATCCGCGCGTCAAGAATAAGTTTCGTCTTTTAATTTTTTTTCCCGCCAAACGTAATGTACGGATTTTCTAAATCCCGCCGCTATACTTAGGGTTTTTTTCCCTTTTCACCAAAACACTCTCCTTTTGTCATCACTCCCTCCATCTCACCAAAACACCCTCTTCTTCTCTGTCCACGAGAATCGGCGCTGATCTAGTTTCGCCGGCGACCTAGCTCCAGCGTGTGCAGAGTCGTCTTCTCTGTCACATCCCTCCTCCAGTTGCAATTTGATTCGAGACTGGCCACCATAAAACAATTTCAGGTATGTAACCCTAGAATTGGTCCTACTGAAATCATACCACGAACCCTAGAATTGCTCACTTCTTTCTTAGCCCCCTGACTATCGACTGTAACCCTAGAATTGGTCCTACTGAAATCATACCAGGAACCCTAGAATCGCTCCTACTGAAATCATAGCACAAATCATTGTTTAATTGCTCTTACTAAAATTTGTTATAGATACCTTGAATTCTTGGTATGTATTAGATTTCTTTTACATTCTTGTTATAGAGAATTTCCGTTTCCCTTAACTTGATGTTTAAAGCTTTGATATCAAAACTGAGCTAATAATTGCGAATTTCCCAATCAAACATTATTGCTGGTTTGGATATCATGATTTGGTCTCTGAGTGATGTGATTATATACAGCCTGTGAACCATCTTCTATGATGTTTTCATGAACATTAAGAAATTTGATATAGTACAGGCTAGTCATACATCAATATTGTGTCTTCGATAACATCCAAAACTTAAAAACATTTGTAACCATGTTGCATGACCAAAAATTTAGAGCAACTGTAACTGCCTATATATTATACCATCTATAGCCATATTGCATTACCAAAATTTTATAGCATCTGCATCTGGCTATACATCTGGACTATTATATGCATCTTCCATCAGAAAGTTACACCAAAAGGTTAGGGCCATTGTTTATGCATCATATGGCCAATTACATGCTGAGCCAAAGTAGACAAAAGTGAGCTTCTTGTTTCTGTTGCTCGGAGATGGTTCTAATCACGCTTTTCCTTTGCTTTTTTACCTGGTGCCCTGCTAGTTTATGTAAATATCATAATGGTTCACGTTAGTTGACATTGAATTGAATTTCAAGTAATTTAAGTAATTATAACTTATGAAACTTTTATAAATAAATACTTGGTTTGAATTGTTACATAATATAATGTACCAAGTAAAGTAGATATAACAGTAGCAGCACTAATATACCAAGAGCAGTACTGAAACAACACTGAAGAACAATATTAATATTTCCAATTGTAAAGCCTATTCTTATCTGATAATATGTAAAGTTTACGCTATAGAAACTGTGACGCCAGTACAAGTAATATAACCTACAACAGTAGCAGTACTAAAGCGAGCCTAAACAATAACAAAGATGACAAAAACAGTACTAATATAACTTTCAGTGAAGAAAATAAGTAATACAACAGAAATGAACTTAAAAAAAGGTAACAGACAAACCTCCCAGCAGAAGAGAGTAGAAGGCCGGCGAAAATGTACGCAGACCTACAGATAAGTATAAGAAATAGAATTTACAACAGAGAATGAAGTAATAAATACATTATAATTGTCAATATATACCTACAGACGGAACAAGAAATTTCGTTAACTGATTTTCAAATGCATGAATTAGTTAGCAATGATTAAAAGGGGTATATTAATTTTTGATTACTGAGACTTCAAAATTTAATGCAGAATATGACTTTCAAGAGATTTTTAACACAAAGTCGCAATGCAACATACGTAGACATTAGTAAACATCATCAACTATCTTCGAAGTTAAAGTTAAAATGCTTAATCTTGAAGATTAAGTACTTGACACACAACATTTATTAAATAGAAAGCTAGTATGTACAGATATAATTTCAGAATTAAGAATTCACAATATATGAACTATTATACATAAAACAACAAACCTATTGTTGTATCTGATCATATTAATATTTTCTGGATTCAGGATGCTTATAGAAAGTGTTGGCTTTTCTATCCTATAAAAGTAGTTATTACATATTACACTTCACTAATGTAAATAATTAATTAACTAATTACCCTTTTTGTCTAACATGAAGAATAAATTAGTAACAGTTAATTAACCTGGATTAATAGAAGAAATTAATTACACTTCACTAATTTAAATAATTAATCAACTGATTACCCTTTTTGTCTAGAAACATGAAGAATAAATAGTAATAGTGAAATTTCGCAACTTTTCATGCCTGAAGTTTATGCAAATTTATCATTTTCAAGTTTTTATCTGACCAATGTGCGGCATGTACTTGACACGGCCTACAAATCAAAGTTCTCACTACACAAATACATGCTTATAAAACTGGCCAAATTGATAAGATGTGACATTCGAGCCATTAATTGTAAAAATTGATGCTTTGCCCCATTCAATAAAACTGACAATCGCTCTGTTAAACATGATGAACAGTAGATTGTCACTCACGAATCAGTTTTCATAAATGTATATTTATTAAATATCCAGAATTTCTAGGTATAAATAAGAAACAGTTTTGTTGAAATATTTGAGGTATTTTTGTTGGATCCTAATGAATTGAAAGGTGTGTTAATTGAATATGTAAATTGAGTTGTAAAGGCGAAAAATCTAACATAAGAAATTGTAATAACCCCGTGATTTTCTAGTCCAGTCAATGAGCATTTTATCCAAAATGATTTGTGGCTGCTTGTTTAAGTTGATTCGGTATTTGATTATTTTTTTGCTATACATAAAACTTCTATCATTTTCAAGGCCAATCGACATGGATTCGAGCTAGTAGAAAGAGTTAGAGAGCCAGACTACGTGGTAAGTTTATTTATATGCGTTTGTGCTTCCATGTTCTTGATGCTTGGAATATCTTGAATTTTTCTTAACACACACATATACAGGTTCTACTTACACACACAGCAGCAGCTTGAAGTGCCCCCAGATTTCTGAATTTCTTTATAAAAGTGTGATCGTCAGTGGCAAGGTAAAGTTAACTAGCAGCCTTATACAAAAATTTGTGATTAAAGTTAGAAAAATAGTCCAGATTAAACATAGAATAAATAATCATAATCAATGAATACACCTGTTTATGGCAGATATATGGCTGCCCTGTCCTGGTCAACAAATTAAACAACAAACATATTATTAATCTCTATAGCACTCTTAAATAATAAACTATTACAATAAATAATCATAACCAAGATGTAGTTAGTAAAACCGAAAGTTTTTTACAAAAGTTCAGAGTTTGAGCAAAGTAATATTATTTTCAGCAAGAGACAAAATTTTCTGCAAGTTTTTTTATAAAATTGTATAATTTTCAGCAAGAGACAATTTTCAGCAAGTTTTTTTTATAAAAGTTCAGATTTTGAGCAAGAGACAAAATTATCAGCAAGTTCTTTTATAAAATTGTATAGTTTTCTGCAACTTTCAGCAAGTTTTTTACAAAATTTTCAGCAAGTTTTTTATAAAAGTTTTTACAAAAGTTCAGAGTTTTTTATAAAAGTTTTTTACGTGAATGTTGCTAGTACTTTCCACGTGCTAGTGTGGCTGATGACAAACGGTTTGATGGAGTTTTTTGGGTGATTTGGGAATAGCATGTGGATAAAGGCTGGTACTTTCCACGTGCTAGTGTGGCTGAAAAAAAGATTTTCTGTGAGTGCAGTGTTGCTGTTAAAAAAAAGATTTTCATAGGTTTAGAGATGCTATTAAAAGGTGTATTTTTTGTATGTGTCAGTGTGTGTGTTCATGTTTAGTGAGGATTTGTTGGTGAAAGGGTTTGAGGCTGTTTAAAGGTTTAGATTTCGTAGGTGTAGCTTTCATTTGCTTTTGTAGTCTTAAGGAGTGATATGCTATGGAAATGTTTATAGGTTTAGGCTTTGTTGCTATGGCTTTCCTTTAATTTTGTATTTTTTAGGAGTTAAAAGATGGCCTCGCACCACCTATTGCTATGATTAGCATTGGTTGTTTTGAATGTTTTCTTTAGAGTATCCATCTGTGATCACAGTCTTGGCAATTTTTAGTTGTGTTATTACCAGTTATTAGTTTAGGTTTCATGAAATCGTTGGTTCATTTTTTTCAAACTTAGTTGATATTAAAGGAAGTGTTGGTTATATGTGCTATCATATCCGTCAAATGCTTTACAAAGGAATAGGGCAGTGGCTATTGACCGGATAATGACAAAAATATGCGTAAAGTTGACATTTTCAGCAACTCTTGGGTCAAAGTTTAAACTTATGTGGTCAATTCTTTGTTACCTATAGGATTTTGATAGAACTTGTACTCGTATGTTGACAGTCTATGGAGTATCTGGTTCATTCCTTATGCTAATTCGGAACAGAAAGGAAGATAGGAGTTCTGTAAAAATTATCCCACATTTGATAGTTGGTGCTTGTGTCTCATCTGCTGCAAAGACTTGAAGGGTTAAATCTTTAGGTTAGTAACTTAGTATTTTATTTATTTTTTGTATTAGATATCTGATTCCTCTCAATTCCTCTCATATGAATCTGTTTCTAATTTTTTTATAATTCTATATAGATTCCTCTCAACTCATCTCAAATGAATCTGTTTAATCTTTGGTCCACATTTCCACTGTGTTTCTTGTATTAGATCAGATCATGAGGCTATTTTTATAGGTTATACTTGCTTATATGATTTGTTAGTGTTTATAACTTGCTGCTAGCCTGTTGTTATTCATATAGTCTATATTTAGGCTGCTATAGCTGTTTGTATTAAGAATTTTACTTGCTGAATGCCTGAATGCTGATTTTCTGTTGTTTATATTAAGAATTTTGGCTGCTGTTGCTATTTGTTTTTATAACTGTTGCTGTTCGTGTCTGTAATGTTGTTGCTGTATTGCTGACTTGCTGAATGCCTGTAATGTTGTTGCTGTATTGCATTTGAATGTGATTATTTGTATTATAAAGTTATAACCTGATGTTGCTGTTGTTGTATTTAACTAGAACATAGGTTAGATATATTGATTGGTATGAATATATATGGTTTAGTTCTTTAGTTTTAGCACGTGACAACTTCTAAAAAAAGACCATTTAAGCCCCTATTAGTGAAATTGCACTAATAAAAAAGTGTACACGTTTTCACCATTTTTTTTCAATTAAATCACATATTTACAAAATACTTAAATTTTAGGGTTGGATCCTCTTACATTTCTTGATGTTAGATTACTTATACTATGTGATATGTATGATTTGCTAAAGTAAACATTTTGAAAATTACCAAAATAATAAAAAGTAGACATTTTGAAAATGTTCCATTTTAGTAAATGTTTTGCTAAAGTATATTAGTTGATACATGTTCTTTCTAAAAAAAACATTGCCCTTGTGTATAGTGATTTGCTTAAATTAAAGTTTAAGTATAAAGAAGTAACCTTTTTGTTTTCTTTACTTTAGCTAAGGTCATGGATAAATCATGGATGTCGTTGGGTAGATTATCAAAAGAATATGATGAGGGTGTTAATGCCTTTTTAGAGTTTGCGCAAAGTAATAATCCAAAGTCAGATGTTATACCCTGTCCTTGTGTAAATTGTATCAATCTATGTCCCAGCTCAATTTATAGTGTGCGCTTTCATTTGTTTGCCAATGGGTTCGATAAAAAATATACGGTTTGGTCTTTCCATGGAGAAGGTTCTCCTCCGGTTGAAGTTAGATGCCCTGATGAATCTAAACGTCCCGTGTTTGATTATACAAAGGAAATGTTACATGATGCCTTTGCTTATGTGGAGAAAGAACTTGATTCATTGAAATCACTTCTTGAAGAATGTGATAAGCCACTTTACGAAGGGTCAAAGCATAACGCACTTAGTGGATTAATGATATTTCAAAAGTTGAAGGGTCAGTTTGGCTGGTCAGATACTAGTTTTAATGCTTTGTTAGGTGCCTTAAAAATTGTTTTACCTGCAAAGAATACAATCCCTAGCTCGATGTATGAGGCAAAGAAGTTGCTAAAAGGAATAGGTCTACAATATGAGAAGTTTCATGCGTGTGAAAATGATTCTGTTCTATTCTGGAATGAACATAAGGATGCTTCTGAATGTCCAACTTGTGGGACATCTCGTTGGAAGAAGAAAACCAAAAACGTGTTGAGAAAAGTTTTGTGGTATTTTCCTCCCATCCCTAGATTTAGAAGAATGTTCTCGTCACCGAAGATTGCCCATGACTTAACTTGGCATGCACAACGTCAGGTCATTGATGGTAAGCTAACTCATCCTCGCGATTCCCCCTCTTGGAAGCTTGTTGACAACACATGGAAAGAATTTGGAAGAGAAAATCGGAATCTTATATTAGCCTTGTCTGCTGATGGTATCAATCCTCATAAGTCATTAAGTTCGAAGCATAGTTGTTGGCCGGTTACCCTAATAACATATAATCTACCTTCTTATTTGTGTATGTCAAGAAAATTCATGATGTTGACTCTATTGATATCAGGTCGAAAGCAACCTGGTAACAATATTGACGTCTACTTGGCACCGTTGATAGCAGATCTCAAACTCTTATGGGAAACTGGCGTTAGGACATTTGATACTTATAAGAAAGAATATTTCAATCTAAGAGCAATATTACTGTGGACTATAAATGACTTCCCCGCATATGGTAATCTATCGGGGTGTGTTACCAAAGGTTATAATGATTGTCCAATATGTTTTGAGAATACTTGCTCACAATGGTTGCCTAATTCCAAAAAAGTATGCTTCCTTGGGCATAGAAGATTTCTCTCACCTAAACATCCTTTTCGTAAACGAAAAAAAGACTTCAACAACGAACAAGAGAAAGATGTGCCAAAGAAACTATTATCATGTGAAGAAATTTACGACTACTTGGCGCGGTTTAAGAATACATGGGGGTAAAAGATAAAGTCAAAGAAGGAAAAGTCAAAGACGAAGAAGTCAAAGAAGAAAAACCCAAAAAAGAAAAAAGAAATTATCGATGAGAGAGCTAAATTTTGGCATAAAAAGTCAATATTTTTTGAACTTGAATATTAGAAGAAGTTGCTTGTTCGTCATCAGTTAGATGTTATGCACATAGAAAAAAAATGTGTGTGAGAGTGTTTATGGGACACTGCTAAATTTGCCTAACAAGACGAAGGATGGGTTAAAAGCACGACAAGATCTTGAGGATCTAGGCATTAAGCCTGAATTACAAACTCAACCAAAAGGGAATCGGGTTTATCTTCCGCCTGCCATGTACACATTGAATAGCTCGGAGAAACATCTATTTTATGATACATTGTCCAACATAAAAGTGCCTGATGGGTATTGCTCCAATTTCAAGAATCTTGTGGCTGATGATGTTTCAAAGATGAATGGTTTGAAGTCTAATGATTGCCATGTACTAATGCAACAACTTCTTCCATTTGCAATTAAAGGGGTGTTAAATGTGAAAGTGAGGAAAACAATCATAAGCTTGTGTCATTTATTCAACGAGTTGTGTAGTAAAGTTGTTGATGTTAGTAAGCTAAGCAAGTTGCAAAGTAATATCGTATCAACCTTGTGTTTGCTATAGAAGTATTTTCCTCCTTCGTTTTACGATGTCATGATTCTCTTGATGGTGCATTTAGTTAGAGAGGTGAGGTTATGTGGCCCGATTTATTTTAGGTGGATGTATCCATTTGAGAGATTCATGAAAACACTAAAAGGGTATGTACGAAATCATCATCGGCCCGAAGGCTGCATTGTAGAATGTTATGTGGCAGAGGAAGCCTTAGAATTTTGCTCGGCCTACTTAAAAAAGGGTAACTCAATTGGAAATCCTCATGAACGTGTTGATGAAAGGATCTGCACCGGCAAGCCTTTATTGGGGGCTACGATCGATGTTATGGATACTAAGTTACTTGATGAAGCTCATCTTTATGTATTGCGAAACACTGCTGCTGTGGAACCATACACCGAGTAAGATAAATCTAATTTTTTTTATTTTATATATATAATAAATAACAATTATTCTAAGTTCGAATATGATCTAGGCAACATATGTTGAAATTTAAGGATCTTAACCCGCGTCGAAACAGCACATGGTTGCAGAGCCAGCATAGTCGGACATTCATTAGCTGGTTTAAGAATGAGGTTTTATTGTTATTCTTTCTTTCTATTAATAATTTTGATAAATCAAAAGATATTTTTTAGTTTTATTTTAATTACCTTAAATTATTTCCAATAGGTTGAAAAACGTTTGGCTAATGGGGAAGATATTTGCGATAGTGTTCGTTGGTTGGCCAAAGGGCCTAATTTTGTTGTCAATAAATATAACGGTTTTGTCATTAATGAGTATAAGTTCCATACAACCTCTCGAGATGAATCTAGAACCACTCAATGTAGTGGAGTATCCATAGTCGCACATACTATGCAGATTGCTAGTGCAAAAGACTCAAATCCCGTGTATGGCGCTGTTACTTATTATGGTCGTATAAAGGAGATATGGGATCTTGATTATCGCATGTTTACAGTTCCTGTTTTCATGTGTGATTGGGTTGATAGTCGTGGTGTTAAAAAAGATGATTTTGGATTCACAGTGGTCAACTTTGGTAGGCTTGGTAATCAGTCTGAACGCTTCATATTAGCTAGTCAAGCCAGACAAGTTTTTTATGTTCAAGATCAACAGGATAGGAATTTGTCTGTTATTGGGTTCACACCACATAAGATGCATAAGTATGGAGATGATGATGAAATTGATAATACGTTTGAATTTGATGCTCCTGTTGATGTACAAGATCCCACTTTAGCAGATCTTGACGATGATTTTAATTGTACGCGCTCGGATGACGAGGGCATTTTAGTTTAGTCTATTTTGTGGAAAATAAAAAGTTAATTTTATTTTTGGTATGTTTCTAGTTCTTAGCTTAAACTATTTTTTACTCACATGCATGTTGTTACTAACTATATATTATATTTGAACAGGTTATTTTTTGGGCCATATCCGATTCAGATTCTGATCATTCAAGACATGAAGATCACGAAGATAATTCAAATAATGAAGAAACAGTGACCAAATCACAAATAGGACCGGTGGTAAAATCAAAAACTATCAAAGAGAAAATAGTAATTACTTATAATAAAAGAGGTGTCCCAGATGGAGAAGGTGCAAAAAAAACTATCTACTTTCGAGGGAGAGGTTGCAAGATCTATGGTCCCCATAACTTATGACTCTTGGTTGGATGTTGGTAAGGAAATAAAGGAAGCTTGTTGGAAATTTGTTTTGGTAAGTCTAAACTTTTGGGTTTAATTAGCTTGATATGTAGTTTTGTATTGAACTGTTTTGCTATATATTTCAGACACGTTTTGTACTTCACCCAAAGAGTCGGAAGCACACTCTTCAATCAATTGGGTCAAAGTGGAAAAAATTCAAACACACTTTTTACAAAAACTTCATTTTGGCCAAAAAAAGATGATCCTGAGGCAGATTTACTCACTCCTCCTGCTATGTATCCATTCGTGAAAGAGGAAGACTGGAAACTTTTTATAGCACAAAGAACTTCAAAAAAGTGAGAGGTTCGTCAACTTAGGTCAAATACTTTAGTGTTAGTATTTATAGGAGAATATTTTTCTAACATAGTTTTATCTTTCTAATGTAGGAGAAAAGTAAAAAGGCTAAGAATACTCGTGCAATGAATATATACAATCATCGTTTGAGCAGAAAGGGATATTCTGGACTCATCAAAGAGATAGTATGAATTAACTTATATCAAATACTTTACTTTTCATTTTGTTCTTGATTCACTTATGTTATTCCTGGCAATTAGATCAAAGAAAGTGGCAAGGATGAATAGGAGATTGATAGGACAACATGTTGGAAGAAAGCAAGAGAATTGAAATCAAGAGGTTACGACCCAAATATCAAACAAATTGTTGAGAAAATCGTAAGTTTCTAACATTGGAAGGTTTTGGTGATGTGATCATTTTCCACTGAAGCTTGGTATGTTTTTTTTATGTGTAAGAGAAGCTAGAGAAACAAAATATATGTGACGATGATTCTTGTGGAATAGAGGATATGCTCACGCAGGCCCTGGGTAATGATGAACAACGTGGGCATGTACGTGGGATGGGTAAGTACGTATCGCAACAACAATATTTTCACTTACCCAAGATCATTAAGGGTTACTTGGATAAGGAAAAGAAGAAGATGAATCGACGGTTATCGATAGTTGAAGATGATTTAGAAAGAATGAAAAGAGCCGATACTATTTGTGCCACTCCTGTTTCAGAAGGTGCAAGTTGCCAAATAGGGAATGATGATGATGAGGCACTAGAAGAAGGTGAAGAACATGAAGAAGGAGCTATTCATGTAAGCAATTAATTTTTTTTCCAAATACTTTCCTGATTTGAGGCTAACATTTTTTATTTTGTAGGATAAATCATGTTATCTTGCAGTTAATGTTCCCTCAAATATAGTTTCCAAAGGATCCATCATGAATTCTAATGACTTGGGTACTTCTTTATTTATATGATTTTATATTTTTATTATAATTTGGATCTTACTATTGACTTTGATATATTAGGTGAGAACATTGATGTTTTGATGAAAACTAGTCTTCAAGGAGAAGCTTTAATACCGTTTCCACTTGAAGATGAGTTTATTGAAAAAGCCAAAGATGCGGTTGGGTATATACTAAGTTGGCTGAGGCACCCAGTCATTCAATTCTCTGATTTGGTAGGTTTTTTGCAAAATTTTCACTTGAACTAAACAAAATCTGTTATAAGATAACCTATTTAATTATATTAATTTTTGGCAGAACATTATAAGCAAGAAAAAAGTTAGAACAAAGAAGGTTGAGGTGAGAAAAGATGCAAAAAAGTGTGAGGAGACGAAGGATGCATCAAAGAAGAATGGGGAGAGGAATGATGAGTCTAAGAAGGATGAGGCAAATAATGATGAGGGTAGGAAGGATGAGCTAGCAACACAGAAAAAGAATGATGAGCCACAGAAAGAGATGAGACACGAAAATAAGAAACGACAAATAGACCCCGATGTGCAACTCCTTATGGGCGATGCCATTGTTGAGTTAAAGGAGAAAAAGAAAAGTAAGTTGAGTGAAAAAGAGTCGGAGCAAAGAAAGGTAATGACGAGAGGTGAGAGGAAGAAAAGGGTCAGAATGACAAGTCCTACTATGTTAATGGCTGCAATGATGGTTGATGGACGCATGAAACATATCGATACTATAAAAGTGCAGTGTGAGAATGATATGTTTGGGTATGATAGCTTCACATACTTAAGTTGGAATGATTTTGACAAAGTTTTTGCAATGTATGAGTTGAGTGGGGATGTGGTTACTTCTTATTCAATGTAAGTACTTTAGTTGAATTTAAAGGATTGTCTGTTACTTATTGTATTTTATTAGTGGAAATATGATCAATCTATGTTAACAAGTACTTGTATGAGAAAATAAAGAATGGTTCAAAAATAAATCATGGAATCTGTTTTGTGTCACCGACTGCAACCATGAACCATGATAAGAAGAAGGCTAAAAATGTTGATGATTCCAGTCGAGTCGTTGCAGATCGGTTAAGAGCAAGAAAGAACAATGACATCGTCATATTGCCCTACAATCCCGGGTTTGATTTTAAACAAAATCTTGTTTTGTTTGATCTATTAGTTGTTTGACATGATTCTGGTTTCTATTTTTTTTTTTTTTTGTAGAGGACATTGGGTGCTGGGTGTACTAGACATGAAAAATATGAAATGCTATTATCTTGATTCCCTAAGGCCTAGCTATGTCAATCCGCAGTTTAAGCAAATAGTTTATGCGTAAGTAAATAATAGAGATGCACAAATCATTATATTATGTAAGGTTTTGGTAATGCAAATGATTTTTTTGGCAGGGAAATTGGCTTGTATAATGTACAAACTGGATCCAACAAGACGAGTAAACTCCAATGGGTCAGCTCAATGGTGAGTATTTCTGTTTGCTGCTGTTTTATGTTGTTATTTTGGGTTGTATTTGCACGTCAATTCTGCTGCTGCTATACATATATGCTTGTATGCAATTCTGCTGCTGTTTTATGTTGTTGTATAGATGGTTGTAATTGTTTTCAGTTATGCTGCTGCTGTTGTAAAAAGCAGACCTTAAAAAACAGCCATTTTGACCCATTAAGGTGTAAAAAACAGCCCTTAAAAAACAGGATTTGCTTAAACAGTTTTAAAAAACATCCCTTATAAAACAACTATTTTGACCCATTAATGTGTAAAAACAGCCCTTAAAATACAGGATTTGCTTAAACAGTTTTAAAAAACATCCCTTATAAAACAGGCCCTTAAAAACAGTCATTTTGACCCATTAAGGAGTAAAAAACAACCCTTAAATACAGGATTTGCTTAAACAGTTTTATAAACATCCCTTAAAAAACAACCCTTACATATTTTGTACAATCTGATGTTTTCTTGTCAAAATAGTTATGATACCCATTTTGACCCATTAAGGAGTATTATGTAGTTTTCATGCTATATTGACTCAAACTGATCGTTGATGTGTTTATGAGATTAGTTATATATTTTAAATGTTTTGTAGTGAACTCTTATGTTCTATTGTTTGTGTAGTGTCCACTCCAGCCGGGAATTACAGAGTGTGGTTATTATGTGTTGAAATTCATGAAGGAGGTAGTTCGGCATGGACTTGTAGTCCTTGAAAAAAACAAAGTAAGTTTTTTCATATTCTAATTAACTTTATCTTTGATGATCACTTTTTCTTGTATTTTATCTTTACACAGATTGGTGGAGATAGTAATACTTACAGGGATGAAAACTTTGAACATTTTACTTTTGATGAGATTCAGGAAGAATGGTTGACCTATGCTTGCAACTTCATTTACATGGCCGCGAAGTAGTTATTGAATATATATGCATGTAAACTTTGAACATTTTACTTTTGTCGTTGTGATCAAATTGCATGTATGAACATGATGGAGTGTCATTGATGACGTGTCATTGTTCGCGCGTCAAGAACTTCTTGACACGCATTTTGCGCGTCAAGAAGCTTCTTGACCCCGGCTTCCTTGACGCGCATTTGTGTGTCAAGAAGACCCTTTCTTGACGCGCAATGCACATCAAGAAAGGCCTTTTTTGTAGTAGTGAAGGACGTTTCATTGGATGTGTTGCGCAAGTCCCCAAACGTATCTTTCGATCTTCTTGTATGGTGGCGTAACCATGGTCGAGCAAAGGTGTGCGAGTTCACGAAATCGTTTGGTGTATCTGGCGACGTCAGAACCGTTCATGGTTAGTCCCCAAAACTCTGCTTCGAGCTTCTACAGTTCTTCGCGAGGACAGTATTCGTCTAGCAGAAGTTCCTTGAGTTTGTCCCATGTCATGGCATAGGCTAGGTCTGTTCCCATGGCATCGGCTTGGGAGTTCCACCACGTTAATGCGCCATCAATGAACGTACAAGTGGCGTACTTGACCTTGTAGCCATCAGGACAATTGCTGATGCGAAACACAGACTCGGCCTTCTCAAACCATTGGATCAAGCCCACGGCACCTTTCGTTCCCTTAAATTTTGTGAGTTTGCATTTCATGAAGTCCTTATAGGGACACTCACGTGGACCGTGGGTTGAGTTGTTTTGTTGCCTATCGTGTTCTCGTTGTGTTTCACTAGCGACGACTGCTTCAGCGACTCATTGAGTGATTAGCGCCTCGACGTCGACAGCATTCATCACTGGTGGGGGCGTGTTGGTTCTGGCACTGCGTCTGGGAGGCATGTTCTACTCTAGGATTTCTAAGCTATAAGATATAGGATGAATCAGAGGGTGTATATATACATATAACAAATAGGGTCGTATATATAAATATCATATCACGACATAGCAACCAAACAACCATAGCATTACCATTAGCATTACATATGAATTTTACATATAAGAAACAAAATATTCGAGTTAGTCTGACAACATCATTCATATCTAATATAAATAGTGTTAGGGGTGCTCTGACCCGTCAAAATAAACATATCCGAATTGTTTCTCAAAATGTCAAAATTTATGGATGTACGTCCACAGTGATGTAATACCTAAAAAGGTCTTGCTGGGGGTCCTGGTGGTGCTAGAAGTGCTAGGGTCTGGATGATGGTGGTGAGGTAGGCCTGGTTGGTGGTGATGTAGTTCTCCAAAGAGAAGACTCGATGCTCCAGATGGTCTTGTAGGATGAAGGTGTCGGCGTCTAAACTGGCAATTACAGTCATCTGGGCCGTTATCAGGTCACTCGCATCTCTATCTCCATCAGATCCTCATAAGTCGGCGCCTCGGCGATGTCGATCTCCATTGTATCTAGTTTATCCTTGTGGCGGCAGAAGCGGGCTACGAGGAGCGGGACTGTGTCGGTGACAGGCTCCCTGGTAAGAGGTGGGATACTCAGGCGTGCGGGGGCCGTTGTGGACGAATATCCGACCTCGTGGGTGCTAGGGATACCCTCACTGATACGCCACTCTCGTAGGGCATCCCGGGATATCCGAAGTCTTGGGCATCGGTCAACCGCTTCCGCTTTGAAGTGGGCTGGTCAGAGTGTCCAGAAGAGGCGGGGCGTTTCTCGGGGAGTTCGGCGGTTTTCCGTGGCGTGGATCCCCGTCTACCGTCATCAGGGATATGACGATAGACCCCGTGTGCCCGGGTACGGCCAGGCGAGATATCCGGGTCCTCATGCATGTGAGGAACCTCGGTGGAGGCAAGAAGTGCAGTGGAGAATGCTATAACGACGTCGGCCTCGGGTATGGCGATAACGTTGGCGGCGAGAGGTGCGGCGATGGCTCCAGAGGCAACCTCACTAGGCTCCTCAGTGGTGTCCTCTGGTGTCCGGTGGTGAATCGCGCCGGTAGCGGGCTTGGCGGGTAGGACGTCTGTGGCAGTAAGTGGAATGTCGTGCGGTGTAGAAGGTGTGTAGTTTAGTGTAGATGCACTATGCTTTGTCCCTGAAGATATGCAAACAACTTGCTCTGAAGTCATCTCTGCAATACATGTTCCAAGACAACATAATGTCAGTAACAGTCATATATATATATGTGCAAGTAAAGTAGTAAATATACACATAAGTAAAAGTAAGGCTACACATAAGTTTATGACACGCATTTGAATATGTGTACCTTATGATGTTGGTAGCAAGTCTCATATGCAAATGGAAGTCTCGTGGAGCAGGCTATAGTCTAGGTTTCTTTGTTTTTGTTACCTAGTTCGTTATAACCACGGCTCTGATACCAATCTGTCACACCCCGATGTTCCCGATTACGTGGGCGTGTGAAGTCATGGGGTCATAGTCGTGAATACAAAGAACGACCTCTAACCGTTTCATTTATGTTTGAAAACTAAGTATGTTATCAAAGTTGCAACGTAATATATAAAAGATAATATTGTCTTACAATACTAAAATGAGAAAGTCACGATAAGAAATACGATGGTTCATGATTTATTTAGATAGTAAAAGGTGACCATGACTCTATTCCTAATGCAGGCCCTGTTGTTTGATAGACTTCCCAATTGCACACCGAGAGCGAACTTAGTTACTTGAGAAATACATGAGTTTGAAAGGGTCTACGTAATATTGGTGAGTTCACAAGTTTAGGACTCTACAAAATGTATTTGTAAACAGTTTTGATACCATACAAGATATTATATATGTGGTTACTGTGGATTGCATTGATCTACCTGGTCCTTGATTTCGAAGACTAACTGATTTACCCACCTTATGGTAACTTCCCCTAAGAAATACCACTGGCAAAGAATAACTGACATGTGCTCCCAGACTTGTTAACTCGGAGTCAGAACTAGAGCGACCAGCTAGGGTAGGGGCGTCAACCCAAATAGATCTATTCATTAGTTATCATTCCGTACACAATTAATCGAAATCAATCAATGATGGGATTTGGCAGCAACATGTTATATAACTAGATTACCACGATAGGGATACAGAAATAATAGATAATCAAACGTGGCATGACAGTAGTACCATAATATCAAGTAAAAAGATTTGTTTGATCATGATTTCTCCCCCAAAGTACTTAAAATAGTTTAAAAGAAAGGGGCCGTGAAACTCACATGTTCAAGGTGAATGATCACGATAGCTGATACGAGCTGTAAGTAATCGATGTCCTAATATTGATAATAATAATACACATGATTTCGTTCCTTGGTTTGGTTTGAAGAACGTTCAGTTACCTAATGATCCTGGTCGAGTCTTGACAACTTATTCCTGTTTGTATGTTTGGAAAACACATTCGTAACGTTTATTAGTTGTATAAATATTTAGACTTGCTATGATATTCAAACAACAAACATGTGTATTTGAAGTAAATAATTATTAGTCAAAAAATTATTTAAAGATTTGTAAGAATATATATGAACATATATATTTATTTTAGATCTCAAACATTGGGATAAATAATATGTATTATTTATTGCGTTGTTTAGTTTATGTATGGTCCTACGTTCGTAGTTTATCGATAAGTAACTACGCGTATAAGTTATAAATTATTGTTCAAATAATTGTTATAACTTGTGTAAGAAAAATCGATCGTTGTAAGTTATTAAAGAAGTTAATAACTTTTCGACGGATCTTCGATGAAAATAAAGTTAGTTTATTATTTTCGAGTTTGAAAGTATAGTTATACTTGGTGAAAATAAAGGTTTTATTTTCCTTGAATTTGTGTGGTTGATTCGAAGTGTCTTTAATAACAATAGGTACTATTATTAACGTGATTTCGAGGACTTTGTAAGATAAGATTTCTAACGGTTGGTTTATATATTTTTCCTTGAAATCAAATAATCAATCTAAAGCTTTTAATGTTTAATCGAAACTTATAAGTTTTCAAGGTTTTTAGAAAATATAATCATGACACAAGATTTAGTTAAATCTTTACGACGAGATAAGATCAAAAGAGTTTTGATCCGTCGTGTTTGTTTAGTTATCTTTGCCCGATCCTTTAAAAATCTATATTCATTATTTTTAAACAAATGGCACTTGTTTATCCGGAAAAACATTATAAGTCTTTTATTAAACCTTTCAATTTATTTTTAACTTATAGATTTTATTAACATATTTAGAAAAATTTCGTTAGGTTCCACTTGTAAATAGGTTCCAAACTATTTTCCTCGTGTCGTTCATTCATCAACAAATCAATTCATACGATGTCGGTTGCTCGGTTTAACAATAAAAATCATAAGTATATGAGTTAAACTAGTTTAGATGCCATCCTTGACTTTGTTTATCTAGTAAATGTTTAACAATAGAAATGATATAAGTATAAGTTATTATGTATTTTAGTGTTTATTAGTGTTTAAGAAATCTAGTGATTTCTTTTAACTTTGTATAAACATTTTAGGCTCTCGGATGATTATATTAGTTACATAAAGTCATAAACTCATAAAATCATAACCCGTCTTCGTGAATAAATCTCGAGCTCGAATACTTGCGAGTATACCCTTTGGCTCATCACTCGGTTTTTCAGTTTCGAGACCCACAATGTGACAATATTAAGTTCTCTGAGCATCACACGTGGTTTGATCACTTAGAGGCGAAAGAAAAACAAGATTTTTATCATTTTATGTGGGGTTTTAACCCAAAATGAAAAGAAGATCATCAAGACTCGTGGGGTTCATCGGGTGTACATTTTTATGTAGAAATGTAGAGACAAAGTGGTGAGAAGCTTACAACTAGCAAGCCTCCAAGGTGACCGTGGTTGGAACCGGTGGTGATGGTGGCAGTTAATGGAGGTGGTGGCGGCAGTTGATGATGATGATGGTCGACGATGATGAAGATGGTGGTGGTGGATGATGATGAAGACGGTGGTGGTGGATGATGATGACGATGGTGGTGGTGGCAGTTTCTAGTCACGACGGGAGAGGGGGGGTGGAGCTCCAGCGGCGACGGCTGGGGTGGTGTTTGGCGTCGGATCAACGACGGCTGAGGGAGGGTCTTCGGTCTCCGGCTGGGGTGGCGGTGCGTCGGACGGGACAGCGGCAGCAGGAGGCTGCAATGGTGGTGGTGATTGTCCGACGGCGTGAGGGAGGAGGCGGTGGTGGTGTTCGGTCGTCGGTGAGGAGAAGAGAAAGGGTGGAGTGGTTTTGTAGGGTGGTTTGAGTGTGTATGTTGGTTTAGGGGGATGGGTTTGTCCTTTAGACATGTGGGTAAATAGGAAAAATATCTAGGATATTTAGTTTAACCATGGTTTGGTTAGAAGTTTAACCTAGGTTAAGTTAATAGGTTAAGGATATTTTGTGGGGTTTAAGTAATTAGGTGGTATTAGTTTTATAAAAACTAACAACTTTACCCAGATATTTTATAAACTACAAAATATAAAATATAGCGTTTCATAAAATAATCACTAAAAGATGACGGAAAACTTTGAACGGGCTGAATATTGCAAAACGGTTGTCAGGCCGGTGTAGTTCGTGTCGGGTCGGTATGCGGGGCTTTCTCCAATTTTTGCTCGGTTTGTTTTGTTATTCACCAAAACTAGTCAGGATCGATATGTTTAAGTTTTAAATTGTCGGTTGACTCGTCGGGTAATGTTTTTGGGCTCGGTTTAGTCGTTTGGCGTTATTGGGCCGTGTTGGGCCCAATTCGGTATATAGACGATTCATACCGAATCTTTCTACTGTTTTGGTCGAGACATGTTTCTAAATTAATTACGAGGCTTCAATATTGATAAACAATTATTGTTTTGGTTGTAGATTAATTATTTAGAAATTTTAGTTTTATTTATTTTATTTGCTCGCGTACCGCATTTAGAAAAAAATAAATAATTGTTTTGATCTGCTTCGAGCTCGAATATTTTATGCTATTAAAACTAATTAAAATTTTAAATAAAACGTTCGCTCAAAGGCTTTGTCGAGCGTCGGTGTGATTTCTCACGACACTGTTTCGGTAAAATATAAAAGTCATTTTATATTTTTATTTTTCTTGTTATTAAAGTTCCACCGATCTCATGGTGAACTTTTCCTTTTGTTGTGGGTTTGTTTTGCCAATACGAACGTGAGAATTTGTCAAGAGTGGACGTTTACATGCACAATATTTACTAATATTACTACTAGTTCAACTTAGGCACATGTATATACGTATATATATAGTCAAAGTATAGGTTTAACCTGGTATTTTCGGACGTGTTGTCACATTCTCCCCCAGTTGAAAGAATTTCATCCCGAAGTTTAGCCTGAGTACTTGTGGGGGTGACATTGTCGAACAGATAAGGGTATTTCTGACGCATTTGATTCTCACGTTCCCAGGTGTACTCTGGGCCTCGTCGAGAGTTCCAACGTACTTTTACGATGGGAATGCGGCTATGTTTCAGTTCATTGACCTCGCGGTTAAGGGTTTCTACGGGCTCTTCTACGAAGTGAAGGGTTTCGTCGACTTGAGTTTCGTCAAGAGAGATGACGAGCATTTCGTCGGATAAACACTTCTTAAGATTACAGACGTGAAAAACGTTATGAACACTACTTAACTTGGCGGGTAGAAGTAGTTTCTAGACGACTTGGCCAATTGTTTCTATGATTTCAAAATGACCGATGTAACGAGGTTTAAGCTTTCCTCGTTTGCTGAATCTGATGACACATTCCCAAGGTGACACTTTCAGCATGACGCGGTCTCCCTTTTCGAATGTCTATGGTTTACGACGATTGTTGGCTTAACTCATTTGTCGATCTCGAGCAGATTTTAGGCGATTTTTGAGTTGGAATATCTTCTCGGTTGTTTCAAAGATTAGATCGGGACATGTTAACTGACTTTCGCCAATTTTAGTCCAACAGAGCGGTGATCTGCACTTTTTCTCATAGAGTGCTTCGAATAGAGCGGCTTGAATGCTCGCGTGATAAATATTGTTATAGGAGAATTCCGCAAGTGGAATGTGGTCATCCTAATTGGGTCTAAAGTCAATCAAACAGAGCGGTCATCCTCGAGTGTTTGGATGGTTCTCTTACTTTGACCACTGTTTGCGGATGTTTCTAAATTAATTACGAGGCTTCAATATTGATAAACAATTATTGTTTTGGTCGTAAATTAATTATTTAGAAATTTTAGTTTTATTTATTTTATTTACTCGCGTACCGCGTTTAGAAAAAAGTAAATAATTGTTTTGATCTGCTTCGAGCTCGAATATTTTATGCTATTAAAACTAATTAAAGTTTTAAATAAAATGATCGCTCAAAGGCCTTGTCGAGCGTCGGTGTGATTTCTCACGACACTGTTTCGGTAAAATATAAAAGCCATTTTATATTTTTATTTTTCTTGTTATTAAAGTTCCACCGATCTCGTGAACTTTTCCTTTTGTTGTGGGTTTGTTTTTCCAATACAAACGTGGGAATTTGTCAAGGGTGGACGTTTACGTGCACAATATTTACTAATATTACTACTAGTTCAAGTTAGGCACATGTATATAAGTATATATATAGTCAAAGTATAGGTTTGACCCGGTATTTTCGGACGGGTTGTCACAGTCTTGGCAGTAGTTCACCTTCCATGTTGGCAAGCAAATATGCCCCCCTTACCGGCCTCAGAGTCGATTAAGTAAGGACCTTCCCATTTAGGGGCCAATTTTCAATCCCTAGGATTCGTAGTGTTCTGAAATGCTTTACTCAGGACTAGATCCCCTACCCTGTATCTTCGAAAATTTACATTCTTGTTGTACGTCTTCTTTATTCTTTGTTGATATGCAGCCATCCTCCAAGCTTCTTGTTCTCATAGTTCATCCACAGTATCAAGATCATCAGCAGGGATTCATTGTTAGCATCATGGGTCTGACTGCTGATCCAGAATGTAGGCACCACCATTTCGGTTGGAATGACAGCTTCTGACCCAAAGACCAAAGAGAAAGGAGTTTGACCAGAGGCATTCTTGGAAGTTCTTATATCTGGCCATAATGCCAAGGGTAGTTCCTCTGACCATCTTCCTTTATTATCTTTAAATCTCTTCTTCAAGTTGTTGATGATAATCTTGTTACTTGACTCTGCTCGGCCATTGGCCTAAGGATGCACAGGTGTGGAAGTTATCATCTTTATCCCCCAACTTTTACAGAATCCAGTAGTCCTTTTGCCAATGAATTATGACCCATTGTCACACACTATCTTAGTAGGTATACCAAATCCTGTTAGGATGTTTCTTTTGATGAATGATATGACCTCCTTCTCTCTAACTTGGGCATACGCTTCAGCCTCTATCCACTTTGAGAAGTAATCGGTTATTGCTAGCATAAAAACTTTTCCTCCTGGGGCCCTAGGTAACTTTCCCACGAAGTCCACTCCCCATTTCATAAAGGGCCAGGATGCAGGGATAGGATAGAAAGGTTCTGCTGGCCGGTGAGGAATGTTGGCGTGTCTTTGGCATGCATCACATTTAAGGGCGAAATCCTAAGAATCCTTTCTCAAGGTTGGCCAAAAGTACCATGTTCTTTTGGACATCAGGGACCTGCCCCCAGTATGGTTCCCGCTTACTTGGCCTCTTCCTTTTCCAAGCATCTTAGGTATGTACCTGCAATAGATTTTTTATATAATTTACCTTTGATAAGGACGTACCTGGCCATCTTAGTTCTGAATACTCTGGCGTCCTTTTCTTCTGTTGGGATGGATCTAGTTTGTAGATAGTCAATAATAAGTTTGGTCCAGGATATAGTATCTTCTGGAGATTCAGAATGTTGCTCATCCTGGGTACTGGATACTAAGATCTTGTCCCCAGAGTTAGTGTCTTCTAGAATCCTATCTTGGTTGATAGTAGGACTTAGTATATGGATTATGGGGATATATATGTCCTCCAAAGCCTTGAATGCTGAGCCCAAATTTGCTAATGCGTCTGCCTTAGCATTCTGTTCTCTAGGTACTTGTTGTATATTAGAAGTTTGAAAATCCTGGGACATGACCTTCACTATTTCCAGGCACTTGGCTAACTTTTCTCCTTTCACTGCATAGGATCTATTAAAATGGTTAGTGAAAAGCAGGGAGTCGACGTATACCTGGATGTGTTAGATCCCAAAATGTAGAGCTAATTGCATTCTGGCAATCAGAGCTTCGTATTCTGCTTCATTATTAGTTGCTTGGAATCCACATCTTATAGCCTAGGTTATCATGTCCCCCTGTGGCGATTTCAGTATGATTCCCAAGCCTATCCCCCTGACATTGGATGCTCCATCTGTGAATAGCGTCCAACACCCTGAGATTTCCTCTTTTTGTACGTGTTGGAAGTCTTGGTCAGCATCCTTTTGTATATCATCACTGAAATCAGTCACAAAGTCCGCTAGAGCTTGGGATTTTATGGTCGTTCTTGCTTCATAGACTGATTCATAGGCACTTAGCTTGACTGACCACTTTGCCATCCTGCCTGATATCTCTGGTTTTCTCAAAACAGACTTAATAGGATAATTAGTCTTTACATGTATAGTATGTGTTTCAAAGTAGTGTCTAAGTTTAGTAGAAGCCATACTTAAAGCTAAAATAAGTTTTTCTAGATGAGAGTAACTGGATTCAGTATCTAGTAGACTTTTACTTACATAGTATACTGGGTGTTGTTGGCCTTCTGCATCCTTGGTCAGCATTGCACTTACTGTGTTTCTAGAAACTGAAAGGTATAGAGACAATGGCTCTCCTGGTTTCGGCTTCATTAAGAGTGGCGCCTAGTATTAATACATTTTGAAATCTTGGAAAGCTTTTTCATACTGGTTCATCCACTCGAATCTTTTGTTCTTTCTCAGGATGTCATAGAATTCACGGCATCTCTTCGAGGATATCGAGATGAATCTGTTCAAAGCTGCTACTCTTCCTGTTAGCCTTTGTACATCCTTGGTTGACCCTGGTGACTTCAGGTTCATTATTCCTCGGATTTGTACAGGACTAGCTTCAATTCCCCTTTTCGTCACCATGTATCCTAGAATTTTGTTGGCACCCACTCTGAAGTGGCAGTTCTTAAGATTCAGCTTCATGTTGTACTTTTCCAGGATGTCAAATGATTCCTTTACATCCTAGACATGGTTACTCATTTTCACGGATTTGACCACCATATCATCGATGTATACCTCCATGGTGTCCCCCAGCTTCTCTTTGAACATCATGTTCACTAGCCTCTGGTAAGTTGCACCTGTATTTTTCAATCTAAAGGGCATAACAATATAGCAATAAATACCTGTAAGGGTGATGAATGCAGTGTCTTCTTGATCATTAGGTTCCATTTGGATTTGTTGAAATCCTGAGGTTGTGTCTGTTGGGATTTGGCAGTGGTATTCGGGTCGCCCGGTGACATATTTAAAATTTACGTGACCGATAAATTAATAGTTTATAAAAGAGTTTACCGAATTAATTTATAATTAATTCTGTAACGCAGCGGAATAAAAATATATATATATATAACAAATTATATATATTAAAACTAATAATAAACACAAATACCAGTACGCAACAGGATCCGATTACCGAACACGCAAACACAGAAATAAATAAATAATTAATCTAAACTAATAGTGAGTTTAGATATACCTTGGCGGTGTTGAACAAACGTTCGAGACACCGAGTTTCAACGAATGAAGCGCTAGGTTGAAACGGAACGAACCACTTTCGGTCTCAGACGGTTGTCGCGTATCACGATTATTCTCGTGGTCCGGTGTCGCGTACCGCTACGGGACGACGATTATGACTCGTGGTCATTACGCGTCGCGAGAGTACGTCTTGACAGACGTTCCGTCTCGCGAGACTACGAGATCAATCAGATTCAGATCTGATTGCAACCGGAGACGGCGCATGACGAAAAGGCGTCGGACTCACGTCGACGGGCGACGGTGACGCGACGGCGTGCGATCCGTGGTGGTGGCGGCGGGTGACATCGGTGACGACAGCGAATGGCGGCGGCGGCGACGTCGAGTATCACGGTGGTGATCGGCGGGTTTTGCGGCGGCGATTGGCGGCGAACCAAGCGGCGGATCAAGGCGTACGAGGCGGTGATCTCTAGACCGTAAGGCGGTCTACGGGCGTTGATTGACGGAACACCCTAACTAGCAACCACCACCAAGTTATGGTGGTGCGTAGATAGCCACCGGACGAGCGGTGGCGACGATCGGCATCGAAAACGGCAGCTGCCGTTTTCTTTTTCTTGCGTGGGGTTTGTACGAGAGAAGAAAGAAGATTTTTCTTCTTTCTTTTTCTTTGGCCGTCGACAATTTATTTGTTGAAATCCTGAGGTTGCATCCATGAATGTCAGCATTTCATGGCCTACTGTAGCATCCACCATTGATTCTATGTGTGGTAAGGGAAAGGATCTTTGGGACATGCTCGGTTAAGGTCGGTGTAATCCACACATACCCTCAATTTACCGTTTTTCTTTTGCACCACCACCACGTTTGCGAGCCATCTTGGCAATTTTACTTCCCTTATCATCCTGTTCTTGAGCAGGCGGTCCAGACTCTTCCTGGATTTCATGACCTTTTCTGGGGCATACTTCCTCCTCTGATGCACAGGCCTGAAAGAAATACCAATTCCAAGTTTATGGGTAATAACAGTTTTAGAAATACTTGTCATATCTTCGTGGCTCCATGCGAATGTTGACATCCTGGATCTGAGGAAGTCTACTACTCTTTCTCAATATGTCCACGGATGTTGCTACCAATTGACACTTTATTCCTAGGATGCAAGGGATCAGAAGCACCACTTCCTTGACGTCCTGATCCCTTGCCTCTAGGATGTCCCTGGACTTCTTCTGTAATTGCTATCCTTGGCGGGTTTTTGCTGAGATCTTCATCGACGATGTGTAACAATCTTTAGCTTCTTGCTAATCACTGTGGATAGTAACTACCCCCAAGGTGTTGGTAGTTTTACACACTGGTGGTAGGTTGATGGGACAGCTTTCATGTCATGAATCCAG